>CM062294.1:322093939-322693939 GCA_031216915.1 Pictodentalium vernedei
AATGGGCAGTATTTCCACGGACGCAATAATATTAGATTCCAAACACTAATTATGGAATAATCATCAAAAATTTAATTAATGAAGCATCGGGTACAACCCGGTGCTTTATTCATTAAAATTTTGCTGGTGATGATTTTTTTACCTATTAAACGCATGCGTGGACATCACTGCCCACGCGTGGATTACGACCAGTCAACGGTGACTGCACTGTAATTATGACACACAAGTAAACGTTTTCCTTTAGTGTGATAGTAATTCATATTAGTCGCCACAGCGCAGAAGAGTTCAGTGTATCAGGTGGAGATAACCTATTTATCGATAGAACCTATACCGCACTCTACACCAAGACGCCAGAGTAATCGTAAACTATCATCCTCTATCTGAACAACTGAGCCAGCCTATTCTGATAAATTCTCGATTGTCGCCTTTAAAGCGATGATATTCTCGAAGACTTGTAAGATACTCATGTGCCCACCTTTTTCGAAATTTTTCAAGTAAGGCAGTTCTAATTTGAGCACGTTTGCTCAAGTCATCTTTGGTAAGTGAAAATGTCATCAAGTTTTCCATCAAACACAGGAGGATGGGGCAAAGTAGTTATACGTCCATGAATTAACTGTGAGATGGTGACAAAGCCTCGCTGTCAAGAATGTCCTCTGAAATATAGGTCAATGGGCTGTTGTTAACTGTCGATTCAATCTCTACAATACTTGTACGTATCTCTTCGAACGTTACAGTTGATCGCTGAATGATTTTTTTTCAGAGTCATTTTTGTTACCCCGATTAAAGGCTTATAAAATCCACCCTGCCAAGCTGCTCTTTTTGGTGATGAATTGCCATTCTAAACCATGTTTGGTCAGTGTGTTAAGCATATCAGTGGATCTAAAATGATCACGAATTTGTGTATTTGCACTCAAGAATGTACTTGCATTGCAGAAATTAGTTTCCTGGGTAGGGAACGTCTACCTGAGAATCGTCTTAATGCTGCAATAAATGAATCAGTTGATAGGTCTCTCACCAATTACAAGTGGACAGCCCTAGTTGCTGCACAAGTGAATAAACAGATGTAGCACTTTGTGGCACAATGATCTTCAGATCTGACTAGAAATGGGCCACAAAAGTCAAACCCTTTATAATAAAATGCTGGCACGTCATATACACGACTTAGAGGTAAGGGTGTCGGGTCTGGTAGCTGATATGATAGACAAGTTAATTTTCTACAAATGACACACAATCTTAACAAGGATTTTGTTAACTGACGACCTCGCGATTTCCAGTAAGCGTGTCGAATGGAACCTATCGTGGTGTTGACTCCAGAGTGTTTAACCTGGCTGTGTACATAAAGGACAATTAATTTTGAAAATGTATGTTTCTTTAGTAAAAGTATGGGAAACTTTGTGCTATCCTGCAAAGGAGCATTGTGTAATCGTTCGCGACACCGAATGATTTGTTCTTCTTCAAGAAACATCAATAACTGCTTGACGATTGGTATTTGTTTTGTTGATTCACCTAACAATACTTTTTGAATATCAGAATAAACAGAATTATGTATGTGTATTAATACTCCACCATGTTTCTGCTTGTTTAATTTCTGAGAGTTGAAGAGGACCACATCTTTCTCAGTCTTTTTCAAGTTGTTCACAAAGCATAGTACCCATGCTGTGACGCGTAAGAGTTTCTACAAAGTAGAACAGTCAATCATATTTCGACATTGTACGGAGAGGGTTTGAAGTACTTCCGAAGAACCTTGGTCACCTAATATTTCACTCTCACTAGTGTGTGAAACACAAATTGTTACCGTTGGTCGATTGGCAAAATTTACCAGCCAATCAGGACCATGGAACCATAACTTGTTGTAACACAATGCATCTGCCGATAAGCCCCGGGTGATAAAACCAGCTGGATTTGAATCTGTTGGGCAGTAATGACAATCTGAAGAGTTTGTCAATTTTGTAATTTCCTTCACACGGTTGTTCACAAATCAGGTAACTTATTGTGTGAGTTTATCCAGCTTAAAATAATTGTACTGTCAGACCAGAAGGTAGTTTTTAAGTTTGATAATAAAGATGAGAAGGTTTTCTGTACATGAGTTGCTAGTCGCACAGCAACTGTGGCTGCCATCAGTTCTAATTGAGGTATTGTCAAACTTTTTGTCGGTGCAACACGTGATTTCGCGATCACAAGGGATGAATCATAAGAGTTTTTCAAATAATAAACAGTTCCATAAGCTCGTGCTCTCGCGTCACAGAATACCTGTAATTCTGTCATCTTCCAATGAGTTGAAGTAACGACGTGGTATAGGTACCCCTTGCGTTTTTTAAAAACACGTGTGGTTGTGAATTAGTTTGATTGGATACAGTTTTAGTATGATTCAAAGAAGTGTCGAGAGTTGCCCAGTTAACAGTAGTTGTATCTGGTATGTTTGGTTTAGTATTCATGTCAGTATTGTAAACAGATACAGTAAATTTTTGTCTGTTTTAGAATTTGGTATTATATTTACTTGTTGAATTTCATCAGCACTTGTGTTGCAAAGACTTGTATGATGTTTACGTTTGCATGTCAAGCAGCGTTTCCGAGATGAACAGTGACTGACTTTGTGTTTGCCAAGACAGTTGAAGCACAAGTTTGATTCAGTCACGATTTTCATTAGCGAAGTGCGGTCTAAATATTTCCTACAATCGGAGGGGTAATGTGCCCCGGAACAAAACTGAGTTGACTGAGTTGTTGATTTTGAGTTAGGTTTGACTGAAGTATGTAATGATGTGATAGTACCCTGTGGGAAGGAGTCAGAACATTCAGCTACAGTTTGACGAATTGGTACAACAGATTCTTAGATGTTCATTTTTTCAGTAAAGCCGACCGTAAATCTGCGAGTTCCCTTTCACAGTTTCAATATGAGCGTGCTAAATTGTGTTGAGTATCTGTAGGTAATTTG
Source organism: Pictodentalium vernedei (assembly GCA_031216915.1). Classification (NCBI taxonomy): domain Eukaryota; kingdom Metazoa; phylum Mollusca; class Scaphopoda; order Dentaliida; family Dentaliidae; genus Pictodentalium; species Pictodentalium vernedei. The sequence continues at coordinate 322,096,872 of CM062294.1, forward strand.
TCCCACAAAACTGGCACTAAGAGTGTTCTCAATGTTTCTGTGCCTTATCCAATGATTCCAGAGAACGGATAGTACATTCAATTTCATCAGTGAATTTACGCAATGAATGAAGGTCATTTGTTCGGGGTTTTTCAATTTATAACAGGTGTGTCATGAATGCGTTTGCTATTTTTTTTTATTTTGTCCAAACCGTTGCCTGACTAGATCTATTGCCATTGGGTAATTTTCTGAAATTATTGGTAGACCTTCCACAACAAGCTGTTAAATGACATTTCAAGTAAGTAAACTTGTCAGTTGCAGAGTTAGATGTGCACAGTCGTGAACTGAGAAAGGTATAAGTCCCAAAAGGTTGGCCATTCCAGCAGATATCACGAAAATTTAGGAATATTAAATTTTGGCAGAGTCGCTTTTTGTGTGCACGGTCGAGTCCACGAGTATCGCGGTCATTGCCATTCTCGTTACCGGTTCCGGGTTTGATTCCCAATAAATTGAGTTCATTCACTGTCATTTCGCATTCGACTAACCGTTTATTTAAATCATTCAAATAATCGTCACTCTCTTCAATAAAGGATTCAACCTTTTCATCACTCAATGAATTAATACAGTCTTTGTTTAATTTTTCGCGTAACTCGAATTTGTGTTTCAAATTACCGAGAACTTGGCCTCATAACGCCATAATTTGATTTGTGTTCAGAGATAACTTGACAATTTTAAAGGACTACATGCATTTTATTCCAAAGTTATCTTTATCAAAATGACACCGCGACAAAATAATTCTTAAAAATATAAACCGGGCGTCACATGCCATATATCAATGAGATCATATCTAGTAGTAGGTGAAGAGCTTGTCAGAGGAACGACTTTTTCTCGCAATTTTAAACAAAACACATATATATCTAATTGCATTTCTAGGTCCACAATCATCCCATTGTTCCTTCCATGTTAATTAGGTGTAATGAAAACATATATGTAATGAAACTGATTCCATTTTTTCAAAAACATTGTCTCCTGTTATATATTAGCAAGCGTATGCCTGCACAAGTATGAGTGCTTGATCTCTTATTGTTTCATGTGCATATTCATACATATGCATACCTGACCACTACTAGTCTAGCACAGGTCTGCATGCGTCGTTTTATGAATGATATATTTCAGCTATCTATCTGCCCCTCCATGTGGAGCACAAGCGTGAAATTTAAAACTCGGTAAAGGCACGATACTGCCAGTTGTAAATGATTAACCCTTTACCTAACGTGGAAAGCAGACGACACTTGCAAAAATAATTCTTGAATAACTAATTTTTTTCATTTTTTGTCTCAAAAACATAGGTTATGACCCCTCGTTGGAACGAGCTCGGCGAGCTCGTTCCAACGAGGGGTCATAACCTATGTTTTTGAGACAAAAAATGAAAAAAATAATGAAAATTAATTGGCGATTTTTGAGAATAGCGCTGGCCGGTTTTGGCCGTTACGTTGGGTAAAGGGTTAAAGCAATAGATATCTAGCATTCCTGGGGAACTTACCTTGCAGCAAGTTTCTCGATAGTCTTCTCCCCTGCTCCCCCCCCCCCCCCCTCGAGTAAGGTATTTCGCAATTCTCATACCTTAATGAGGATTTTTCCTTACTGCTTTTCGAAAGCAAGAAATGCGCAGTGAAGCGGGACCTTTATTCGGGTCAGAGCTACATACTCACCACGTGGACTTTACAAAACACAACCTGAGAAAGAGTAAATATCTTACTTTATATATGCATCCTAATTTCAAGATACAAGTCTCCAGATTATTCGCCACGACTGTGGTGTTTATTGTACAATGACTTTATTTATTTACTACCACGCGGGAGCGCGGTGGCTCAGTAGGTAGAAGTGCAGGCTGCAAGCCGAGAGGTCCTCGGTTCGAATCCCACCTGCGGCAACCGCGTTGTGTCCTTGGGCAAGACACTTCATCTCCATTGCCCGCGTGGGGGCACGATGACGCCGTGTACTAAGGCGTACTGCACGTCGATGGTACGCATGTCTTCAAGCAATCTAGCCCTGCCTGTGCTGCAGTGCGGAGTTACGATGTTGGGGAGCTGGCAGCTGCTCGTCGTTGCTCGGTGGTTCTCTCCGGGTACTCCGGCTTTCTCCACCCGTAAAACTGTCGCGGTCATGATTAGCCATTGTGCATAAATATGTGACCTTAAACATCAATAAATAATAATATTTACTACCACGTGTATCAATCATTTAATTGTTCATATGAATGTATCCCATGCACCCTTACACGGGTTATTATGAGAGAATCTAATAAATATTCAAAATGTGGTTGTGCTAGGTTTCGGAGATTACATCACTTTTCAAGTTAAGTAACAGTCCTTGAATTGTTTATTTATACCTAACTAAAAAGTCCTTTTCCGACAGACGAAAAACGTATTTTTCCTGTATGACATCATACGGAAAGAGGCTTCACCGATTTATAAAGTACGCTCCTCTGGTGTGGTAGAAGCTGATTTCAAATCATGTTCAACCACGCGTACATTGATTTGAAGAGAAGAGAGAAAAAAATAAATGTCAGAATTTTTTTCCGAAATGTCACCATTTATTTCGCCGCATCGTATAAAATTATTAAATTAAAACAGATCTCAATGATAAATTGAGCTGTCAATAATTATAGACATATCGGAGCTGAGGCCTGCTTATCGGCTACAGTCCTGACAGTTCCCCACTTTGTTACACTATTATGCTTTTAATGATTCCGCGCAGATGAGAAACCGGTGATTACACGCGATATGAGCGTCATAGGTGACAGAGATTGTAGAGACCAATCCTGATCATTGTTTTTTTACCCTTCCAACTCAGTACGCATTACGTTTTGCATACAGAAAAATTTTGGAAGTCGATGAAATGAAGATACGAAGAACAACAAATGGTTTAACCCTTTACCTAACATGAAAAGCAGACGACACTTGCAAAAAAAAATCTTGAATAACTAATTTTTTTCCTTTTTTGTCTCAAAAACATAGGTTATGACCCCTCGTTGGAACGAGCTCGACGAGCTCGTTCCAACGAGGGGTCATAACCTATGTTTTTGAGACAAAAAATGAAAATATTTTGAAAATTAATTGGCGATTTTTGAGAATAGCGCTGGCCGGTTATAACTAATTTTTTTCATTTTTTGTCTCAAAAACATAGGTTATGACCCCTCGTTGGAACGAGCTCGACGAGCTCGTTCCAACGAGGGGTCATAACCTATGTTTTTGAGACAAAAAATGAAAAATAATGTGATCCATATGGGATCAAATTATTTTTGAACGTCCCTACTAAATACAAAATGGATTTGCCCTTTAGCTTTAGACAGTTTGCATACCGTAATTCATTTACTCTCGTGTGGCGGGAATGATTACCACGGCGTCTAAGAACAGCCAAATTAAGTACACGGTGTGCATAAAAAGGACATCATAAATTAAAATGGGCTTCTCCTTTCTTCTTATTTACAAACATAGCTTACAACATAATTCTAGTGAGGGCATAAACTTTTGGCACAAGTCAAATATTTTTGTTGTCAGGGGAAACTCATTATTAGTGCCATTTGCAAGCAGTGTGAGGATAAAATGCTAATGTTTCTTCGACTTTTCGACAGTGTCAATATCACTGGACATATCGTCGCCTGAGTGCTAGAATGTTCTATGTCCCATAGGGACATAGAACATTCTAGCACTCAGGCGACGATACGTAAAGGCTGTTATGTTTCGAAAAGGGTGTAGATTAGGTCATTCAGTTTTTTTCAATATGTAGGCTTCTGCAGTCTGAGAGGTAATATCAACTCACCGCCTTGAAATATGAGGGTAAGTCTTTCCATTGATTAGCATCGATTAAATAAATATTGATGATGATAGACCAACAAGTTGAGATGAGTATGTCAACGAGCGATATCTGAAGTGAAGTGAGGTGACATGAAAATCATTAGGAGGACCAATAAAGTACAATGTGTAGAATCAGATAAGAGTTTCGTATCACACGGTAAATTAGTAAAACAAGAAGGCAAAAAACGGTAACTTTATTCATACACATCTTCGCTCGCTAAACGTAATTAAGTTATAAATTTTAGAAAACGTTTCCTTGGGAATATTCAGATGAAATTGTGAAAGACCGCCACGCTGAGTTTTTTCTGAAGTGATATATATGCCAATTTTGACAACATACAAAGTTCCAGAAACCTTACTGTAATGCGCGACCTAACCTAAAACATGTCAATCAAAATTAGAAGGGGGTGGGGTTGGGGGTGTCAGTAACATTTATATAAGAATTGAAATGAATTATCGGTCGCTTTATCGGAGTATGAATGTGGGATGGACGTGTCAATCCGAATTAGGTTAATTTCAATCTCTTCAATACGGAAGGCAGAAATGTTTGCGTTAACCCTTTACCTAACCTGAAAAGCAGACGACACTTGCAAAAATAATTCTTGAATAACTAATTTTTTTCACTTTTTGTCTCAAAAACATAGGTTATGACCCCTCGTTGGAACGAGCTCGACGTTCGGTTAGCAAACATTATAACGGACAACATGTAGTTTAGGTGTGTCAGAAATAATTTTAATCCTACAGCAGTAGGATAAAAATATTACTGAATCTCCAGGCGGAATCAACCTTTTGCCCACTCTATTGAAATGCCATGACACCCTGTATTTCTTTATTGTGTCGTCCATCTTTGTTGAGTAATTTTCTGACTGCCTATCGCTACTTCTGGGAATCTCCAGAAAAAGCGGTAAACCAGTTGATCTTCGTAACTATCACCATTCTGAATGTCTAATGAGAATATATAACCGAAAGTTATAAATAACCAGATGGTTTCTTTGAATTTCAAATATGTCATCCCAAAACATATTTCATATTATTTCAAATATAATATTCGAATGTTGAAGCGTAAAAATTCTGAGAATTGAAAAATATACAGATCGACACGTAATGGCGAGGACAAAGTACAACGGGCGATAGCAAAATTTCAGCCTGCTGAGTATATATCTGGGAAGAAAATCGTTTTATTTTCAACAGAAAAACTGTTTTTAACGAAAAACCGATAGCATCAAGGACTATTTATGTTGCATCGAATCCCAAATGCTTGAACTACAGCGAGTCCTGGTGCTTGTGACGTTTTACAAATGCGATATAAACACATCAAATTTATTTTCAAACTTATTAAAACGTATCGGTTCTCCTATGTGAAGCCAAATTTCAATTCAACTAAATAATGCGTCAGGCGTTTTTCGAAATTTACTTTTGACTTTCAGAACCATTTCTACGACTGTTCATTTTTGGAAGGGAAAGTGTAGTTGTTCCTTTTAAATGTCTGTTGTGAAGAGTGTATTAAAAATAAACGTCCGAGGAATGGCGGGTTCACCGACCTCGGCAATGGTCTCAAAGGAATTGGTGAAATTAGTGCATGTTTACGTGAGGTGTATTCATGGAAGTTCTTGCATAAAAACCGTATTTGCTATTTTTGGAACAACGGGGCCTCCGGTGATCATAATGGATACAGCGGAACACCAAAATATAATATACTCGTCCTCTTGTCAGCAGACACCATTGAATTACGTTCCAGAACAACTGTCGTTGAAACAATTGAGTTTTGACGAATTGGATGATTTTTGGAAGTGTTTTGTTGACAGACAGACAGTTTACAAACTATGATAGTTTCCATAGTTTATGCGGTAGAGAAAAATCCGTACACCATATTCGGTATATTGTTCTCGTGGTTTTCCATACCAAAATTAATCCAAATATGTATCACAGTTTGGAAGTTTTTGCATACAAAGTATAATTGCTATTTTGGGGTGGCCATGTTTGATGACAGTCAAACACGAAAATGAAATATCTTCTTTCTCGATTCAATAAACCCCGCGGAATGAAGCTACATAGCAACTGACTTGCAGTAATTGTGGGTTTTTTTAGCGATTTGGGTAATTTTGTCCATTTTCTGTCTACAGGTGGACTGTTTTAATTACTAGCTTGGCTAGGTAATCTGCATATTTAAAGCACGAGAGAAAACCCGTATATGATGTTATGTTACAGTACGGTCGTCGTGGAAAGGTCAAAATCCACGCATGGGAAATATTTCCATGCATGCGTTAGCACTGAATCTCCGACATAAAACAGTGGAATCGCTATCAAATATTCAATGAACGAAGCAATTGGTACGACCCATTGCTTCTTTCATTGAATATTTGCTGAAAACTACTCACTATTGATTGAGAAAAGCACCCGTGGTTAACCTTTTACCCAACGTAACGGCAAAAACCGACCAGCGCTATTCACAAAAATAGCCAATTAATTTTCATTATTTTTTTCATTTTTTATCTCAAAAACATAGGTTATGACTCCTCTTTGGAACGAGCTCGTCGAGCTCGTTCCAATGAAGGGTCATAACCTATGTTTTTGAGACAAAAAATAAAAAAAATTAGTTATTCAAGAATTTTTTTTTGTGCAAGTGTCGTCTGCTTTTCATGTTAGGTAAAAGGTTAACACTGCCCACACGTGGAGTTTGACCATTCCACAGCGACTGTACTGTACGTATTTTGTGCTAGTTGTTTTCTATACCAAAACTAATCCAAATGCAAATCACCGTTTTCAAGTTATTACTGATAAAGTGTAATTGCCATTTTTTGAAAACAAAACGACCGCGGCGGCCATTTTTGGTGGCTGTCAAAATCCACAACCTGACAATCTATTTAACTCGTCGACATGCACCATTGTATTAAGTTTAGTAACAATCGATCTTGAATTAAAATTGAGTTATGGTGATTTTTGTTTTTCGTGTACAAACGGATGGACTGGCGTCAAAAAACTAATCGCTACATGCCTCTTTTCTATTGGTTGGGGGATAATGAGAGATTAAAGGTTAAAATTTCCAAAAATATACAATAAATGACAATAATGTGCTTTCAAAATTGTTAAGATTATGGTAGATGAGTGGAGGTCTTTTCAGGAAACACGGTTATTTAAAAGTGAATATCGATGTTACGATATTCTATACAGTTCAGCAAGGTAAAAGCACCGTTTAAACTTGCAAACGACATTATGCAAATTAATATTTAATAAGACTTTCAAAGTCTGACAGCAGAGAGTTTGATCCGGATATCCGCTTTTATCCTGTACAAACATGAGCAATGTGCTATTTACAGTTCTTTTAATTACAGTTCATGCTTGCTTTGACTTTTGATTTTGATACGATCGTTGCATATCGAGTGAAGCCTGCAGTGCATTTCAATTATAGCTTGATCTATTATTAAAACAGAAACAAAGTACATCATTAATATTTTGAAATTATTAGGATAATTATCCAGAATAACCTTCAGGGTGGGTTTTCTCTTCACTAAACTCACATTTACTTTTTAATAATCCTACACACTTAACGTCAGATCGTGTATATTTCCTGTCACGGGTCAAGGGCTGTCACCCACCTAACAAAATTTAATGGTACACCCTGCTGAGGTTCCGACACCCAATAAAATGACATTAAATTATGTTGAGCTATTGACACCTTTTCTAGCGAAAGGAGTTGAAAATGTACGAATAAGCCACATAATTATACACATGTAATTAGAAGAGTTTCAAGAGAGAGATATTTGCAAGCACTCCGTCACAGTCAACTTGTGTGAGGAATTCGACGATGCCTTGACCTGGAACCCGTCTAGCCTTTAAAAAGTGCCTGTGTTTAGATTCACTCGGCTGGAATATTTCAGTTGGTCGGAAAAGCGAGCTCATGGTTTGCTGTAAGCAGAGTTAAGAGCGTTTCAACGTAATTCCACCATCGGCGTGCGGTACGCCTTAATACACAGCGCCAACATGCCCCAGCGTGGGCAACCGTGATTAAGTGTCTTGCTCTAGGACACAACGCAATTACAACTGAACATGATCGAACCGCCGACTTTTCGATTTGAAGTTCAATGCTTTAATCACTGAGCCACCGCGCCCATCAGTCGCTTCGTATAGATCAAATCAGTATATTTCTCTCCACAAGCTTTTAGACGACCAGTTACATGTGTCAGGTGCCTAGCCAGGATTATATAACAGGAGGTTCCCAAGCCAGTTTTTTTGGGGGGAGGGGGGCTTGATATTTAGAAGGACGTTGTGGGAGGGTGGATGTCTCCCCTATTCTTAACCAGGACCGTCCGGTTGTTACTCCCTACTCCCGCTTTCTTTGAAAGAATGCGGGAGGAGGGTGTCACAGCCGGAGCGTCCTAGTTAGGACCACGCCTCCCATACCTAGAACATTTTTCAAAATTCAGTGCTTTGGGAGCGTATCTGGGACATTTACAGAGTGTGTAGACCTATATTGGAGGGAAATTTAGGGCTCTATATGTTATGTGAAAGTTGCAATGGGCCAATGTTTTTCTTAGGGGGGGGATGTTTAGGGGTACCAAGGCCCCCAGCTCTCCCCCCCCCCCCCCTGTGGCAACGTTACTGCCTTGTATTGTATGCGCATAACAGTGATAAACTTTATGTCACTCTTGTCGTTGGCCACCTTTTAGCACATTCCTCATTATATATTTATTTATTTATTGGAGTTTAACGACACTTTCGTCGGCCACAGTCACCTCGTGTCGGGCAGTTTTAGGGTTGAGGAAACCGGAGTACCCGGAGAGAACCACCGAACAACATAGAGCAACTGTCAGACTCTCCAACGTACTAACTCCACACAAGGCACTTAAACGTAATCCACATTGCCCACGTAGGGGCACGATGGCGCTGAGTGCTAAGACGTACAGCACATCGATGGTGCACTTGCCTTCAACTAACGCTAACCCTACTTGTGTGGAGTTAGTACGTTGGGGAGTATGTTGGCAGTTGCTCGGTGGTTCTATAAATGGCTGTATTGTTTGAAACTCAAAAAATGGTGTGAAGATTCAAAGCGTTAGTGTCTTGAGTAATCCGCATGGATTTCTTGAATAGATGTCTTGATTGGTACATCTATCATACGATAAATGGTCTGTTTGAGCTTTCAGACATCACTTTCCTCAAGGGGTCACCTTGTATTGACAATATGCCTATTTAACATGTCCAACTCAATCGAATCTTAATACTCCCTCATATATTGTGCTCAAACAACAAAACACACACGGCTCAACCCATTAGCAGACCATAGAAGGTATTTTTACTGACTTGTGCGTTAAGTTCACTTGGGGAAAATTCAAATAGTATTAAACGCAGTAATTCCTGTAGAGCAGATAGCATTTTTCTGGCACAGGGTGGCGCTGCGATGCTTAACATAATTAACTCTTTTTAGAAACTGAATGGACGTGACCCCCTCCACCCCTCCACAACATAACGGTATAAGAAGTGTCTCCCACAAACATCTCAAAATATTTGGGGGAAAATTTATATCTACGAGACTGCTCAACTGGCAATTAGTCTAGCATGGAAAGACCATCTTTAAAGGAATCTTGATATAAACATATTTGGTGAGAAAGCGGCTGCTCCCTATCTCTGTGCCACTTAGTGATTCACAACTCTCATTCAACGGAGTCAAAACACAGCGTAAGAAGAATTCATTTTGAGAACTCTAAATAAAGCACAATAAATGTATTGCGCAATATCTTGAAGAAACCAAAACGAGACAAATGCAGATTTGGGGTGACATGAAGTGTTTCTACGAGACAATCGTCGGTATCCACGCAAAAACACTTGACACCGTCTATGTTTAATCTTCACCTCATTACGCTCTCATCCCACCAGTCAAATTGTGTTAGTTCGACGTTGTTTTGTCCTAGAACCAGTCCAGTCCTTAAATAGTCCCTCGCCTATATTTAGAATCATTCGTCTGGAATATTTCAGTTGGTCGGAAAAGCGAACCTACGGTTCGCTTTTCCGACCAACTGAAATATTCGATCCGACTGAATCGAAAAATAAACATCCATTTTCTTTCAATCAACGCAAGAAGTATTTCTTAACCGAGACATGGTTTGACCGAATCTTTAACGATCTTATCAATATCATAAGCCATGTTTGTTTATTAAATGATTATGAATGACGAATCGTCACATCTGTAATTTTATGATTACGCCGCACAGTTCAACTAACTGTGTTAATACCGGATGTAAGGTAGATTTAATACTTATAAATTAAAATATCTGTAAGAAGAATATATGTGTATCTTCATAAGTAAATGGACATCGCATAACATCAAAAGGTGGTCTCTGCGGAAACTCCACGAAACCTGGGTAAACAAATAGCCAACACAGCATTTAATTCCTAACGTAATTAGACTGGTAGCTTGATTAAGTTGGAGTACTGCAGTACTAATGATTCTTCATAAATAATTTGAAGCGGTATGGTTTTTTTTCACAAAACACAGCGTTTGACCTCTCAGTGTTACGTGTTTGACAAGTTAATTCCAATTACGGGACCTATAGTTAGGTTCTGATAAATATTGAAGCTCGTGGTAGGACAAACAAATGGTTGCACTTTAAAATGGTGGTGCGACTTCAGCATGCTTAGTTTTGAACTCGGTATTATTATTATTGTTCATCTCTTTCAAATGTAGCTTCATCTTGAAAAGGATGGATGGTTCAGCAACCCGCATCATATGAAATGTGTACAAATAATTACGAGTTACGATTAAGGCTAATAGGGAAATGAATAAAATATATATCGATGGCTGAAAAACCTCGAGTGGCTTTTTGTTGATGTTATTGATTACCACTCTCGGTAAAAAGTACACCACTGGGAGTCAATTGTGCAACTGGTTTACTCCGTTTTCCTGGGAATTCATATGGGTAATGTTCTGTTATCCCGATGTATCGCACCAAGCCACAGACGTGTAAAAATAGTATTTCGCTGCCCACGGTGGTAGTCTGTATTTGCTATAAAGTTTTTGAGATCGAAAGTCTAAATCAGAGATAGTAGCTGAAATAATTCGTTGGATAACAGCAAGAAAGATTTCATCTTTCTGTTTTCAAACACCACCGTTAGGTAACAATGCTACTCAAAAAGCTGCCACCCCACACACACCGTGAGAGCGGTCGAAAAATCATTATTATATTCTAGTAATGTCTGCTAGCTCACACACCCTCGATACCTTATAGTTGGTAGTGCAATCGTTTCCAGATATTTTAGCTCTATAATACACTTGAACCATTTTCCCTGCAAACGTTTCAGCTGGCTGAGAATTCCTTTTCCCATGGGTAATTTCGTTATCGTTTCCCCCACATGTGCAAGCTGGATTAAAGGTCTTGACGAAGGACACAGCGCAGGGTAACTGCGTTGTGTCTGTGGGCAAGGCACTTTATCACGCTTGCACACGTAGGGTCACGGTGCCGCTGGGTACTAAGACGTGCTGACGCCGATGGTGCACTTGTCTTCAACTAATGCTAACACTGCTTGTGCGGAGTTAATACGGTAGGGAGTCTGACAGTTGCTCCCCGCTGCTCGGTGGTTCTCGTCGGGTATTCGAGCTGGCTGTTGAAAGTGCCGTTAAACTTCAATAAAAATCGTTTCGTCCCCTATACAACTCTATACCCAGGAGACAAGTATTGGTCCTTCCACCCATATATTCGCATTCCACAATTTTCTGTACCATCTGTTGATGTTTAGCTCTCAAGTTTCTCTGTCTGTGCCACAAATATTTATTTCCATGAGCCGCAAACCCGTGCACACGAATTGAATAATCGATGGCATCAACGACACAGCACTAAATTCGTTTTGTGTTAAGCAAGCGCTTCGGATAATATTCGAGAAAGCCACCGGTGAATCATTCAAAATACAAATAGGCTAATTATTGCCTAACCACCCTCGGCCGCATTCAATGAACCGCCATATCAAAATATAGTCAAAGTGTGTTTCGATTAATGTTCACAATTTTTTAGTCTCTGCCCCTCCCCAAATTCCTGAAATCCCGATCGGCGAAAAGCTATCAACGCCCCTGCACAAATAGGTTGAAATTGTTTTAAAGAAAGAAAACAGTGAGAGAGAAAACACCATAGAACAACATTTTTGATCAAGTTTAACAGGTTTCTTTACTTACTAAAGGGGATAGTCTAGATAACTTCATAGCGTGTCTGGAAGCTGCACTGTCAATATCGTGAAATCGATTTCTGTAATTATCTCCCGCTCGGCTGCGCTCGGGGGTACTGAGTTTTACAACTTTAACATGTCCTCTCTAATGCACTGCTAGACATATAATGGAGAAAACTGTTAACATTAAGCCGTACACGCCAGGAAAATAAGACTATTTGTTTATTGGGGTTTAACGACACTTTCAACAGCCAGTGTCATATCGTTTCGCCAGAGTTACGAGAGGCGGAAGCCGGAGTTCTCGGAGATAACCACTGAGCAGGGACACGCAAGTATAGACTCTTCAACTTACAAACCCGGCACAAGCATAGTCAAAGCCGTTTGAAGGCAAGTAGTCCATAGACGTGGAGTGCGCCTCAGTACACAGCGTCGCGGTGCTCAACATGGGCAATCAGGATTAAATGTCTTTCCCAATGACACAATGCAGATGGCGCGGGCCAGGATTGAACCACAGTCCTTTCGGGTTAACTCTCTCTAACCAACGAGCCACTGGGCTCCACGTGAAATAAGAGTGAGTTTTATTGAACAAAAGCAGAACAATGAGGTAGCTGTTATTTCTGGTCTAGCATCGTCTGCCTATCTAGACAGGCGATACTCGATTAGACACAACTGGTGACGTTATAAAACGTTCCTTGATCACTGTTATCCAGTAACTTTCTGTTCAACGTCAGAGGCGAGTAGATTAAACAAAATCATCGATTAGTGAAAAACGCTAAAAATATTTGCGGGTTAATTTTGTTGGACGAGGAATGAAGCCTTCTTTTCAATATTTGCACGCAGATGGAAGCGTGAACGTTACAAATACGAATTCATATCAATACCCTGCTATGCTTTATACCACCATTTAGGAGAGAGTACGTGCAGACTTGGATACTTTCGAGTGGCGAACTACAGAACTTTTCTTGAAGGTTAGTTAACGAGGAGAAATCACGTATATCAGAACAACTAACAAGAGATCAATAATTTTTAGACGTAATGAAGCGGTTTGACGTGAAAATTGTTATGTATTAACAGAAAATGAGTATCGACGGTTCAGTAAAATCAGTCCTCATCAGGTATTGTTAAGCAAACCTTACGGATATCAACTATATAGGCTGTGGACAGAAACACTCCCAATCACATTGATATCGGTCCTTGAGTGCAACAAGGCGCCATCTACAATGCTTTAAGCATTGTAGATGGCGCCTTGTTGCACTCAAGATATGGTATGATAGTTGATTTGACGAGGAATGGTTAAAAGCATTGCAGACGAAAATTGTATAGGACAAAGGCCCCTGTAGAGAATGCTGTTACGACAAAAGCCCACAAAAATTAAAAAAGTAAATGAGCTGTAAAAATGCGATCAGGTTCTGTAAATCCGAAAATAAGCACGCAGCCGGTCACAGTTGAGTGACTCGTTTTTCATTTATGCAGTTTGGCTTTCCAGTATCATTCCGTTATATGTCACACGAACATAGAGGTACAGTCACCCAATACTCCCCAAAGTCCAACAGCACGTACTAGCTGACGTATCCTGTACCGGAAGCTCAAATTATTTCGCACGTCCAGCGCTGCCTGTAATGAAAATTACCTTAATTAATTTGCCCCCCTTTCGTCCAAACAGTTGTTAGCCGGCGTTTCCTTCTCACCACCTTTAAGTTAACTATCTGGCAAGGACCGAGCACAAAGGACGCGATTAGATCAATAAAATATGTGCATGTCAGTTAAAAAGATAAATGAAGAGAAAATTGTTTATGGTAAAACACATTAATATTAATATTCTTTAAGCTGGATTTATTAACTTAGTCCCTTGATATGCATGCTAATAAGGTACTGAAGGGAAACCAAAATACCATTTATTTTCAAACTACATTTGGTAAATGAACTGCTAGCACAAAGGTGCTTGTAAGTTTAGCTTTCAAATCAGTTTGTTTTTCAGTTGGCCTAAGTTGGTACACAATATGGGTTGCGACGGCAAAATGGTCAGAGGGTGACACAAATTCGCAAACAACACATGCGAGTCGGCCGTGAAAATCTGGAGATGACGCTAGTTGGGTGAGAATGCATCCACCTCAGAATGTGTACAAATATCTGAGGTCAAGTCCTGCATTAGGAGGCTATGTTGTTACAATGTTCTCCAAATCTAAATGACTACCTTTGTGTTTGTTCTTTGACAACCCTGTTCCATTTTCAGCAAAAAAGCAATACCTCTCCTCGAAGTAAAGTACAAATTCAGCGTTCCGGACAGGGCAGAAGGGTGCTTATCCTCATTCCATGATTATTGTGAGCCTGGTTGCCTCTATCCATTCTTGTACATAATCTGTGAAGTAACTCGAATATGATATTGTCGAGTATTTTATGCACATGACGTGCGCGTACTAGCTTATATTATAGGCAACCCTATAACCCGCTAGATATACTATGAAGTTTAGTACAAACCCCGGCCTTTGCGACTGTAACACAAGTACTATATAAAGTTAACCCTTTACCTAACGTAACGGCCAAAACCGGCCAGCGCTATTCTCAAAAATCGCCAATTAATTTTCATTATTTTTTCATTTTTTGTCTCAAAAACATAGGTTATGACCCCTCGTTGGAACGAGCTCGTCGAGCTCGTTCCAACGAGGGGTCATAACCTATGTTTTTGAGACAAAAAATGAAAAAAATTAGTCATTCAAGAATTTTTTTCACAAGTGTCGTCTGCTTTTCATGTTAGGTAAAGGGTTAACGTTAAAAGTATCGTATAATGACTGGTAATCATCTGCCGATCCTGTCGCCGAGAATTTTACGAAACAACCGTTACTGCTTAACACATAAAACCCGAAGTCGTGTCTACTCTGAGATGCAATACAGCTGAGCGGATTCGCTGGTGCTGACGACCGGAAGGGTGAGCACAGAGAGAAGGTGAGTCTTGAAATCCAAGCAGTTTTTATAGCCTGTTCACTTGATCAGAAACACCTACTGCGCCATAAATTTTAATCAGTATATGATTTTATTTCTTGATCATGTGAGAATTAAAGTGCTTGGTGGTCGAGAGTGGCGGTAGAGTGAATAAGTGTCTCTCATGCCAGAGGTTCCAGGACCGATCCTCGACCTCGGAGCGGGGTGCGTAAAATGGCTGTCCACTGTGCAGATAATCAATGAAGCACAGTCTAAAGAACCCGTCGTAGTATTCGAGAAGAGCGAGACCACGAAGTTGCCGCTACGCAAGACACCCCACATACCCATTGGGGGCAAAGGAGAGAGTTGTTAGAAGTAGAATGCTTTGCTCGACAATCCTTATCAAATTAATAGGCTTAAAACTAGAAATTAAAGTGTAATTATACTGGACAATAATAGAGGATTGTTTATATATACTCCATCAAATACTTTTTATAATTTTGTCAAACTGTCGTCATGCTCGGGAGATTACTACCTTCTAAGCGGCTTCCATTTTTGACTAATTCATATTCCGTTACGTTAGGTGCCGTTCCAATGTATCGCGTCATGGGAACGTAAAATTTAGCGTTCTCATTTAACATTAGATGACACTAATGTTATTCTCATTTAACATTAGACGTACGCCCATCTCGGACAATTTTTTAGTTCTCATTTAACATCTGACGTACGCCCATCCCGAACAATTTTTTAATTCTCATTTAACATTAGGAAAATATGATACGGTATCTTTGTGCATTTTACTCAAGATATGAAACGGTGATTTTTTTTAACTCGGTTCGTGATTAGGAGCTAGGCAGCCACTTGCCAGGCAATAAATCGACCTGTAAACGTGCGCCCAACTCGAACAATTTTTTAATTCTCATTTAACAATTAGGATAGGCGTGACACTAAATTTTTCGTTCCCACGGAGCGGTATACATTAGTACGGCACTTAACGTAATGGAATATGAATTAGTCAAAAATGAAAGCCACTTAGAAGGGAGTAATCTCCCGAGCATGACGGCAATTTGACAAAAGTATATATATACATCAGCAACCAAGGCCACATCGTGGCGATAAAAGCGACATAACCTAAAAGAAAAAGGGTATTGAATTAAAGCAAAATAAAAAACAAACAACTTTACCAAAACAAGTATGTGAGTGTGACTTGACAAGTAACGAGGCAATCCTCACTAACTCAGTCAAACTCACACACCTTGTGATGTCAGTTTTGACCAAAATTAAAAGACCATTGGAGGAAATGTCTTACGAAAAAGGTGGGTTTTAGTACCAGTCTTGAATGATTCAAGTGATTTACTATTTTTTATGTCGATTGGAAGAGAATTCCAAAGCCTTGGGCCAGCAACCGCAAAGGCTCCATCACCAGCACTAGTAAATTTAGATGCGGGCTGAAACAGATTGAGTTGACCTGATGTCCTAAGAGACCTCGGTGGTTTGTGGATGGTAAACGGATCGGACAGGTAGGATGGTTCAGATCCCGAGATACACTTAAACACCAAAAGGACAATTTTAAATTGAATTATTTGCTTAATGGGTAGCCAATATAACTCAAAGAGTACTGGTGTCATGTGGTAGTACCCTTTGAGTTCTGGTTATGACCCGTGAAGCACATTGGCAGAGCATTTATGACCAGGCGATTGGGTGTCGTAGACCCGGGATCGATTTCTGTAGAGGCCACCTTCCAAAAAACTTCGCAGTTTTCAATCCAGTTGCGCGGTGCTAGGACGATGCCTGGTGGAACTCCTGCTTGATATAGGCGATATAAACTAAATTCAAGTAGTTGCATCTTCACGGATCTACAATAATTGTTAAAAGCTGGGAGCGTAGACCATTATAACAGTAATATGTTCCAGTTGCATTTGATGCTAAGGCAAACATTCCACGGGTAAATCTCACAATAAAATACAGGCTACTTGTAGACAATTACGAATCAACTCAGAAAACTATTCCAACAATTCAGTAATTGCCAATTCTCGAATATCAGTCTCGGGGCGAGTTGTAAATGTGAACTAACATACTGGTTGAGTCAACTGTAACCTTTTTGGGGGTTGTCGTTGGCTCAGTTGCAGTTTTCAGTCCAGTGGCGCGGTGCTAGATCGATGCCTGGTGGAATTCCTGCTTGATATAGGCGATATAAATTAAATTCAAGTAGTTGCATCTTCACGGATCTTCTATTAATTGAGATTTCTATGTTTAAAATCTGGGACCATAGACCATTACATATACTTTCCGATGAAACAAATCTGTTTGCGTGCTGGATCTGAGAGATGCAAGAGCCTAAAGCGAAAGAAATTCGTCTAAATAAAACTCAAACAGCACAAGAAAAAAAAACAATTTTCACCTAGCGTTCGGTCTGATGAAGACCTTCTTCAGGATACAGACATAACAAGAAAAAATACCACAGACGACGAAAAAAATGAAATGTGGCGATAAAAGTTCTCTTGCGAGAATCCTTATCAAATTAATATATACAGGCAGCGCTACGGAGGAAAGAAAAAAATTATTCTACCAATCCCTGGGACTAAAACTTTACTCCCGCCACATTTACTTCTATACCAGACCTTCATTCGTATACAACGATGTGGTGTTAAAGTCGGAAAGAAAAAATAACTGTTGCAAAATTGCAAAGTTATGGATGGAATCTACTTCCGACGGCCCATGAAAATGGTCCCGGTGTCCCCAAACTTCTAGTTGAGTGTAACATGATAGCAACAGACTCTTCGGAAACTTTTTTAAAATACTACGGGAAATTCTGTTTAGAGGGAAAGATGTGTGTAAGTGTATAGCTGTTCAATTCAAATGTCTCGCAAGAAACACACATGTCTTAAGTCCAATCGAGTTTTGAGTCCTTGGTGAAGGCCTGAAATGAAGTGAAAAGGTGACTTGTTTACGTGCAGTGTGTCGTGTAATGGTACACAAAGTTGCATATTCTTAAATGACCAAGGGTTGTTCACACGTTTGTCAAACAGGGATACTAACTGGTTTCTTCTAGAAACTGAATTTGACAAACACCACAATGAAGAAGGTAAAAACTTTTTCAGAGAGCACGACAAAGAAGTCTGGTTTCCAGTACTGGTGCAGTGGACGAAATCGGCTGCAGAGATCGTGATACACTTTTTACACCCAGTCTTTCTACAGGCTTGACTGACATTAAGTTCAGAAGCGACTGGACTGAGGCTGAAACGAATAAGTTGTGTATGTTGCTATGTCGTTTAAAGTCCATAACAGGAATCTTAGGGATTATCGTGAATATGGGTGGATTGTTTTCTATCAGCACTCAGTTTTTTCCGAAGGATGCTGAAAAGGTTCGAATGATCTAGGCGAAATGTTGTTATAAATAGTATGCATACGCTTTGAACTGGGTGAGCGGGTGGGGGAGTAACTCAGCAGTTCGCCTCGTGGCGGTGTATCATCTGTAGTGATGGCCACTGTCCAGCCTCCCCCGCTTGTATCTACGGATATCGGATTGAAGGAAACTTCCATGTCAGTTAGGCTAGAATGGGTCCTCTTGAGTCTTACAGCGAAACTGTATGGAATGTTTTTTGTCAATGTGTATTGGATCTCAACTGGGTGGAAGCAAATACTGGAGCGAGTCTATAGGTTTGCAATACAAACTGGTAAAAAAGTGGCTATTGTCGATCCGTAGGGTGGTTTCGAGAAACGTAGTAATGCTCTCTAATGAGATTTTGGAAATGAATGCAACGGAATAGTGAAGTATGTTATATAAGGAGATAAATTCCAAAAGAGCAGGTTTTGTTCTAGCTCACTTAAAACCAAAATCGACAAGGAACCTTAGCCATGCCATGAGAATGGAAATGGTGAAGAAATTGAATCAACTTCTCAAGATGCCACATAAAAATGATAATATATAAAGTAACCATACGCTTCACAGATCTGCAGATAGTTCACGCCAATGAATTAAATAGTGTTCAATTGTAGAACAAGAACGAAGGTCAAGACATTTTCGTGTACCCTGCGCCTCATTGCTAACCCAAACCCTTCGCCGTGTGCGATGCTTGTGTGCAAAGAAACTACATATATCATATACAGCAAAGTGAATTGATGCGGAAGCACACCATGTTCGTCCATTTTTCCGGAATAGCGAGTGGGTTCTTTCAGAAGAAATGGCAATTTTTGAACGAAATGTCGGATTTTGGTCATTTTCCTATATTCTGGGGTTAAAATGACAATTTATTCTATTAATTCTTGTTTGACGGCGCTCATGGTGCTCTATCAAACATGAAAAAATGAATAAATAACCATATTGGATGTACTGTGACCACATAGGTCTATAAACAAAGGGAATTCAATAGTTGCTAAGAGCAATTTTTTGATATATCATAAGATATTTTGTATTCAATTAATACTCTATAACCTATATCCATTAACCCTTTACCCAACGTAACGGCCAAAACCGGCCAGCGCTATTTCCAAATATCGCCAATTAATTTTCAAAATATTTTCATTTTTTGTCTCAAAAACATAGGTTATGACCCCTCGTTGGAACGAGCTCTTCGAGCTCGTTCCAACGAGGGGTCATAACCTATATTTTTGAGACAAAAAATGAAAAAAATTAGTTATTCAAGAATTTTTTTGCAAGTGTCGTCTGCTTTTCATGTTAGGTAAAGGGTTAAAAGGTTATATTTGCAATGAAGATATGATCAATGGTTTGGGGTTCGGAACTATAATCAACTAGATTTAATGATTCTGGAGAATCATGTCTTTTCCAGATGAGTTTCCATGATTTTCAATCATGACCCCAGAGTGCCTAAAGAATTGTTTTAACTGTATTACGGAAGTACTTTTATTGATGTCCTAAGAAAGGTGGGTTTAGCAGTCTCAAATGACTCAGTATGATAATAAAATGTTTAGATTAAAACCATTATTATTGGTGGAGAGAGTTAATATCAATATCGTCCTCCGACAAGTCTAAGTCCGACAAAAGGGGTTATGTTTTGTTTGACACATATCCATTGAGTGCTGTGGCTATTTGAAAATAGCCCATTTTTTCTCAAATGGATCTAAAACTTTGATGTTTGGCAACTTGTAGAGGGTTAACAAACGCTAACGAGAAAAGTTTTTCCACGCAACTTGTAATGTCACACCAAGATCTGCGAATGGCCACTTCTT
This sequence comes from Pictodentalium vernedei, assembly GCA_031216915.1. Classification (NCBI taxonomy): domain Eukaryota; kingdom Metazoa; phylum Mollusca; class Scaphopoda; order Dentaliida; family Dentaliidae; genus Pictodentalium; species Pictodentalium vernedei. The sequence goes on from CM062294.1 coordinate 322,116,968, forward strand.
CTTGAAAATCTACAAAATGTTTTCAGAGAAATCCAGGGAAATTTTAAGCTTTTGATGGGTATCATTGTTTAACTAGCCCAAAACGGGTTAAGGATTGTTTTTTTAATACCCTTATTACTAAAAAAGAATAATCGTTGGTGAATTCCACTTCCAACAATGGGATTGGTGTTTATCTCTCCGCTACATTTTGGGTGCTGTGGGTACCAGAACATAACCCATTTTATCACAATTTCGATATTTGAGAGCCTACGGAGGGTTAACAAACGCTTACTGGAATATTTTTTTTGAATATCTTTATTACTTACAAAAATGATCCTCGGTAAATTCCATTTCCAATAAAGGAGGTTATGTTTATTTCTCGGATACACGTCGGGTGCTGTGGGTGCCCGAAAACAGGCCATTTTCTCAAAATTGCGATGTTTGAGACCCTGTGGGGGGGGGGGGGGGGGGGGGAGTAACAAATGCTTACAGGAATATTTTGTCCATGCAACTTGTAATGTTCCACCAAGACCTGCGAATGGCCATTTTTTCTTGACAATCTACAGGACTTGAAAATGGTCCATTTTATCTCAAATGTATCCAAAATATTGATGTCTGGCAGCATGTAGAGGGTTAACAAGTGCTAAAAGGAATATTTTTCCATGCAACTTGTAATGTCACACCAAGAACTTCGAATGGTCATTTTCTTAAAAATCTACAAGATATTTTCAAAGATATCCAGGGAGAAAATGAATTTTAAGCTTTTGATGGGTATCATTGTTTATTCAGTCAAAAACGGGTTAAGGGTTGTTTTTTGAATACCCTTATTACTTACAAAAATAATTCTCAGTGAATTCTGCTTCCACTTATGTTGATCTCTCCTCTTAACTTTGGGTGCTGTGGGTATGCAAACACAGCCCATTTTATCAAAATTTTGATGTTTGATAACCTGAGAATGGCCAATTTCTCTTGAAAATCTACGAAATGTTTTTAGAGAAATCCTCGGAAAACATGATTTTTTAAGCCTTTGAGGGGTATGGCTGTTTAACCAGCCCAAAACGGGTTAACGCTTGGTTTTGTGAATACCCGTGTTACTTACAAAAATGATCCTCGGTGAATTCCACTTCCAATAAAAGAAGTTATGTTTATCTCTCGTGTACCTGTTGGGTGCTGTAGGTCCCCGAAAACAACCCATTTTATCAAAATGTTGATCTTTGGCAGCCTTTTAAGGGTTAACAAATACTTACCCCAACATCTGTTTGTATCAATTGTAGTATCACAGTGAGCTGTAACGGTGATAGAAAATCTACAAGACTTGTTTTGAGAAAGTGCTGATAAACCCTAATTTTGACAGGTTTTTGTCAATTCTGGCGAAAGAAGGGTTAAATCGAAAATTCCGCTTAAGTACATTTTTAGAATCTGTACCCCTCTATGCGTGTGAAATGTGAAAATCGGTTCGGAAATGGCTGTAGAATCGTACGAACAACGTGTGTGGACCCCCCCCCCCCCCCCCCCAAAAAAAAAAAAAAAGAAAAAACAAAAGAAAAGTAACTAGACTTAATGATTCTGGGGAATCATGGCTTTTCCAGATGAGATTCCATGATTTTAAATCGTGACCCCAGAGTGTCAGAAAAATTGTTTTTAACTGTATCACAGGAGTGCCTTTATTGATGTCCTGAGAAAGGTGGGTATAGTAGTTTCATATGATTCAGTTTGATAAAGAAAATGTTTAGGTTAAAACAATCATTATTCTTGGAGAGGGTCAATATCAATATCGTCGTCCGACAAGTCTAAGTCCGACAAAAAGAGTTATGTTTGTTTGACACATACCCACTGAGTGTTGTGGCTATTTGAAAATAGCCCATTTTATCTCAAATATATCTAAAACTTTGATGTTTGGCAATTTGTAGAGGGTTAACAAACGCTAACGAGAATACTTTTTCCACGCAGTTTGTAATGTCACGCCAAGATCTGCGAATGACCACTTTTTCTTGAAAATCTACAAAATGTTTTCAGAGAAATCCAGGGAAAACACGAATTTTAAGCTTTTGATGGGTATCATTCTTTAACCAGCCCAAAACGGGTTAAGGATTGGGTTTGTTTAATACCCTTATTACTTACAAAAATAATCGTCGGTGAATCCCACTTCCAATAAAGGAAGTTGTGTTTATCTCTCAGATACAGCTTGGGTGCTGTGGGTGCCCAAAATCAGGCCATTTTCTCAAAAATTTTATGTTTGAGAGCCTGTGGAGAGTTAGCAAATGCTTAACGGAATATTTTGTCCATGCAACTTTTAATGTCACACCGAGACCTGCGAATGGCTAATTTTTCTTGAAATCTACAAGACCTGATTAGAGAAGTCCACTTACAGCAAGATTTTTTTAGCTTTTTGGGGTTATCGTTGATTAACCAGGCCCAATCGGGTTAACGCTTAATTTTTTGAATACCCTTATTACTTACAAAAATGATCCTCGGTGAATTCTACTTCCAATAAAGGAAATAATGTTTATCTCTTGTGTATCCTTTGGGTTCTGTGGGGCCCTAAAGCAGCCTATTTCATCAAACCATCGATGTTTGGCAGCCTGTGAAGGGTTAACAAATGCATTGCCTAATATCTCTTGTATATCAATAGTCGTGTCAGAGTCAGGTCTAACAATGATGAATGTTCAAACAAAATCTACAAGACGCGTTTTGAGAAAGTGTCGATAAACCCTAATTTTGACAGTTTTTTGCCAATTGTGGCGAAATAAGGGTTAAATCGAAAATTCCGCTTCGGTACTTTTTAGATTTTGTGATTCTCAATGTGTGTGCAAAAAAATGTGTGAAAATGTTTCTAAAATGGCTTCTGAATCGTACGGACAAAATGTATGGAATCCCCCCCTCAACCCCCCTCCCCCCCCCCACCCCCACACACACACACAAGACAAAAAATATATATCTTTAATAATACGTAGAAAAATAAGAGTCTTTTGCAGGGGGAAAAGCCAAATAATCCGTAGAAAATCAAGAGTTCTTTCCAGAGAGAAAAGCCTAATAAACATGGTTATTCAGTTGAGAGATATACAACTAGGTGAGCTCCACTGTGCTTCGTTACACTATTCTTCTGTGAGTATATATTTAGGTTTTTCCCTCTGGAAAAGACTATTGTTTTTCTACGGATTATTATTATTATTTTTTTTTTTTTGTGGTTTTCCCTCTTGAAAAGGCTATTGTTTTTCTACAGATTATTTTTGTTTTGTTTTTTTTTGTTTTTTTTTTAGGCTTTTCCCTCTGGAAAAGACTATTGTTTTTCTACGGATTATTATTATTTTGATTGGGGGGGGGGGGGGGGGTATTTTTTTTCCACATATTTTGTCCTGATGATTCAGAAGCCATTTTCGAACCGATTTTCACACAATTTTGCTCACGCAAAGAGGGGCACAACATCTAAAAATGTACCTAAGTGGAATTTTCGATTTAACCATTATGTCGCCCGAACTGTTTTTTAAACATTCATCATTGTTAGGCCTTAATGTGACACGACGATTGATATGCAAGAGCAAGAGATATTAGTCAGTGCATTTGTTAACCCTCCATAGATTGCCAAACATCGAAATTTTTATGAAATGGGCTGTTTTCGCCCCCCCCCCCCCCCAGCACCCACAGGGTACACGGGAGATAAATATGACTTCCTTTATTAGAAGTGTGATTCACCGAGGATCATTTTTGTACGTAATACGGGTGTTCAGAAAACCAAGCGTTAACCCGTTTGGGGCTGGTTAAACCGCAATACCCCTCAAAAACTCAAACCATGTTTTCTGTGGATTTCTCTAAACGAGTCTTGTAGATTTTCAAGAGAAAATGGCCACGCGCAGGTCTTGGTGTGACAATACAAGCTGCATGAACAAAATTTTCCGGAAAACATTTGTTAACCCTCCGCGGGGTGCTAAAAGTAAAAATTGTGATAAAATATGCTGTTTTTGGACACCAACAGCACCCAATGGGTATGCCACAGAGAAAGGTACCTTCTTTTATCGGACACAAGATATTTAGGGAAACATTTTTGTAAGTAGAAAGGATGTTCAAAAGTCGAAGTCTTAACCTATTTTGGGCTGGTTAAAGAGAGACACCCCTTAAAAGCTTAAATTTTCCATTTTCTGTGGATTTCTCTAAAAACATCTTTAAGTTTTCATGGAAAATTGATTATTCGTAGATCTTGGTGTGACATTACAAGCTGCATGGACAACATATTCCGGTGAGAGTTTATTAACCCTCTACATGGGCCAAGCATCGTAATTTTGTTGAAATGGGCTGTTTAGGGACAGGCACAGCACCCAATGTATACCCGAGAGATGTACATAATCCCCTTTGTTTGAAGTGGAATTCACCGAGGACCATTTTTGTAAGTAATAAGGGTATTAAAAAAACCAAGGCTTAACCCCTTTTGGATTGGTTAATAGCGATACCCATTAAAAGCTTGAAAAAATCATGTTTTCCCTCGATTTCTTTACAAACATCTGGTAGGTTTTCAAGAGAAAATGGCTATTGATAAGGCTTGGTGTCATATTACCAGTTGCATGGATAAAATATTCCGGTAAGCATTTGTTAACCCTCTATGGGATGCTAAATGTCAAAATGTTGAAAAAATAGTCTGTTTTTGGACACCAACAACATCAAATGGGAATGCCACAAAGAAACGTGACCTCCTTTACCGGACGCAAAACTGATAGGGAAAAGGTTTTGTAAGTAGTATGGGTATTCAAAAGTCGAGGTTTTAACCCATTTTCGACTAGTTAAGGAGATACACCCCTTAGAAGCTGAAAATTCCCGTTTTCTGTGGATTTCTCAAAAAAATCTAGTAAGTTTTCAAGAAAAATTGACCATTCGCAGGTCTTGGAGTGACATTACAAGTTGCATGGACAAAATATTCCGGTAAGCATTTGTTAACCCTCCAGAGAATGCCAAGCATAGACATTTTGAGAAAATAGGCTGTACTTGGGCACCCATAACCCCCATCGTGTACCTGCGAGATAAACATATCCTCCTTCGTTGGAAGTGGAATTCACCGAGGATCATTTTTGTAAGTAATGAAGGTATTCACAAAACCAAGCATTAACCGGTTTAGGGCTGGTTACAGAGCAAGGTTAAAAATTCATGTTATCCGAGCATTTCTCTAAAAACATGTCGCAGATTTTCAAGACAAATTGGCCATTCTCAGATCTTAGTGTGACATTACAAGTTGCATGTACAAAATATTTCAGTAAGCATTTGTTAACCCTATGCAGGTTCTCAAAGATCAAAATTTTGATAAAGTGGGTTGTGTTTGCGTGCCAACAGAACCCAAAGTTAAGAGCAGAGATGAACATAAGCGAAATTTTCGATTTAATCCTTATTTCGCCAGAATTGGTAAAAAACTGTCAAAATTAGGGTTTATAGGCACTTTCTTGAAACGAGTCTTGTAGATTTTTTTTAAACATTTATCATTGTTAGACCTGTCTGTGACACGACCATTGGTATACAAGAGATAATAGGCAATGCATATGTTAACCCTCCACAGGCTGCCAAACATCGAAATTTTGATGAAATGGGCTGTTTTCGGGTCCCCACAGCACCCAAAGGATACACGAGAGATCAACATAACTTCGTTTATTGGAAGTGAAATTCATGGAGGACCATTTTTGTACGTAATAAGGGTATTCACAAAGCAAGGGTTAACCCGCTTTGGGCTGGTTAAACTGCAATACCCCTCAAAAGCTCAAAAATTCATATTTTCTGTGGATTTCTCTTGTAGATCTTCAAGAAAAATAGGGCACGCACAGGTCATGGTGTGACAATAGAAGTTGCATGGACAAAATACTCCGGTGAGCATTTGTTAACCCTCTACAGGCTGCTAAACGTCACAATTGTGATAAAATGGGCTGTTTTTGGACACCAACAGCACCCAATGGGTACTCCAGAAAGAAAAGTGCCTTTTTTTCGAGCGCAAAATTTATATGGAATCATTTTTGTAAGTAGTAAGGGTATTCAAAAGTCGAAGTCTTAACCCATGTTGGGTAGGCTAAAGAGAGATACCCCTATAAGCTTAAAATTCCCATTTTCTGTGGATTTCTCTAAAATCATCTTGTAGGTTTTCAAGAAAAATTGGCTATTCGCAGGTCTCTGTGTGACATTACAAGTTGCATGGACAAAATATTCCGGTGAGCGTTTATTAACCCTCTACAGGCTGTCAAGCATCGTAATTTTGTTGAAATGGGCTGTTTTCGGACACGCACAACACCCAATATATACCCGAAAGATAAACATAATCTCCTTTGTTGGAAGTGGAATTCGCCGAGGACCATTTTTGTAAGTAATAAGGGTATTCAAAAAACAAGAGTTAACCCCTTTTGGGGTGGTTAATAGCGATACCCATCAGAAGCTTGAAAAATTCATGTTTTCCCTGGATTTCTTTACAAACATCTGTAGGTTTTCAAGAGAAAATTGCTATTGATAGGACTTGGTGTCACATTACCAGTTGCATGGATAAAATATTCCGGTAAGCATTTGTTAACCCTCTATGGGATGCTAAATGTCAAAATTTGGAAACAATAGTCTGTTTTGTGTACACCAACAACATCAAATGGGAATGCCGCAGAGAAATGTAACTTCCTTTACCGGACGCAAAACTGACAGGGAAAAAGTTTTGTAAGTAGTATGGGTATTCAAAAGTCGAGGTCTTAACCCATTTTCGACTGGTTAAGGAGATATACCCCTTAGAAGCTGAAAATTCCCGTTTTCTGTGGATTTCTCAAAAAAATCTAGTAAGTTTTCAAGAAAAATTGACAATTTGCAGGTCTTGGAGTGACATTACAAGTTGCATGGACAAAATATTCCGGTAAGCATTTGTTAACCCTCCAGGGGCTACCAAGCATAGACATTTTGAGAAAATAGGCTGTTCTTGGGCACCCATAACACCCAATGTGCACCTACGAGATGAACCTAACCTCCTTCATTGGAAGTGGAATTCACTGAGGATCATTTTTGTAAGTAATGAAGGTGTTCACAAAACCAAGGATTAACCCGTTTAGGGCTGCTTACAGAGCGATACCCATCAAAAGGTTAAAAATTCATGTTTTCCGAGGATTTCTCTAAAAACATTTCGTAGATTTTCAAGAGAAATTGGCCATTCTCAGGTTATCAAACATCAAAATTTTGATAAAATGGGCTGTGTTTGCATACCCACAGCACCCAAACTTAAGAGGAGAGATCAACATAAGTGGAAGCAGAATTCACTGAGAATTATTTTTGTAAGTAATAAGGGTATTCAAAAAACAACCCTTAACCCGTTTTTGACTGAATAAACAATGATACCCATCAAAAGCTTAAAATTCATTTTCTCCCTGGATATCTTTGAAAATATCTTGTAGATTTTTAAGAAAATGACCATTCGAAGTTCTTGGTGTGACATTACAAGTTGCATGGAAAAATATTCCTTTTAGCACTTGTTAACCCTCTACATGCTGCCAGACATCAATATTTTGGATACATTTGAGATAAAATGGACCATTTTCAAATAGCCACAGCACTCAGTGGGTATGTGTCAAACAAACTCATTAATGATGGTTTTCTCATGACATCAACAAAGGAACTTCAGTGAGACAATTAAAAACAATTCATCAGACACTCTAGGGTTATGGAAAATCATGGAATCTCATCTGGAAAAGCCATGATTCTCCAGAATCATAAAATCTAGTATTTTTTGGGTTCTCGTCCGCGCGTATATACCGGGGCAATTTGTTACATAAATACTGAGTTCAATTCTCATGTCGATTCAACTGACTTGGGAAACAAAAAAAATGGAACCTTACTTTTACTGGATCGACAAATCTGTGAAATGCGTTATTCGACCTTGTTGTTACATAAACCTTCTCTCTTTTGTTCAAGCGTAGCAAGCTGGAGAAAATACTTCTGCATTCATGACGTACCGGAGTATATTGCAACCATGTCCACAAAGCATTACGACTAGATACCTCAACGACATTTTTAGAAGTTAACGCAGTTTGTCCCGGATTGTGACGTACATTTTCCTGTTGTTCTCAATACTCACAATATTAAACACATGTTTTCAATTTCCAAACGAATTTACATTTGTATTTTGTAATAAATTTTATAATGAATGATATAGTTATAAAGGACCCCAAACAAACGCCCTTAGGGCCTCGGGGGTATAACTTTAACCCGTTGAATTTTGTTTCTAATGTATAGCACAATTTCAGATTCGCGGTCTTTCGTTTTCGCAAGTTGCGGCAAGGAGGGTACAAATAACCCTCAAGAACTAGAGACCAAACATATAAGTTATCCAGTATCTGAGAGACACCCAGTAAATATCCCAAGTTTGGTAACAGTATTTTAACTTTAACACATGAATTTTCGCTTGTAATATATAGCCTGACTTCGAACGTGCAGTTTTGTCTTGCGCAAAGAGACCGCAGGTAATTTACTCGTTCAAAAAACATCTAATAAGCGCCAAAGTATGAGCTATATCAAACGCATATTAATATTCAAAAGTTAGTTGCAGTGTTTTCATATTAAGTCATCTAATTTCATATTTAATGTTTCACAGAAAATCAAATTTGTGGTTTTCCTGTCGGATAAAGATACACTTACAAATATTATGTTGAAACCAATAGTGCAATAAGCTAACTGAGTCATGTATTTTCATTAGGTGTGAATGGCTATATATCTTTTACCTGTACTTGAGTCAGGCAAGGAAGAAACTTGGCAGATTTTTAATGTTTGTTTGACTTGAAACACGTTTGTAATTTTAAAACTCCCCTCATATATTCTGCAGGTTGTGGGTCGGCAAATATAAAAACTTGGCAGATTTAGATTTTGGTGTTTTAGATATCTTACAGCACTTTCGTCTATTCGATCACTTCACCTTATCTTCACAAACGACTTCATTCTAAACGCCATCCTTCATGGCATTAAACAGCCCGAAAAACGCAACCCCTTTCCACGTGGAGTAGCCTATGTGTGTGGTGTAATTATGAGGGGATAAGAGTTAATGTTCTGGTGGCTCTAATAAATAGCAGATCTGCCAAGTTTACTATTATATCCTTAGCCGGATAAAATATTAGAAATTTAATTGTTATTTAAACCAGTTAACAATAAACCGCTCAATTGGCTCAGGGCATTAAAAGTTTTAAACTTAATCTCTGTGTCTCTCAATATGGGTGAAAGCGTGCTTGGAAATTTGATTTTTGTCAATCATTATACATAAACTAAAAATGGGTTAAAATGTCACAATTTCTTGAGTTATGAACCTCAAAAAACAAAGGCCACACTGTGTAAATGGGCGTAGCCTACTTAAACTATGTTTGACCTTTGATTTTGGGGGGTTTATAATTCAAGAAATAGACAAGAACAAACGATCGTTTCTTAAAATTAAATTTGAGGGGCAATAAATGTAAACACTCTCTACTTTGTGGAGGTAAGATACAAACCAGGTCGCATCATGTTTCTTAGTGATAAAACTGAATAAAAAAGGCATAGTTGTCTAAAATTCTGTTTGAAATAACGATACATTTCACTGAAACATGTTCTTGTGTCATCTAAAATTTATTTTATTGACCATGGATTGCGTAAGTTAAAAGGAACACCGTAGGCCACGCCCTCACAAAACTTCAATCTCCTTGTCCACTTGACGGGAGGGTGTTGTCATTCGAAGCAACACCGAATTAAAGTTAATTCTGATTTTGACCACTTCCTGAGAAACTGAAAACACAGTTTGTAAATGTCGAGTTCAGTATAAACCCAGATGAGATGAAGTTGGTTGAACTTTGTCCCAGAAAGAGTTCATTCAGGCTATTTGGAAATTGGAAAGTTTTGGAAAGATTATTATGACAGGCCATTGTTTACGTTTGATTTGGGTAAAACGATGAACGCAGACGATCATGTATTGCATATAAACAAATTGAACATGGAATAAAAAGCATGATAAGGATTTCATTGTTTATAAAATTTATTTTGAAAGGCCTTTTTAATATGATGAGATAAATATTAATTACTTTTTCATCTTGAAACAATATGAGCGTACAGGGGTTCTTTTCCATTCATACTGTGCAACGTAATATTTAAGACAGACATTGGGACAGAACATGTTCAGAACTATTCCATACATCTTCGGAGACTAAAGTTCACCTGCTGTAAATGTAATAAAAATGTGGTTGTAAAGGTAATAAACGGCCATAAAATGTAATAAAAAGTGGTCATAAATGTAATAAACGGTGATAAATGTAATAAACTGTCGTAAATGTAATAAACTCTCTTCCTTTTGCAATCAGTATCTTCGAAGTGTTATAATATGAACTTGCAGTGCCGAAGTAGTCTCAGTATTATCTAACTTGATGCTAATGTATCAAAAAACCCGCCTTAAACATGTATAGAACTGTTTCCATGCATCTTCGGAGACTAAACTACACCTGCCGTAAATGTAATAAAAAAGTCGTCATAAATGTAATAAACGGCTATAAATGTGATAGAAAAGTGGTCATAAATGTAATAAACCGTCTTAAATGTAATGAACTATCGTAAATGTAATAAACTCTCTTCCTTTTGCAATCAGTATCTTCGAAATGTGATAATATGAACTTCCAGTGCCGAAGTAGTCTCAGTATTATCTAACTTGATGTAGAGGTATGAAAAAAAACGCCCTGAACATGTTTAGAACTGTTCCATACACCTTCGGAGAATAAACTTCACCTGCCGTAAATGTAATAAAAAAGTTGTCATAAATGTAATAAACTGCCATAAATGTAATAAAAAGTGGCCTTAAATGTAATAAAGGCCATAAATGTAATAAACGGTCATAAATGTAATAAGGGTGAACCGTAATAAGCTTAAGCTATCTTCCCATTTCATTCAAAATCTTCGAAGGAAAATTACATGAACGTTCACTGCCGAACTAATTTTACGTAAACTTGATGCTAAAGTGTTAAAGGTTTGCACTTTGGAACTGCTTCACACATTCTCCTTTGATGAAAATTGGGTAAAAAATATAAACTTGTCAATGTGATAGCTCAAATTCACGATTTTATTGTTGAAAAGTGCATATATCTTTTCTAATTTTCCTCATCGAATGTAAGAATGGTTATGTCTGGAACCCGATAAAACCTCTTCATCAAGTAAACCCGCTGTATATTTAATTATATATAAATCAGTGAAGACGCAATAAGATGATGAGTTTAATGAAGCATTAAATCGCAGATGGGGGTGGGGTGGGGTTGGTCTGGGGCTTAAATAAAATCAATTATCTAAATTAGAGATGCAATTTAATATATGCATAAATTAAAAATATATTAACTGTGCGTGCGCTCGATGTCTTTGTTTTTAGAAAGAGATAAACTTAATGTCTTGGTGAATTACGATCGGCTAATTACTAGTTGTTCACATGAGTAGCTGGTGTCTGTGTTGGCCATCCTTTTCGACACGGGTCTGTCCGAAGTATCAACGTTTAGCGATGATATGAGATTTTCAAAGGACTTGAACAGGGGGTTTTATTAATACAAATCGATTGCGGCCAGTTCAAGAGAAACACTTAAAGGGTAATGTTTTACTCTCAAATAGGAAATAAATGTTGGGATAGGTTGTGGAAAGTCTGGAGAGGCATATAGACCGTGTCGGGGTCGTAGGCGAAAGAGCTGGGGCGATCCGCCATGCTATATGTTAGGTTAGATAGGCGGCTAGGTGTCGCGTAAATGCGAAAGTACAGGCAAAATTGTAGACTAAGAGGAGCTATGCAGAACTCAGATCCAGAATAGGAAAAGTCCCGGGCCTACGGTTGGCCATAGATAAGAGCAGGCTCAGAAGAGGAAGTTAGGGGCTACGACAGCTCGTGATATTGGCCGTCAGGTAGGCATTACCCGGGGTAGAAGGCAAGCTTGAGATTGAGTAGACTTGGCATGTATGTACATTAGCGTGAGGTATCTAGAGGGAATCTGTTAACCCTTGAAGTAGCGGCTGTAGAGTAGAGGCATCCAGTTAAGTGGAAATACGTTATATACCGCGCGACGGCAGCGAAAAGGTGACATTACGAAAATTGTTTGTGAAAGGCGGCCAGGGACACATCGTCTGTAGCAACCACTTTTGTTACAACAACCACTTTTGCTACAGCTCACCACTTTTTTACAACACTTGCCCACTTTTGTTACAGTTCACCACTTTTGTTACTAAATCAACCACTTTTATTACAAAATGAGCTCACCACATTTGTTACAACCATGTCCATGTTTGTGTAACAGGAGGATAGATAAGTGCGGGAGCCGGGGTTCGAACCGTCGACCTCACGCACACAAAGCGACCGATTTATCACGTGACTAAAAGATCCGGACCAACCAGGATGGTTGGTAAATGGCCTTTATACCTCGACTGCTACATTTGTAACAACAACAACAACAAAACTCGCTCACAACTTTTGTTACAAAAATCGCTCGTTATTGTTACAATTTTTGTCAATGTAAAAAATGAAGTAATCTGCAAGTAATGCGAGACGTGACGTTCAGTCATGATTATCGGGAGCGCTGTTGCTCAGTGGTTAGAGCTTTGGTCTTGAGATCGGAATGTTGTGAGTTTGATGCGTGGCCGGGGTAACTTGCGTCATGTTCTTGGGCAAAGCACTTAATCCCAATTGCCCGCGTGGAAGCACGGTTGCGCCATGTGCTAAGGTGTATCACATGTTGATACCACACATGCCTACAGCCAATGCTAACCCTGCTCCTGTGGGATTAGTACGTCTGAGAGTTGATAGTTACTCTCCGCTGCTCGGTGGTACTCTCCGCACACTGCCACCTGGCGACGTCATCTCGTGGTGATACGTAGTGTACCGTACGCATGCGCACAAGTATATCTGAAATGACACGTGCATATCGGAGCCAATTATAGGAGATTCCAACTCCTTAAGCCTTGGATCTTAGTAGTTTGTGACGTTGACTTCTTGCCCCATTAGCGGGTTTTCATGCAGGTTCTCATCTGATGTCATCAGTGACGTGACCGGAGGGGGTGGTGTGAGGTTGCCATAGTAGCCCGCTGAGTGGCCATTTTGTGACGTCATTTTTTATGGTCACACATGGTCCCACTGCGCATGCGCGGCGCGTGTTTCTAAGGCGAGCCACTCTTCCGCCAACCATTTTGACTATGAGCGCCGCAATCTTAGTTGTTAGGGGTAGCAGGCGGTTTCTATGGAGCTCATAGGCCTTCTTGTTGGACAGGGATGTGTTCTGAGTGTTTTTGATTCAGCGGGAGTACATCGAATCACCTTAAACAACCCAGCAACGACCAAAACCTACCCCAACGGACCTTTTATTGTACCGAAACCCCACCCAAACATACCCAAACGGACCTTTGTGAGCTTCGCCGCGCACGAGTACAAGAAGCCTATGGAGAGAGGCCTCAATGCTGCGCTAACTCAGCTCTCAAGGTCTCTGCAGTCTTCTTAGCCCACACCTTATAGCCTTCCCTGGTTCATAGCCCTCACCCCATGGCCTCACCTTGTCCTCATAGCCCTATAGTGAACATTTCCCGTATGGGGATAAGAGGTCTATGAGGTGAGGCCTTAGTGATCATCTCCCCGTAGGAGGATAAAAGGGGTGTGAGGTGAGGCCCGGATCACTGGGTGGAGGTTGGGGCTTCTGGAAGGAGAGGGAGGGCGACTCTTGGCCAGGGTGTCTGGTGCAGGGTTATTTGGAAGTGTCCGCAGGACAGGTCCCCATGAGTGACGATGGAAGCTAGGGATAGATACACTGGGAAGGTCACCGGGTCACACATGGATGGGATGGTGGTCTCGTGGGGAGGTTTTCTGGTCGAAGTCCTCCGCTGGGGTTTGGTCGCCGAGGAACTGTGTCGCTGGTGGTCGGGTGGCGGAGCAGGGTCCCGGGGCAGGTCTTCCTTGGAAGGGGTGGTGAGGTGTTGTGGAAGGCAAGGGCTTCTCGAAGAAGGATGGCTGTGTCGGTCTCGCTCGTCCCGTTGGATCACCACACGCGATAACTAGTGATCATTCTCCCCGTATGAGGATTAGACGGGTTCTGAGGTGAGGCCTCACCTCACACCCCTCTTATCCACATCTCGATTCAAGTGATCACTAGCGATCGCCTGTGGTGATCACTAGTGATCGCCTGTGGTGATCACTAGTGATCATTCTCCCCGCATGAGGATGAGAAGGGTGTGAGGTGAGGCATCTGTTATGACCCAACACATCACCACCCCTTCCAAGGAAGACCTACCTTGGGACCCTACTCCCGCATCCCGACCACGAGCGACACACCTACCCAAACCCAGCGAAGAAACTTCGACCAGAAAACCTCCCCACGTGATCCAACATACCATCCATGCGTGACCCGGTGACTCTTCCCAGGGACCCTAACTCTAGCTTCCCCCGTCATCCATGACCTGTCCTGAAGACCCTTCAAAATTACCCTTCGTTAGACAAGTTTGCCAAGGGCGGCACAGGCACCTTCCCTCTCCTTTCAGAAGCACCATTCTCTCCTCCACCCCCCCCCCCCCCCCAGTGAATTGGGCCTCACTTCACACCCCTTTTATCCTCGTACGGGGAGAGGATCACTGAAGCCTCTCCTCATAGACCTCGTATCCTAACACAGGAAAGGTTCACTGGAGTGCTATGAGGGCAAGATGAGGGCATGGGGTGTTGGCTATGAGTCAGAGGAGTCCATAAGAACAAGGGAGTCCGTGAGAGCAATGAGTTAGCGCCTCATCGAGGCCTCTCCCCATACACTTATTGTACTCGTGTGGCGCGAAGCTCACAAAGGTCCGGTTGAGTAAGTTTCGGTCGAGGATTCGGTACAATAAAAGGTCCGTTGGGATAGGTTAGGGTCGTTGTTGGGTTGTTTAAGGTGATTCGATGTACACCCGATGAATCGAACACACCCTTAGAACACCTCCCTGTCCAACAAAAACACAAGTGGGCTCCATAGCAACCGCGTGATATCCTAACAACCACGATGGCGGCGTCCATAGTCAAAATGGCTGGCGGAAGAGTCGCCTTAGAAACGCGCGCTGTGCATGCGCAGATCAGCACGAAATTGACGCCACACATTGGCCGCTTACGCGGGCTACCATGGCAACCACACCCCACCCCATGCGGTCACGTCACTGATAACAGAGATGAGAACCTGCATGAGAATCTGCTAAAGAGGCAAGAAGTCAATATCACATACTGCTAAGGTCCAAGGCTCAAGGAGTTGGAATCTCCTATAATTGGCACCGATAGGCACGTGTCATTTCAGATATACGTGTGCGCATGCGCACGATATACTACATATCACCACAACAATGACGTCGCAAGGTGCCAGTTTACTATATCAACCAATAATAAGCAAGGGTGTGGCATTAATACTGAACATGCACGACAATGGTTTGGTTAGATAATCATTGATGGATTGTTGGAGTTTTATGACACTTTAAAAGCTGAGCTCATATTGTGTCGAAGATAGTTTTTCATGTGAAGGAAGCCGGAGTACCCGGAGAGAACCACCGAGCAGTGGCGAGTAACTATCAACTCTCCAACTTACTAATCCCACAGGAGCAGGGTTACCATTGGTTGTAGGCATGTGTGGTATCAACGTGCGATACGCCTCAGCACATGGCGCAACCGTGCTTCCAATCGGGCAATTGGGATTAAAGGCCTTGCCAAGAACATGACGCAAGTTACTCGGGCCAGGCATCAAACTCATAACCATCCGATCTCAAGACCAACGCTCTAACCACTGAGCAACCATGCTCAATAACAATAATGAGCGATTGTTGTAAAAAAGTGGTGAGCGAGGCTTTTGTTTTTTTACAAACATGGGCGATAGTTGTTACAAAAGTGGTGAGCTCATTTTGAAAAAAGCGGTTGATTTGGTAACAAAAGTGGTGAGCTGTAACAAAAGTGGGCAAGTGTTGTAACAAAAGTGGTGAGCTGTAACAAAAGTGGTTGTTGTAACAAAAGTGGTTGCAACAGACGTAATGTCTCTGGTCGCCTTTCACGAACAATTTGCGTAATGTCACTTTTTCGCTGCCGTCGCCAATGGCCTCTAACGTATTGCCACTTTACTGGACGCCTCTACTCTACAGCCGCTACTTCAAGGGTTAACAAATTCCCTCTAGTTACCTCACTCTAATGTTCGTACAGGTCAAGCCTACTCAATCTCTGGAAAGCTTGCCTTCTACACCGGGCAATGCCGTCTACCTGACTGCCAATATTATGAGCTATCGTAGCTCCTAATTTCCTCTTCTGAGCCTGCTCTTATCTATGGCCACCCGTCGGCCTGGGGCTGTTCCTATTCTGGATCTGAGCCCTGTGTAGCTCCTCTTAGTCTACAATCGTGCCAATACTTTCGTACTGACGCGACACCTAGTCGCCTATCTAGCTTAACCTATAGCATGAGGAACCGACCCCATCTCTTTCGCCCACGACCCCGAAGCAGTCTATATGCCTCTCCAGACCGGCAATGATTTTTCCACAACCCATCCCTACTTTTATTTGCTAATACAGTCTCTTGAACTGGACGCAATCGATTTGTTTTAACAAAAAATCCTGTTTCAAGTCCTTTGAAAATCTCATATCATCGCTAAACGTTGATACTCCGGACAGACACGTGTCGAAAATGATGGCCAACACAGACACCAAATACCCACGGGCGCTACAAGTAATTAGCCGATCGTAATTTACCAAGACATTAAGGTTATCTTTCTAAAAACAAAGACATCGAGCGCGCGCCCAGTTAATGTATTTTTATTTTATGCACACACTAAATTGCATCTCTAATTTAGATAATTGATTTTATTTAAGCCCCAGGACACCCCCACCCCCACCACCTATTCGCGATTTAATGCTTCATTAAACTCATCATCTTATTATCTTCACTGATATATCTGTAATTAAATATACAGCGGGTTTACTTGATGAAGAGGTTTTTTCGGGTTCCAAACATAACCATTCTTACATTCGATGAGGAAAATTAGAAAAGATATATACGTTTTTCAACAATGAAATTGTGAATTTGAGCTATCAGCTTAACAAGTTATTACATTTTTTTCCCCAATTTTCATCAAAGGAGAATATGTGAAGCAGTTCCAAAGTGCAAACTTTTAACAGTTTAGCATTAAGTTTACGTAATATTAAGACTACTTCGGCAGTGAAAGTTCATATAATTTTCGTTTGAAAATTTTGATTGCAAAGGGAAGATAGTTTAATACATTTATGACAGGTTAATACATTTATGACAGTTTATTACATTTATGACCGTTTTTTACATTTATGACCACTTTTATTACATTTGTGATCGTTTATTACATTTATGACCACGTTTTTATTACATCTACGGCAGGTGAAGTTTATTCTCCAAAAATGAATGGGATAGTTCTAAACATGTTTAGGGCAGATTTTTTGATACCTTAGCATCAAGTTAGGTAACACTGACACTACTTCGGCACTGGAAGTTCATATTATTTTCCTTCAAAGATATTTGTTGCATATTTAAGGCCACTTTTTAACTACATTTACGGCCGGTGAAGTTTAATCTCCGAACATGTATGGAACAGTTCTAAACATGTTTAGGGCGAGGTTTTTTTATACCTCTGCATCAAGTTAGATAACACTGAGACTACTTCGGCACTGGAAGTTCATATTATAACACTTCGAAGATACTGATTGCAAAGGAAAGAGAGTTTATTACATTTACGACAGTTTATTACATTTATGACCACTTTTTATTACACTTACGACAGGTTGTAGTTTTATGACATTCATGACCGTTTATTACATTTACGGTTGTAACAGGCGTGGTTTAGGGTGGGCCTAAATGAGGGTTTTTTTTCGGTTCATTGTGTTATGAAAAGAAAAAAAGAAATACTTTAGCCAGTCTTTTTGCCTGAAAATGCATGAACAGAAAAAAGGGTTAACTATATCATCTTATTCAAAGAGACTATCTTTCTGAAGGCATTACACATCCCGGTGTGACAGGAAGGGATGTCCGTAGGAAAATTAGTCCCTCTGGACTATTATTCCGCGGAATTATAGTCCTAGGTCTAACATTTCTAGGAGTAGTAGTCCGCCGGACTACTATTCCTAGAAATGTTAGACCTAGGACTATAATTCCGCGGAATAATAGTCCAGAGGGGCTAACGTTCCTACGGACTTCCATTCCTTTTACACCGGAACATCAATTTCCTTTCCATGTGCAGTAGCCTATGCAGTAATAATTGTAAGGGGATAAGAGTTGTTGTTTCCGACATGATCTCTGTGTCTCTCTGTACGGTGGAACGCGAGACTTTAAATTTGCTTTTCTATTAAATATTATACATAAAATAGAATTGGTTGAAAAAACAATGCAACCATCTTTTGGATATATGATATACATGATTTACCGCTTTATATACTTTGGCGTGTATTTGATGTTTTTAGGATCAGTAGGTTACTTGCGATCTCTTGGTCCTGTATTTGCTAAACGTGAGACTGCAAGTCTGAAGTCATGCCTTTCACCATGTATGTGTCAACGTCCAATTGTCTTTGTTGGGGGCTACTCGCGAAAATGTGAGACGGAAAATCTGAAGTGCAATATTTCCGAAGCGAAATATAATGGGTGGGAACAAATCTGAACTGCTACATTTCCAAAGTGAAATACAATGGGTTAAAGTTAACATATTGGTACTACACCTCGACAATATATTGAGTATACCCCAAGACCCCAAAGAGCTATTATTTAGAAGCTTTGGTACCGACACTTTTCCTTTGGTTCCCAGCAGGCACGTGTTTTTTTTTAAACTTGTGTTCCAATTTAAGTACGATCCTTGCGGCAAAAGATGAAAAGTTTGAAGAAGTAGCTCGACGTGTTTTACATTTACGTACTTTGACCGAGAAAAGCCGATACCCCCCTCCCCCCCCCCCCCCCCCCCCCACGCACACACATATTTCTCGTTAATTACAGTTCTATTTTTCAACTCTTTCTGTGTGTTTAAATCTATTTTTCCCTTCTTGCCTGCAAATTGAACCCATGACTGTGATCCGTTGTGTTAGGTTTAGATTGCATAATTCATACGTACTGTTTCAAACATTGACAATAAATTTAATTTTTCAGCTCAGACGGTGTTTCGCTCCCTTTTCTGAGTCCTTCTGGGAGTCCGTTGACATTGCAAGATTACTGGTCCACTTACAAACATCACGATGGATATACTTTTCAAATGAATTTGACCTTCTGTTACAATTTCGATTGTTCATCTGTGACAAATAATTGATTCATAGACAATCTTTCACGGAAGTAAAATATATCATCCTTTGCCTGTTGTTCGTCGACCCTGCTTCCGGCGCTTATTAGCTTTTGAATTCCAGGTTTTGCCAGAAACACTGAGTCGTATCTAAGAGGGCTTTTTCATTTTTTGTGCTTTTTTTAATTTTTAATTGGGGGATGATCTTCCACGTTTTTTTCGAATGAAGATGTTAAGTCCCATAGTTTAGAGGCCTAGCCAATAAGCTTGGAAGCTTCTCGCCAACCCCAATCACGATGCTGTGAGATGTAGTATTCAACTTCTTTTAGTGAACGAGATTCAAGTTTTTGCACAGAATGATTCTTATTTACGTTCTGATATGCAGAGATTAAATTATCTATGCCTCAAAAAGTTTTTCTTTCCTAGTCCTTTTTTTCGCGTGTTTGTGCTCGCACAAAAATATTCTCTCTATGGAGGCATCGTTTGTTTGAAACGCCGGACTGTATCATTTCGAAAAAATAAGTTCGTCACTTACAATTCCCCAGCATCTTGAACAAATATTATTTGCAATCATCTTCTATCAACAGTGTTGAGCCAGCAATTGATAATTATATGAGTTGTGGATGTGTTAGTGTCATGTTTTACACACGACAAATGTTACACAAACAGCGATCCGCGACGGACAATCAGTGCCAAATGATTTCCATCGATCAGTCATCATGTATCTTCCCTTCCAACTATTTACATACGTTGTGTTTATTGACGCAATTTAGTAGTTAACAAAAATTAAGTAACCAGTTGCGGGCAAAATTAATCTATCGTCCGTTCATCCCCAGAGCTATGTCTAATTATGCACTCACAGTTCACTCTATTGATTTGTTCTCGGGCTTTCTGCACTTGAGTGGGTAGTCATTTCAAGGGATTTTCCTAATTTCCCGGTATATTATTCACAAGGGCTGTTAAATAGCAAGAGACGGAAACGAAGCTATGATCTCAAAATTGTCTGAATTGGCGAGTCCAGAGTTAAAATTTGCCAACAGTGTTTCGTTGTTGACCGTAGGCACGGACTTGAAACCCAAAGCAATATACTTTTTTTAAAACACAAGTAAACGACACACGTCGGAAACGTTCATTTGTTATTATCAGTTTAAAGAATTACTGTCGCATAATTAAACATTTTTCCTGTTCATGCATTTTCAGGTAAAATGATTGGCAAAAATATTTTTTTTTATTCTTAACACAATGAACCGAAATAACGCATTTAGGCCCGCCCTAAACATCGCCCCCAATATCTGTCTTGAAAATTACGTTGCGTAGTGTGAATGGAAAAGAACCCCTGTACGCTCGTATTGTTTCAACATGAAAAGTAATTAATATTTATCTCATCATTTTAAAAAAACTTTCAAAATAAAATTTAATAAACAATGAAATCCTTATCATGTTTTATATTCCACGCTCTATTTGTTTATACGCAATAGGTGAACGTCTGCGGTCATCGTTTTACCCAAATCAAACGTAAACAATGGCCGGTCATAATAATCTACAAACGAAACTCACTCTTTCTGAGACAAAGTTCAACCAACTTCATGTCATCTGGGTTAAAACCGAACTTCACATTTACAAACTGTGCTTTCAGCGTCTCAGGAAATGGTCAAAATCGGAATTAAATTTAACTCAAGTGTTGCTTTGAATGACAGCACCCTCCCATCAAGTGGAAAAGGAGATTTAAGTTTGTGTGGGCGTGGCCTATGACGTTCATTTTAATTTGTTTAATGACACAAGAACATGTTTTAGTGAAATGTATCGTTATTTCAAACAGAATTTTGGAAAACTATACCTTTTTATTCAGTTTTCACCAGGAAGAATGATACGACCTGGTTTTTATTTTAACACCGCAAAGTAGAGAGTGTTTCAATTTATTGCCCCTCAAGTTTAACTATAAGGAATGATCGTTTGTTTCTGTCTATTTCTTGAGTTATGAACCCCAAAAAGCAAAGGCCAAACATAGTGTAAATGGGCTATGGCTATTTACACAATGTGGCCTTTGTTTTTTTGGGGTTCATAACTCAAGAATATAGACAGAAACAAACGATCATTCCTTATTTAACGAAATTAATTCTTTAAAATGATAATAAACGAAATTTTTTGGTGTACATCACGACTCCATTGTCATATACTTATAATGAACTCTTTGATATTTGAAACATAAGAGTATTTTTACATATTGAAACTTGTGGTTGTGTCAAAAGGTCAAAATAGCAATTTTTAGAGAGAAGTTTGGCGTTCGAGCGACCAACAATTTTCCCGACGCACGTCAAAACGTTCCAATAGACTGGGTTATGGGGGACCCTCACCCACTAACTACAGAATAACCACGGTCCTGTAAAAACATTCCTATTCTATTTGGCAGAAATTCTACCAGGCAGAGAAGAGACACATTTCAGTAATATTCAACTCGCTGTATAACGAACTGAATATTGCAGGAATGAATCTCCACAGATGACCAAATATCTCAGATTTCAAGCAAGGTTTCAAGATTTATAGACGTTCCTGGTCAACGCCAAGGGACTTCTAAACTCCAGGGTTTCCAAGGTGCCTCGGGTGTTTGGTTTTACGGTTAGATGGAGCTTGGAAATGACTTTAATAGCATATAGTTATGGATATAGTTTGAAATCATTCTTTGGTATTGGTTTCAATGAACATCTCGGAAAGACAGTAGTTTTATGGACGTGAATCTCGAAGGCAGTGTGAAAGTTATTGTTCATTGATTCGTGCTCCTGCCAGGACTGTACAAATTATAAATTAAGGCGACCCGGAAGGTGGTTACCCCAATTTAGTTAACCCTTATTCATGTAACTTTTCTTCAGATGTTTGAAAGCGGCGGTACATTTCCCATTGGAAATACGAAATCTGATATGAGCAATCGAGAATACCGTAGCCTATTCCATGAGTTTCTTTTTATTAAGGGGGGTAAACCGTACGAAATACTGTGATGAAACACACTATTGGAAAGGGGCCGGGCGCCCTGTCCATCAGTGTATTACATCACAATATTTCATCGCTAAAGTTAAAGAACACGGAAATCAAACAACAATGAGTACCTTGGACAATGTGAGTAAGCTTTCGTGCAATTCTTCTTTGGACTAGTAATGCAGACGAGCAGAAAAAATGGTCGACCTATACATCTCGAGTCGAACTATGGGCAGATAAAACCATCGTACATCCGATTTGTGCAGGCGCTGTCTCCATAGACACCTGTGTTTGTGTTTCTCAGATTCCCTTGAAATGTGTCATTCCCAAGATTTCTGTAGAATCACTCTTGCCAACATCATTCTCACATATAACCAAAATACCAAATTGTTTGTCAAGGCTTATAAGAAACAATTACTTTACTAATTTCCCATTTATCGTCATCTGTGGCCTTTACTTAAGTACTATAGTATATCGGAACAGCACTGTTAAATTACTATAGTGACCCAGTATTTTTCTAGAGGCAGCAGCGGGATTGGGTTTTTTTTTTTACTCCATCCAGCTGCCGCCAGCTCTTCCATGGTGTACGCTTTATCTGAATATTGTAACTCACCTGACTTTTTAGCCGCTGTCTGACTGAGTGCTAATATTCTGTTTCGTATACTTTCGGAGGATGGAGCTGTCGACTTACAATGCTGGGGCACTACACGATTTCTATTTTTCGCAAGACATTACATAAGTTTTCAGCGGAAACAACATTGATAAACTGGTCAATCCTCGAGAGTTAATAGTCGGGATTTTAGGCATAGTCTTTTATGAACCTATTCGCCGGAATCGTTAACCCAATTTACTTAATTCAACAGGCACCATTAAAGGTAATGACGCATAACAGGTTACCATGACGGATCAGGTTCCTGTTCCATGTTACGGACGGACGACTGATAGTTTAGATGCACAGAAAATATGACCTATGCACACAGGAACACCAGAATTATAGTTCCCTGTTACTTATGGAGGAAGCTCGCTCGGTGATGATTTGGGGTGTGTCTCAGACGAATTCAAGATGAGGTTAGTCACATAGAAGGCAACCTGACAGGCTATCATTAAATCTGCGATATCCTGAATCCACCTGTTGTTCCCTATTTCGACAACCACCCACAAGGCCTGCGTACATAAATAACAACGACAAAGACCATATCGTTCCCCGTCAGTAACAGAGTATCTCCAGGAAAACGCTATGACTACTCTGCCTTAAATTGGTCCGATATGAATCCGAATCTTAATCCACATTTGAGACATCCTTGGGCGCCGTATAAAGGCCCTGGGTTCTACAGAATTTGAAGCAGCTTTGTATCTGGAGTGGTTGCAGTTGCGCCAGCAGCTGATCCAACGTCTAATTAGAGGGACGAGGCCCAGGACGGAAACGATTATCGTGGCTTTACTGACGACTGAAGCTGTCCACGAAGGGTGACATCAGTCTAGGGACTGAAAATGATACTTTTACACAGTAATTTTCAACTGAAATCGTTTTAAAACTTCTGCTGCTCCATACGTAACTCTTTGAATGCCGGTGGTATCTTCCATACCAGTTCAATGGCGGCAGTTGGAAAATCCCTTATTCATTATTTGGGGGTAGACCAATTAATGTTTTCAACGTGCACCCTTATGGCTGCACGATGAAAATATTAATTGGTCTACCGCACACAATCACTGAACAACTATCCCACTTAATGGAATTATGACATGTGACATGTGTGATGGACCTGGGCTAGAAAAGGGGCCTCTCAGTTTCAAAGGGTTAAGGACCTCAGCAGGTCAATACTTATAAGTGGGTATTGTTTGGACTGAAGACAACAGCTGTGATTGTGCACTAATATTGCGATTAAATTCTAAAATCGGAGAACAGTTGTGGTGTTGTCATATTGTCAGAGGATTGTTCTTGCCCATCAGTTTCTTTCTTTTCAAGCTTATTTTTTCTAGTATTTTTACGGCAGTACCTGTTCCATTTGCCGTTGTAAATTTTTATGGGGTTGGGTTTGGGGAGGGGTGCTTAACCTTCTTCCAAGTGTATATTTTCGTCCCTCTGTGCTCCAAGTCCACGCTTTAAAACCAGAGGATAAAGGAAAACCATTCATTTCGCGGCTTGCGGTATTTCGACATATGTCTGTATTTAAAAAAGCAGCAAGTGGATAAATAATTATATATAATATATTCTTATTGCTTTTTTGGCGATCTAGTTAGATTGACTTGTACGGAATATGTGACTGAAATGTGTGAAATTAGACAATAGCTGTCTCTTTTGTATTGGGATAAAATCTCATTGTAGCTTACGAGGTATGTATATCTCTTCGGAAGGTGTTCGATACAATATAATGACATAGCAATGATCAGAGCAGGTCAAAATATTGACTATGTCTGTATAGTGCTACCAAATTCTTGAAAGTTCCCAGTCCCTACGCCTTGCAATCGCAGGTCGCTTTTAAAGAATATACTTTGGTGTCTGTGAAAATGAATATGCCGACCATGTGCACATTTTTCGTGGAAATAGGGATAATAGTTTTTGTGCTAGGCTTTTGTTTGATGAGGTGAACTGTTATGTTGTGACAACAGTCACAGCGTAGCATCTTTTACGTCAGCAAACGTCACATATGGGTGCATTACTGTGTTGAGGGACTTGATGTTATCTTAGAGAGTGGGAAGAAGAGGGGCAGATTGTGTTGGGCGTCTTCCTCTGACGTTGCAGCAATCTAGTTATATAGAGATAAGTGTTCTGGACATGTGCATCAACAAAGAACCCTATAGGACTATATGGGAACAGTTCCCTCGTTTACCGTTGCCGATGATGTTGGTGACATCAAAACGCATATGCGAGGGCATAGAAAAGTTGCCGCTGTCAATATTCACAGTGGAATTTCACGTTGTTCGGGTAGTTAGTAACGACAGTTTGTAGTAGCAGGACCAGTAAAAGTGGCAATAGACAATACTATCATTTTAGAGAATTGCATTAATCAACAATACTTTAACCCTTTACCTAACGTAACGGCCAAAACCGGCCAGCGCTATTCTCAAAAATCGCCAATTAATTTTCATTATTTTTTTCATTTTTTGTCTCAAAAACATAGGTTATGACCCCTCGATGGAACGCGCTCGACGAGCTCGTTCTAACGAGGGGTCATACCCTATGTTTTTGAGACAAAAAATGAAAAAAAATGAGTTATTCAAGAATTATTTTGGCAAGTGTCGTCTGCTTTTCAGGTAAGGTAAAGGGTTAAATAACTGAAGCTAAGCAAAATGAATTTTGTAATTTTGCGTGTGTTTTGTAAGATTCAACTACACTTTTTTGAACGTATTTTGCTTCTTGTTTTCTAAGCTTTATCGCCTACTGTTGTTATGTAATATCATTTTCCTACTCACGGGGACCTATAAAACAGCACACACGGCGTTTTTGTAACTGATGACGGTGTTCGTTAAGAAAATATAATTTTGCGTGTAATTGATCCATGTTGTTTGGGGACTACAAATAGCTCTTTCTACAAATATTTGTAGAGGTCATCATCGTCATTTGGGAAATAAACTTAATGGACACTAAAAATACAACATACAGTTGATTGGTCTAATCCAACAAAAGCCGATGAAAACACGCTACTAACTAACGGGATATATCGAATCCAGTCACGTTCAGTCATGTGGGCTGTGAGCATTAAAAAATCTATTAACCCTGAAACACTATCGACAAATTATCAGATGAGGGACTCTGGGGAGTGCAATATCTGGCAGTGGGTGCAGTATTCAGTAACATCATCATCAACCCTTTCGTCCAAACCATGTCAATGACAGCAATTGGAAGAGTCCATACTCATTAACTGGGGTAGACCATTCAATATTTTCAACATGCAGCCAGAAACTACGTGTCTGACAGAAACTACCAATGCAATCCATCGCCGTATGCCACAAATGACACCAAAATAAATAAATAAATAAATAAATAAATAAATAAATAAATAAATAAATAAAGAGGATGAGATATGGACAATATGCTAAACCCTTTTATTTAATTCATATAAAAGACGATACTTGAAAAAAAGATTGAATAACTAAACATTTCCATTTTTGAGTAAAAAGACTTAGCTTTTAACCCTTCATTGAGACAAGCGATGCTGCGGTGAAAAAATAATAAAGGTCAAAATGGCATTTTCGTGGATAGCATTGCCCGGTTGTTGTCGTTAGGTACGGTAAATGGTTAAATGACACCAAAGGTTTTCATTTGAGTGGATTATTTATAAAAAAAAACCATGGAAAATGGAAATGTGTGAAAATAATGGAAACGTGTGTTGGAGAGGAGTGGGTGTATCAACCTTCACAAACTTTGGACTGGCTTCTGTCATAATTGAGCACGTCACAATATATCTGGCAGCAATACCATGCAATTTACTCCCTTCATTTGATAGTTATTTTATTTCCAAGATAAGGGCTGAACATCACAAGCGACGTATTGAAAATGAAGGGTCTCTGGAGGAACAACAAATTAATTGATTAGACGGCACGCCAATAAATGATTGTCAAGCCAATACAACATCCACAATATGAACATTTAACCTTAGTGTCAGAAAATGGATTATGTGTCTGACAAGAACATTAGTCGATCTTATTCTTTGGCTAATGTCGTTACCGGCCATCATAATCAGTAAATGTGAAAATTGTCGTTTTGTTTCGTCACAGTCTGTAAGAAATACTTATTGTAAGACCGACCGAGGTTTTTTATATATATCGTAGGATGATAATACACGACATTAATCTGAATGTATTCAAATACGACCTTAAGTCGGATTACTTCAACAATATATATTTATGTTCTGTGAAGCCCTTATTAACCCTGGCCTCTGCTGGTAGAGTTACCAGTCTAGTATATGACTCTTTTATATAGACTCTATGAAAAACTACCGTTGGAATTATGGTTGAACAACTAGTAACAACTGCTGTTACTTTTACTGTAAATTCTACAGTAATAACTATTACAGCTCAACGTTTCATAATTCACAGAGTGAAGTAGTATTTTCTTAAACGGATGCATTCAGCTATTGCATTCCTGATTTACAAAATGGCGTCGTCCATGGCGAAAGGTGCCTTGTTTTTGAAGATGCAGTTTTTAACCCTTTGAACCCTGGTGGTATCTTCCACATTAGTTCAATGGCAGCAACTGGGAAAGTTCGTGTTCATTATTTAGGGGTAGACCAACCCGTGCAGCCTTGGGGCTGCACGTTGAAAATATTAATTGATCTACCACATGTATGCACTTAGTATCCATCCTATTTAATGAAATTATGACGTATCATGTTCCCGGCCGGAAAAAACGGCCGCTAGGGTTCAAAGGGTTTTAAGGTAGACTAATCAATAAATGTAACCTGCAGTCCCAAGGCTGCATGTTAAAACTATTAATTGGTCTATTCTGTATAACAAATCAACAGCCTTCTCGCGAAATAAAGAGAAAGAAAGAATCAGCTCCTCCGTTTTTGCTCTTTGCTCAGTTTCCAAAAGCAGACAAATGTGGTATTTTCGCCGTACTATATTACAGGTGAGGCAAATGGTTTGCCAGTATTTTTACCGTATTTTTAACTGTTATTTTCTACTGTGAAGGTTTGATCATAGCTTCAGTTAGAGGATGTATTTTAGAAAATTTGAATAAATTTTGAACTCTCTGAGTCCGCTCCAACAGAATGTCTGTGTGTCATATAAAAGTATGCTGTCATCTTAACAGTCTTGAAAGGCTTTTGATTGGTCTGGTTTATGATAACTCCGGCTCTGTTGTTGTAGAAAAAATGATGAGTTTGATAGAACTGAGATTGCACACGAGCCTTTGCTAAATCTGTGTAATGAATGGCTGATCTCGTTTGTGTCATTACAGCAGCCTGGATCTTCTTCTGGCTGGACGGTTTTAGTTTAAACAATATTTATTTCAAAATTTCTTCACTATATACAATTTCTAACAATAATCTATGGTGTGGATTCGGAAGTAAACTAACAGCTTATAAGTGACCGTCTCCACTCACACAACAGTTACAAATAACAACGAGAAGACGATGAGAAATATCTAATCAGTCAAACCTTGATAGTTTGTGGACCATTTTCTATTATGAAAGGACAATTGGGAGAACAAATTGAAAGAAAAGAAAATATGAGAGATTGGATTTATAACTATGGAATACTGGAACCAACTTCCTAGGCAAGGGATAATTACTGGGCTATAATAAGAGATAAGTCTGTTCTTAGAATCGATATCCAAGCAGCAGAGGGTTACATGAGTCAATGACCCCCCAAACCATTTCCATACTCAATAGAATTCCTAATATATTTCACTACCTGCTAGGCTTACCATTGATTTTTATTACTCACAGGCAGAGGAATGAGAAATCAAGGTAGGCTGGAGAAAGTTGTTAACCCCTTTTGAGTACACAAGGCCGGCTTTTCTGTCCAAGACATAATTTCTCCCATTTTAGTATCATTATTGGAGGTCTATACGCGGGTCATTGATGATATATTACCAACTGCAGTCTGCAGCCGTCTTGTAGGATAAGCGGGTAGCGTGAAGGAGATAACTGATGGAAACTGAAGCTGGCGCCTGCTTGAAATGAATGTTTCTTATGAGTTGCAAGCACAGGATTGTAGACTGAGTATTTGTATAAGTCAACAGTAACACCAACGTTGTCTCGCGCGTGAGGACGTCGCCCGCCCGCGGGTCCCATACAGACCGCGGTTGTCACACTAACCCGAATGACAATATAGGATAAAATACCCCATGAAAAAACGAGGGAAAAGCATAGTTTGTTTCCTAGTTACTAACCGGGGGAGTGGTGATAGGGACGCCTGTGCCCTGTGAGTCGAATCTAATAGAACCACGATGGAAATGGTTTGGTTAGAAGCTTATCTGAGATTATTACCTAGGGAGGGGGATGTTGGAGTTGAACTGATAATGGAGAATAAAGTGGTGTATGGTGTTCTCGTCGGTAATCACCAGCTTAAGTGTGATGCGGGAATCGCTGCGAGTGGGAGAGAACACAGGACGGTTTTAGCTGTGTGAGTGTTCGGCAGGCAAAATGGGACGATGGTCATCATCCGTGGTTCACCCAACGGCGATGATAGTCGTCTGATTTTAAACGCAACTGTCTCTTTAAGATGCATTTGAGGAGTTCCTAAAACAGAAAAAACTAGTCTCTCGCAGCACAATGAACTGGACTGAACCATTTCGGTAGTTAACAATTTTTTTGCAGCTCTTCAAGAAGGGCTACCTCACACAACAAACAATGCTCTATACGCCACGGCACCGTGTTTTACGCAGAGGCCTGGTTGTATCAAACCCAATTACGCCCATGTCCATGCATCTTGTAAAGCTCTGTTAGGTCTAGTCAGTGTATATATTTTTCTATTCTGTGGAGGCCTCTTGAGAATAATCCAGATGCCAAAAGCCAATGAAGCAGCACCAGAGCCATCTGGGCATTCATTCGTCTATTGTCACAAACGTGATTCGTCGCTTACGAAGATAAACGAATTTTTACGAAATGGCTGTTGGCACTGTTCGGGCTTATATACAAGTTCTTGTCCACGTTGAAACTTCCATGGAGTAGTTCGTTAAACGGTTAATCGTTAGATTAAACGTATTGATTTGTTGTTTGATGCTGAATGACAAAAGGATTGGAACACAAGTTATAACAACTTATTTCCGTTTCTCTCCTGGCAAGTGCAGTGATACGTATTATCAAAAATGTGTAAAAACGACATACATAAATAACAATTACAATATTCTTATAAAACGAAGTTACAGAGAAAGAGAATATAAAGGTAATTTTAACCGTTGTCAGACACCTAGTACTTTAGCAATGAAATCAACAGAAGATTATTAACTCACCATGTCTTTCTTTAATACTTGTTTGGTTCTGTTTTCTGTAGTATTCTTCGTTTAAATAAAGTACAATAGCTTCCCGAAATGCTGTAAAGAAACGATGATAGAAAACAGTTTAGTTTGCGGAGCGTGAATTTCAATCCAGTCCGAAGTCTTGTCGGTGACCACGTGGTCTACATCCTGTCTGCTGCCACATCCACTAACACACCGACACACAGAAAGGATTACAAAGGTTTGCGAACAGCTCCTGGTAGTTTTGTATGTGTGTCGAACTCAACTCTTTTGACATCTTTTTATGTTCTGTGACAAGTCTAATTCTGTAAGCCCCCAAATATGTCTTCACCTGTGTTTAGATTCATTCATCTGGAATATTTCAGTTGGTTGGAAAAGTGAATCTACGGTTCGCTTTTCCTACCAACTGATATACTCCGCAGGAGTGAATCTTAAAAACATCATAAAGATTCATTTTCTGTGAATCAAAGCTAGACATGATGCTCGATTTGGGCTTGATTTACTCAACATTTTGGTGATATTACAATCAGAAATGAAGACTCACCACAGCCGTAGTTTTATGACTACGCCGGGTAGTTCCACAAATTATGTTAATATCGTGATGTTTTCCAGGGGAATTAAATACTTATTGAATGGAATATATATAACTGGGGCAGGAAGAATGTCTTATATATAATTGTACGCAAAGACATATCACATTATATCAAAGGTCGTCTGCGCACACATTTCCACAAAACGTGGGTAAACAAACAGCCTATAACAGCGTCAAATTCCGAACAGAATTTAGACTGGTGGCCTGAGAACTTGAAAGACTTGTTCATTTCCAATTGGAATATCGAAGGCAATTAAAATTCTTCTGTAATTATATTCGATGTTTTTTTATGTTAGTATACATCGGGCATTAAGACAAACGTTCCTCCCTCATTTGCCTTTTGAAACACGCGTGACCCGGGAAGATGCTTGACTGTGATAAAGCTCTTACCCACGACACGTGACCACCCCCATTTGAATATTAATAATCGTCGGACTACTTTATCATCATATGCATTTGTAAAAGAAAAATGCGTCCCGTTTCGAGGTATTACAGCGAAACAGTTTTCAGGTCACCAAACGTTATCGATGAGGGAAATTACCTTGATGATTGACTTCATGCTATCTTGAGGGTGGCGGTAGAATAAGTGGCGATGTATCCCAGCAATCCAGTTATATAGAAATTAATGTACACGAAACAATATACGCAACAGAAAGTGGTGACGTCACGCGACGTGTTCCGCATTCGATGGATAATGCAACTGATGTCCAGCATCTTCCCGACACTTGGCACGTTCTCCGATTTCATCGCCGAGTATAGTTGCGATCATATACTTGAGAATATTTAGCAAAGTTGTAATAATTAAAGGTAGTAAACTGTGGTTTGGATGGTAGAATTGAAAGAAAAATAATAAAAAAATAACAAAATTAGAATGGAAATATTTGTGTATAACCCTGGTTGGATTATGAGGACACGTTAGGCAAAAAAGTAAAGACAACTGTCATTTCGGTCTGATACAGATTGATACTTCTCGCTCCTCTGCATTCAGTCCTATGAATGAAAATATCACATGGCAGTGGGTTAGCAGACAACATAATCAATAGTGACCCATATTTTACAGAGAATCACTGAATGTTACATATAGGTATTGCATTTAACAGACGAAGTCAAGTGTAACGTAAATTCTTTCAGAATTTTCATCAGCTCAGGGCGGAAAAGATTATGGGTGTTCAGAACAAATAGTGTGCTAGTCACGGTTGTTCACTTTGCCAATTTTCCTTATTATAAATTACAACGGATTTATTTAGAAGATACTACTTGTTAGTGACCTATCGTGCTATTTATTACACGCCTATTATTTTTCCTTCAGTTCCATATTTACAAATCCGTATGGAACATGTGTTCCATACGTATTTCCGTTGACGTATTATTTTTCATTCTGACGTCATTGATCCATCAAAAGAACTAAACTCCGTCCATTTTCGTTTTCGTAATCGGCCAATCGAAATGTCTCATTCTGACTCCAGACCAATTCGGAAAGGGTGGTGGCAGCCGATAAATCGAATGTCAATTGGGAAAATGACAAATAGTTTTAAAGTTTGAAATTGTCTGTTCGTGATGTTTGAATTTTTAACCCTTTACCCAACGAATCGGTCGCATCCGCCCGCGTAATATGCACATTCAGCAGTTGAAAAAACATGATTTTTCAAAAAATTCAACAAAACCATAACATGATTTTTCAAAAAAATTCAACAAAACCATATCATGTGACCCCTCGTTGGAACGAGCTCGTCGAGCTCGTTCCAACAAGATGTCACATGATATGGTTTTGTTGAAATTTTTGGAAAAATTTAAAAAAAATAATATTTAAAATAATAAATGTTGATATCGTCTGCGTTGGGTAAAGGGTTAAACTAATTGTTTCTATGTCATAGAGGTGTGTAATAAACACAGAGCGCGACGACGTTTGAATGCGTTCGTCAATACGGCACCCATGCCATCGCGGAAGGTCCTTCCACGCTGTCACTGATGCCGTATTGACAAACGCATTCACACATCGTGACGTTCGATGTATATATAGTGTCAGTTAATTGGATATTGGACGACAGCAAACCTGACCTAATGTGGTGTATAACATGGCGGTTTAATTTCATCTTCATAATATGGAATTGACCGACGCCGTATATACCATCTTAGGTCACAAACTGTGTAACACCCAGTTCAGTCGGACGCATTTTGGACGAATGTAATCTAATATTAGGTTCTATTTGAGTTACATGTGACGATTATTCGTCTGTCTAAATCAAATAAATCTTTCAGTCTCATTTCAGACGAATCTTCGCCTGAGAACGACGCATTTAATGCATCTATTACATTCGATGTGTCGTTTGATTCAGACACTCGAACTAGTGACGAATCGAATCCAATGTTCCGCCGTTGTTCGGTTGTGTTCGGGCATTATCGTTCGCATACGGGTTTATGCTAATTGGGGAATCCCTGTGACCAGGGCAGGGAACCAAATTTACAATTGATTCAAATTGGTTATGTTAGAAATGTCCAAAGTGGGCCCAGCAGGGAAAGAGTTAACAACCCAAGGAGACTGTAGAAAATATACCGGGCAATTGAATTAGATTCGACAATAATGCGTGCGTCTGAATCAACGTGTATTAGGTGCGACTGGAGACGCATTTCATGCAATTAGATTAGATTCGTCCAAAATGCGTCCGTCCGAACTGTGGATAACGAATATATCTGATCTTCTACCTTTGTTCATATACTGAACTTGCAGTGATATAGTTCTCTATTCAAAGTTTTGACAAATTTCAAAATAATAATATTTAAAATAATAAATTTTGATACCGCGCGCGTTGGGTAGAGATTTAACTTAGAGTTATCGCCTGCCGATAATTTGAACAATGAATGAACAAAGGGGAGATCACAATGACAGTCAGTGATATACAGATTTCGAATGACTTAATATAGTTTGCATGTGGCGTTTTAAAACCAATGGAATTCTTAGAAGTAAGTTTGTAGGCGGTACGATGTTTTGTGTTACATGGTGGCGTGGGGTGGATGGGGAGTTGTGGCAATATTAGATGAGGCACAGTACCGTATCTGCAACTAAACATTATGTAATGCATTTATTATGGATTAGATAGTTCCCCGAGGCATCGGCGCATCACAATTCTGATGTGTTCGATTCATATTATTTTGTGATCGATAGAATTCACGCACGTTGATTTGTTAATCGTCCACACGGTGGAATGATGTCTACGGTATACAATATCCTTACTCTACTAGTATTTATTATTCACGTACATGTACATACTCATTATGTGACAATTAACGAAGTTATTATCAGAGTCGGACTGGCCATTTGGTCCACCTGGAAAATTCCTGGTGGGCCCCCCAATTGGGTCGCCAATGGGGCTCCCAAAATTGATACAGCCCAACACGTCTTGGTGCTTGAAATTTTGTGAAAACGCCTAACAGGCGAAATGGACCTGACTGCATAGGATGCGGTACATTAAAATGTTCTCTATGTGGACTGCAATGGCAGTCCACATAGAGAGCATTTCGATACACCAGCAGACTAGTGTGCCACTGATCCCTCAGTTGCAAGGAAACAGCGTTGTTTCAACCCTTTACCTAACAAGAAAAGCAGACGACACTTGCAAAACAAATTCTTGAATAACTAATTTTTTTCATTTTTATCTCAAAAACATTGGTTATGACCCCTTATTGGAACGAGCTCGACGAGCTCGTTCCAATGAGGAGTCATAACCTATGTTTTTGAGACACAAATTGAAAAAATAATGAAAATTAATTGGCTATTTTTGAGAATAGCGCTGGGCGGTTTTGGCCGTTACGTTGGGTAAAGGTTTAATTTAAAAAATCTATTTTTTTCCCCATTGGACCGAAGTATGGTCAGTCCGATGGGTTCGCGCAACGCTTCCCTTGGTGATACCATTATTGGCGAAGGGATGATCAAAATAATACAAAAATGCCATCGAAATGCCCTCTGTGTGAACTGCCATTGACAACTCAAATGTAAGGAAGAAGCGTTCGTTCAGGTCGAAAAATCAAAATTTTCTCCGGGTCCGGGGTTCGCCTTGGTTCATTTCCCGGTAACTTGTCTTGGCCCAGTCCGCCCTTGGTTATTATGCGTCGTTTGTTTTGTGAAAAATGTAACGGCAAAAGAAAAATATGGAAATAAAGCAAGTACAGAATATACACTCTACCAGTTGATGGCTCTAAACTGGCCTGGAATATATCATCAGGATCCAACGAGTTAACACAGTGAAGAGTTATCGATGATACAACAAAAGCCCAGTGTGAAATTTTAAACATCCAATTTGCAAAGAGCGAGGATAAAGAAAATCCCATTAAAGAAGTGACATCGATGAGGCTATTAGTTTTAGCGAAGAATGTTGGAAGAGGCGCGATCAATTTTGGTCATACTTTTGTCAAACTTAATGATTTCAAAAACTTCTGTTTCTGTGGTAGTCTCCATTAACCCTCTGTTCGTCTATGTACCTTATATGAAGCACACCACCCTTTCAATGAAAAGGTTTGAATTCAGGCTGACAGTTTGCAACACTCGATTCTTTTTTTGGTAAAATAGTCTGTCGTGAAGTTTTTCTATAACAAAGAATGTTAAAAGTTCTTGCTCGAAAACAAAAAATTCGAAATGTTTGAAGAAAGAAACCTGAAAACTCATAATTGCACATTTATGAGGTAAAGGAGAGGATTTGAAAATTCTTCCAAGATCGCGGATAAGCTCCTTTAATGCGGAGTGCGATGTCTCGTTGGTTAGAGCATTTGGATTCAGATCGAAAGGTCGTAGGTTCGAATATGACCCACGTTATTGGCGTTGTGTCCTTGGGCAAGAAACTTAATCCCAAATGCCCAAGTACGGGCGTGGTGGCGCGGTGAACTAAGGCGTACTTTACGTCGAAGTAACCCATTTAAAAATAAGAAAATGGCGCTTTCACAATCATTTGATGTTCTCTAACTTTTTCTGTTCATTATATCAACAGTGTGTGAATCGTGACATACAATACAAACACTACCTTTTCCATTATTATAAAGGTCTAAGAGGTAAGGGGATTTTCTCATTTTGTTTCCTGGAAAGATTAAGAAATTGCTGTAAAAACAGATTCGCTAAGCAAAGAGCCAAAGTGGACGCTTACTTGGTTGCTTCTAATTGGCTTGCTATAAAAAGCCAAGTTTCCTTTTGTAACTTTTGATAAACGAAAACAACAAACAGCCCCGAGAGCTGTCTGTTGTTTTCGTGTATTAAAAGTAACAAAAGTAAACTTTGTTTATTGGCTACTGATGCCATGAAAGTTTTCTTAACAATTATATGCTTCTTAATTGGACCTTCCTCGTCCGTCTGATAATTTCAGGGGAGATAGCTTTATCAAAAGTCGATTTTCATCACGAGATTAGTCAGGGATGGATATCACTGCGTCTATTCGATATTTTTCTTCAACAATTCAAGTTTAATCGTGGTTTAAATACACGAGAGGCGTGTGAGGATGCATTTGGTTTGTCGTTACGCATATGAGTGACGTTATGATGTAAATAAAATGCTTCGACACACAAGGGTGTCAAGCAAGGATGTAAGTAGACTGCCAAAGGTAATCTTTTTCTTCAATAAAATTTAAGTTTAATCGTGGTTTAAAACACTTTGGAACACAACTCGGTCAGAGTATGGGGGACTGAAATCAACGATCTTTGTTGGACTTTTCCTGTATTTCAAGCGACCCTTCGGTCTTTCCTGTATTTCACGTACGGCAGTTCCTTGTTAGAATTTTTCGGAAACTCTATCTTGGGTCGATGATTCCAGTTCCCCATACTCTACCCTGGTTGTGTTCTGTCTTGAAAGAATACTGCACAATTCGTGCTATTATACTCACACATTGTTTTCAGAAAATAGGTCCAGGCACGTGTATGTTCAAAAAAACAAAACAATGGGGCATAACTACTGAATTACATATCAACTGTAACAATCCAGTATGTACAAATTGTAGGTCGTAGCTCTGCTATCTCATCGCTACAGCTTCATTATAGGTATCGCGGAACTAAATATTGAAATTAGAGTGAACCGCCTTAAAATGTTGCACTCGGAAATGACGCAATCTCTAAAAATAAACAGCCTTGGGAAAATCCGTTGTTTCAATAAAAGTTTGAAACATTCTGTTGACATCTTGCATTATCGTTGAATATTCCTGATAAAAAAGAGGGTGATTTGATGACTTTTGGACCTAAAAAATACAATTTACTTTTTGTGTGTTTTTGTAGGGAATTCCCTGAAAAATATGTGCACGTGACCGGTACTTCCCTTTGTGTCAGTTTTTCTCTCTTATTTGTTGCATGACCCCCTTTTTCAGATCAGAAAAAGTTGTCTGAAGGGCTATACTTGACAGAGATATTTGAATGCCAAAATTAAAGTGATGCGATCATATTTTTTTCCACCTGAACGTTATAATGGTCGCCTATGGGAAAATATTTAGTTCTGTGAGACCATTAAACCTAAACGATTTCACTTTCCAATAACGATGGAAGAGATTTCGCGTACAAAAAGAAAGAACCACCTCAACAATTAATTTGCACCAGGATTGGTAACGGCCTTTTTGGCGAACACGCCGCTGTCGGAATTGTTAGAATCTTAAACGTTTTTTTATTGAGAGTGTCGGGAAGACAGCCATAGTGGTTATATCATCTCTCCGTAGGGAAATCGTGTAGTACTTGAGAATAATGTATGTTTCCTTTAACTATAGATATGTTGTACTACTAAATAAAATCATTCAATTCATTATACTTTCATTGTTAATGTAGTTGTACGTTTTGGGTCCAAATACTCAATTCCCATTAGTCAGCTGGATGAAAATGACCAAATGTAATTCATTTTCCAATGAATACATTTGGTCGAACTTTGACCCGCATTTACGGTAGTGCGCAGTTGACAGAATGTAATTCGGGCGGTGTTTGGGCGGGTTTTTAACTTTTGCAGTGATCAACTCCGCTGCTGTTTCTTTGGTGACATTTCCGAACTGTGGCATAAAGCCCGTTACTAAAATACTCGTTTCCATTTCTAAAGTTGTGAAAATTAAAAATTAGAGTTGTGCGCTTTGTCTTTTGTGTGAGGGTGGTTTTTCGCCTCGTTCACTCGTACATGATTTATTTCGTCTTTCTGCTTTGTTGTTTGGTAGAAAGTAGTTTAAACAGTTACGGAATGTAATTATAAGAATTGAATGCAATTTTTATAATCTTTATTGGAGTATGAACGTGTGGGAATGGGTACAAAATGTATGAATCCCGAAGGGATTCATACAATTTGTACCCATTCCCACACATTCATACTCCAATAAAGATTATAAAAATTGCATTCAATTCTTAGTAATTCCCCTGGTATCGCAATGTTGCATTGTGAGTATTTAGCAAATGACGGCGAAGATACATACTAAATTCCATTACAATCCTTCAACTACCGGTGAAGTAATTGCAAGTTTATCAGTTCGGACGGACCGCCCACACGGTTCGGGTTGACACTTAAGTTTTTTTCTTCTGTTCCTAATCAACCCTTAACTGCCTAAGAACGCATTAATTACAACTCAAGGAAACAAGACCAAATACACAGACAAATACAATATGCTGTGTTAGACCACATCCCAATGCTTAATGCAGTGAATGTCAGCCTGTACAGGCTGACGAACATATGGTCGGACGCATGTTATAAAGTGTACACATGAATCTATCTGATAGGCGGGGCAGAATAACATAAAGAACATGAGAGTATTTTTATATAAAGAATCTATTGATTTATTTGTACTTCATTTGGGTCCAACATGCTTCCAGTGGACGATATTGGGTGATATTTTGTCTGCATAAAATGTGTCTATCCCCGCACAAGGGATAGCAAGATTCAGATTCAGATTCTTTATTCACGGTACACATACATGTAAAATAGTTACAAATAAACATATTGCACAAATGTAATGAGAAGTATACCGTGGGAAGTGGCATAGCCAGATTGGCTGTCTACCTGCCACCTCCTGGAAGAAGACGGGGTGATTGCAAACAGACTGTGACTGAAAGAATGAACTGAGAGCCAATTATGTGACACATGATGGAGAATGACGATCGAATCATTACTTTTCTGGGATTAGAGTATTGGTGCTTCATTTTCACCAGCGGAAAGACGGTGCTTCAAGGTAGGCAAGAAGCAACCTGCCTATAGGACTCCCTCCACTACTTATCATAACACCCGAGGGCGGCAACAAGTCCCATCGTGAAGTTCGTATCGTTTAGACTGCGACAAAGAGGTTGGTCATGATGTTTGAGCGTGGTGTCTACGTTAGCTGCATCATCATCGTAGGATGACGAATGTTATGATTTATTTGTTTAGACTTTTGTTTGCAAGTTCTTAATTGTATCCATATAGTATTTTACATAGCACCACTGTAAGTAGGAAGCTCGACAGGTTGCACAAGACGAGGATACCAGATTTAGACGCGGACCACGACTTTGACAATTTCCAAATTTACGAAGTTTACGAAGTGCAATCGGGGCAGTAGAGATTGTTGCAGCTTACATAACTGGAATATAAGGAAATGATTGTGGAAGTTAAGTTGTTCTTAAGCATGCTTCTGTCGCTAATATTACGAGTTGTGACGTCCAGAGCATTCCATAGTTTCGGGAAGGAGTATAAGG
Organism: Pictodentalium vernedei; assembly: GCA_031216915.1. Taxonomy (NCBI): domain Eukaryota; kingdom Metazoa; phylum Mollusca; class Scaphopoda; order Dentaliida; family Dentaliidae; genus Pictodentalium; species Pictodentalium vernedei. The sequence goes on from CM062294.1 coordinate 322,156,291, forward strand.
AAATTTATCCAGAGTTTGGGTCCGTGTTTTTTCTATGTATAGGAGGCCCGACTGTCTAGTTCTCCTACCAGATGGATTGTCAGTAATTTTAAATATATCATTGAAAGACACCGGTAATCTGCCGTTCTGCCAGTCAAACACGAACAGTAGCGCATGTAGCCTAAACAAATCATCAACCTTGAGTATTTGGTTTTCTTTATACAGGGGATCTGTATGAGAATTGTACTTTTTGTTATTTGATAGCTCTTGAGTTGCCCCATGCTTGGATTCCGTATACCAAATGGCTATGTATGAGGGCGTAATACAATGTTTTCAGAGCTCCGTGGTTAAGTCCCAGACATAGTTGAACTGTTGGACGGGTTGAGACGATATTTCTTTTTCATTTCTAGTCACAGTCTGTTGCAGCAATAGAATGTAATTGGGAGTTTGTTTAGAAACGAAATTATTCTGTACAAACAGGATAAAAACACTGTAGTTTATATACAAGTACGTCGGGTGCAACATCACCCTACCTAACATCACATCAAAGTGATATGGTATCTTGGATGAATGATTGAACAAATAAATTTATAATTAAAGGACTTTACAGTAAAACAATGGATTCAATGAGGATAGAGAATGAGTGAGTGAATTTGTAAGAGACGAGATAGAATAATAATCAATATGAATGAATGAATGAATGAATGAATGAATGAATGAATGAATGAATGAATGAATGAATGAATGAATGAATGAATGAATGAATGAATTAATTAATTAATTAATTAATGAACTATCATCATTGAGGGGGGTCATAAGCCATATTTCAGAGACAGCAAAAAAAAAAAAACAAAGCAAAAAAAGCAAAATCCAGAAAAACAAACAAAAGTGTACAAATCTTGAAAATTGAATAGTTGTCAATGGCGCTGGCAGTTTTGACGTTACACTTGGCAGACGGTCAATGATCAACCGGGTGAGAATTTGGGATTAAAGTTATTTCACTAGTACTAAACTGACGAACTAGCGTTGGCTGTACTTCAAGGTATAGTTTCACTAATTAAAAGTTGATTTGTTAATGAATAATATTACATAATTACATCATGGAATGTACACTTTAATAACTAACAATTAACAAACATAACAGCCCTTATTCGAGCACGAACAACAGACGACACTCATAAGAAGTATTATTGAGAGACTAATTTGTCTTCCATCCCTTGCGTCGAGAGCACAGCTCACGACCCCCACCGGCACGCGCTCGTTCCAATGAGGGGTCACAAGCCATATTTCCGACGCAAGAAGTAAAGAAATCATGAATTGCAAATAGCGGGTTGATGAATAGGGCTGCCCGTTTTGGCACTACATATGGCAAAGGATTAGTGACTGACCTTAAAAGGAATAAAGAGGGGTGGATCTTAAATTATCTTAATGATGCTAAATTGACGAACTAGCGCAAGAGGGCACTACATGGTATAAATTATCTGATGAATTGCTGAAGTGCTCTTGATCAAAAATAAACGAGGTGGAGGTACTTTAATTTTTACCCTAAACAGCAAGTCAGTCACACATTCACACACTCGATCAGTCAAGCACCCACACATCCACCCATCCGATCATCCACGAACGAACGAACGAACGAACTAACGAACGAACGAACGAATGAATGAGTGAGTGAACGAATGAATGAACGACTGAATGAATTTCACTAGTAGCACGATGAATGAATGAATGAATGAATGAATGAATGAATGAATGAATGAATGAATGAATGAATGAATGAATGAATGACACTAGTAGCACTAAGAACGAACGAACGAATGAGTGAATGAATGAATGAATGAACGAATAACCCTTCATCCGGCATGGATGTTATATGACACTAGTAAATAGTAAACAAGTTCTATGCTATTTGTTCCATCCGTTATGTCGAGATACACCGCCCACGGCCCCCACTGGAACAGGCTCACTTTGATGAGGGGTCATAAGCCTCATTTTCGAGAAGAAAACAAAAAAACACCTGCTCGTTCCAATAAGGGAGCATAAGCCACATAGCCACACCTGCTCGTTCCAATAAGGGGTCATAAGCCACATAGCCACATCTCCAAGGCAACAACAAGAAAGAAATCACGAAGAATCGGTAGTTATTTGTGAAAAGCGTTCGTCGGTTTTGGACGCTACGCAGAGCAAAGGATGAATAGCCGAGTGAAAACTATTGTGGGCTAAAGTTATCTTGCTCGAACTAGCTTGACGAACTAGGGCGGAAAGAACAGCATGTGATGATGACGATCATTTGCAGAGCCGACGGTTGGTGAACACCCAAGTAAAAACTATTGTGGGCTAAAGTTATCTTTCTCGAACTAACTTAACGAACCTGCGCAGTTCGTCAATGTAGTACCAGTGAAATAACTGTCTCAGTTATTTCACTGGTACTACATTGACGAACTAGCGTTGGCTATACTTCAAGGTATATTTTCACTGATTAAAAGTTGATTTGTTAATGAATAGTATTACTTAATTACATCATGGAATGTACACTTTAATAACTGATAATTAACAAATATAACAGCCCTTATTCGAGCACGAAGAACAGACGACCCTAATAAGAAAAGTTCTTGAGAGACAAATTTGTCACCCATCCCTTGCGTCAGAAGCACAGCTCACAACCCCCACCGGCACGCGCTCGTTCCATTGAGGGGGTAGCAATTATAGTGGCGATGTCAGATATTTTTATTTATGGGAGCACTAGTGGGGGCAAGTGTTCCATGGGGAGATGGGTTACATGTTTATAATTTATTTACCTTTCACCCAACACTAAAACACTTGCAAAAGAATATCGCAAATACCTGAATGTCAAGGTGACAGCTAAAAGTTGTTTTGAACACACACCCATTATTACGCATATAGCCTGTCACGAATGTCAGGAATATCGAGATACGAGTCTTTCAAAGGAACTTTAAAGCGAGAATTAAATTAAGACAGATCTAAGCGGCCAAGTTCATTAGAAGCGATTAAACTGAGAATTAATGTTCTGGCTATCTAAATAAAAATCGGGAAATTTCTCGAAATATTTTTTCCAGTCCGAAGGTGTGTAAGACTGTGGGTCGTTGTGAGTAGATGGGGATGTCCCATGCTATAGGCTAGAGGAGGTGCCGTATCGGTGCGAAAGTATAGGCACGTTGTTATGTAGGGGAGCCACAGGGCTCATATTTAGAATAGGAGCAGTCGCGGGCTAAGTCGGTGGCCATATATGAGAATACGATCAGAAACACGAAGTACGAGCTCAGGGAGCTAATTTGCATTTCGGTAAACGGCATTACCTGTTTTAGAAGGCAAGCCATACATAGACAGAGTAGGCTTTGCATGTATGAACATTATTCAGAGATAGACGTAGGGGGAGTTTAACCCCAATGGTGGCGACTGCTTGTTTGAAAAGCGTCATGTAAATTGACAGTAAGCTAGTGGCCGTGCGACGGCAGTGGTAGAGTGACATTCCGTCACATGTTAGAACAGAGGCGTCCGATAAAGTGGCAATACGTTAGTGGCCGTGCGACGGCAGTGAACGGGCGAAGTGAAGAGACGACCAAAGAACAAAATACCATCGAAAAGGAGGAAAAACCAGCGATAACAGAGAATGCGGGCCCGAAAGTGACTCACAAACTGTGGTTAGAGGGTGATTGACGTTTTGTTTATCACATTCTATTGGATCCATGTAAGTCACAAATTATCATATTTCTTTTTTTTTATATACGTATTAAAATTGTTGTTTTCAGTGAACAGCGTTGATTTATGTTTTTCGAGGAAAAGTTATTAACTCCTTCAGGATAAGAACAACCCCAACAAAAGTGAAACGGGTGGGTTCGTCACGGTGAGACATTCGTTCACGCACGGATTCTTCTTCTTTACTTTATTGGGGTTTAAGGTCACATATTTCTGCACAATGGCTAATCACTACCATGACAGTTTTACGGGTGGAGGAAGCCGGAGTACCCGGAGAGAACCACCGAGCAACGGCGAGCAACTGTCAGCTCCCCAACATACTAACTCCACACAAGCAGAGTTAGCATTGGTTGAAGACAAGTGCACCATCAACGCGCAGGACGCCTTAGTACACGACGTCTTCGTGCCCCCACATGGGCAATGGGGGTGAAGTCTCTTGCCCAAGGACACAACGCGGTTGCCGCAGGTGATTCGAACCGAGAACCTCTCGGCTTGCAGCCTGCACCTCTACCTACTGAGCCACCGCGCCCCGATGCACGGATTCAGGCGACACTCCTTGAGTTTTGGCTGAATACGCGGCGTGAATCTGTTTCTTCTAGCAGCGACAAAGCCCCAGTTTCCGACATTGAATACTTTCGGTTTTTGCCTAAAAAACGACGTTCTGGTAGTAGGAGATGTATGAAACGGCCCTATTCAGCCGGACCCCGTCCCTGACCCCGGAAGTGACGTCTCGTCGCGTGACCTGGTGGCGCCATGTTTGGTTGTCATGGTAATCCGCGTGAGCGGCCATCTTGTGACGTCATCCCCATAGTGATATGTGATGTGAGTGCGCATGCGCAGCGCGTGTTGTTAGGGTGATACGCGTTTCCGTCGGCCATTTTGTATATTGGAGGCCGCCATCTTGGTTTCTATGGTAGCACGTGGTTGCTATGTGACCCAAAGGCTTCTTATAGGACAGGGGTATGCTCGGAGGGTCTGTTCGATTGAATCAGAGTATCACGAATTACCACACCAACCCGACAACCCCTCCAAATCACCAAAACGACTTTATTTACTACGGATTCCCCATTTTATAGGCTTAGCACGTAGTGTTATAGTACCGAGGGTACAGGGGGTGAGTTCGATTGAATAGGAGTAAGTTTCAGGCTTGAATTTTCCAAGAATCCTCGTTTAATTCGTAGAATTACCACAAACAACCCGACAAGTTGTACTATTTCAGAATCCTTTTGAGGACCGCCATTCTTTGGCTTATAATAGTAGTGCTATAGTACCGAGGGGGCTCCGTGGGTACGTTCCTTTGGACTAGAGTAATGTTCTGGTTCAGATTTTCTCCCACAACCTTTTATTTGGATCCCTATTCCATAATGTTTTTGTTTCTTTTTCCAAGAACCCATTTTTTGTGAAACATCTCTGGTTATGGAATCCCTTTTTCTGTCGTATGAGGCCATGAGGGTCATGACAAAGCCCTCAATGAGACCTCATTTACTATCCCTCATAGTCTCATTTTCTTTTGAGGGCATGAGGGCCATGAAAAAAATTCCTCAATGAGGCCTCATTTACTATCCCTCTTAGCCTCATCTCGGTATTTAACAGCCATATCCCCAGGCACCCCAATTTCGGCACCCCTTTTTTGGAAAGCATATGGCCTTCGGCACCCCTTTTTGTCGTATGAGGCCATGAGGGCTATGTAAAAGCCCTCAATGAGGCCTCATTTACTATCCCTCATAGCCTCATTTTCTTTTGAGGGCATGAGGGCCATGACAAAAGCCCTCATTGAGGCCTCATTTACTATCCCTCTTAGTCTCATTTCGCAATCTTAGGATACCTATGGCCTGGTATTGTACTATTTGAGGACAGCTATCGAGGATACCTTTTGGAGAATCCCTTTTTTGTCGTATGAAGCCATGAGGGCCATGAGTAATCCCTCAACGAGGTCTAATGTAGTCTTACCAACAGCTTCCATCTTTTCTCCAAAGCTCTAAGGCCACTGCTTGTCTATGGTCTATCTGTCCTATCATTAGCTTCCACAGCAGTCTTGTTCCATTGCGGCCTTGTATCAGTACTATTGATTAAACTATCATCCATTAATATCGACTTGTATCACTACTTCCTAGCTATACCTTCGCCCAGACCTTCAAAATGTTCAATCAGATTTCCCCTGAATACATATAAACGGGCTATATAAGGCATTCCGTAATTGAGATTCCTAGCCGATTCCGTAAAGTTGGATTCCGTGATTTGACATCAACACTCGAGGGTATGGAAAGGGATTGATAACACCCAATTATTATTGCAAGAACCTGAACGGATACAACTGACAACTAAGCACCACTGCAAAACAACGAAGGTACAGAACGAAGATCCAACACAACCAAGATCGAAGTGAACGTAACAAAGTGAAAAAAGATGGATTTGTTGGAAACAACTGTACAGAACCAACTCAACTACGGTTGAACTGTTCGAATGAAGTGAACGAACATCCAACAGAACCAAGATCGAAGTTAACATAACAAAGTGAACGAAAACAGAACTGATCTGATCAAACACAACCAAGATCAAAGTCATCATAACAAAGTGAACAAAGTATTGAACTATTACCCCTAAATATAACCCAATGGTAGCCCTCTTGAACTGAACAATACTGAATGGACCCTTTGAAGCCAATACGGTTTTTAATTATAACCCCTAATATAACACAGTGTTAACCCGTTTGGACTGTTTGAATGGACTTTATGCAATTAAAATCCTTGTGAACTATTCTGGACTGAATGAATTTTTGAAATACAACCCATTGAGCTGAATTCTTCCAATATGGAAGTGGAATACCCTCGAGTGTTGATGTCAAATCACGGAATCCAACTTTACGGAATCGGCTAGGAATTTCAATTACGGAATGCCTTATATAGCCCGTTTATATGTATACAGGGGAAATCTGATTGAACATTTTGAAGGCCTGAGCGAAGGTATAGCTAGGAAGTAGTGATACAAGTAAATATTAATGGATGATAGTTTAGTCAATAGTACTGATAGAAGGCCGCAATGGAACAAGACTGCCGTAGAAGCTAATGATAGGACAGATAGACCTTAGACAAGTATTGGCCTTAGAGCTTTGGAGAAAAGATGGAAGCGGTTGGTAAGACTACATTAGACCTTATTGAGGGATTACTCATGGCCCCATGGACTCATACGACAAAAAAGGGATTCTCCAAAAGGTATCCTCGATAGGTATCCTCAAATAATACAATACCAGGCCATAGGTATCCTAAGATACGAAATGAAGCTAAGAGGGATAGTAAATGAGGCCTCAATGAGGGCTTTTTTCATGGCCCTCATGCCCTCAAAAGAAAATGTGGCTATGAGGAATAGTAAATGAGGCCTCATTGAGGGCTTTTACATAGCCCTCATGGCATCATACGACAAAAAAGGGTGCCGAAGGCCATATGTTTTCTAAAAAAGGGGTGCCGAAATTGGGGGTACCTGTGGATATGGCTGTTGAATACCGAGATGAGGCTAAGAGGAATAGTAAATGAGGCCTCATTGAGGGATTTTGTCATGGCCCTCATGCCCTCAAAAGAAAATAAGGCTATGAGGAATAGTGAATGAGGCCTCACTGAGGGCTTTTACATAGCCCTCATGGACTCATACGACATAAAAGGGGTGCCGAAGGCCATATGTTTTCCAAAAAGGGGTGCCGAAATTGGGGTTCCTGTGGATATGGCTGTTAAATACCGAGATGAGGCTAAGAGGGATAGGAAATGAGGCCTCATTGAGGGATTTGTTCATGGCCCTCATACCCTCAAAAGAAAATGAGGCTATGAGGGATGGTATATGGGGCTTCATTGAGGGATTTTCCATAGCCCTCATGGCCTCATACGACAAAAAGGGGTGCCGAAGGCCATATGTTTTCCAAAAAGGCGGCTGAAATTGGGGTGTCTGGGGATATGGCTGTTAAATACCGAGATGAGGCTAAGAGGGATAGTAAATGTGGTGGCCTCATTGAGGACTTTTTTTCATGCCCCTCATGCCATCAAAAGAAAATGAGGCTATGAGGGATAGTAAATTAGGCCTCATTGAGGGATTTGTCATGGCCCTCATGGCCTCATATGACAAAAAAGGGATTCTCCAAAAGGTATCCTCGATAGGTAACCTCAAATAATACAATACCTGACCATAGGTATCCTCAAATACCGAAATGAGGCTAAGCGGGATAGTAAATGAGGCCTCATTGAGGGATTTTTTCATGCCCCCCCCCATGCCCTCAAAAGAAAATGAGGCTAAGAGGGATAGTAAATGAGGCTTCGTTGGGGGCTTTCTCGTGGCCTCATACGACAAAAAAGGGATTCCATAACCAGAGACGTTTCACAAAAAAGGGGTTCCATGGGTCCTTGGAAGAAAAAACAAAAATATTATGGAATAGGGATCCAAATAAAAGGATAGTGAGAGAAAATCTGAACCAGAACATTACTCTAGTCCAAGGAACGTACCCACGGGGCGCCCTCGATATTATGGCACTACTATTATTAGCCAAAGTATGGCGGTCCTCAAAAGGGTTCTGAAATAGTACAACTTGTCGAGTTGTTTGAGGTAATTCTACGAATTCAACGAGGATTCTGGGGAAAATCCAAGCCAGAAAATTACTCCTATTCAATCAAACTCACCCCTGTACCGCTCAGTACTATAGAACTATGTGCTAAGCCGATAAAATGGGGAATCCGTAGTAAATAAAGTCGTTTTTTGGTGATTTGGAGATTGTCGCGTTGTTTGTGGTAATTCGTGATACTCCGATTCAATCGAACATACCCTCTGAACATACCCCTGTCCTATAAGAAGCCTTTGGGTCACATAGCAACCATGTGCTACCATAGAAACCAAGATGGCGGCCTCCAATATACAAAATGGCCGACGCAAACACTATCATCCTAACAACACGCGCTGCGCATGCGCACTCACATCGCGTATCACTATGGGGATGACGTCACACGATGGCCGCTCACGCGGGTTATCATGATAACCAAAAATGGCGCCACCAGGTCACGTGACGTGACCTCACTTTCCGGGTCCGGCTGAATAGGGCCGTTTCATACATCTACTACTCGTGCTCGTTCCAATGAACCATGAACTATGTTTTTAAGACTAAAATTGAAAAAATAATAAAATTTGAAACGCGATTTTTGAGTTGTCAGTTATGACTGCTACGTTAGGTAAGGAACAATGATTATTACAATGACCGTGTGGAGTGTGGGATGAGCAAGTGGAGAAGGCTAAGCATATTTTCTGAAGACAAATGCTCCCGTATAGTGCTGCCACTGTTATACCTCCTCCCCAAACATAACGATATGCTTTGTTGGCAAAGGACCCAGAGTTATACTGACAGGGAGTATCATTTCACTGTGGAATAATTTGCGATCGACGATCGAACCTTAAACTGCTTGCATCAAAAACAATCGCATTTGTTAACTCGCTATCATTTTTCTAAAATGACAACAAATAGTGCCCCTTTTCAGGGGCGTAGCCATACTAAATGAAGTTGAGGGAAAGATATTTTTCGGTTGTCATTGCCAGCAGAAAACTATATATACTACTTTGACACATCATTGTGAAATTTGCTTGAGACATATTTGCGATATTTTGGGTGGATATGATTGAGGAATGTATTGAGATGACCCCCAGTGTTCACATTAGCTCTCTTGACAGACAGACTTTTTGTGACAGTCATGGAAAGCATGTACCCCTTGATTTTCATGTTGTTTCCGTGTACTGTCTACATGTACATGACATGTGTAGGGTATTCAATCTTCATTTCAACACAACCCTTGTGATTTAATGATTGCATATGACAAATGCAAATGTAAGAAGACAGTTATCTGAAGCAGAAATGTGGCGGGCTGTAGGGATGGTGGAGCAAGGGGTTACCCATCGTCAAGTTGGTGAAGCCCTTGGTGTCCACCATACGGAGATCACCAGAGCCTGGACAAGATTTCAGCAGTATGGCACACCAATAAGACGGCATGGTGGTGGCAGAGACAGGGCAACATCTGTGGCTGAAGATCGGTTTTTGATCATTCAGGCCCGTAGGAGTCGCTTTGACACAGCAACCCAGCTTCGCAGTGACCTTCAGAATGCACCCGGGGTAAATGTTTCGACGCAGACTATCCGGGCAAGGTTGCACGAAGGTGGTCTCCGATCTAGAAGACCATGTATTCGCATTCCCCTGTCCCAGAACCACCGCCAGGCACGATATGAATGGGCCATGGACCACGTTGGGTGGACCAGAGAAGATTGGCGACCTGTCCTTTTTACAGATGAGTCAAGGTACTGCCTAGACCACACATATAGGCGTTCTAGGATATGGAGAAGACACGGCGAGCGATTCCATGCAGCCAACATTGCTGAGCACGACCGCTATGGTGGAGGGTCAATCATGGTCTGGGGCGGCATAAACTGGGATGGACGTACGGAGCTCTGTGTCCTTGAAAGTGGTACATTGACTGCACAACGGTATATTGATGAGATCCTGGATGTCCACGTCAGATTGTATGCAGGTGCAGTGGGTGATAGATTCATTCTGATGGACGATAATGCCCGTCCTCATGTTGCCCATGATGTTGGGGGGGGGGGTACTGTCGGAGGGAGGGGATTAAGCATATGGACTGGCCAGCAAGATTCCCTGACTTCAATCCAATCGAACATGTCTGGAATGAGTTGCAGCTTGCAATTTCAGCCCGTCCAGTCCAGCGAAGAAGTGTCCAGGAGCTTGGTGCCATGCTGGTCCAAAAACGGAACAACATCCCACAAAAGACCACCAGGAACCTGATTGGGAGCATGAGAAGGCGTTGTCAAGCTGTAATTAACAGTAATGGGTCTCATACTCGATATTGAAGCCATACCAGTTCGCTCCATCAACTATTTTGGCATATTGAAAAATTTCCTCTTTTACCAATAATATCCATTTTCCATGGTTATCGTATTCAAAAGCTAAAAAATAATGTCAAACACAAATACAATCTTTATTTTTGTACTTAAATCATTTAAGTTATAATTAAATAAAAAATATATACACTTTCCATTACAATATTTCAACTAAAACGTAAAACACGTAGTTGGATGTACTTGGTGCTTAGCAAACTTTGAGTAGTATATATTTTGTCATCTCCACCTCATTTCAGAGAAATAGTTTTTCCCTTTCCCTCCACTTCATTTTACATAGTGTGTATACTCAAAACGTGACCGGATCTTCCCTGTGGATAAAAATTAACCTTTCATGCCAAATGGAGAACCCCGAGGACTTGTTTTTTAACCCTTTACCCAACGTAACGGCCAAAACCGGCCAGCGCTATTCTCAAAAATCGCCAATTAATTTTCACTATTTTTTTCATTTTTTGTCTCAAAAACATAGGTTATGACCCCTCGTTGGAACGAGCTCGTCGAGCTCGTTCCAACGAGGGGTCATATCCTATGTTTTTGAGACAAAAAATGAAAAAAATTAGTTATTCAAGATTTTTTTTTGCAAGTGTCGTCTGCTTTTCACGTTAGGTAAAGGGTTAAAGACATAACCCTTTGAAATAGAGAGACATTTTTCCGTGCCAGGAACATGATATGTTATAATTTCATTAGGTAGGATGGCTGTATAAGTGAATGTGTAGGGTAGACCAATCAACATTTTCAACGTGCAGCCCCAAAAATATTAAATGGTCTAGCCCAAATAATGAATGCGGGCTCTTCCAATTGCTGCCACTGAACTGACATGGAAGAATCCACCTTTTTCACAGGGTTAAGTACCGAGAAAGTGACGGCCTAACTTTATCTAAATGACCCAAGAAGTATCAGTGTGAGATTGCATGAACCAGCCATGGGGTTTCAGACAAATATGTATCAAAGGTTGAACTTTTCCAAGAAAAAGTGGAGTAAGAGCCCCCACCCCACCCCCGCCCCACACCTCCCCTCCCCACCCCGAAACAAAAATCCCCCATGACCATGCCGCTGATTCTTCCTTACCAATTCCTGATTCACATTGTCACCTGTTCATCGACTTGAGCATTTTCTTTCGCGTAAAAATACTCGACGTTTAATTTTCGAAGGGTTAATGACTTTCTTTGCAAGAACAATTATCGGACACGTACAATTCGTAACAGATCTGATACGTCGTGAGTATACAATGTAATCAATTCAAGAACTCCATCTATATATTTTTAATATCACATTCACAAAATACCGTGAATTCAACCATTTCCACGTGATGGTTAAATAAATTATACCCTGACATGAGATGAATCCCCCAATCTGATAACATAACTGCCATAACAATAGGTATCATTTACACCTTGTTTTCCCTGAACCGTCTCAAAGAAATGATTATTTCATTGAAAGATTCAAAGTTGACACGCGCTGTACAGACTTACGATCGAAAGACTAACGCTGAAAAGATTCGATTGAAAATGCTGTGAAGACCCGATCAATAAGCGGAATGACTTTTGTCAAACTCTTCAAGTCCGTGTTAATGTGTACTCACATTATAACATTATCTTAATAATTCAATTTACAATGATTACGCGTAAAAGTTTCTCATCTTGATATCTGTTGTCCCATTCCATTCTGAAATTTCTTACCTAACCTAATATCGAACACAAGAATGGCTCAAAGAATCGAGCTCTAAATTAGATCATGTGAGTTGCAAAGATCAGACTGAATGATTATGAATGTTGCCTGTTGTATCGAAAGAAACATCTCGAAGCATATATTTTGACGGTTTAGTTTCCCAACGCTACCCAGCCTCTTCCTCCTCAAGAGTCGAAAACATTGTAAGGTAATGATAATAACACCTTGACCAGCCGCTGATTTGTCACGGTTCTCAGGTGAAACACCTTGATTATCCCTCTGCTCCAAAATGCCGCCATGTCCTCGCGCCTCTTCTCTCCTCACATCTCCAGGAAATGAACTGTTTAATGATATCCCACATCACCTTTAACTTTTCTCACAAAACGAACAGCAGACGACACTTGCAAAAAATATTTTCTGATTTTTGGTTTCAAAACATAGCTTTTGACCCCTAATTTGAACGAGCTCGTTTCAATGAGGGGGTCATAATCGATGCTTTGAGCCAATAAATGAAAAAATAATAATATTTGAATTGTTATTTATTGTGGCCGTCTTTTTTGTCACGTTAGGTAAGGGTTTAACGATAAAACAACAAAGGCCTAGTCTTTTATCATGCAAAATCGACCGTGTCCAACTAATAATTTCTGCAGACAATCACCTCATAACTTCAAGCAACACATCGAGATTGTTAGTAAAAATATATTTAAAGCCATTTATGCAATTAACAAGGCAAAGAATGCGCTTCCCAAATCCGCATTAAGAAGTTTATACTTCTCGCTATACAAAGTCACTTAGCCTATGGAATTGAGATTTGGGGTAACGCGAAGGCATTAAATTAGTTATTTCTCCAACAAAAACGATCGATGCGAATAATTAGTAATAAGAAACATAACTCCCATACAGATCTTTCATTTAAAAGTAACAATATACTCAAGCTTAACCCTTCACCAAGCGAATCGCCCGCAACCACCTGCGTAATTTGCAAATTCAGCAGTTGAAAGAAATAATTGTTTTCAAAATATTTCAACAAAACCATATCACGTGACCCCTCATTGGAACGAGCTCATCGAGCTCGTTCCAATGAGGGGTCACATGATATGGTATTGTTGGTTTTTTTTTTATTTTAAAAAAGAGTAATTAAAATAATAAATTTTGATATCGTCTGCATTGGGTAAAGGGTTGGAGATATTTATAAACTGCGTAAATTTCTTTTTATGTTTGACTGGAAAAATAACAACCTTCCAAATTCATTCAAACATTCCTATGAAATCTTCAACCGGGCAGGTATATAGCAGTACTCCCCGAACGCACATTACAGGCCTATTACCTTAACACATGTGACCTGCTATATGCAATGAACTTGACAATAATTTTCAATGCATTGTTCCGAGATCTAAATTTTAAAAAAAAACGCTGTATTCTTCAATGAACTTACGCAAGATTTTTTGCCTAAGATCATCTTATGACGGTTTTGCGCATTACCTCCGTATTCACGAAAATATCGCAGCCGAGAAATTGCCTAAGTTACGCTAAAATGTTAGGACACCTACCAACCATGCCTAAGTTCTTCCTAATTATAAAAAACACCGCGGCTGCTTATTTGCTATTACAAAATCGTCGTGACTTGCGACGCCATAGAGTATTTAAGGACAGGACTAACCCTCTAGACTTACTAGATGATATATATATCATTCAGAGGTACCGTCTGACCCGGCGCTGATATTTGATATTTGTGTCAAATGGTTAGGGATGACAGAGAGAGAATGACTTGACGAACACGTGTTTTGTCTGCATCGATGCAAGACTTAGTGTTAACAGCATTATGGTTCTACGCGACCGACAGCTTTCAAATGGTGAACGGGGATAACGTTAGGCAACCCAGTGTCTCAAGAATAGTGAGTAGGATGTCTAGTGCTGACATTATGCTGCACACATCAATATGCCAACAAATGAAGAAAATCGTTGTTAAAATGGGCTTCTACAACATAGCTCATTTTCCCAATAAATTGTCATCGGTGAGGTGAATGGTATTATACGCATATCAGAATAAAAGCGCCATCGGTTACGAACCTGCGTTTATCAATCGTAAACGCTTTCATTCCATCAACATACAGGCAGTTTGGGATGTGGTTGCCCGAAGGTCCGGATCTACTCACGATGCTTTCATATTCAATATGTCTGGCATCAGTTCTTGATTTAGAGAGAGGCGTGAATCCATCAGGTTGGTGTATCCGAGATACCGGGTACCCATTGAGCCCATGGTTGATGACACCAGTCCAGATCCCAACCACACAGAACGAGACTGCCAACAACGTGGCGCATCGAAAGTCACGAAAACCAATTGAACGGACATTCGGGTTCTGAAAAATGCACTTCAGGTGTATGACACATCGGGAGGAACACTTTTGTTCACCCCTGATAGATGTTGTAAAATGCGGTTGCAGCAATGGTGCCCCACAAAATGTGCATAGACAACAATGTGCCACGAGATGAGTCAAGCGGTTTAACCCCCCCCCCCCCCCCACACACACACACCAGAAATTCACGTGAATGGTGTGATTTTTGATGGTAAAAGAATGAATGCCGCTCTTCAAGAGAGAGACCAATTGATCAACTCAAGTTTTTGAGTAAGGTGTCTAATTTACATGTGCGTGACACTTTCGACTGGATTAATCCGAATAGACACCAATTAAATGACCTTCACGTTTGGGACATGTCTATGGGACATATAGAGTGTAAATTCACGTTAATTTTCCTGAATACACATGTATCAGCCTCTATATATCGCTCCCCCCTCCCCCGTTCTTGTTTTACAATTGATGTGGTGAGCGCTAGCGGAACCATAGGCCTTGATAAATATTTCAGGGCATATTTCTGTGGGAGTAAAGTTTGGGCTTCGTTTCCACATGTTGCCGACAAACCTGAACAAAAACTGATACTGGTCCTAACCATGTGTTCTTGGGCACGGAGGTTCGTGCTGATCAATGTCGATCCACTGCGGTTGACAACTATTATGGAAATAACTTTTATGCATGGTTTCCGAAAAATAGGCATACAATTAGTAAATCGTCACCTGCCATATCGTCCGTAAAGGTTGTTTTCTCAAATAACTATTGAAGAAATAAATACCCATATTGGCACGCATAAGCAAGTATTACAGTGATATTTCTGTTGGAGGTATTCAACTTAATTTGCGTGGAACTGTATTGCTTAACTCTAGCGAAGGGAAATCAATTTGGGACAAGCATTGGCATGCGCTGGTGAATTCCGTTAGGAAAATCCTTGGTTGTGAATAAGATCTACTTTGCAAGAGCGTAGGTATACCTTTGGAAAATACTTATGCTGTTTTGATGAATACGGGCCCAGAACTTTAATCAACTCATATTCGATACTTGTTAATTGCAGCAATTCAAACTGCCCTGACTGCTTGAATAATTAAAGCCACAATCGGTTGGTAGAGTTGAGTATGATCATTAGTTTACTGGTGCGTATCTTTTACTGGATCTAGTTGAATGTGAATGGCTCGACTCTTGAGCTTACAACATTATTTCACATTTTCCTTTCTTCGCGTGTTTTACTCGGGCTCACGTTTTCCTCTCTTTCATTTGATGAGTAAAAGTTGGTTGCTCTCTTGAGGTAGATGTTGAGAAAAAACTTTTAAAAAAATAATAATACATAAAAAAAAGAAAAAAAAGAAAAAAAACAGAAAAGAAAAATTGCCTTTTCATTTCTAATTCCCCTTTGGGAGCATTCAGGTAACAAAGGAGAGGAAAACAAGTCATACAAGCGATTGTCATATTATATTTACGAATAGGTTTTATAGGAAAAACACATAAAATACTTTTACAATCCTCAATCTAAGACAAATACTCCACCAGCACACAAATACCCCATTTCGTATTTTCGTTGTTCGAATCCATTTGTTTTACTTCCAACTACTTTGCGACCAGAAAACGAATTACCAAAGAACTTGTAAAGTAGATGCACTGTTCTGTTCCTATAATAACAACTTCTGCAAGGGAGGCAGCAGGAATACGGCCAAACTGGCCATGTTGCATCCCAGCGATGTACCACATGTTAAAATTGTTCTTTGTGTATAATATTGTTTTAAACCTAGGTACGTTGTTGAATAACGATTGATTGATTGATTGATTGATTCAATTGATTGATTGTTTGATCAATTGGTTGATTGATTGATTATTCTTTTTAGTTTACTCACAAACCAAAACCTCTCATTTTAACAATCTCCTCAAACCTTTTGGAATGAGAGGCAAAATGCTATATTTTAGAAGAAATAGGATATACCCAGCATCTGTAAAATGATTCACTTAAAACGGCAGATATCATGCGTGAATGTGAAATATTGTGACGCCTTCCAATAAGTTCCATGTAATAATTGAAGAGTAGGACGTTGAAACGCTAACCACGGTAGAGCAGACGCAATAAAAGAAGCGAAAAATAAGTTAGTTTGAAATAAATGCTGGAACTATTTGCATTAAATCATCACTTGAAAGATTGACAATCTACACCTTTGTGTTTTCTTGTTTCTAAAACATAGCTTATAACCTATCACGGGAACGAGCTAGACCAGCTCGTTTCCAGTCGATGTTATGTGCTATGTTTTTGGAAGCAAAAATAGAAAAATAATCTTATTTAAGTGGCATATTTATTATAAAGAGTATTCAAAATTTTAAAGATACAGTGGCTAAATAGATTACATATGCCATGTGACGACTATGATCACTTGAATGACATATCAAATTATGTAAAGGTATCGTGAGTGTTTTTGTTATTTTATCCCATAAATGGCCGTTTATTTGAACAATAAAGGCCTTGGATAATTTTTTTTTGCTTTATTCACCTAGTAGGGTGATCAATTTCCCCCATAGGTTTAACACTGAAAGAATTTATTCCCCTAGTAGCGATGGACTTGTTGACCTCTGGCCTCTACCACATTTGTCAAGCAGAATTAATAGTTCGGTTGTTGATTTCTTTTAAATCCTTTTGAAAGTATTACACAATGATAATAGAAAACACCACCCACTGCTCATATAATAAAGTATTTTTTGCAAGCTTAGCTCAAGTTTTGTAGGGGAATTATTTTTTAGACAGAAATGTATTACTGCGCCTTGTTTATTTTTTGCCAATTTTGCTGGTCGATCGAATTGGGCCAATGTGCTCCTCACTTCTCGCTGTGTTTTGTAGCGAATTTTAGCACGATTTTGCCGTGATTGCCCAGTGGACGATTTATGGGATAAACAAAATAAATGTATAGTATTTTCAAGTAAAAAATTTATTCTACTCGTAGGATTAAGAATGAAACCGACAGAGGCTCGTCGGTTTCATTCTTAATCCCACTCGCAGAATATTTTTTTTACTTGAAAACACTATACGTTTATTCTATATTTATATCAAAAAATGAAAGCGTTATATTTAAAACTAATTATTATTCAATTATTATTCAACTGCTTCGTCCATGATCTTCTTGATTATATTAACCCCTTACCCAACGAATCGACCACATCCGCTCCGTCTGCGTAATATGCAAATTCAACAGCTGAAAAAATACTATTTTTCAAATTCAAAACATTTTCAACCCAACCATATCATGTGACCCCTCTTTGGAACGATCTCGACGAGCTCGTTCCAAAGAGGGGTCACATGATATGGTTTGGTTGAAATTTTTTTGAAAAATTAAAAAAAATGATATTTAAAATAATAATGCGTTGGGTTAAGGGTTAAACCGTATGCTGGTAGTGACGCCCTTCCACCTCTGCAAGACGCTACAATTCCATGCCTCTTGTATGCCGATGACCAGGTTCTAACATCGGCGACAACGGGTCTACAAAGATCAATCGATCAGTCAAAAAGCAGTCGAGAAATGTAAAACTTCAATTCTATCACTCTATAAAAACAATGTATGAACGAGAGGGCTACTTAGACCAGCTCTCAAAAAGTCAAAGAAAGTTTGTTACAAAGTTTAGAATCAGTGCACATGATCTTGAAATAGAGCGTGGATGCTATTCTTAGCCCAGCCCCACCTCACGGAATAACGAGGCTGCAAGCAATGTACCAGTAACCTTGTTGAAGATGTGCTGCATGTTATTTTTGTCTGCCCCGAGTACAGGCGATTGCGAGAGGAGTTTCTGGTCAACATGTGCAAGATATACCCGAAATTCAAATACCCGAGCCACGTGGACAAGGTAGGATTCCTCTTCGGTTGTAAGGTCATTCTTGTAGTCGGTCAGTTCATTTATGATATTGTCAGCATAAGGGATCGTGCATAAACTCTACTCTGATCGACCAACCAGGCTAGTGAGTTGGGTGAAATTTTGGTAACGTACTTTCTTTACCATGTCTCAGTCTAACGTTATATGTACATATACATATGTCTATGTGTATGTGCGGAGGGGGGGGGGGGGGTATTTGAGTTGCGTGTATGTGATGGTATGCGTGAAGGTGTGAGTGTGTGAGAGGATGTTTGGGCTGTGTGTGCAATATCGCGTGTGTGTGAATAAGCGCGTGTGTTTAGGTGTTTGTCATTGTGTGTTTGCAAGTCATGTGTACTGGGTGTCTCATTATCTGCGTGTAAGTGCTGTGTTTTTAGGTTTGTGTGGACTCGTGTGAGTGTGACTTTGAATGCTTTCTTTAACTATATCCATGTTTTCACTATATAATATGTGTAAGTTGTAACGTGTCATAACCATTTGATTGTGGTTGTGTAATAAACTATTGTATTGTATTTAACTGATAGAGTGCTGAATTATTTTTGGTCATCAAAATTTGTTCATGTATCTTTGCTTTGAATAAAGCCCAAATATGGGCTTCCAGCACTCTACCAGTTAAAAACCTATTATAAAATGCAAAATGGAAAAAAATAAAGAAGCATTTGTGTGACAGCCTGTAGACAACAGAAGATTGCACTCTGTTTTGTTTCTGCACTGACTAAGAGGCGATTTAAAATCAACAACATACTAGGAGTAGGAGTTCGGTTTGTGAAGGATGTATTCAATTAGATACTCTCAAATTAAGAGATAGCTCTTCAAGACTCTCTCATAAGTCTTTCACTCTCATTTTCAATTTGAAGTTTTCGAGTTTTTTTTTTCTTCTTGTTTTTATGGGTGAAAGATTTATCAACCATCGAAGTTTCTAGCGCAAATCGGATTAAAACGTTAAGAAAATCAGACTGTCCTTTCATCTTTCCATGATATCTGATTTTATATTTCTGTTGAGTGAGGATTATTACCAGAACGGGAACTTGTGAGGTCTTGCAAAACTAAACTTCATTTCAGTGCAATTCGTGAATTTTGAATACATGAACACCATTTTGGGTGAGAAGTGAAATATCTAAATCATACAATTACAAGAAAGAATACAAATAGTGTATAGTTAACTAAATGACCTT
Source organism: Pictodentalium vernedei (assembly GCA_031216915.1). Lineage (NCBI taxonomy): Eukaryota > Metazoa > Mollusca > Scaphopoda > Dentaliida > Dentaliidae > Pictodentalium > Pictodentalium vernedei. Next base: position 322,175,987 of record CM062294.1, read on the forward strand.
ACCTAAATATTACACTGAATATGTAAAGTACAGAGATAATTTATGATTGCTTTCTGTAAAATACATTTTCAAGGGTGCCGGAAGCAGAAGGGAATAGAGACATGCCGTGACGCTAGGGAGTAAGGCCACAGCGCGTGTTCATTCTCGCCAGAAGGGCAATAGTGGAAAAGACTTCACTTTTCGAGAATTGTAACTCTCGAGTATTCGTCTCTAATGTATGTTACGTGTGCCACTAGGGGTGAGGTGTATCAGATATAATGGTGGAGTTTGGCCGATAATCACCAAACAAAGAAGCTATACATTCGACGGGAGATTTATAACGCTTTAAATCGTCCCTTGAGTGGAACGAGGTACCATTTGCAATGCTATAGCTTTGCAGATTATACCGTATTCCCCTCACAGCCATACGGGTCTTCAATTTAGGAAGTATAGTGGTGTAACTACTAACACCTTAATATACCCATGAATTATTTATGTAGAACGAACTAGCTTTCGGCTTCCGTTTTCATCAGTTTCAGGGCAATACAACTCACACAAAGTACGCTAGAACTCAGAGATGTCATAACATACATGACGTCTGTTTGGAAAGGGTTCAATCAAGCCACGATGCCATAAATCCAGTGTCACTATTAATGCCACCACCGACAGCATGGAATTCATCAATAACTTTTTGCTCGGCGATTATCCGTTCTGACAAATTATGTAAATCACTCCTCAACACTTGAATTCTTATATCAGACACCGAATGTTCGGGTTTATTAAAGTGAACTGCGACTGGAAGTCCAAAGTTGCGGGCACGAATACCCTGTCGATGTCCAGTAACTTTTCGGCAAAGGGGCTGTCCCGTTTCCCCTATGTAAAACATATCGGGACATTTCGAAGTCATGAGGTATACGACACCACTCAACGTACAGTTGAAAGAGCCTTTCGGGTTGAAGGTGCTGCCATTTATCCTGCATATAGGATCATAATTGATAAGACTGCACGTCCCGAGTCTAACCCGCTTACACGCCCGTGTTCCATTTTTAACATCAGATGTATTATTTACAGAGCTCCGAACCTGTTCATTCTTGAGTGGTGGGGGTTGGTTCATGGCCACTAGGGTTTTCTCCGGAAACACCATGTCAAGATAAGTGTCCCCCGTAAAAATGTTGTGGAGATCAGACACGATACCTCGTAGTTTTTTCCAATACAAGGTGGTACGTTACCACTAGCGGTACACGTTCAGATTCCATTTCAGGTTTGTAGACTAGTAGCTCTTCACGTATATATATATAGAGAGAGAGACTCGTGCACTATGATGCCTATATCCGATTCACTCAACAGCACCAGTACTGGGGAATCTTTTAGAATGGCACCTGCAAAAGTTCAAATGTGATCTATCAACTTCAATATGGAATTCGTCAAATCCAGTATGTCGGAGAAACATGTACCCCGTTTCACATACGTGTAAATAACCACCGGTCATTAAAAAAATGGATCGTGACTGTGCTATTACACGACACTACATGTCAACGGATCACCCTTTCACTTCTTTTCAGGCCTTCATCGTTGATTCCAAGTCCGACTGGACAAAAGCTGAGCGCGTCGCCCGGGAAACATTCTGGCCTGGACGCATTTTATTTTTGTTCGACGCTACTATTTTCGTTATCTTCAGTGTCTTTTTAGCCTATTTACACATTTTTCGCCATTAATCCTACCGCGAAATCTGTTCATTGTTAACTTCTGACGATCATCTAAGTGTTTTACTTAGACGCTCCCCTGCACCAGTTAGAGTGAATAACAAGCCTTTAGTGGCACTATCCCGTTGCGGGGGAAGTCCCAGCACATCCCCACGTCGTTTCGCACCAGCTAGAAAAACATTAAACTCTACAATTTCCTCCTAGCGGGCCACTTGGAGCATTTTGAGGCGACGACTGCAAACATTTTTTTTAAATCATCCAGTTATCATACTTTCATGCAATACACAGAAGTATCTTGACATTTCTAAAATTCCTGTTTCTTTTAATTTTCGAAGGGTATATTAAAATCAGGTTTACCGGGAGTTAAGACTTTCCAGAATACTTTTCAAAAGCTGTCTAACAGTATTCTTTTACCTTTTTTTACATTTACTGCGGTTTCTTTTCTTTTAGGGTGGTATTACACACCCGTTTAGTCAGCATTTGATTACGAAAGCATTTATCCCCACATTTCATTTCTTTCGTTGTCTGTGTGTATTTTTTCTTGTTGTGTCTGTATTCTGAAGAAGGTCTTCGCCAGACCAAAAGCTTGGTGAAAATTGTTTTTTCCTGTGCTGTTTGAGCTTTAGTTAAGACAAATTTCTTTCGCTTTAGGCTCTTGAATCTCTCTGATTCAGCACACCTGAAACCGGTTCATTTTATCAGAATATAGACCTTTATGTATATATACGTTGTAAACTGCCGGTCCTAACTCATGCTCGGAGTCGAGTGCCCTTTTTGATACTCCTGCATCTTGCCCTCAGATGCTTTCGGCGCCCTTGTATATTTTACAAAGCCTTGTCGTTTAACAACCCTTTTCAAGAGCCGTTGTATCAAGAGGAAGACATATCACATTTACATTTTCGTATTGAAGACGTTCTCTTGCTAGACGAACTTTGCATTTCGAACTTTTATGTAGTCTTTTTGTGGGGCATTTGCTTCTCAACTTAAGCAGGACGGATTCAGTAAGAAGACAACAAGCCATTTAGTACTTTGGTGACGAAATTAGAACAGGTTAAACTACAGCACAATACTGAATCACCATCACTTTGGAAATCGAAAAATGTAAGATTTTCCTAAACCAAGCAAAAATGTTTTGTCGAGTATAAAATCTTTTTTTTTATGTTTTGTTCAAAACTACGAAATGTTTTATGGAAGGAATGGTATGACACGTACAAAATTTAAATCTTATCTTGTTGAGTATGTTATTGAATTTCTCGTACGATCAAGTCATGCTGAAGTGAAGCAGCTATGGCTTGATTCTTTGAAAAATATAAAAGAGCCCGATATATAAAGAAAACATCCATACAACAACTAATAGTATTAATAGAGGGTTGGTATATTTTGTTAATGATTGTAGAAACATACCTCTTCCAGGTAAGTATATTGTACTGGACAGAAAAAATGTGTCTGCAGCAGGCAGAGTTAAACATAATCACATAGCCTTTCAGAATGATTTTGTTTGTTATCCTGACTTGTCCAGCATTGTTCCAAACAACCTGTGATTATCTGAAAATTCCCCACTTGTTGATTTGTCACCGCGTAATACCAGCCCGGACATTAATTCATGAAAAACTCTTCCGAAGCTTCCGGATAGCGTTTTTCTAGAAATCATTAGTCAAGAACTTCATTCCTTTAATTATATTAGAATTCTTTTCGACTGCTACAGAACCGGGAAACACTCGAAGATTGGAATTTCTACCCAGTAAGGGTATTTCTGTAATTGCGAATTGGGGAAGGAAAATTTCTGCCAATGGATCACTGGGTTCAAACCGGAGGTCCATTGGTAGAAATTGTGCGAACACTTTCTTATGCTACTTTACGGAATTTTACAGTTATCGCCTGCGTGAAATTCCTCTCGTCAGTTATTTTTGATAATCCATTCTCCGCGTATTGTTTGCCAGGTGTTATAGAACCTTTATTTTAATGTTTACTTTCAATTTTTGTCTCAAGAGTCCTCCATATCTGCACCCACCATTTTCCTGAAAAGTGTTCTCGCAGTGCATATTTGAACTGAAAATCACTTCTTATGGGTATACAGTTCAATAGAAAGTGGGTTAGTAAAAAGCAATGATTGGGGTCTGTAGCGTGGCAGAACCTCGCTTAACCCTTTACCTAATGTAACGTTCAAAAACGGCCAGCGCTATTCTCAAAAATCGCCAATTAATTTTCATTATTTTTTCATTTTTTGTCTCAAAAAACATAGGTTATGACCCCTCGTTGGAACGAGCTCGTCGAGCTCGTTCCAGCGAGGGGTCACAACCTATGTTTTTGAGACAAAAAATGAAAAAAAAATAGTTATTTAAGAATTATTCTTGCAAGTGTCGTCTGCTTTTCATGTAAGGTAAAGGGTTAAATGAAATCATCGATGGAGGGACAGTTTGAACATTTTATCCAATCTCCGTTATTGAATTACAGAATTTCATTGAGTTAATCTGATTTGAAGCGAAGAGCTTCCACTTCGATCCAAATAAATTTTGTAAAATGATTATAAAAAGTTCAGCGTCAGGTTAAAAAGGAATGTGTCCGTACAGATTTTACAAAATTAATAAATAAGAACATCCCCCCTCTCTCCCACCCCACCACCCTTCTTGGGTAGCGCATAAGATGTGCAGATCGGCACTCTTTGCACAATATTGTATCATATGCAATTTACTATAGGTACAGTATCGATCCAAAGTTTGCAATAAGAGCAGACTTCATCATTCTTTATTTTAATGCCCTTCCTTTACATATTTAACGGACTCTGTTTTTACCAAGTTCTTTAAAAATTTAACAGGAAGGGGTGACGTTAGAAGAAGATGCTTAGCCACCAAAGATTTAAGACAAAAAATACTTTCATCAGTCCTGGCCAAATTGGAGTATCCGACTAGTTGTCTACGTCAGCAACTTAGTATTGGTCATACTAAGCGTATCTCACCTCTTGAGTGGAACAAGGCTCCATCTGCAATGATTTAGCATTGCTGATGGCGCTTCTATCCACTCAAAGGGCGATATATCAGAATGAGTGTAAAATGCAGACACAGTACTTTGATCGTATAAAAGGCGTCTCTCTCGATCAGATCCTTATTTGACCGCGACACATTTAAATAAATGGACTGAAGTTTCATAAATAAAATATTGCGAATCAAGACTAAGTCCAGAGAAACGAACGAAAACAGGCAACTGAGAGGTGATGTTTTCGCATTTCATTTGTGACTGGTGCGATTCGTCAGTGCTGTGGCCATGAAAACGGACAGGGAGTTTTTAGCAGCTCACGAGCCAGTCGCGATCTACTTGAAATTTTTCGTCCACGTTTGTAATAATGTAATGTTCGAAACAAGTAAATTTGTGTCACACTTGAACTGATGTAATATTCCTCTAGAACCCGAGTGCAAAATGCTACCACGGCGTTTCATTTGAGACTTGCATACCGATATATTTCTGTGTAAGACCTCCGGGCGTGCACTAATGAGGGGGTGATCCCGGTCCAATACCCTCCCATTTTCAGTGCTTCCGACTTTGGCTGAAAACCAACTCCGTAAATGCGAAACGCTTTGATGAAGTGGGCATTTGAGGAGAATCCTTTTCCATTGGCGAAATTCAGTTCAATCCATGTCGCGAATATAAGCCCTTTTGTCAGGAAATCCGTTTCCGCTCCTGCGTTGACAGCTTCTTAAAGTGTGCATTAAGGTGTATGTTGATGGATCAGATACATTGCCAGAGTGTAAATTCAGAATGACGACGGAGCAAGATCAGCCAGAACAGGAAATACCGTCTACGAAATTCAGTTTGCAAGGCTAGCTGGAACGTGCAAATTGTTAGGTATAAGCAGTTCTATGTTGTGCATGTTAAGTGATCGAAAATGTTAGACGGGTCATGCAGGTCTGTCGTTTTGAAAATCACAGGCAAGTGACGACCCCCCCCCCCCCCCCCCCGGAAAAGGTTCAGGTGGACGCCTTCCCTCAGTATAGAACAGTTATTTCACCATGACGATAAACCTTTACCACGGTGTTTTCTTTGCTACCACCCATTGGAACCTGCTAAACGTCAGAGTTTTTTATTCGACTTTGACACACTATACACCTGGAACTTAATTAAACATCTCCTGTTCTTTTTCGCAGTGGGGTTAATAGAAACTGTCCTTACTTTCATGCCATCTTTGAGATGGCCAAAAGTGATCGTTTGCGGAAAGAACGGCTTGTTGACAAAAGAAACACAACACAGTGATGAAAATATGCAGTATTTTAATGGCGCTAATTACACATATCTGTCACTAATGGTTTTGATGGAAAATGTTCTCTCGACAAGTATGGTGCTAGAACGGTTCATCGAGAAACAATTCCGGTAATTACTGACAAAAAATGTAATTTGTGATCTCCTGAACACAATACCAGTGTCTGACGTCAGTAACGAGTGAATCCACCACGTGCCCGGATGGCAGCCTGAACCCTCCGCCTAATGCTATCAGTGAACCTTCTGATACGGCCCAGAGGTAACTGCTGCCACTCCTCATGCAATGCAGCTTCCAAATCGACCAAAATTCTATACAGGCGGATCTCTTGCTTGCACGTGACGTCCAAGAAATTCCCAGATGTGTTCTAAGGGATTCAAATCTGGGCTCATTACAGGCCAAGGTAGTGTTGTAATAGCGTTGTTCTGGAGGAAGTCTCTCACAGCCTGGAAACAATATGGCCTTGCATTGTCGTCTACGAATACAGGGCGAGTAGCCAACGGGTGGTTGTCAAATTAAGGCACGACAACCGGATTGAGAATGTCCCGGATGTACTGATGACAGTTGAGATTCCCACGTACAGTTCCTATATCAAGTTTACAATCATGAGAGGGGCATCCCCAGATTATTACTGATCATCCACCATTAGGAACAGTAGGTCTGATATTCCTGGGCACGTAACCAGTATTTCTATGCCTCCACACTCGCGAGCGAACATCTGTGACGTGAAATAGGAACCTACTCTTGTCTGACCAATGGACTCTCCTCCAGGTCCTGAGATTCCAATGTTGTCGTGCCATACACCACTCCAAACGTCGTCTTTGATGCTGATAGGACAGAGCTGGACGCTTGATGACCCTTCTGGACCTCATACCCAGTGCTTTGAGCCGTTTTCGGAAGTTATGTTGTACAAACGCCTGTTGGGGAGCCAAAGGCGTTTCAAAACCCCACTTGAAGCAAAGGGTTTACACCTAACGAGGCGTGCCAGACTCCGATCTTCCCGAGGAGAGGTCTTTCTGGGATGTCCAGGTCTTGGTCGTTGATGTTGATGTTTTCGGACAAGTCTGCTGATGACAGGACGACTATAGTCAAGTTGCCTTCCAGTAGCTTTGAATGACATGCCTGTTGCATGCATGCCAACGCCATGCCACCTTAGTGCCTCTGACAGTCTCCTCCTTGCCATGTTGGAGTATCCGACTAGTTGTCTACGGCAGCAACTTAGTATTGGTCATACTAAGTGTATCTCACCTCTTGAGTGGAACAAGGCTCCATCTGCAATGATTTAGCATTGCCGATGGCGCTTCTATCCACTCAAAGGGCGATATATAAGAATGAGTGTAAAATGCAGACACAGTACTATAACCGTGGGGAATAACTGTCGGTGTCTCTTGTGTAACTCTGGATTTCAACTGATGACTCGGAGACAAATTAAAGATGATAACAATTTAATATTGAATCTGGTATTCCAAATGTCTAACAGCGACAAACATTTAACAACTGGTCTTGTTGGATATCCGAACAATATCACCGTAATAATAGCTCGTGGGATTTCCCAGTAAAATGAAGCAGAGTAACGTTTGGAAATCCAAACTATAACTGAATTCTTACTTGTGATCCAGGCTATATATACAATATAATAAATGCGTCATGTCATAACAAGTTTACTTGATATAAAGATTAAAGTAAGCTTTCACTGGGTCTTAATGATATGCCTTATTAACTTAGTGAATGGAGCTTAAATAAACAATGGAGGAAAACAATGAATAGAGGCAACTTGTTAACAACTTATATGAGAGAGGCTTGCTGTCACACGATGAATGAAAAAGTATGCCAAGTTTGAAACAACTGAAATTAAATTGGACAAAATGAGAATAGTTGATTGTGAATGCAATCTAATAACAGTAAATTTATCTTTTTGTTTTGAAAGTTTATTAGGGTCTGTACATGCTCTGGTGATATAATCTCTGCCGCTCCAATTGATGCGACCCGCATCAACACATTTAAACCAAAATCGTAATGTCCCAAAATTCCGAAATACAAAAAAATTATGGTCGCTTGTACCGCCGGTGTCTCTTATGTTCTGGAGTTCTCGGTCTTGACAAAGTTGGACGAAGGCCCGGGATTCTACTCTGATTGTCCCGGATGTACTCTCGAGCTGCCTCGTCCAACTCACAGTCTTTAACCCATGAGTTATCAGCATCTGGATGGTCTCTCCATTTAATCAGATACTGAAGGCCAAATTGCACGGACCTACAATATCTGATCACAGTCTCAGTAACTCTTTTTGGCTGGGCAGTGTTTTTCGGACGGTTGTGGACGGATAGAACTGTACACTCCTCCCGCGGCGTCTGAATTGAAACGCTCTTCGTCTGAGGGGAACATTGAACAGGCGTGTCGGTGGAAGTTGGTACTGCGTTGACACTGACGTCGACTTTTAATTGGGGGTTATAATAAGTTTGAGTACTCACTGAGTCCTTGTGGATGTGTTTGTCTGTTCCTGTAAACGTACTTGAAGAACAAACACTAACTTCTGGCGATTTGTTGGAGCTCGGTGGACACTGACTGTTCTGATGTTGGTAAGTCTGTTGTTGCAGTTGTTCGATGTGTTTCCTTTTGTTGTAGTCAGTCATGCGCCGCTCATCCCGTAGTTTATTTGCAGTGGATTTTTGCATTGGTTGTTTCTTCCATGACAGAGTCAACGTGGTGGAATTCTCATCAGTCTGGAGAATCCATTGCATCTTCATTTTATCCAGAAGAAGATTATCAAGGATTGTCTGTATATTGTCTGGCAGTTGGTGGAACATCTTTATACTAACAATTGGAACGTGGTACTTGGATCGTTTGGACAAGCTAAAAAGATGTCCAGCCGCGGATTCTCTCACCAAATATAACCGTGGGGAATAACTGTCGGTGTCTCTTGTGTAACTCTGGATTTCAACTGATGACTCGGAGACAAATTAAAGATGATAACAATTTAATATTGAATCTGGTATTCCAAATGTCTAACAGCGACAAACATTTAACAACTGGTCTTGTTGGATATCCGAACAATATCACCGTAATAATAGCTCGTGGGATTTCCCAGTAAAATGAAGCAGAGTAACGTTTGGAAATCCAAACTATAACTGAATTCTTACTTGTGATCCAGGCTATATATACAATATAATAAATGCGTCATGTCATAACAAGTTTACTTGATATAAAGATTAAAGTAAGCTTTCACTGGGTCTTAATGATATGCCTTATTAACTTAGTGAATGGAGCTTAAATAAACAATGGAGGAAAACAATGAATAGAGGCAACTTGTTAACAACTTATATGAGAGAGGCTTGCTGTCACACGATGAATGAAAAAGTATGCCAAGTTTGAAACAACTGAAATTAAATTGGACAAAATGAGAATAGTTGATTGTGAATGCAATCTAATAACAGTAAATTTATCTTTTTGTTTTGAAAGTTTATTAGGGTCTGTACATGCTCTGGTGATAGTACTTTGATCGTATAAGAGGCGTCTCTCTCGATCAGATCCCTATTTGGCCGCGACACATTTAAATAAATGGACTGAAGTTTCATAAATAAAATATTGCGAATCAAGACTAAGTCCAGAGAAACGAACGAAAACAGGCAACTGAGAGGTGATGTTTTCGCATTTCATTTGTGACAGGTGCGATTCTTCAGCGCTGTGGCCATGAAAACGGACAGGGAGTTTTTAGCAGCTCACGACCCAGTCGCGATCTACTTGAAATTTTTCGTCCACGTTTGTAATAATAATACGGCAGTATACGATAACACATTTCTGTCATCAGTATGTTCGAAACAAGTAAATTTGTGTCACACTTGAACTGGTGTAATATTCCTCTAGAACCCGAGTGCAAAATGCTACCACGGCGTTTCATTTGAGACTTGCATACCGATATATTTCTGTGTAAGACCTCCGGACGTGCACTAATGAGGGGGCGATCCCGGTCCAATACCCCCCCCCCCCCCCTCCCCCATTTTCAGCGCTTCCGACTTTGGCTGAAAATCAACTCCCTAAAAGCGAAATGCTTTGATGATGTGGGCATTTGAGGATAATCCTTTTCCATTGGCGAAATTCAGTTCAATCCATGTCGCGAATATAAGCCCTTTTGTCAGGAAATCCGTTTCCGCTCCTTCAAGGCTTAAGTTTTATCATGGGCGTTGATGGCTTCTTAAAGTGTGCATTAAGGTGTATGTGGATGGATCAGATACATTGCCAGAGTGTAAATTCAGAATGACGACGGAGCAAGATCAGCCAGAACAGGAAATACCGTCTACAAAAGTCAGTGTGCAAGGCTAGCTGGAACGTGCAAATTGTTAGATATAAGCAGTTTTATGTTGTGCATGTTAAGTGATCGTAAATGTTAGACGGGTCATGCAGGTCTGTTGTTTTGAAAATCACAGGCAAGTGACGACCCCCCCCCCCCCCCCTCCGGGAAAGGTTCAGGTGGACGCCTTCCCTCAGTATAGAACAGTTATTTCACGATGACGATAAACCTTTACCGCGGTTTTTTCTTTGCTACCACCCATTGGAACCTGCTAACCGTCAGAGTTTTTTATTCGACTTTGACACACTATACACCTCGAACTTAATTAAACATCCCCTGTTCTTTTTCGCAGTGGGGTTAATAGAAACTGTCCTTACTTTCATGCCATCTTTGAGATGGCCAAAAGTGATTGTTTGCGGAAAGAACGGCTTGTTGACAAAAGAAACACAACACAGTGATGAAAATATGCAGTATTTTAATGGCGCTAATTACACATATCTGTCAGTAATGGTTTTGATGGAAAATGTTCTCTCGACAAGTATGGTGCTGGAACGGTCCATCGAGAAACAATTCCGGTAATTACTGACAAAAAATGTAATTTGTGATCTCCTGAACACAATACCAGTGTCTGACGTCAGTAACGAGTGAATCCACCACGTGCCCGGATGGCAGCCTGAACCCTCCTCCTAATGCTATCAGTGAACCTGCTGATACGGTCCAGAGGTAACTGCTGCCACTCCTCATGCAATGCAGCTTCCAAATCGACCAAAATTCTATACAGGCGGATCTCCTGCTTGCACGTGACGTCCCAGAAATTTCCAGATGTGTTCTAAGGGATTCAAATCTGGGCTCATTACAGGCCAAGGTAGTGTTGTAATAGCGTTGTTCTGGAGGAATTCTCTCACAGCCTGGAAACAATATGGCCTTGCATTGTCGTCTACGAATACAGGGCGAGTATCCAACGGGTGGTTGTCAAAATAAGGCACAACAACCGGATTGAGAATGTCCCGGATGTACCGATGACCATTGAGATTCCCACGTACAGTTCCTATGTCAAGTTTACAATCGTAAGAGAGTCATCCCCAGATTATTACTGATCCTCCACCATTAGGAACAGTAGGTCTGATATTCCTGGGCACGTAACCAGTATTTCTATGCCTCCACACTCGCGAGCGAACATCTGTGACGTGAAACAGGAACCTACTCTCGTCTGACCAATGGACTCTCCTCCAGGTCCTGAGATTCCAATGTTGTCGTGCCATACACCACTCCAAACGTCGTCTTTGATGCTGATCGGGCAGAGCTGGACGCTTGACGACCCTCCTGGACCTCATACCCAGTGCTTTGAGACGGTTTCAGAAGTTCTCTTGTACAAACGCCTGGTGGGGAGCCAAAGGCGTTTCAAAACCCCACTTGAAGCAAAGGGTTTACACCTAACGAGGCGTGCCAGACTCCGATCTTCCCAAGGAGAGGTCTTTCGGGGATGTCCAGGTCTTGGTCGTTGATGTTGATGTTTTCGGACAAGTCTGCTGATGACAGGACGACTATAGTCAAGTTGCCTTCCAGTAGCTTTGAATGACATGCCTGTTGCATGCATGCCAACGACATGCCACCTCAGTGCCTCTGACAGTCTCCTCCTTGCCATGTTAACATTTATTGATATAAGAAGTGGCACATTTTCTTGTTTTATACCCAAATATAAGGAGTTGATGATAGTGTTTTTGTGACATTCGTGGGAAGCATGCTTCACGTGGACGAGGGGGTGTGTTTGGGGTACACTATCAACCAGAAACATTATGTTTCAATAGATGAAATGCACTGCAAGACAAAGCAATCATTACAACATAATAATCAGTAACAGCAACTTCACTGTCATGAAACATTTCAGGGGGTGCTTAATTAAGTTCCTGGTGCATATATGGTTTCCAAATCAAGAAGAGGCCATGCGGACAAAATCCAAATTATCGTGGCGGTGGTTTCTAATCAAGTCTTGGCTGCCTCTAGACCTCTAGAGGCAGCCAAGACTTAGTTAGAAGTCACTGTCAAGCCACTAGACTCACAAAGTGTGCAGTAAAATTCTGGAAAGTTACCCAGAGCATTAATGGTAAATAGATTACACGGTATATTTCCGTCAGCTATATTGCAGGAACACCTCCTCTACAATACCTCAGATTTTCCTAGGTGGACATTTGTCGCTCTCCTTATTTTCGAATCACGAGGACCACAGAGAGTGATCGATCGCCTCAAAATCACAGGTCTTCCTATACTTTGCAGTCGGTACAAGTACCGGCGGTTCTTTTTGCAAAGTGGTTTTATAATGTTAGTAACGCTGTACCAATACCTATATGTAAACGCTAATACGTGTGTTTTCCTCATCACCTTGCGATAAATAAACCATAATAAACAAAAATAAAAAGGGACGTCTTTAATTCCGAGATCTTTCTTTTTTCCACAGTTAACTGTTGCGGCAACTCCACGGTCGCACGCCTCAAACTTGCATATTTGAAACTAACAAACCCAAATAGAGAAATACCCATAAGAAGCTTTTCTTAGCATGAACGGGCATATTCAAAGTATTGCCTTCTAGACAACCACAAGGCGACGATCGACGCTTTTCTGCAAGTAGAATTGCAATCTTCACCCGAGGACATAACTGCGAAATCTTTGAGAGAAAACATTTATTCTACAAAATAATTTCAGAGCAGCTCCGTTTGGGTCTGTGTGGAATTTATGTCACTCAAGGATTCATTAGAGTCGTAACTTTAAGGGAATACGTATTACAAACCAATGTAATTATGTATTATTATCCCGTGCCCCTGTAACGTAGACGAGGGATATTCAAATGGGTTTCGTCCGCTTGTCTGGGAACTTTAAAATACGTTCACAAATTTGCTTGAAAGTTGGCATGTACTTTCTACTACTAAACAATGTCTCGATTTAGTTCTAACACCAGCCTTATCCGATTTTTAGTGACGTTATCGCTATAAATTGTCATTTTTAGTTTATTTCCCGCGTTAGAGCGATACCTTATAACTTAGATCATATGTTGGAGGATTAGGTTGAAATTCAGCAAGTTGTTTCTAATAAACAAGGTCTTGATCAAGTCCGGAAACCGGTGTTCTTCGAATTGTTTAGTGGACTTACGGTTCTTAAGTTGTCATTTCTCGGTCTTTTTGCTTCCGATAGTGCGATAACTTTAAATATTATATCTCACGTGACCTTCTAGGTTCCTGATTGGACGAATGCTACACCCCTATTTCGTGTAGTTTGCATCCACAGAACTGAACAGGCACTACACCCAGGCACTACACGTTTTCTATTTTTAGCAAACTACTATATCAGTTTTCTTTTCATACTCGGCGAATAAAACTAATCAGGCTAAATTTAAATATCGATTCACGGAGGCACAACATCCACAAAACGACCCGGAAAGAAATCATTGTGGAAAAATGTATCGCTTTTCCATTGTTGAAGTCACATTTTCCGAGGCGTTCATTTTATTCCTTGAGAAGGTGATCCATATCTCGTTTCGAAGAGAATAATCCATACCTGGGTACAACATTCATGAGAACGCGTCCGGATATGAAAAATCGTTTGTTTCGCTGCTCATATTATTTCGCTATTTAATTGTAGGTTTTGGGCAGTAAACGAATAAATAATGGAATTCATTTGAATCTTCGGAGTTTTGTATCCCGTACTGACCCATTCGGTAATGTATATGTGTGACAAATGTGTGGAAATTATCAAACTGCGTTGTCAAATTTCGAAAATTTTAGCTTTCATTCGCGAGTTGCGCGATTCTAGAATACACAGTTTGGTTCATAGTTTATCATTTTCGTTTATTTCCCCTAGTTAGTGCGATAACTTTAACATACGTTGACCGATTTGGTTGAAATTTGGTATTTACTTTTGAAATTCCCACCTCTGATATTCCAAAACTTCATATTAAATAAACACAAATTATACATCCAAATGAAGGTTATGATGAAGAGAAAATGAAAAATATATGCATTCAACTCAAAGAGCACATTTGACCACGAGCTGTTCTCCGGAAATATTATTTTACTAACAGTACTGGTATGAATACGGTAGCAGAATTCCAGGCACCACTGGTGCCTGCTGTCAACTCTGTGACCTGAATACATATATTTGTTTCATTTTCTATATATCACAACCTTCATTTTGATGTATAATTTGTGTATATTTAATTTGAATATATGGAATATCAGAGGTGGGAATTTCAAAGTAAACAAATTTCCCTTACTTATATTGCGCCTTAAATTAGAAAACCAGCCACGTGCAGTTTTGTTTAGTGGAGTTATGGTTCTCAGTTTGTCGTATTCTGCTCATTTTCCCCATCACTGTGATTACTTTTACGTCCGTTGACGGATTTGGATGAAATGCGGTATGTGGTTTCTAATATATACTACTCATATTTTGCTTAGGATCGCACCTACCTATCTACATATTTGATACATAAAACGTCAAATGTATAGTTTTAAGATTGTTTATTTGTTCTATGGGGTTTAACGACACTTTTAACAGCTTGAATCGTATCCTGTCGCACAATTGTATTGGTGGAAGTACCCAGAGAGAACCACTGAGAAATGGCGAGTAACTTTCGGGCTCTCTAATTTGATAACCTGACACACGCAGTTAGCACTTGTTGAAAGTAAGTGTTGCGTTGACATGTTGTACATATATGGTTGACGTGCTGTCTGCCCTCGGTTCACTTGCCTTCAACCAATGCTGACCCTGCTTGTGCCAGGATGATAAATTAGAGAATGCGACAGTTACTCGGCATTTCTGAATGCTTCCCTAAAGGTATAATGGCTTCATCATGGGCGGCGGAACGATTTTTAAAGTGTGTGTGTGGGGGGGGGGGGGGGGGGCTGGATCGGCGCGATGGGTGGTTGTCGGTATGAAAATTTTAAATTCCAGGGTACCAAAACCCGCATTTCCATGCATCTGAGTGGATATTTTGAGATTTTTCAGGAGATGTATTTGAAAGATTTCACACTTTGAGAGCCGTTAAAAAACGTCGGTAAAGCATAAAGGTGAGGTCTATTTATCAGCTTTGGTCGTAACGACCAAAGCTGATAAATAGACCTCACTTATATGCTTTACCAGACGTTTACAGCAATTATACTGTCTGTGGATTATCTTGTCTGGGGTGGATTTGGTACTTGTATGTCTGTAAGATTACGATCTACTTCAGTTAACCGATTTATTAACAGACTGCATACATTTTAGCTTTTGCTGCCACTTACTGCAAAAAATGATTCGAAATCCATCGAAAGTGAACCATTACGAGAGAAACAAAGCTGGCGAAAATATGGGGAGGCTCTGGATTCGCCCCTTGTTTTACCAGTCATTGGTTGTGTTAAAATATATGCATACAAAAAAACATGACCCGGCAAAAAAAGTGGAGGGGCTGAAGCCCCCCCCCCCCCCCAGTCTCCCCGGTTCCGCCGCCCCTGTTCATCTACCCGTAAATTGGCACAGCATGATATGACCCAGACTGTGAAAAGTGCCATTGCTACCCAACAAATACATAAACAAATAATATACACGTTTTCCTTTCATGTGTCGATGAATAGGGGGTTATCCTTAGCAACATGTGAGTAAGTATATAATGTCGTCGTTAATGCAAAATTTGTGCATTAATTACAGTTGATTTTTCATAAACATTTTGACACACTTCTCTTCCGGAAAGTTTAGCATCTCATGGCATATGTTTATACTATATGGTAAATAATTCACAGGGACTGCAAATCCAATGCTGTAAAGCGGTACGAGATTAGTTATCTCTAAGTAATGAATGAAGTGTTACCTCCGCCAATGTTAATATCATTTAAATCGTAATGGAAATTTGATATTTTCTACTTCAAAGCCTACATTGAAAAATCTTGTTTTTTAACTCCTCTGCATCAAATTTTGTATTTCATTTATTCTTAGCACGACATTTAATTATTATTCATTTGTTGGAGTTTACATGTTGAGAGACAATTTTTTTCTAAACCGAACCTTATCCTGGCCATTATAGTACTGCGATCGCAAAAGCCGACAACGAATTTCGACCCGGTCGAAACGCTGTCCACTCCCCCCCCCCCCCCCCCCCCCCCCCCTCCGCAGCACAGCAGAATCTTACCTGTTATAAAAGAAATGTGAAATGAATGTGAGATGGCATTATCATATGTTTTTCGTTATGCGGTCTTGATTCCTCGGCAGTTTATTTAGGAAATTTAGACCCTCTAGTGTAAATTATCGAGATCCAATCGCAAAAGAGGCCGCTTTTGTGACACAGTACTGTATATATCGGATTCAATTCCTAGAAAAATAAAAGTGCTTCTTTCCCTAATGTAAGGACTAGGAAAGAGTAGGTTCCCGTGCACCCGAGTCGCTCAGGTGGATACGCTGTCGTTAACTTTATCAAATATCTATTAGGTATGTTGGTCAAATCAATTTCGATTCCAGACACAAGAGTCTGTCCGAATGATCTTCGCACCTACTGACGAATTAGTGTCCATCTTTTCACACTGACGCTTCTGCGACAAAGCACTACAATCTGTCTTCCCTTGGACCTTTGCCAGTACTCTGTCATTGATTAATTCATAGGGGGTTCACCATGCGTGTGGGTTCATATCCTTCTCTACAACCGATTCTAGCGAACCAAACACGAATCGGCAATCTACAGCTGACCATATAGTAGAGAAGTCTCCATATTCAACTCAATCGTCACGAACAAGAGTAAACCTTAGACTTGCGCATTTACCGAATATTCAGATATTTTCTCGATAACATGGTATTTCATCACTAATCAAATATGCTTAATCACTACGGATCCTATACAAAATAAAGCGTAACAAAACAGCTTAACATGCCACATATATCTTATTCGTATCTTATTAGGGTAACAGGGTTTAACGACACATTAACAGCCAGGGTCATATCATGTTGGTGACAGTTTTACGGGTGGAGGAAGCCGGAGAACCCGGAGAGAACCACCGAGCAACGACGAGCAGCTGCCAGCTCTCCAACATCGTAACTCTGAACTGTGCTCCGCGGCACAGGCAGGGTTAGATTGGTTGAAGACATGCGCACCTTCGACGTGTAGTACGCCTTAGTACACAGCGTCGTCGTTCCCCCATGTAGGCAATCGGGGTTAAGTGCCTTGACCAAGGACACAACGCGGGAGCGCGAATCAGTCGCTGAAATGGTCACCCATCTAACTACTAACCGCGCTCGAAGTTGCTTAGCTTCGGTGATCTGACGAGAACCGGTTATCGCGACGCCACCGCCCCCCCCCCCCCCCTGCCACATATATCAATGGCGAGCATAAAACCTTTCATAGAAATCAGGGGTGCAAAGCATCTCTAAGTACCACAAGTGTCCAGGTACTCTAAATGACAAATAACCATTATTCTTTTCGTAACTGGACTCTACTTGGGAGTAC
Source organism: Pictodentalium vernedei (assembly GCA_031216915.1). Lineage (NCBI taxonomy): Eukaryota > Metazoa > Mollusca > Scaphopoda > Dentaliida > Dentaliidae > Pictodentalium > Pictodentalium vernedei. Next base: position 322,193,659 of record CM062294.1, read on the forward strand.
AACAAACAACAAAACTATACACTTCCGGCCAAACCTTGGTTGGCGACGACTGATTCCCTCTAGAACCCAGGAAACCTGAAAGTTCTGGGAGAATCGAATCTCGGATCGAATCAGGCACCAGATTCAGAATATAATCGAATCTCACCGCTTATCAAATTGCGGATATTGCATCATCTTACAAACGTAGATATTATCAGTCTCCACTCAAGTATTTTGTGAAACGGCAACTCGTGCAAGACAAGCAAATGCGGAATATTCCAGAATGGAATCAATGTAATTTCGGAAGCGGAACCAACTTGAAATCTTCTTCTATCATCGGGTCTCCTGTACAGGAGACTATTATGAAAAAAGAAGAGTTCAAGAAAAGACACTTTTTAGGATTTTGAGAACATCTCGACAATTCGAAAAATTTCAAATCGGCGCGCTTTTATTTGAAGTTTATGTTGATGATAATGCATGTAAGACAAATATTTAATACGTTGGGGAGTTGGACAGTTGCTCGCTGTTGCTCGGTAGTTCTCTCCGGGTACTTCGGCTTCCTCCACCCGTACAACTGTCCGTCACGAGGTGAGCCTGGCTGTCGAAAGTGTCGTTAAATAGAGAGTAATCGCTTGACTGGACTGGTTACGTGAAATAATTCATGAGAGGTGAGGGACGTTGAACAAACCCGAGTTCTTGAATGCGCACGAGTGTTTTACCAAAAAGTCCCTTGCCTCGAATCAATTATTTCACTTAACCAGTCCAGTCAAGCGATTACTCTGTTTATTACTTTTCATTATTAACGATAATTATATTATTTAACCCTGTACCTAACATAACGGCCAGCGCTATTCTCAAAAATCGCCAACTAAGTTTCATTATTTTTTAATTTTTTGTCTCTACAATATAGGTTATGACCCATCATTGGAACGCGCTCGTCGAGCTCGTTCCAATGAGGGGTCATAACCTTTGTTTTTGAGACAAACAATGAAAATAATAGCTATTCAAGAATTTGTTTTGTGAGAGTCATCTGCTTTTCATATTAGGTAAAGGTTTAAAACAAAACAAAAAACAATGAAGTCTCCATTACACGCACGGTAAACCGTCTTCGTTTGAGCGCACGGATATGTGACACAATTGTTGATTGCAAAATTCACTTATGAAGTTATCGTTTATAATCAAACCCGTAAATCCCAGTAAATCACACTTTGGAAAGTAATAAAACCCAATAAATCACTAAATAAATAATAAGACAAATATAGTTGTATTTAAAAAGCAAAGTCCTCTTAGGTAACAATGCTCGACCATTTAACCCTTTACCTAACATGAAAAGCAGACGACATTTGCAAAAATAATTCTTGAATAACTAATTTTTCATTTTTTGTCTCAAAAACATAGGTTATGACCCCTCGTTGGAACGAGCTCGACGAGCTCGTTCCAACGAGGGGTCATAACCTATGTTTTTGAGACAAAAAATGAAAAAAATAATGAAAATTAACTGGCGATTTTTGAGAATAGCGCTGGCCGGTTTTGGCCGTTACGTTGGGTAAAGGGTTAAGAACGCGTGCACGATAAGCTATATTTTCCAAATTCTCAAACGAATGTTAGCCTCCTGAGTTCACCCATGAGAACGATTAGTACCACACTCTAACGAAGAGGTCTGCCACATTTGAACCGCGTTGCTTTTCGTCAGCGCTCGTGAAATAAAGAAAATTCGGTTCTCACACCAAAAATGTAAAATACCCTCTCTTTATTCTCAAAAATATATGCACTAATCAAAAAAGAAGGAGATTTCCAAACTGATGTTGATATTTTCGGAAAATGGTATTGGATACGCGTGATTGGACACATCAATATGTTACCAAGTTTAGTGTCGATTATGAATGTCACTGGCCCATGAAAACTTGGTGAAGGTTTTTCGCACGAGCGCCGCGTTAATGTCTGTGGGGTACGTTCTGAAATTTTCATTTGTACTGGACGGGTTTTTTCGGTGGTCTCGTCGTTCTTTTCTTGGTATATACTGGTTCATCAATAGTTTCTGGTCGAAACGTAACTTTTGAGGTATGCGAAGACTGCCACATGACGAACGTGTACGTGCCGTTGGCATGTTGGAAGCCGGCAACAGACAGTCTGTAGTGGCTCAAATTCTCAACGTTACTCAATCGGTGAGTAGCAGGTTGTGGTCACGTTAGGATCGTTTCATCCGAACCACTGCATTACGTAACCGCCATCAAACTGTCTCAGACATTGGACAGCAGCTGCACCGAGCGACATACGTGCGAGTTAGTTGTCAGACTCTGCGAAATCGCCTACACGGCTGGAATTTGTACGCTCGACGACCTCGAATAATTCCACGTTTGACTGAACGTCACATAGCAGCAAGGCGCAATTGGTGTGGAGCACGGCAGCGCTGGGACAATCATCGGTGGATTAACGTCATGTTTTCCGATGAATCGAGGTTCACTCTCGACTTCCACGACATGCGAAACAGAGTGTGGCGGCGGTGGAACGAATGATACCATCACGTAACCGTTAGGCAGCACGATCGTTTTGGTTGTGGATCGGTTATGTTGTGGGGAGGCAAAATCGGCACAAGCAGAACAGCATTGCATGTCATCCTTGGAAATGTCACAGGGCAGTACTACCGTGATAACATGTTAGCAGCTCATGTGGTGCCATTTGAGCGACGTCACGGCCGTCGATTCATTTTCCAAGATGACAATGCAAGACCACACAGGGCCCGTGTCGCTATAGATTTCCTCCGGGAGCAGAACATCACTACACTGCCTTGACCAGCACTAAGTCCAGACCTTTCGCCAAGTGTGCACGTCTGAGACATGCTTGGCAGACGCCTACGGCAACGCCAACAGTCCATACCAATGTCCAGGAACTCGCTGCTGCACTGCAGGAAGAATGGAAGAACATCAGTCAAGCTGATATTGGACGTTTGGTGACGAGAATGCCCCGTCGGATCCGCGCTTGTCTCGCGAACCGAGGAGGATTTACAAGGTATTGAGGTCTCGGACTGAATGTGGTAAATTCTCTTACTGACCGTCTATGTCTTCTACAGCTGAGTGCGTGGAGTGTGTGCTTGTCAGACACCCAACTATCGCTGAACTCATTCATCAGATGTCACAGTGCAATTCCTCAATTGTCTTTTTGATGAAAATATAAATATATTTCTTCATATATCTCACCTTTATTAAATATCCCCTACTTGTTTGGAATAGTTCATAAGAAACAGAAAAATACACAAAGCACAAAATCAGATGGACACTATTTGAAAATTGTCGAGGTAAAGAACCAAATAATACTTTTTTTGAAAATATTCGCGTGGAAGACAAAATATGGAGACGGCTGTTTCAGCAACTACTATCAGGTCATAAGTTACAAGCAGTGTTTATTGTTCAATAGATTCACTCTTGTTTCCAGCGCTAACAGAAGTACAAAGAGGGTGCTCCACCTTTCGTTTTGGACTTAAAAAAACAAAACCATATGTCCAAAAGGCATTACAGTGGAGTGCAGATTAAAAATGTTAATTGGTCTACTCTTCGTGACTTTTGCCCAGTATTAAAGCCTTCTGGCTGGATAAAGCTAAAGAAATTATATCAGTTCCTCTTCATCTGCAAAGCTGAGACAAAAAATAAATTTGGAGATTAGTATCGCAGAACTTCACAGTAGCAGTGCGGGCAGCTAGCTTATTGTCGGTAGTTTAACCCGTATTTTCAACGGCGAATTGTTTTTACAGCGTAATATTATTGGAATGTTTTAACCCTTTGGCCCCTGATGGTATAATCCATAACGGTCCAGATTTATCAACTTGTAGAGTCTATATTCGTTACTTGGGGAAAGACCGATCAATATTTTCAACTTGTAGCCTTTGGGCTGCACCTTGGTAATCTCGATTGGTCTGTCACACAAATTCATGGAGCAACTTTCTACTTATGAATTCAGGTCGTATCACGATCCAGGGCTGGAGAAGCGGCCTTTTGGGTTCAAATGGTTAATGGAGATAGCTTAACTTTCGCTTGTCATACAAATATAATAAGAATGAGAGATAGAAGAATGAATTTTACCTGAATAATGTGGATGTGTTACAGACAACGCACTCCGAATGGTATGAACCTATCCTCTTGTAAGCAAATTTGTTATGAATGGTTTGACTTCCATTGTACCTTTCACACTATCGAAATAATAACCCCGCGGTTTGTAAATCAATATATCGGCTTGCTATACCATTAAAACAGTGGGTGTAAGGTGCCTGGAAATTCAATCCATCTCGTCCCTATTAAATAGTTATTAATTATTTAATATCCGAAGCATCTCCAATTTTTTCATTGTCACTTCCCTAATGTTGGTCTTTTGGGTATTTAGCATTTAATGTGAAATGTAAGCGTTGTATTCATTCTATAACTAGCAAAAGTTATACAAATCTCGCGAGACGGAATAGCTTCCTGCTGAAGAATAGAGAATGGTTCTACAATTTTACTCTTCAACGGATATGGCTGTATCCCATAATGTCGGTTTCCCTTTATCCCTCTTACCGGAGTATTGGCATCCCCTGCAGACGTACAATTATTGATGACTGGGCTTTACGGAACGGATTTATTCAGTTGTGCCCTGGTGTAGAGACATGTATCTATGATTTTATTTTGAAATGATTCGCGTGACTGTAAAACATTTCACCAATGTAGGGTACAGCCGAGCCCATTTACTCGGATATCTCTTAACTGAATAGCCCTGTTAATTACCAATAACGTATAAGACCAAACCATTTACCATACCTTTCGTACAAATTTTACCTTTTAATTACATATCGGTTATAAAGAAAGCTTGAGTTGATTGAATAGCAAATTTTGCACTCTGTCGACATATTACCCTGACTTTCACTCAAGAAAAACATCAAGTACTTTTCAATGAAAGAACACATTCAATCACTTCTCAAAGACTGTGCTGAATTTGAAGTATTTCTATTTGAGTGGAAATCCTGAATCCAAACAAGAAAATTTGAAATTTGCAACATGCTGACCTCTAAAACACAAAACCATCATCGGGCTACGTACGGTAAATTATGATTCTTAGGTAACAAGTACTATTGTACTTTCCATAACCCCCCAATGGTAAATAAATTCTGGAATAATACAAAATCAAGAAAATATCTTTTAGTTTTCAGCTCCCGATTACGTGTAATAAATTTAACTTCGCCGTCGTTACGTTTCTGTGATTTTAGCTGGCTCGAAAATTATACGAATGAATTTTTTAATTCTCTATGGGAATTTGTGTGTATTTTCGGAAGAGCGTCCATTTTGCAACAATGAACAAGTGACGTAACTGGGACGGTCCATTTGAGAACAGGTAAATTTGAATTTTCACGGCTTACCTTTGCAGAAGGCGTGTTTTGACGAAGTTGGAATATCAGTTAGTCGTGATGATGGTTCAAAATAAAACTCAAGTCTTGTTCAAAACGCGTTAGTGAATTAGTGAATAAATAAAATTTACATGTATTGTAGTCGTGACGTAAATTATTTTATTAATAGTGCCGTACCAGTTTTCCAAATTTGTCATGTCTTGCCGACAACTGCCCTCAGTAGTATTTAGTATGTTGCTACAGACCTCCATTTAGGCTTTGATTGTTTGTGTGACAGTGACACGGGTACAGGCGAAACAGCACCGTGTGAAATCCAGGGCCCGTTGCTTTCGGTTTGGCACAGGAGTCCGGATTTCTTGGGTTTGGACTGCCCCCATCCAAATATGGCCTAAAAGACCTTGTTTTAATTTTTTACCTTGGCACGTCCTTTGAATTCGGACTCCCCCTCCCCCCCCCCCTCCCCCCACACACTCACACATACACAAGATTCTGATTTCTGCGTCAAATAATAAAGAAGGAGGTGTGTCGTGAATCCAGGTTGGATAGATTCCAGAGCCAAGGAAAGGGATTGGGGGGGGGGGGGGGGGGGGTGTTATTGCTTTTAATGCTTAGAAGTCACTGCTAAACAACAAGAAAACCATGAAATAATTGGGAGGGGAGATATATCCTCTCGTTTTTAACTGCTCAATTTTCAGCAAATTTATTAGAGAACCTTAGGCTAGGCCTAAATACTCGGTTTCAAAACGAAACACAGAAAAAGGCAGAATTTAAACGAATTAATTTCGCCATCGGAACTGGTGCCGTTCTCGCCACAATCAATTGGTGCCGTTTTCGCTCAATCGGTGCCGTTTACCCCAGGTGCCGTATTCACACGGTGCCGTTTTCGCTATAACCCGACACAAGTCAAAGTAGGGTCAAACCAATTTTCTTTTAAGAAAGTATATAACTAATAGCATGAGAGAATTGGCATCTTCGAATACAACCCTGACGAATACGTATAATCACTAGAAAGTTATTGGAAAATTGTAAGGGGTGGGGGAGGGGGCGTCACGAATACGTCACTACGTGATCACGCTGCCATCCCCCACCCCCACCCCTCACCCCACCATTTCTCAGCAAGCACCTGATAAATCTTCTGAGGGAGAAATCACTCGGCAAAGTTGATCAGAGAATTTATATAATATTAATCATATTTTGACTTCACTGATTACACCCAGCACAGGCGTATATAGACCAACGGGCCAACTTTTTTTCCATGGCTGCGGGGGGGGGGGGGGGGTGGGGGTGGTGGAAGATTTTGCCCAAAAGTAGCTACGTGCGTAGCCCTGGTGTGGATGTTCGTGAGCGTGTCTTCTCCTACTGGTGGGATTAAGGGAACCCTCCCAGGGAACATTTTTAAAAATCTGATCCGCTTGATGGTATCTAGAGAACCCAGACTACCTTTCGAACCTTGTAATTGGAAGAAAAGACGATCGCTTTTGTAGAGGTGTCTGGCTGAATGTGTTCGAGCGGTCTCGTTTGGTATCAGTCAACTGCAATAAAACATCATATGCTTTTCGGGATTCAGCTGGAGTAAATACGTGTAATGTTAGGCCTGTGTGCCCATAGCATTAGAGGATCGAACCCTACAGATGGATGAGGCTTTGACACTATATACGTGGGTCGATATACTATTAATAACAGTTTGGCTGGCCGCTGCTTTGCTGTGGTTCTCAGTTGAGAAGGTTTTGGTTACTCATGTGCGTCCAACTGCCTCCCGATTCCCACGCATCTTTCCTCCCAATACTGAGACGAACTGCTTGAAGACACTCTGTACCCCCATTCTTCACAATCCCTCCAATAAGCATACTAACCATCGCATTTGTGTCAACCAATAACCACGTCCTTTATTCTCCTATCCTACGTCCTCATTATACTACTCCCAGTGAATTTTGATCTAGAAGATTGAGATTTTGGACTTCCTAATAAAACGTATTCCAAGGTCACCACTTCGCCCAAGTTACACATTTTGGCTCTCCTTTTCCACCGTCTTTCCCAATTTCCCCTAATCTCCAGTGATCGCGACCCCAGCTTGATCAACAGTGACCACCCCTCCCCTTACTATGGTGCCATTGTCAAGGTACTCTTCAAAACATGTCTTCTCTTTGTCACGCAGGCCACACAAAGACCTCTTTCTTTTGACCTACTCTCGCCAATTTTGGTTACAATCCCCATGATTTTTTCTCTAACGGTTTTTTTTACCTTTGGTTGTCTCTATTTCTGAGTTCGATACATCGTTTGGATAAATCCCTACACACTTCTACCATTACTGCAGTTAATTATAACGAAATTTTTAAAAACCATAAGCTATGAATTATTATCTCGACTGTCTAATATTTCTACATACCTGCGTTACTTCCACTGGGTCCAGTGGCGGCTCAAAAGTGTCTCCCCTCTGGATATACTTCAGCAAGAGGCGTCATATATGCCCAAGACCTAAGGTGGGATGCTAATAGAATTATAGATGGCGGCGGGGGGTATCCCCGGGAAAATTGGAAAAAAATTTCAATCCCCGAGGGCTTTTTGGCCACTTAATAAAGTTATGTTCCCATTCAGCCTGCAACATTTTTCAATGGGTAGGTAGATAGTGTGACATTTTATATAATAAAAATCAATCAGTAACTGGAGCTTTCGGCCACTTGGCCTTATTTGCCACATTGTGGGGACCTAGTGAGGGGACCTAAGAAGTGATGTCACAGTAATGTGACCCAATTTAACTCATGTTAGCTTGTCATGGTAGCCCGCGGAAGCGGTCATCTTGTGACGTCATTTCCATAGTGACACGTGGTCTTAGTGCGCATGCGCAGCGCGTGTTGTTAGGGTGATAGTATTTCTGTCGGAAAGTTTTGTCTGATGGAGGCCGCCATCTTGGTTTCTAAGGTAGCACGTGGTTGCTATGAGCCTGAATGGCCTACACCAAGACGGGGGTATGTGCGGAGGGTTTGTTCGTTTGAATAGTAGTAAATATGATTACCCAGAAAGACCCACCAATCCATCCAAACCACCCAAAACGACTATTTGATATGGATTCCTCACGAATCCTTCTTTTTTCAATAACAGGTACGGTACGTTCCTTTGTATAAGAGTAGTTTTACTTTGTAGAATTACCACAAACAAGCTGACAATCCCTCCAAATCACCAAAATGCGCCCAAAACAACCGTAACGGACTTGTACTCCCCATCTAGGTTTTTTAGTAGTAGCACGTATTGCTATAGGATCGAGACTATGTTTTACTACACTAAAGTACTGGTGCAGATTTTCCAAGAACCCTATTTTTGTGCCAATTACATATACTACTCCAACACTAGCAGTATGTCTTGCCCAAACTAGCTCTAGTTCGTTCCCTCGTCCAAGTCTTATAATCACCAGTGCTTGGTTCCCCATAACATCTATGCAGAGTTATCTTAAGTGTGTTTAACGAAAGCCTATATGATTCTTATAGCCACGAATCCATCGAAGAGTCACTGAAAAGTCCTTGCTCAAGCGACTCGAATCCCATCGAGCAAATGAGCTATAGAACAATTGCTCGTTCGAGTGACTCGAACATACTTTCTTCGACTCATTTAGGTATTTGAGGAAAGCCAGTATACAAAATGCCCGACGGAACAGCGTATCACCCTAACAACACGAGCTGCGCGCACTAAGACCACGTATCACTATGAAATGACTCCACAAGATGACCGCTCACGCGGGCTAGCACACCAACCAAACTTGACGTAAGCGTAACTGGGTCACGTGACTATGACGTCCGACCTAGGCTTCCCATTAAGCCCCATACCCCCCCCCCCCCCCCCCCATGTGGCACGATCTCCACATCTAGTACTGATTATGTTACATAAATGCACAGTACATCATGCAGGTAGACTTTCAGAAATACAGTTAACATTAGCGTCCTGCGTGATGAAGTTTATATTTTTTTATAATTGTTGATAAAGACGAAGTGACCGAAAACCCAAATCAATCACTTCTATTACACGTGGAACGACAGTCCCCCACCTTCCCAACACTTAATTATAAATTTGATAAGTTTTTCCCCACGGGGCGCCTGAAGCTTAAGCGCGCACACTGATAATATGGTAAATTTTCTGGATACGATCCTGTCAGATATGCATTCATTGTCATAGCATGAAACATCAGTGATGCAACAAATCCCGAAACCCAAACTAAATGCCAAATGACACTTCACTATTAATTCTATTATCATATGATACTTGTTAAACATATATTGGCCTATACAACAGAACCAATTGTCGCAACCGTGAGTAGAGTTTTACGTTGTAATATCATCACGCTGATTGCATCATCAAAATTATTGTGATGTGTATCGTAAAAATTATGACAGATTTGATGGGCGGCGAAAAGACTGGACATGATCAGTCATTGATGGTTGACTTTTTGTGTGATATCTTCCTTGCCTTCAGCGCTGCAAAATCGTCAGTCCACAGTGTCCACGTCAAGTCGTTTAATTTTTTATAAGAATGAGGAAACTCTATTATTAAATATAGATACTCTCAACAGGTATCAGGGAACTAAAAATTTGAATTAGAGTTACCCGCCTTGAATTAGAGTTACCCGCCTTGAAAGGTTGCACTCGGAAATGATGCAATTGTTACGGAATTTAGTAAAAAGTCTGTCGATCTGCGATCGTAAATTCTGACTCCAAGCGTTGTGATTACTGAGAGAACTACGGAGCCCCATCAACTGCGAAGTCCCATCACCCCGTGGCGTTTTGTGATTCCTTACCAGACGATATCAGACACAGGCTCCAGATTCTGGGTTCAGGTTGGTTACCTCACGAGATAGTCGTGTTAAGCACAACGAAGACCGGTTTACCAGTTATCTACGATTTTTATTAACAAATAAAACTCAACTACCAATCGTTTTCTCTGGTATAAAGTAAAATTCATAATGTTCAGTCAAAGTTCATACCTTATAGCAACAGTGGCGGCATCCAAAATTACTTCTTGTAGGTAGGTACTTGCTCGTCGGGAGCCCAGAGACAACTTCCCAAACATCCAGGCATCGGTGCTTATATCCACTAGATTTTTGATGCCAAACCTGATCACGCGACTACCAGTCAGCGGAATAGTTAGGGAAAGCTCCCGTGACGTGGCAGTCCAGCCATTGTTAGACGCTTGTACTGCCATGCAGACTGTCGGCAATCTGCATGCAATCTATCAAGTGGTTGTTCCACAAACACATTCCGCCTGGGTTCTGTTGACCGGGGGAATTGTGTGATAGAATTTACAGTTCTGCAACTTTAGCATTATGTGATGCCCTTTTGTTCTGGGTGTGTGATTTATGGGTTGATGACAGCTATGACAGTTCAAATAGTACCAACTCGGAGATTTCCGCCCGTGATATTTATCAATTAAAACTCGACTACCGGCGTTATCTCTGATCAGCTCTTCCACCGAGTGTCGGTCAGTCGGTCGAGTGTAGGTCGGAATATTTCTTATTAGTTTATCCAATTCTACGAATATCGGCTCTGAGGAAAATTAACAGCAATAATATGAGTCCCATTCAAACTAACAGAAAACTGTCCTGTTATTTCTATAATTTCCGTGGAAGAGCTATAGCTCTTCTTTCGAGCTTGCTTAACTTCTGTGGGCCAACTTCGCAACACAATCTCTAAAAATAAACAGCTTTTGGAAAATATATTGTTTCATTAAAGGTTTGAAACATTCTATTGACATCTTGCACTATTGTTGAATATGCCTGATAAAAAGAGGGTGATTTGATGACTCTTGGACCTAAAAAATACAATTTACTTTTTGTGTGTTTTTGTAGGGAATTGCCTGAAAATGCACGTGACCGGTACTTCCCTTCGTGTCAGTTTTTCTCTCTTATTTGTTGCACGACCCCTGTTCTTGGGTGAGAAAAAATTGTCTGAAGGGCTATACTTGACAAAGATATTTGAATGGCAAAATTAAAGTGATGCGATCATATTTTTCCGCCTGAACGTTACAATTGTCGCCTGTGGGAACATATTTAGTTCCGTGATACCTGTAACTTTCTTTCACTCTCGAATTCAAATTCAAAACTTGGGCATATTGGTCTGCGTCACGCAGCGCGTTCCGTGTGGCTTGTCAGTGAAGCTAAGCGCACATGTTTGCAGTTGCGGCAATAGATCTGGGGTCCGATGTGTTATTTTTACCGGAAGCGTTTGTCAGAGAGAAAATTGGTATAGGAACTCATTGACATCGGCACATGTGTGCGGTTGCGTACGAAACTGAATTTGCTGCCGCGAATCCAATCGGCATCGGACAGAAAATGTCGGTGTTCGGCGTCCGAACGATGAGGCTCGTAGGCCCATATAAAAACAGTCCGCCTTCTTTTTTTCGCATACTTCCTTTTCTTCTCTCAGTTGTTTTACCGTTTCACCTCTTTTTTTTTGGGGGGGGGGGTGGGGGTGGGGGGATTGGGGGCGCCTCTGGTCGCCCCCTGAACCCACTCAAATAGACCACTCCCAATGGGTGGAGCAAAATATTCTCCGCCTCGCGAGTTCCACCTTTCGGTTTCTGTATTTTCCACTTATGACGACTTATCCACTGTGAGTTGATGGTATACTAGTAAAATAGATTAGAATATTTGCCTCCTCATCTACTCGTTTCAGGCATAGTGGATGAAATTTGGCGCAGATTGAACAAATTTGAGAAAGACTGGTGCTCAATTTGAAATAACTTTTAAAACTCAACTTAGACTAGAGAAGGAGGTGGGGTTGCAAATAAAAAATATAGATACTAGGCTGAAAAAAACAGTTGTTTTAGACAACCCCTACCTCCGACCCAAACTTTGCCCTTCTTGAATTTACTTCCCACCTCCTGCACAGGATGTAATTTTGTCTGTTTGCGTTGCATTCCAAGAAGTATTTCACGATTTCTACCATAGTATGTGAAGTTTCCAGCTGTTAGTCAAATAGTGATTCGAAATTCGAAATTTCTAGACGTTGATTTTATTTTATTTTATTTTTTTTTGGCGGGGGGGGGGGGGCACTCTTGCGACAACGAATGCGCACGTCATCGAGAAACGTTTTTACGACATACATGTAACAATGATTATAGCTGAATTCCCTGTGACCAAGAGGGGTGGCAACCGCCCCCCCCGCCCCCCCCCCCCCCACCCCCCTCGTCTCATGCGCGCATGGTTCTTGGAACAAATTCAAATGACCCCCCGTTAATTAATGATATGTGTTAGTTCTGGTGTAGACGTTTAACTTTCTCCCTACATTTCACCCACACCCGATAGGATAAAATATCGTGTGTTTCCCCTCTCTAGATATAAAAAAAAAACATTTGCTTTTAAAAAGCTTATTTCTGGCTCCCAAGATTGGTGGAAGATCAAAAGATACACGCAGGTCATGACGGAATATCTCACCCCCTGCCTCCGCTATGTGACTTTGCATTCGATTTATATATTCTTTCTTTCTTCATATTTGAAGATTTTGTTTGTAAAGTTAAAACTTTGATCTATAACTGAGACGTTGTAACTTTTCCTCTTAGTAAGGTGGAAGAGTTTCGGTAAGTTTTACAAGCCAAAATTAATCTACCCTCGCGAAGTATGTTACAATTCTTTTTCTAACGATTATTTGAATGGTATTAAAGGCCGACGACCCAAAACATATGTAAAAAACGAAACGCGAATTACTTTGGCGAAGTCCAAGTTCAATGTTATTGGCGGGTGGGGGGGGGGGGGGGGGCGGGTGGGGGGGGGGTCGAAACATGACACGTCCTGAATAGCCATGTAATCTTTTAAAATTTATTTCAAGTTATATGCTCTGCCCAGACTTCAAAGAGTATGGGCTATAAATTCACTGGCAGAGAAAAAATGGAACGTGTGTCTGTATGTCATTTGGAGAGGTGGAGTGCATTGTTTTGTGAGCATCGTGTACACAGTCAGTGATGCCAGATCGAGGATCTGCTGCCAGCTATCTCAACCCCATACTGTCTTGTTTTCTTGCAAGACACATATATGCGATAAACCAAAGATGGTTAGCCCATTTTCCCAAACTTGATTTTAATGGGATTCGCTTGACTTAATTATATTCTACGCAGTTCAAAGGAAGGACAGTGCCGGAATGGACTTAGGTGGTTGTGGTGGTGGTGGTGGTGGTGGGGGGGGGGGGGGGTGCATCACTCAAATTCCACTCATAGTTTTTTTAGAGAATATTTTGTTCTTGGCTCGAGGGGAATTTTGTTTTAGGTTTCATGTTGGTAAATTTGGCGAAATGGAAGTAAAAGCCGGTATTCTGACAGCAACATTCTTTAGAGCTTGATTTTTCGATAAGTAATCCGCGTTGGATGCAAAAAGCGTTACATCTGGGCGCGGTGGCTGAGTTGGTAGGGGGTGCAGGCTGCAAGCCGAGAGGTACTCTGTTCGAACCCCACCTGCGGCAACCGGGTTGTGTCCTTGGGCAAGACACTTCACCCCATTGCCCACGTTGGGGCATGGTGGCGTTGTGTACTAAGGCCTACTGCTCCTCGTGGATGGAGCACCTGTCTTCAACCAATGTTAACCCTGCTTGTGTGGAGTTACCATGTTGTGGAGCTGAGAGTTGCTTGCCATTATTCGATGGATCTCTCCAGGTAATCCGGCTTCCTCCATCCGTAAAACTGTCATGGTCATGATTAGCCATTGTGCATAAATATGTGGCTTTAAACAACAATAATTAACTAATTAAAAACGGTACATAATTTGGTTCTTCAATCAGAAATCTGTTGAAATCAGTGTTTTGGTCTTCAATCAGAAATCTGTTGAAATCGGTGTTTTATCGCCGAATGGGGTGGGGATAAACCCCATATATTGAAATATATGGGGTTTATCCCCACCCCAATCGGCGATAAACTTCGACTTTACTAAAAAAATTTCATCGAAAAGGAATTTTCGGCAGAAAAACATTATTAAATCACAAGTCTGCTTTCATGCACAATGTTTCTAAAGCTGTTACAAAATTTATCAATGTGAATTTCAAAATTTTATTTAGAAAGCCTCAACAGTTATTTTCCGACGTATTTTATTTATTTTACAGAAACGGTCATCACTTTGTGATCGTAAGTTTCACTTGGGCCCGAATTTCGCAACAAACGTACCGATGTTGTGGAACGGTTCAGATTTATGTTTTGATCTGTATCCAAATCCATCAAAACACAACTCCTTGCAACAACCTCGAAACCCTCAGGTAAAAATAGATTATGCTATCCGTTACGTCATTGGTAAACAAACATGTCGGCTGCTGGAGTAAAATGACAACAACGGTGAGCTTTTGAGAGAAATCAAGGGAAAATGAAGACCCACCGATAACTTAGTAATGCGAAAATTTTCTCCTTCATCTATTCTTTAATTTGAGTGGTTGTTTATAATTGAATAACAAACAGAACAGGATATACGCGATATAGTCTCACGCCAGGTATGTTATGGAAAATACTATAGGTGGGTAGGTGGGTTACAAAGGAAGACTAAAAAAACTAACGAGAGCCCATATACGTAATGCGAATATTTTTTATTGGGGTTTGACGACACTTTCGGCAACCAGGGTGCCCTCGTACTGGACAGCGTTACGGGTGGATGAACCCGGACAACCCGGACAAAACCACTGAGCAACGGCAAGCAGATGTCAGATTCCCCAATTTACTAACTCTGAAACAATAATGTTAGCATTTATTGAAGACAAGTGCACCACGTGACGCACTGAACTGACGCGCAGTTCGCTTTAGAACACAGCGCCACCGCGTTGCCACATAGGCAATCTGGTTTAGATGCCTTGACCAGGGACACAACGCAGTTACACCGGGCGGGGATCGAATCGTAGATCTTACGATTTGAAGTCAAATGCCGTAACCACTGAGCCACCGTGCTCCATTCGAATCAAATTGTTCTACTAAAAATTAAAACTTTTTTGTGGTATTTGCTCAATAGATTTAGACAAATCTTTAAGTAAGATGTTTCACGTTAAAATGTACTCTAGCTGTTAGTTCACTAAAATATCAGTTATGGATTGCCTGTCCTTTCATTGTCTTACTTCTTACTTCTCAGAAACTCATTCTCTTACCATTTTAGTACAAATACCGGATTAATCATAATTTCTCTATTATCTTAGCTTTCTTTCCTCTAAGGAATTTACTCGTCCATCTTGTCAAGATGTCCTCATCTATTTTACGACACGTTAAAGAACTCTCAGTTTCATCGGAAGACAGATGGGCATTCAAACTTTTAAGTGCATTAACGTCTTTCGTAAAATAATACTTAAGAATCTTAACTCTTGCAACATCTTCCATGTTAGTTCAGTGCCATCAGTTAAAAGAGTCCATATTCGTTATTTGTGGTCGCCCAATTAATATGTTCAACATGCAGCCTCGAGACTGCAAGATGAAAATACTGATTGGTCTACCATACAAAAAATAGAGCAACCATCTACATTATGAATTCAGATCGTATCAGGATATGGGACCGGAAAAGCGGGCTCTCGAGTTCAAAGGTTTTTCACAATGGATAGTCAATGTTCCTCTGGGCAAGGTTTCGCAATAAGATAAAGTTCCTAGCAACTGATTTAGAAGAGTATATAAAAACATGTTTGATACCATGATTACCTATTCTACTATATTTGAAAAGCCTATGACATAAATTTCAGCTTTACACACCAACCGTGATGAACACACCAGCAATGGGATTTCAGTAGTAAAAATTTACACCTACAGTAGAACAACATCCCTGTTGACCTTTGGTGACGTCGACCTGAATGCAAACTTGTCTAAATCCATCGCACGTCGCCTCGCGAAGAGTGAAATGGAAGTGGCAATTATATATTACGTTTTTTAAATGGGTTTACCTCATAAGATGCCAAAAATTAACAAACATGCATTGTCTCGTGTTAATAAAGCATGCATAACTCGAAATAGTATGCTATTATGTTATTAAAACGAAAATAGCTTAGTTTCTTTTTTTTCATTTCGTTTCGGCGAAAAAAACTGACAGCGGAAGTACCGCCCACCGATGCTCGTGTAAACAAAAACAGATTCCTTGTATGTACGATTGGTGCTCAGTAAAATCGAGAAAAAATAATTGCGACTCTTAATAATCTGATGATCATGGTATAAATAAAATATACCCAAAGTAGCTTGGTTTACCAAATGTTCTCCACTCGTGGTGAAGTGGTGTTAACCGCGCGCCGAAGGCTCGCGGTTAACACCACTTCACCACTCGTGGTGAACATTTGGTACACCAAGCTACTATGGGTATATTCTATATAGCCACACCGCGTGCACCCGATCAAACTAAATCTGGTGTGAATAGTGTGGAACTGATAGCTATATTAGATAGACCAAAAGGCTCTTCGGGACAATTTGTATGACAGCGACATGAACATGTCTATTCCGCATGCTTCGTGAATATGTCCATCAGCTCATAACATTGTTGAGTAGTTCCATCAAATAGCGTTTCATGAAATTGTACCCTGAGGTGGGGACACATACGGGCGAGCTTATTGGATATAAGTTTACCTGATTTAGGTGGTAAGAGTACCGATTCACCGTGTCTTGTAAGTGCCAACAACGAAAAACACAAGACATCATTTGCCTTTCATTCACTAAGCTTATGGTATGTTATGTGCCAGTCGGTTGGAAAATGATCTGAGAGCCCTTTCCAACCAAGTGTCGCACAACAATATTTCAACACTCCAGACAAAGATAAACCGAGTACACTTTGTCATCTTAAAAGGAACCATTTCACCCAAACATTTTGGTGGAAACACGATGCTATGTAAGTCTATTCTTGATTCGATTTCATTAATACTATACACCAAATGTTCGTTTTAATTGAAGCTACTATAGTCAAAGAGTGATTTGATACTCGGCCGTCCGTCAAAATGATATCTATAAAAAAAATCGAGATGGGTTAGTCAGGCAGAAACAAGCACATCCACGGCTGATGGTCCGGGCGACAGTCTATTCGCTGGACCAAGAAGTGCAAATTTACTTGCTGTAAACTTGACTGGCTAGGAATTTATATAGGAGTAGTATAGCATGTACTCGATCGTGCCCCATTACACGGACTTTTGGGGGAGCAGCTAGTGTTAAATTCCCATAGGAATCGGACTTTTGGGGGAGCAACTTTGGGGGAGCAAAAGTACGGCTCCTTGAAGCTAGATCCGCCAAGCAGTGTACGTACTGCATATATAGTATGCTATGGCATGTATAGTGATATATGTACGCATGGGGCTATAGGTATATATTATGGGTAAGTGGTGGAAAGATGATGGGAAAATTGGGTTTTCTTGAATGTTTTTCCCGCGAAACGGTTGACGTTGCTATTGATGTCGTGACGTCATGATACGCGCGCGACGTCATATAGATGCTGACCGCTGTTATTGTCCAGTATACAATCTGACATAACGTAATTCGGGTCAGGGGGTGTCGGGCTTCTCGTATGGGGCGGCGGCGATATGATAGTAGTGGTATATATGCATGTTGGTATCATATTAGCCATTGGGTCTTCATATTATCCTATATCTGATATAGCCAGGCCAAGCAATACTGTAGAAATGGGGTAATGCATGGTCGCCCGGTGTGGTATTTGCGAGATAGTCCTTAGTGGTTTAGATTGGCAGTATAGGATGAATGGTCTGTTGACCTATTACCCCCTTAGTACTATTTACCTACCGAATCCTTTGTATTATCTAATGGCTGGTATTTAGTTCGTAATGCTAGGCCAGACAGTACTATAATCGTTTGTTTAGAAGTGGGGTATAGGATGCATTGTATATACCGCTGTAGGTTCCCTGTTATTCCTCGGTGTTATTAACCAACCGATTGCTTTGTATTATTCTATGATTGGTATAGGTAGTACGTTATAGCAGGTCAAGTGGTATTTTGGAGTGGGGGTGGGGTTAATGCCTGGCAGTATAGAACGGCAGTATAGTATGAACGATATATACCTCTGTGGACCCCGAAAGTCATTGATACTACTAATCGACTTAATGCTTTATGTCATCCCACGACTAATATAGGTATTATGTAATGCTAGGCCAAGAGGTACTGTGGGTAAGGGTAATGACCGATGTAAATACACGGAACATACCCAGCTTTCGGGCCGATGTCTACTGCGCATGCGTCACTTTCGGGGAAAAAGTGGGTCTAAATCTTAACACTGATACCTAAGAACAAAATATTTTAGACATTAATTACAGAAATAACCTGTTGAAAGACAATATTTTACGCGTTATTTCCGTTTAGTTCCATTATTCTAGTTTAATGTAATATGATTATGTTGATTATTGCGCAATTATTTTTTGCTTCCTTTTTAATTTGAAAATTGGTCCTAAACATCGAGTGGAACCTTAGTAAATTTTACGAAAAAAGCCGACCCCAAGTGTGTTTAAATGTATTTTTTGACCTTTGAATATCTTAGGTGAAATTTTTACGCGTTATTTTAGTAATCTGCAATAAATACAGAAAACAGTAATATAAATATAATGAGTGTACGATATTTTGTTTTTGCTTCCTTTTTTGGCTGAAAAAGAGCATTTTTCAGAATATTTCAAGTGAGCGTCAGATTACGCGTGAACTGAGACTCGTCTTTTAAGAGGCAGAGTATTTCTCTTTACTTCGGATAGTGGAATATTCATGTGCTATGTGATTTTTGTTCACAATTTTACATTAAGGTGATTGTAATTTTCATAATGTTTAATTTTTTTTTTTTTACTCGTCATTTCTGCTTCTCTTATGTATAATGAATCTGAAATTAAAGGCACGTAAGCATTGGTGATTTTTTTTTTTGAAATACAATTGAAATAAATATGAAAGGAAAGAAAGAAATCTCTATCAAAGAACACTACTGCTAGGATTAGTTTTAAAAAAAATGAAATTTCTCCTTATTGTCATAAAGAAAGGTAAAAAATCTCCCGTTGAGTATATTTTTATTAAGGTGATGATAAAGAAAACAATCACAGCTCAGAAAATTACACTGGATTTCTCTCATGCTGTCTTTCTTTACACTTGCAATGGATTAATCCAAGTAACTGCAATCCTAAGACATGAAGCCTCGAAGAACAATGGATAAAATATATAAACCAGATCTTCTGTTAACAGCTACAGATTAGAGACGGGCTAAGGTGTTACTAATATTGTCATATACGATCTAAGTAATAATGAAGATCCGCTTGTACATCTGATTGTTTTTACGGCAATCACAAACCATTCGGACCCTTCCCTGTCATGAGTCTACCTGGCAGTATCAATTAAGGAAAAGTTAATTCTCTCGCACGTTGATGTTTTCTGCATTCGTTCACCCCAGTATTTCGAGTTAACTCCCCTACCGGACAGAAAGCTGGACATGCCCATATTTTACGGAATGCTTTATATGTATGCAGGGGGAATCTGATGGAACATTTTTGCTTGATGGGATTCGAGTCATTCGAGCAATATGCCGAGTCACTCGATCGAGCAATTACTCTAAAGCTCATTTGCTCGATCGAGTGACTCGGCATATTGTTCAAATGACTCGAATCCCATCAAGCAAATGAGCCAACGAGCAATTGCTCGTTCGAGTGACTCCTCGAACGACTCTTCGACTCATTTCAGAAAAAAGGGATTCCATAGCCACAGGCGTTTTCGAAAAGGGGATTCCACAAATGGGATTCCAAAAAAAGGATTCCACAAGTGGGATTCTGTTTTATGTCGAGTGACTCGCAACTATTGCTCGAACGACTCGAATCCCATCGAGCAAATGAGCCAACGAGCAATTGCTCGATCGAGTGACTCCTCGAACGACTCTTAGACTCATTTCAGAAAAAAGGATTCCATAGCCACAGGCGTGTTCGAAAAAGGGATTCCACAAATGAGATTCCAAAAAGGGATTCCAAAAGTGGGATTCCGTTTCCATCTTGTCGCCAAAGCTCCAAGGCCACTACAGGTCTATGGGGTATCTGTCCTATCATTAGTTTCTACAGCAGTCTTGTTCCATTGCGGCCTTGTACCAGTACTATTGACTAAACTACCATCCATTAATATTGACTTGTATTACTACTTCCTAGCTATACCGTCGCTCAAGCTATCAAAATGTTCCATCAGATTTCCCCTGTGTACATATAAAGCATTCCGTAAAATATGGATTCCGTGTTTTTACATCGGGCATTACCCTTACCCACAGTACCTCTTGGCCTAGCATTACATACTACCTATATTAGTCATGGGATGACATAAAGCATTAAGTCGATTAGTAGTATCAATAACTTTCGGCGGCCCACAGAGGTATATATCGTTCATACTATACTGCCGTTCTATACTGCCAGGCATTACCCCCACCCACTCCAAAATACCACTTGACCTGCTATAACGTACTACCTATACCAATCACAGAATAATTCAAAGCAATCGGTTGGTTAATAACACCGAGGACTAACAGTGGACCTACAGTGGTATATACAATGCATCCTATGCCCCACTTCTAAACAAACGATTACAGTACTGCCTGGCCTAGCATTACGAACTAAATACCAGCCATTAGATAATACAAAGGATTCGGTAGGTAAATAGTACTAAGGGGGTAATAGGTCAACAGACCATTCATCCTATACTGCCAATCTAAACCACTAAGGACTATCTCGCAAATACCACACCGAGCGACCACGCATTATATCAGAAATAGGATAATATGAAGACCCAAGGGCTAATATGATACCAACATGCATGTATACCATTACTACCATATCGCCGCCACCCCATACGAGAAGCCCGACACCCCCGACCTGAATTACGTTATGTCAGATTGTATACTGGACAATAACAGCGGTCAGCATCTCTATGACGTCGCGCGCGTATCATGACGTCACGACGTCAATAGCAAGTCAACCGTTTCGCGGAAAAACTTTCAAGAAAACACAATTTTCCCATCATCTTTCCACCACTTACCCATAATATATACCTACAGCCCCATGCGTACATATATCACTATACGTGCCATAGCATACTAAATATGCAGTACGTACACTGCTTGGCGGATCTAGCTTTAAGGAGCCGTACTTTTGCTCCCCCAAAGTTGCTCCCCCAAAAGTCCGGTTCCTATGGGAATTTAACACTAGCTGCTCCTCCAAAAGTCCAGGTAATGGGGCACGATCGGGTACATGCTATACTACTTATAGGTCAGTGTTCACCCGTGTGGTAGAAGTGTAATAAATCACCATGTTAGTACTCTGATCCTGAAGATGATTAACCTTCCGTAATTTAATGCTGCTTGGCTGCCATCTCAACCAATATTAACCATTTGAAGACGAGAGGCCGTTTCCCGGTACAGTAACATGATATATCATAATTTCATTAAGTATGGTGCTTGCTAAGTGAATGTGTGGGTAGACCAGTTAATATTTTCAACGTGCATGATTTGGTTCAGCTTAAAACCTATACATTGGTGTTTAAAGTTTTTCATTCTTTTCTCTTCTAAAAAGAAATTTGCTGTAATACGAGTTTTGAGTCAGATAATATACTCGGCCCGAGATATTCGGCTAGATGATGGTTTCTTGCTTCGCCGTCGCCAATATCTGTCCGAATGCCCCGGACCTGGTGTAGTACTCTTTATATGCAAATATACACGTTTGTTCCGGGTGGTCGGAGAATCTTGAGAACATTTGTACATCTGCCATATCCAGGGAAGAGAAGTAAATGGCTTGATCAAGAGAAGTGGCGATTTTGGTGTAACGGCTGCAAGCACAAATGGCTAACACCGTAATAGGTAGCATAAACTACAGGGGGTCTATCGTCTGACAGGGGCGCGGTGGCGTTGCGGTAACCCGTTCTCGTCAGATCACCGATAAGCAACGTAGAGCCCGGTTAGTCCTTGGATAGGTGACCGTCTGAGCGATCGGTTCGAACTCCCGCGTTGTGTCCTTGGGCAAGGCACTTCACCCTGATTGTCCACTTGGGGCACGATGACGCCGTGTACTAAGGCGTACTGCACGTCGATGGTGCGCATGTCTTCAACCAATCTAACCCTGCTTGTGCTGCAGTGTGGAGTTATAATGTTGGGGGACTGGCAGCTGCTCGACGTTGCTCGGTCGTTCTCTCCGGGTACTGCGGCTTCTTCCACCCGTAAAACTGTCACCGACATTATATGACTTTGGCTGTTAAAGTGTCGTTAAACCCTAATAAATAAATAAATAAATATCTTCTGACAAAGAGAAGAGACGTGATATTTTCTCACGTTGCAGGGGTAGCTTTGATATTTCACTTTTGATTGATACTCACGCAATGGAAGGCTTCAGTATCCATAAAAGTATAACGGATACAGGAGGAAACTATATAATCCTCGATATAACTATAGGGGATCAGAGGATGACACTCTTGGTTATTTTTGGGCCAAATGAAGATAAGCTGCAATTTTATGACGAACTTTTTTCTAAAATAGAAGTTATAGGCAACGATTCAATATTAATTGGCGGTGATTGGAATGTACCTTAAGACTGCAAAAAGGATACCCTTAGATATCGAAACAGAAATAACACAAAGGCAAACAAGAAGGTTTTATCTCTTATCGAAAACTTTGATTTAAACGATGTTTGGAGGTTGAAAAACGCAGAAGAAAGACTTTTTACCTGGAGGGGGCCGGAAAATAAAATGGCAAGCTTAAACTATTTTCTTGTGTCATCCGACTTGCAAACTTTTTTTTTAAAAAAGTAGACATACACACTAGGCATCGTCCTAATCACAATCCGGTGAGCGTTAGTTTCTCTTTCAATAACCATCCCACTGGGAAGGGAATCTGAAAGTTCAGCAACAGCCTATTGAGTGATCCGGAATATGTAAATACTGTTAAACAGATGATATCAGACACAACAGCCCAATACACTTACAATAATGGTAATTTTAATATTAATAACCGGCTATTCTGGGAAACTTGAAAGCTCATGATTCGAGGCAAAACTATAGCCTATCATCATTTCTTAAACGCAAATCCGACCAAATGCAGCAGGACTTAGAAACTAAGTTACCAGACTTGAATGTTAAATTAGACAATGGTGATACTTTCGTTTCAAATGAGATTGAGTCTTTAGAAACTGAGCTGGAAAAACTAAGAACCAAAAAGCTGCAGGTCATAATAATGAGAACCAAATCAAAATGGAAAGTGGAGGGGGAAAAACAACGCGATAATTCTGTAAGTTGGAAAAAGGCACTATACAGAAAAAACAATCCCAATTCTTATAAAAGATGACGGTTTGGAAATAACTGACATAAGGGAAATAATAACGGAACAGAAACATTTCTGCCAAAGTCTTTATACTTCCAAAGTCCACAAGGAAACCTCTGCTGATACCGAAAAACTGTTTTTGATAAAAACAACCCTTTCTTAAATATTCTAAACGAGGAGGAGAAATATCTTCCCTTGAAGGACCTATCTCTTCCACTTAAAGGTTGAAAGCTCTCAAATCTGCGAAGAACAACAAAACTCCGGGCTCAGATAGGTTCACTGCCGAATTTTGCAAGTTCTTTTGGAAGGATACTGGTCATTTTCTGGTCAACTTACTCAACCACGGGTACTTTTCTAAAGAACTTTCAATAACCCAGAGAAATGGTGTTATCACGTGTATACCAAAGAAGAATAAATCCAAAAAGTACATAAAGAATTGGAGGCCTATATCTTTGATTAATGTCGATACAAAACTTGGTGTTGCTTCTATTGCTAATAGTATGAAAAGCGTTCTTCCAAAGCTTATTTCAGACACCCAACATGGATTTATGAAAGGAAGATACATTGGAGAATCTTGGAGACTAACTTTTGATTTTATAACAAAATGTAAAAACAGGACATTCCCGGGATCCTCGTTCTACTGGACTTCGAAAAAGATTTCGATTCTATTGAATGGTCTTTTATGGAGAAGACAATGAAGTTTTTTAACTTTGGTCCACCAATGATAGAATAGTGTCAGACGTTCTATAACAACTGCTCCAGTTGTGTTTTAAACAATGGCCACTGTTCAGATACATACAAAGAGGTGTTAGGTAAAGCGACCCACTTTCGCCGTACCTTTTTATTCTTAGCGACGAGATTCTATCCACAGCCCTAAAATATAACCCCGAGATTAATGGCATAACAATTAATGCCTCAGAATATTTAATTAGCCAGTATGCCGACGACTCCACGCTTTTTATTAGTGATGATGGTAACTCTTTGAATAATGCCCGGAAAAAGTAAAAAAATTTCATCAATATCAGAAAAGACCCAAGTGATTTGGATTGGCTCGAAACGGGGTTGCGGCGAAGAAGTTCCAATAGAATTTAATTTATTCTCCGATAACTACATAATCAGTAATTACCACAAGAAAATGAGAAAAATTGAAAAACTGCTTAACGACTGGTCTTTCGAAAGCTTATATTAATCGGAAAATTAACTGTTATTAAAACCATGGCCCTACCTATTATAATGCATTGTCCAAAGGTGTTGCTTGATCCTGCAAATGATATTATCGCCACAATTCAAACAAAGTTTTATAAATTTCTGTGGTCTGGTAAAAATGAAAAGATAAAGAGAGGAACAATAATTTACATAGTTGAAAACGGTGGTCTTAAATTCCCGCATATACACACATTTAGCTATGCTCTAAAATTAATATGGATGGAAAAGCTATTGGATCCCTCTGTATTGGCTCCATGGAAAATCCTTATTTTGGATGATTTTGAACTCTGTGGGAATTTCAAACTTTGGTATATGCACAAGAAAGGCCTACGAGAGGTAGAGAAAAATACAAACCCGTCTTGGAATGATGTTTTGAAAGCCTGGTCACTATTAGATAAAAAAGACACCACATTATCAACCAAAATATTTGGAGAAACGCTTTTCTACAATGACAATATCAAAATTGATAATAATCATTTCTTCGATAAAAAAAAGTGGTGAGAGAATGGTATTTATTTTGTAAATGATCTATTGAGTGAGAACAAGAGTTTACTCACCCTTTCTGAATTCTCCAGGAAATACGATATTAAGACCCCATTTACAAGTTACCAAGGTGTGATTGGCGCCATTCCCAAATCATGGAAATCTGTGGTGAAAGAGCATCAAAAGATTTCCTTAGTTACAAACCTAAATATTCATACTTTAATGAACACGCCTAAATTATGTCGAGTATACTATGTCAAATTCCAAACGCCCCCTCCGATTGCTCAAACAAATTGGAACGAGATTCTAGATACAAATCTCCGCCCCGACGACTGTAATTTTGTATGTAGAATCCCATTCTTATCGACAGATGATACATATCTCCAAAGCCTGCAATTCAAAATCCTACAGAGGATTTTATAAACCAATTCTAAGCTTTATAAGTGTAAATTATCTGAAACGGAACAATGCACATTTTGCAATAATACAAAGGGGACTAAACCACATTTGTTTTTTTAACGCTCTTGTGCAAAAACAATTTTGTTGAACTTTTTGGAACAACTGAGAGAAATATGTCAAATACAGTTCCCATTAACAGAAGAATATGTGATTTTAGGTTATAGTAACGACTCGCCCACGCCAATCAACACAACATACACGCTTATCTACAAAAAACACATCTACTCCTGCAAGGTGATAAAGTGTCAGCCATCTTATACAGGCTTCATCGAACAGCTAAAGTTCTATAGTAGTATTGAACTGATTTCCACGTATTCGTATTCTATTACAATGGCCAACGAACTAAAGGAAAGGTGGAACCTGGTCAAGTGTTTGATCTGTGCCAAATACGTGACGTTTTTGGCTGACACATTCCTTTTCTGAGTGCAGCTCGTTTTACACAGCTTTTAGGATGTACATATAACTTTGACACGTATCCACCACTTGCGCTTCTCAGTGTGGTAATGGTGTACCAATATCAATATTCTTTGTAATTTTGCCATATGTATGAGAAATCATGTATACAATTCTGTTTGCAAACAATGGATATCTGAATAAAAAAATATCATTAACAAAACAAATGTTTTCAAAGTGCAGCCTTGAGGCTGCACGTTGAAAATCTTAATTGGTCTACCTCGAAATAATGAATATGGACTCTTGCAGTTGTCGCCATTGAACTGATATAGAAGATACCACCAGGCTTCAAATGGTTAATAACTAATTTCTACCTATGTCTGAAGCCTGATAGAGTCAAAGTTACAGCCCTGCTGTCACAAGAGTTGGGACACAGCTTCTTCGTGTAGCTTTTGTCAGCAAAAGCTCATCTGTTTTCTGCCGAATCCCCCCTTTCCCGGGCAACCTGTGAATCACCATATTTGTTATATTGTATACCGCTGTATCTTAATTTGTTAATTTGGATTTTTCATTGTTGTATTGTAGATATTGTATACGTATAACATAATTTTTCAAATAAATACTGTTTAAACTAACAGCTAATCTGGATTTGGTCCTGAAAAGCAATCATTTTTTGCGATCGCCATCAGAAACAATAGATACACAAACGACCAAACCAGTGGATCGGATGACGAGTTATGATCGGTTAACCCTTTACCCAACGTAACGGCCAAAACCGGCCAGCGCTATTCTCAAAAATCGCCTATTAATTTTAATTATTTTTTCATTTTTTGTCTCAAAAACATAGGTTATGACCCCTCATTGGAACGAGCTCGTCGAGCTCGTTCCAATGAGGGGTCATAACCTATGTTTTTGAGACAAAAAATGAAAAAAAATAGTTATTCAAGAATTTTTTTTGCAAGTGTCGTCTGCTTTTCATGTTAGGTAAAGGGTTAAGAAAACGAGTTCAGGGAGCAGTCATCGGCAATGACAAATAACATGTTTATTTAATTTTCAGCTTGATGGCTTCGATCTGTGACAGAGTTTTTCTCCATTCACGATATAAAGGAGAAACACGCACACTGAATGATGTTATTATTGGCCTTTTCTTTAGTGAATTATCTTTTACTATTGGCAAGATTAATTGACCATTCATCATTTTACATTGCTCCCCAAAAAAAATCAAACGGATCGAAAATATGCTGGTAATTTCGAGGTAGTTTATAGTGCAGAGTTCTGATTGAAGGCTGAACACATCATTATATCATCTTTATTTCACTGGTAATATGCATGTCCTCGTTTGTATCGGATCCTCTTGGAGAATAAAAGAGGATAGCACCAATGCTTGTTAAAAAGAGTAGCTAGCTTAGGAAGAGATCTCAGTGGACAATGAGAGTTTTATTTTCAATATCTATTTACCAAAGGGAATAGTTTATCATTGCTCTGAACAATCACCCTTGTGTACTAGAAGCACCAGAAGAAACAGACCACAAACAGCCCTGCAATGAAATATTTTGAAGGCAGATTACAACACGTGAGAACCAAGACAATCCCGCGACTGGCCGAAGTGTTGCGGATTTGTCACCACAAAAGAAGAGAGAGAATTTCGACTTTTTTAACTTGCATTTCCCTAATTTACTATAAAACATGTCAGGCGATTGCGCATTTTCAGACAAGCTGGGGAAGATGTAGAGTTTCAAGTTAATGATAAGAGGTGGAATATTTGCGATTCATGAAATAACAAGTCAAACAACAACATACCATACGCCCTAGGTACGATCAAATATATTAACTCCTTACCTAACGTAACTGTCACATTCCACGAGCAGAATTCACAATGTTCCCTATTCAATTTTATTTTTTTTTTCAACTTTTATCTCAAAAACATAACTTATGATCATTTGTTGGAACGAACTCGTCGAGCTGGCTCCAATCAAGGATCATATGCAATAATTTATAAACAAAAAAAATGAATTTGTTTAGTGATTCAAGGGGGTTTTTTTTGCAAGTTTTATCTTCTAGTCGTGTTAGATAAAGTGCAGCCAACAGTTCCATAAAATAAATGATTATTTACGTACAAACATAACTTATTGTCATGCTGTAAAGAAACTTGTATTGTAATTGGTCGCCTTGCCGGGGTACCCACATCTTTGTTCGGGGTTAACTGGGGACTTTAAAAGCACGCGACGTTCCACGTTGTCACAGGAGATAAATCCATTTCATTTTTTTCCGAAAAGGCGATTATTTCTAAAAAAAAAAACTTGCAGTTACTTGTGCTATGAAATGTAAATAACAATGTAATTATGTAAACATGAAAACATTATCGAACCATACAGACGAAAATTAGTGACTGCTAAGATGAAAATACTAACTCGACATGACACTTTCCGATGTCGTGGGCTTACGCGAGACGTAGGTAAAACACGCGGAACGGGTAGACCAAGTAATGTGGATATGTGTAGGGCGAACGGAAGGCCAGAAAAAGGGGGAGGGGTAGGAATGTACATTAAAAAGGATTTAAAACCGTCGCTGATCACAGACCTGGAAGATGTCAGCATCTCGGTTGAGGTATCGAAAGAAATTGGATGGGTGAAGATAAATCTAAGAAACAAAAGTATTGCCCTTGGGATTGATTACTGTGCGATGGAGAGAAGCAAATCTGGGTGGAATCACTCGATATACTCAACACTAAGGTCCAATATTACAGAACTGGAAAACAGGGGGTTCGGTATAATTCTGATGGGTGACTTTATTGGACACATAGGTGATAAGGAAGAAGGCATAGAGGACGGGAACAAGAAAGTCAACAGGAATGGAAGGAAGCTGTTGAACTTCACAAATGAGCTCGGTCGGAAGATTCTAAACAGGGACGCGAGTTGTAAGGGGAAATGGACCTGGGAGAGGAACGACAGAAAATCAATAATCGACTACATTCTCACAGACATTAATTTATGGAGGGAGGTGATAGGAGTAGAAGTGGATGATGAGGGTAAAATGGAGGTGGATAGTGATCACAACTTGATTACAGTGACGAACAGGGCCAAAAACCTAGTAAAAAGCAAAGGAAGGTTCAAGGAGATTTGGGAACTTAAAAAGGATGCTGACTGGGCGAAGTTCGAAGTTTGAAACCAAAGCTTGCAACCGTACACAAGGGGGCCAGTGTCCAGAAGATGGCCGACGTCATAGTTGCGAGCCTAGTGGAGGTAGGGAAGGAAAGTGTAAGAACGATTAGGGTGCCAACACGGGAACTTGGGTACAGAGTGAACGAAGAACTGAAATGGGCCATGAAGGGTAGAAAAGCTAAATGTGCTGCATACAGGAGAAGTAGAAATCTTAAGGGGGCGAAAGGCAACGAGGCCACGGTAGCAAAGGAAGAATACCAACAAGCACGAAATAAAGTAAATAAGATTAAAGACGATAATTGGAGAGTGCGAAATAGCTGTGTTATTAGGGCGATAAGAATGACAGGGGTGTCGAGTTCGAACTTATTTTGGAAATGGGTGAATAACCGTAACAAAGGAAGTAACCCACAGAGTATTAAAGTAGATGGCAGAGTTACAGACGATCAAGATCAAGTCGCATTAGAACTAGTCGAGCACTGGGAAAAGGTAAACGATAAACTATGGGACATGGGGAACCCACCGGAGTGTCCGAACCAGGTCGAGGAAAACCTATCGAACTTCGTGTGCAGCGAAATTAAAACGGAGGAGGTGCGAAAGGTGATCTCGAAATTAAGGAATGGAAAAGCGGGAGGGATGGACGAAATTCCTAACGCGTTTATCAAAAAGGGGGGAGGGGAACTCTTGGAAAGTCTAACTGCCCTATCCAATTTAGCCATAGGAAAGCAAGAGGTCACAAATGAGTGGAGAGAAAGCAAAGTAACATTTATTCACAAACAGGGGGGAAAAAGACGTTTTGGATAACTATCGAGGGATCTCTGTCAGTAGCAACATTGGAAAAGCTTTCCGTAAAGTCCTGTATGGGAGATTAGAGGAGGTGATTGGGGAGAAGGGTTTTTTGGGGAGAGATCCAGAATGGCTTCAGGAAGGGAAGGAGAGTCACTGACCATCTTTTCACGCTATCCCAAATGACAGAATCCGCGAAAGCAAAAAAGAAAAAGATGTTTATGGCCTTTTTGGATGTTAAAAAGGCATACGATAGAGTATGGGGGGAGTGTATGTGGCGAAAGCTTGATGCTCTGGGTTTGGGAGGCGAGTTTGTTGGAATTTTGAAAGCATTATATAAAGATGTACAGAGTGAACTTTGCTTGTGTAACATAACAACAAAACGTGTGCCTATGGAGATATGCCTAAAACAGGGGTGAATCTTTTCGCCAATTCTTTTTGCATTGCACATCAAGGGTTTAGAAGATGAACTCCTGCATAGCAGCGAGGTGGGGGGGGGGGGGGGGCAGTTGGGGACTTGAAGATCCCATGGCTATTTTTTGCAGACGAAAGCGAAGAAGGGCCAGCGAAAATGCTGAGAATTGTTGGGGAATATGGGAGCAAATGGAGACTCGAACTTAATGACAGCAAGAATAAACTTATACCTGTGGGCCGCAAAGTGGACTCCACTCGAACGTGGAGAGTGGGGGAGTTCTGTATTCCGGAAGGTATCAGCAAACTTCTTAGTGTAGGAGAGACGGGTGACTACGAGTACCTGGGGGTAAATATAAACATCACAGGTAGAGGCGCCTACCGAAACCACACACACACACACAAATAAATTGATTCTGAAGGGGAGGCGAATCCTTAACCAAATGAAGTTATAGGGAGAAACAGTTTCAATGTTTTTCGTGGGAAAAACCATTTTGGAAATGGTGGGTCTGCCAAGTATAACATATGGTACGGCAGTGGTACCCCTAAACCAGACGACTGTAAAGAGCTGGGAAACCCTGCAGAACGATGCAGGCCGATGGATAACGGGGTCGAGTAATGCCGCAGCACTAGAAGCAATCAGGGGTGAGCTTGGGCGGATGAGAATTAAGGACAGGATAGACTTATTGAAACTCGATTATCTTAATTATTTGGTAACGCTCCCCGACAGCCGATGGTGTAAAGTAATGTTCCAGAGAATTTTCAACTCAAATATCAAGACAGGGTGGATCGTCTAAGTGAGGGAGTTAATAGAGAACTACTCGTTGGGGATCTCGGACCAAGACGTTGGGCATATCAGGGTAAAAAAATAAAAAAAGATAGGGTCATGGAGGATGGTAACCTTAATTGGCGAGAGTGGGTCAAATAAATAGGTCTTTGGGTGGCCTGCGTGATAAAAGAGAAGCTTGGTTTTGAAGAGTACCGTGATGGTACCTTTGGGGGTCACTGTTGTTCAAGCTGAGGCCACGGTCCCTGGAGCTGAGGGGAAATATTGGGAGAAACATTGAAAAAACGTGCCAGATGTGTAATTTGGGCGTGGTGGAGACCCTGGAACACTTTCTTCTAGAATGCCCAAAATACCAGTCTAAAAGAATAAGATTCACTGGGAGCATAATGGGGAAGTGGGATGGGAGAATGAAGGACATGTGGTTAGTGAGAGACTCAAAGGAGAGGGTTAATATGCTAATCGGAGAGACTGGGAAGAATGGGGCAAGGGATGTCATCAAGCAGTTCGTCTCCGAGTGTTGGGAGGAGAGAAGACGCTTGGGAATAGGGAGACAGTTGGGAGTACAGGTGTAACCAGGGCCTTCTCACCCGAGAACCGCGACAAATCAGCGGCCGGCTAAAGCGTTATTATTATATTATTATCTAACACGACAATACCGGGGTATTTATCTAACACGACTATACCGAAGTATTTATCTAACACGCCTATACCGGGGTATTTATCTAACACGACTTTTCCGAGTTATTTATATAACACGACTATACCGAGGTATTTATCTAACACGACTATACCGAGGTATTTATATAACACGACTATACCGAGGTATTTAAATAACACGACTATACCGAGGTATTTATATAGACTATACCGAGGTATTTATCTAACACGACTGTGTCGAGGTATTTATATAACACGACTATACCGAGGTATTTATATAACACGACTATACCGAGGTATTTATATAACACGACTATACCGAGGTATTTATATAACACGACTATACCAAGGTATTTATATAACACGACTATACCGAGGTATTTATATAACACGACTATACCGAGGTATTTATATAACACGACTATACCGAGGTATTTATATAACACGACTATACCGAGGTATTTATCTAACACGACTATACCGAGGTATTTATATAACACGACTATACCGAGGTATTTATATAACACGATTATACCGAGGTATTTATATAACACGACTATACCGAGGTATTTATCTAACACGACTATACCGAGGTATTTATATAACACGACTATACCGAGGTATTTATATAACACGACTATACCGAGGTATTTATATAACACGACTATACCGAGGTATTTATATAACACGACTATACCGAGGTATTTATATAACACGACTATACCGAGGTATTTATATAACACGACTATACCGAGGTATTTATATAGACTATAACGAGGTATTTATCTAACACGACTGTGTCGAGGTATTTATATAACACGACTATACCGAGGTATTTATCTAACACGGCTATACCTGTGCATAATAGGGCCCTGCGAATCTCAATTTCGGATCGAATCGAATCAGGCGAACTATTTCGAATCCAATCTAATCGAATCTAATCGATCTGAAAATACTGCATATCCCAACAACTAAATAAATATTGCCAATCTCCACTCAGGTCACTTGATTGTATTTAATGGCGACTCGTCTGATCGGGCGAATAAATCAGAACGCGAATTAGTCCAGAACGGTATCAAAGTAGTTTTCGAAGCAGATCTTACGTGAATGCTTCTTTTGTCATCAGGTCTTCTATTCAGGAAATCTGATGATAGAAGAAGAGTTTATGAGGAGACACTTGGTAGGATTTTGATAACATCTCGACGATTCGAAAATTTCCAAATCAGCGCGACTCAACTCGACTCGACTCAAATCACCAGGGCAATTTCGAATCAAATTGAATTTCAAAGCTACGCATGGTCCTACTGTATAACTAATATTACCCAACATTGGTACTTACAAGCTTGTCTTAATGCCGGGTGATTCCTATAGATGGTGTGGAGAAAACTAACAAATAACGATTTGTCCTGTTTTTAGCTAGAATCTCACCCTACGGCGAAACCAGGATGCAGACATCGGTAACAATATATTTTCCTTCTTAAAGCCCCAAAACTTTCAGTTTTGTCCCTCCAAATATACAGTATACGCCCTCATTGAGACATACTGAATGTTATAAGAATTTAACATTCAATATGAGTAACCGACTTCAGATTACTGATTGCATTTTCAGCCCCGTCGGAGTGTGCAATCGCAGTCACTGTGGTGATTAAAGCTATAAAAATGGTGCCGTTTCTTGTTGGGGTCTGGGTTTGAATCCAACCTGTTCGAATTCTAGGTGGAAGGTGCACCAAACTTACAAACCCTAAGGACATTTGGTTTACCCGGTATGTAATAGAAGTCGAGCATATGCATAGTCATGTAACTCCATTTTAGTTGCATCTTTCGATATCAAACGGGACTGACAGAGAAGTAAAACGTAACATTTATCAGAAACTTGTAACATTAATTATTTATATTATAAAATTAATCAATGATCCTTACACAATATTCCTCATGAACTGTCTGAAAGCGCCCTTGTCTGGTTAGCGTGATGTCTGACCATATAGATCCATGTACCTGCTGGCTC
Source organism: Pictodentalium vernedei (assembly GCA_031216915.1). Lineage (NCBI taxonomy): Eukaryota > Metazoa > Mollusca > Scaphopoda > Dentaliida > Dentaliidae > Pictodentalium > Pictodentalium vernedei. Next base: position 322,227,562 of record CM062294.1, read on the forward strand.
TGTGTGTAGTTCATTGAAATTTTTGTCGAACAACCTCTGTTGTAACAAAATTCAGATCTCAATATGAAAATGCATCGGTCGGTAACCCATTCAAAATAAAATAAAGTGTACGCGACGTGATGTTCCTAGTTAATATTCTAATGAAGGTCTCCTTTTTGTTCTTTCGACGTCTCCATGACACAATGAACCGTCTAGAAATTGAGAACATTCGGGCTTCCAGTTTAGCGTCTTTGTAGTTTGCTGCGACATCAATTCTGGCTACCCGGAAAACGAGAGTCTCAATTTTAACCCTTTGAACACGCAAGACCGATCGTTCGGTCCAAAGCATAATTTCGTCCCATTTCTGTCTTATTATAAGAGGTCTATACGCGGGGCACTGATGATAAAATAATAACTGCAGTCTGCAGCCGGGCGGCTGCAGACCGCAGTTATTATTTTATCCTCCCTGTATATTGATACTGGACTGACCGATCTCACTATAAGTGTACACAAAGGCGATACCATTCCAGGAAACGAGGGTTCAAAGGGTTAACAAATCGATACACACTCCAACAACACTCCAACCGCATCCATAACATTGGTATTGTGATAATGAACAATGGAGGTGTCGCCCACTAATACTCCAAGAAAGAGAACGAAACTTATTTTTCACTGGTATTAGTGGAAGAATAGCAATGGTGGGGGACCGATTAAAATCGATGTATCTGTTAAACCTTTACCCCACGCGACTAGAGGACAACTGTGCTAGATAAGTCATATGTGGAATCCTCCAGCCTTTGTTTACGAAAGTCATGTAAGAACGCATCTGATTGGTTGTAACGTATCTGATTGACGTTATAACGTGAATGAAGTGCTTCCTCAGAAAACAGTGCCACGCGATATTTTTCTTTGAAAATCTAATTTTCAGGTAGAGTACGGCGGATAGGAATCAGCTACTATTGTTGGGGTACCTTCCGCGCTCGTGAACCACCTGAAAAAACTCCAATTTGGATAACTGATTCTTGTTGTTCGTATTCTACCCTCGCTGTATTTTGTCTTATGATGTTATTTCCCACATTGAACTCAGTGTTGTCAATATTTGGCTTTGTTTGACAGTAAGGCTTATTCAATGTATCAAACTGCGCAGAGATTGTAAACGGAGAAGAAACATAATTTTGCAAAGCGCGCAATTCTCACTTCGCGTTCAGTGTGTAACGACCTTTCATGAAATGTTACGTCGCATTAAAATTGACATGAGGGACAGTTTTACAGTGAATCGGGTTCCTATAGATGTAAATTGAAATAGATCGCGACCTTTCAGTGTGTGTATAAATAGTATCAAATCTTTGATAGCTTATTTGTAGGAGAGATTAAATATAAACAATATTCGACAAAGCAGAAATAACGTAAACGAGCATCGACAAACCAAACAAAGTGAATACGACTACGAAAGAATTCCGTTTAATGACGAGGTCATTTCGGAGAGTTATATTTATTCCTTAATTACTAATCAATTATTATCCGTCTTGTATAATTATTATTACCGACCGGTCTGAACCGATTAGGTTGAATGCTACGTTCCTCAGTACGTCTGTGATTGCATCGATTTCCGTTCCAGTGTTTCAATAACAAATTTAACTCACAAACATATTTCGGATATTCATTTTGCATTTTTGTTACCATATACAATAGAGATGATCGCTAACAGGGACATGCCGATATCATCAACCCACGCTTTCCTCCTATAATTAATTTAATTGCAGTACGTGCAAGACTGGTATAAAAACCTGAAAACTTACACCCCGCAAGTTATATATAGAACAATAGGTACTAGGGCCGGTAATAAGATTTAAACCACGAGTAGGACAAGGGTTTTAACCACTCGGCAAGCCGAGTGGTTAAAACCCTTGTCCTACTCGTGGTTTTAATCTGATTACCGGCCCTAGTACATTTTTGTTTTATTTGTAGCATGCTCTTAATAAATAATCGACACTGTCACTTAAAATGGAAAAAAACGACACTTCCTATCGCAAGCACACGGGTGTGTTTTGTTTACATCTGATTGACAGCTGGACACATCGTCAAAGTTAATTGAATTTACCTTGCTTTTTCAGTCGAATTATTATTAACAATTCTAAAATTTTATTTTAAATATTTAATTGTAGGTATTTTAAACTTAATAAGTCATGCCCGTAGTAGATAGTGCCGCAAAACGTCATATGTTTGAACGCAACATCGCGAATTGTGAATGTATCGAAGTTAGCAAATTGCGTGATGTCAAAGGTCACATTGGAAGAACTTTTGACTTAGTTGTAAATTCTTTTTAACCGCAATAGAAGCTTTAACCAGTAGTGGGTTAAAAGCTAAAATTTAACATACAGGCATTTCACAGGTAGTAACATAAGCAAGCATGGTATGAAATGCGAGTTTGGAATCCAAACCCACTGATCTCGTTGCAACTGGATTGCCGGAACGTAATTGAAAATCGTTGCCAGTCACACCCGCCCCTTTCTCCTTAGCTCTGTGGTCCCTGATGTATATCCAAGCCAGTTCCTAACCATCAAGTAGGAGAGTATATAATATTCGTTACTTGGGGTAAGACCAATCAAGATTGTCAACTTGCAGACTCAGGACTGCATGTTGAAAATGTTGGTTGGTTTTCCACGCAAACTCACCGGGCCACTTGCTACTTTATGAATTCAGTCGCATCACGGTCCTGGCCCGCAAAACAGGCTCTCGGGTTCAACGGACAAAAACGGCGTCAAGTCAATAGATGCGGTAATTCCTCCCAATCTATGATGTTTGATGACATCATAGTGTTTAGCAAACACGAAAACTGATAAAACTCAACTTTCCAATCTCGGTACTTGTTTTTTTCAATAATAACTAAAATATGTTGTAAATACTCAATTTTCATTGCCATGAAAAATGTTTACGTCATCAACATATTCATTTTTTCACAGACATCCAATTACATACTCTTTAAAACGTGAGGCATCGAAACTTGAAAACGATTAAGATTTTTCTTGTTGTTATTGGGCATTGTTTTTTATAGCTCTTCTGCCCAATCCACATAAGATGGCGGCGATGGAGACACTTTTCTATATGTGACCATAGAGCGTTCTAGCACTCTTCAATATGTGACCACATTTCTATGTATGACCAAATAGCGTTCCATTTTTGTTATAGTTGAGTACTGTTTGTTTATAGCATTCCGCCAAGCCTCATAAGATGGCAACGGTGGAAACACTTTTCAATATGTGACCATATAGCGTTCCAGCAATCCATTATATTGAGATCATTGTCAAGCTTCAACCATGTAGCTTTATCACGGAACTGGGGAAGGTGCGAGTAAGTTCCTTTATTATACACAATAGTCCCTAATTCTGACTGAGTGATCTATTACACTTTCTGTTCAGTTCATAGGACATTTCGAGGTCAACGTTGGGAACTCTCCACCCATTTACATCCCGCCCTAATACTTCATTCGAATTGTTCCAAGCGGCCATTTTCGTCAACAGCGTCACATCAAGTTTGAATAGTTGGAGTTGTCACATCGCGATGAACGCTAGATAGATAGAGAAAAGCCTTGTTATATGTAGTCTCCTGTTTCCTTCTGAAGCCGACGGTTATCCCCTCCAGCATTCCAGTTGGTATTTATCTGTGGTGCTCATGCTTTTATATAGCATGTTGCAATGATGAGTAGCAAAATAAATTATGGGGATGGGAAAAGAGAGTAAAGTTTAACAAATTCATGCCATGTTTTTGTCCCAAAAGAGTTACAAAGGGGTTAACGTGTTGATCTTCGGTGAAATTCAGGTCTCCTTTTATTTTTCATGAACCTTTGATATTTTAGACTTGTTGTCTCTCTGTCTGTGAAAGCCGACGTTCCAGGCTTCATTCGAAAATCCTTGTCACTTACCAAATAAACTGTCGTAAAATGGATTGTTCTGTATGTACGGTTTCGTCCCTGCTGATGAAGGTGGATAGGAGAAGCTCGCGGCCTGCCCTCATCAATTCGAAAGAATATGTCAACCCTATATATATAAGAATGTATACTGGTATGATAAGTAATTTTATAGCAGTGGCTCTACCAGTCTTGTGATTTAATTCTAAACCGCTTCCCCTTTGAAAGATGGTTTATATGGAAAAAGCTATCTAATTTGTATGGTATACATTAACTAAGATTCCAAATGATACATGTTTCTGTGGTTTTAGTATGTTTAATCTTTAGAAACAGTTGTAGTGTGACAAGTCCAAACATTCGTTAAATATACACTCTGACGATGCTTTGTTCTAATTGGAGTTTGTTTTAGTTAGTTTTTTTTTCTTTTGTCATTCTACTTCTCTCGATTATATTATACTGCGAGCAGACTGGATCATGTCGAGGAAAGGCAAAACGATGCAGACAGATATAATCAAATCAAAACTTTAACCCTTTACCCAGGGCACAAGATATTAAAATTTATTATTTTAATTATTGTTTTTTTTTTTTTAAAAATTCAAAACATTCAACAAAACCATATCACGTGACACCCTCATTGGAACGCGCTCGACCAGCTCGTTCTAATGAGGGGTCACATGACATGGTTTTGTTGATGTTTTTTGAAAAATACATTTTTTTTAACTGCTTAGCCCTTTGAACACCGGAGGCCGCTTTATCGGCCCAGGGGAATGGTAAGTCATACTTTCATTAAGTGGGATGCCTGCTAAGTTAAGGGTGGGATAGACCAATCAATAGTTTCAACGTGCAGCCCTAAGGCTGCACGTTAAAAATATTGATTAGTCTGCCCCCAAATAATGAATATGGACTCTTCTAATTTCTACATATGAACTGACATGGAAGATATCACCAGGGTTCAATGGGTTATTTTGTAAATTACGCGGACGGATGCGGCTGATTCGTTAGGAAAAGGGTTAATCACAGAAACAAAAGATAAGGAAGTTTTCGAATTCGGTCTGTTTTTTTTTTCTTATGTACACAGATATTTGCATGAAACTTCAGAAAATGTTGAATATAGCTTTTTCTACCTTTATATAGAAAAAACGTTTAAAAGCGTGTGTTCAGTCCATCAAGTACAAAAACATGTGATCCAAAGGAACTGAGAAAAGTGTAGAACAGTCCCAGCTCAGTTAGAGATTATTCAAGTCAGTAAACCCTTCAGGTGAGAAAGGTGTGCAGCGATCGCAATAGAAGTTTATTCACGGTTACAACAGTGAAACGAGACCGCACGGGGGAACGATGGCGTTGTGTATTAAGGCGTTCTGCACGTCGATGGTGCACTTGTCTTCAACCAATGCTAACTCTTAGAGTTAGTACGTTGCTGAGTCCGACAGTTGTTCGCGTTGCTCGGTTGTTCCGGATACTTCGGCTTCCACCACCCGTAAAACTGTCAGACAAAATCGGGGTGACCCGGGCTGTCGAAAGTATCGTTACACCACAAAAAAATAAGATAATAAATGACGAGATTGAACAAAGAAAATATTGAGAAATCAACGCTGAAATCAAGGAGACTAAGGAAAGTACCCATCTGAGATGCAATATTTTCGCGTTTTTGTTTCGATCGGTAAAATTCTGCAGTGTTTTGGGCAGGAAAGCGAACAGAGAATTTCGTCCAAAATCCGAATCCAGTTGCGATTTCGAAACTCAGTCTCTGTCAGCTTTGAACAATTTTCGTCAATGGAAGAGACTTGCAGTGAAGTTTGCTCCCCTAAATTTCCTGAACCTGTCTGTAATTTTAACTCTTAGGGTATGAGAGTTTCAAAGAAAAATTTTTAATTTCGAAATGTTAACGAATTTATATCCTCGATGTGCGCATTATTTCACAAAATTCCTACATTTCCCCGTAGAGTACTATAAAAATACAGAAGCTGACTCTTTACAATTTTTCCCCAATCTATTTGAACGTTTGACTACTGTTCTCTGTTGAAAGCCACTTCAAAATAAGAAAACCGCGCTTTCGCCAGTTTTTCATGTTTTATGATCGGTTTATTTGCGCATCGTTACATATAATACATACACTGTCCTTTCCATTAACCCTTAACCCAAAGCAGACGATATCAAAATTTATTATTTTAAATATCATTTTTTTAAATTTTTCAAAAAATTTAAACTAAACCATATCATGTGACCCCTCGTTGGAACGAGCTCGTCGAGCTCGTTCCAACGAGGGGTCACATGATATGGTTTTGTTGAAATTTTTTGAAAAATAATATTTTTTCAACAACTGAATTTTCATATTACGAGGGCGGATGCGGCCGATTCGTTGGGTAAAGGGTTAATACAGAAGTATGGAAGTGAGATTGCTATTTTTCCCGGGAATAATAAAAACTTGCAAATTACTGTAAAAACGTATTCGCTATTATTTATTTATTTAATGGTGTTTAAGATCACATATTTCTGCACAATGGCTAATCATGACCACGACAGTTTTACGGGTGGGGGAAGCTGGAGTACCCGGAGAGAACCACCGAGCAACGGCGAGCAACTGTCAGCTCCCCAACATACTAACTCCACACAAGCAGGGTTAGCATTGGCTGAAGAAAAGGGCATCATCGACGTGCAGTACGACTTAGTACACAACGCCACCGTGCCTCCACGTGGGCAATGGTGGTGAAGTGTCTGGCCAAAGAACACAACGCGGTTGCCGAAGGTGGGTTTCGAACCGAGGCCCTCTCGGCTTGCAGCCAGCCAGCACCTCTACCTACTGAGACACTTCGCATCCACGTATTCGCTAGACAGAGAGCCAAAGTGGACATATAGTGTTGGTAGATGTGATAATGATAGATATTCTTAATGACGGATTATCTGTGAACTCGTTGTGTCCAACTAGTTTTCGTTTCCAAGAGCTGTCTGTGGTTTTCATTTATTAGAAATAAAATAACGGAACTCGCTCATCTAATAATTCCAAGGGGATAAATTTATCGAAAGTCGATTTCAGGACGCGATAAGTCAGAGATGGAATGACAGTACAGTGTTTTAAATCGTCGAAAGCGACTTTTTATTTACTACGTCACTCATGTTTTTAATATTTACAATTTATTGTTTGTTATTAGGAAAAAATTAGGATTATATAAGTTCACTTACAAATACACGCACATTCTCACGGGAATACGTGCAAAAAACATAGAAAACATTTATACTCCATCTCTTCTGTCCTATACATATATATCCCACCCTTATATACAACAAGCGCTCGACTCACAGTTATTGCATTATTGTTTCAATGGAACGATACACAAATCGAATGAAATGTTCTCAAATTGGGAAAATGTGAAAATCAATGAGAGTGCACTGTATCTTATCAAATCTGATCACTGCAAAACTTACGAAGTTTCCGGAAATTTCGCCTTTTTCTTGAAGGGCTTGAAGCACCTATACGGGCCATCTCTATGCGAAGAACGATAAAACCAATCCATTTTGCTTGTTCAAAACATAGGTTTGCTAAGTTCGTATTGGCTGGCTGGAACTAATGAGTGGTGATTTGGAGTATCAAAAGGTGTTATTATTTTTTATTCACGCAACAGTAAATTGTTGAGAAATGTTTAAGCTTTGAAAACTCCATATCTTCTAAGTGGGAGATATAGATCATCGTTTTCACAATTGTGAAAGAGTACCTACCAGACCTGTGATGCCTTTGCCCAAATTGTTAACTGGTGATTTCCTCTCTAATTAAATTCTAGTTAAATTATTATTTTAAATCGATTTCTACATATTTGTCAATTTTGTGCAAAATACACATCGTGTCTATATTTTGTTGCAGAAGTTCTATAAACACCGTATTGGAAATGCTATGCAATGATCAGCTGAATTATGTTTCGAACTCCTCGTGGGAACCGCGAAAAGTGAAGATGTGCTTCTTTACTGTAGTTTCAAACTCTGTTTTACTGGTAAGATAGGATCTGGTCACCGATGCATGGGTGGACGTCCTCTAAAATGGGCAACCTGGGTATAAACGATTGGCTAGACTTTACTTTATATCCATGTCGTGGTCCCGATTGGCCATTGTGCAGAAATACGTAATCTTAAGCACCAATAAATAAATGAAAAGATAATATTTCGATCGATCCGCCGGTGAAATTGTATGAAGTGTTGGTGCCTTTTTCGAAGAATAGAACAAAAATAAAATCTATTCTCTTTGGGTGAATACCGTGGTCGCGAAAATTATGTTGCGCCGCCCCATATACTCTGTCAGAATATTATGTTTCCTCCGCCGGTGACAAAGGGTACATGACATTCTGATGGAGTACATTGGGTTGTGTTCCCTGCCAAAGATATCTATAACGAATTTGTCATACTGGAAAGCTGTCGTAAAATATTTCGAATGCAGTGATTTTCTAATTTCCCCACTTCCTTCCTCACATCCAAATCGAAAGTAATCAGGTAATCCCATTTATGGCGTCGCTCTTTGAATAATGTTTAAAGGTAGTGTCTGACTTTTTGTCACTAAAATATTCACGAAACATTTATGCTGTCGAGTCACAATTCAATCGGACCAATTTTCAAGTAGGATTTATCTCCCTTGACAACGTAAAACTTCGCATGACTTTATATCCCCCGACAAAAACCCTAACATAGCTGTAAGTTGCTAACCAATCACGAGGTGATAATTTTCTTTGCAGTGTGATGACTAGGGTTTTGAGTGAAATAATTAGCAAACCTACAAAAAACATAGGTTTCCTTTGTATCATATGCGTTGCCTGTTCTAAAACTTATCGAGGCTATCCTTCCGCGATGGCATGGTTGCCGTATTGACGAACGCATTGTGGCGTTCTTTGTTTATTACACGCCTCTATCCGTATTTATCATTTTCGTAAAAAATTTCGATATTATTTGTAGAATTTGACAGTTCTGACGTCTCCTTGAGTAAAAACGAAAACAAAACGCAGGTGTGATAGGCAAGCACGTGTGATAGAAAAATAGAAATGAAATAGGTTATTTATTCGTTTTTTAAGAAAATGGCTGCCGATATCTGAGAGATATTTGCTTCAAAGGTCAGAACTTGAGTGTTATAAAATCACTCCCCATTTCTAGAAAAAGTTAAATTTTGTTAATTTTGGTAGAAGAAAAACATTTTCCAACTAACTTTTGGCAGTCACCACAGCTTCTGAATTGATCTAGGTCAGAAGACGACGTTTCCATTGGCCGATTACGAAAATGGTCAGAGTTTATTTCTCTCTCAATGGATCCATGACGTCACGTGAAAAAAATAGAATGTCAGGGGAAATCCACATGAAACGTGTAATCCGTACGTATTTATAAATATGGAACAGGAGGAAAAGTAATAATACCCGTATAATAATCTCGTTTTATGTAACTCCTAGTGATGTTAAATCGATCATCTATTCATTGTTGAAGTGTGTGACATTTAGTTCAACACAGCCTGTCCACCGGGCTCTTTCTTCCTGAATATGACTGTATCTCATCTGGCGATGATCAAGGAGCAGGCACAGACATTAGGAGGGCTCGCAAATCTGATCGGCAGCTCGTTATAGACTGGGGTAAAACTCGAGCCGGCAACTTCAAAACATTATCAGTGGTTCCGGCTGTGCAAGTCATTCTTCAATATTCCCGAAGACATTTATGTTTGTTCAGCATATCTAGCGCCTGTCAACTCTGTGGTGTACAATAAATCATCCTCTACTAATCCGTTTGGTGAAATCGAAGGTGACGTCAGTAATTACAGCCTCGGGGGCCAAGTTGTTCTTCTTGAGGACCTCAGTGCAAGAGTCCATCCATCTGATTTTGATTTCATAGTCGAAGACTCGTCTAAATTTTTAGATCTTCCGCCCACTAACCGCTGTGATTCGGCATTCCCATAACGAAATTCTCAAGACACAGCAAAAACTAACGAGTAAGGCAAACTTTTATTAGATTTATGAATCTCGACAGGAATGAAATTGGCGAATGGAAGAACTCTTGGGGATACTCAGGGAGAATATACTTGCCATAGATACAACGGTTCTTCGGTGGTTACTTGGTGCGTAACGACTGATGCCCTGACAATCCTATGTTTTGAATGAGTTTTGCAGTTTATCAGACCATTGCGTAATTACTCTTACCCTTAAAACGGGAACACCTGTTATACCCGTCGGTTCAAGAAAGGAACAAAAGTTACGACCATTACTAAGCCATGTGAAATGGAATGCACATGCTTCCAATATCTATAAGTGACGCATTCTCTCAAAATAACTAGACTAAAAGTACAACTATTTTTTTAAATAAAACTTATACGTGTGACAATGAACAACAGGTCGATTTCATGTGCACAGATCTGACTGAAATATTGCACACGGCCCTGCCTGACAGTTGTAACGAAGACAGATCTGGTCCCCCAAAACCGGCCCCAAAAGCCCACAATCGGAAAAATGGTTCGATGTGGAATGCATTGAGTACAAACGAATAATGAACAAAAAAGCGCGAAAAATAAAACTGAGTGAAAAAGGTACAAATGCACTTGTTCAGTACTACGAGGCATAAAAATATAAGAAATTGTTAAAGTGGAAACATAGACAATACAGGGCAACGTTAATTAACACATTAACTAATATGGAAAAGTGTAACCCTAAAGAATTCTGAGATTCCATTAATGAGCTAAGTGACACGGGGAGTAACCAGTTTAACACAGAAAAATTGGTTTCACCCCCAACAATGGATACAACATTTTCACAAACTGATACAGGTTAATAGAAAGCAAAACATCTATACGCCTATTGATTCAGAAAGGAAAGAATTTGATTTCCCGATAACAGCAACAGAACTACAGAAAGCTTTACCCTCTCGGAAGAATAAAAAGTCCAATGGTACGGATCGGGTTAACAATGAGATGACAAAGAGCTCGTTGCCTTACATGGCGGCTTGTTGCCGCAAGTTTTTTAACTCAATCCTGAAATCTGGTAACTTTCCATGACCCTGGCGAAGTAATTTAATTACACCCCTCCATAAAGGGAACACCCCAACAACCACATCTAATTATAGAGGAGTCGCGATATCCAGCTGTCTTAGCAAACTATTCTGCAAGATCTTAGACAATAGGCTGGTCAGACAATGTAATTCACTCTTCTCAAATTGGCCTCAGACCCGGATATAGGACCACGGACCATATTTGTACGCTTCGCCATATTGTCAACAGATTTCTAAAAAAGGTGAAAGATTGCATACTTGTTTTATGGATTTACAAAAAGCTTTTGACACAGTATGGCGAGATGAAATGCTATATAAGTTACACCAACAAGGAATAGGTGGTACGCTTCTGAAAACAATACGCAGTGTGTATGAGGAGGTGAAGTTCGCCATAAAGCTACCCGACGGCCTAATGGAAGATTTTAGGACCAACACTGGGGTAGAACACGGCTGCGTTTTTAGTCTCAGACTGTTTATTTTATACATTAATGATCTTCCAAATATTTTCGACAGTGCATGTGGAGCCGTGGAATTAATTGGGCGATACATACACTGCCTGATTATGCGGATGACCCCGTGCTTCTCTCATCAAGTAAGAACGACCTACAAAGAAAGTTGGACTGCTAAGTTACCTACCTTGATTCTTGGTTGCTAAAACTCAATACTAAGAAGACAAAAATAATGATTTTTAATAAGGGTGGAAAAATTATAGACTTGACCCTTAACTACAAGAACGATAGTAGTGGCACGTGTGGGCAATGAAACTATCTCGGCGTTAATCTTAGACTAAGAGGAAAAATTGATACTGATCAACTTTCTAATAAAGGCCTAAAGGCTATCTACCTACTGAGACAGAAAGTGCCCCTTATCGAAATTAATAGACACACAGGTAAGAAGTTTTTCGACACATTGGTTCGTCCCATCCGCACATGTGGATGCGAGGTGTAGGGAGTTGATAAGCTTAATCTTCCTCAGTTGGACACAGATCAGGAATTAAATGAAAAATTTGACAATAAATATGATCTCTTTCAATCAATTGTTTTAAACAGGCACTATGCGTAACTAAATACATCAGCACACTAGCCATACACGGAGAATTAGGTGTCTACTCCCTGGATATCGTTATTATCTTTTATATGCTACACCATTATGGTCAAATGTACATCAAGATAAACATTGCACATTTAGTTGTTCAGGAAAAAAGAGAAAAAAATCAAATTTTTATATAAGGTGGTACAAAAAACTTTCAACTTAGCTCGACGTGCTGTTATCGACCTGGGGCTGCCACACCCCCTTTTTGAAGACCGTGAGAAACAAAGTGTGCAACGTTGTTGATGCATTCTGTGTTGTCACATGTTAATATATATTTGGCTCTTGCTGTATCAGTCATGCTGCTGAAATACTCTTTGTTTTTAGGATGTTTTGTAGTAGGCACTCGCGCTCTTCTGTCAGGATTGTTCAGTGGAGGAGGAAGTGTGTCTCATCGTCTACCACTCCACAATGTTGACATAGACGCTGCGCTTCTGGGATGCGATGATATCTGCCTCTCTCGTTTCCCAAATTGTGGCAGCTTAGACGGAATCTTGTTAGGGCCTGGCGGTGTTTCGAAATTTGGCTCTTTTTGAGGTATGGTTCAAGTTCAAATTTGTCTTTAAATTGCCTATACGTTCTTAGTTTGTTTCGACCTTCATCGCTGTTTAGGTCTTCACATATTGCATCGCTGAAATACGAAACGGTCGAGTGTGTATCCAATGGGTTGTCCATAGGGGATGTTGGCATTATAAGCTTTCTACAATTGTGTAGACTGTATATCCAGGAGTTCATGTCATTATCGCCTGGAAGGTCCGGGGTCTCTATGACTTCTTTTATCAGGTGACCAGCTGGTAGGGCATCAACGTGCTCCTTGTATTTCCTCAAATTAATTACCATGTTTACCGTCAGTGGCAGAATACCCAGTTCCAGTTTCGAACCTATGTTACTACAGTGTCTTGGTAGGTCTAGCAGGTGCTTGTAAAATCTGTCTTGCATATTTTCATACCCCACATTATTTAAGCTCTTCATAATATTGTAGTGTGTAGTTCGATGGAGTGATCGTTTTTTAGAGGTGGTGAGTTTTTTGATGATTTATGATTTCAGGGAACCAGACTTCTGAGCCATAAGTAACAATAGGATTTAGCAGAGATTTTTAGTAGTTTTGTTCCAATATGGGGTGGTATATGTTGTAGTGGTAAAGATTTAATAAGGGCGTAAGACGTATTGATGTTTTGCTTTCTATTAACCTGTATCAGTTTTTGAAAATGTTGTATCCATTGTGGGGCTTTTTTGGAAAATTCTTCTCTTGCTAACCCGAACTGGCACTTACCGTCAAATTTTAGTCCTAAGTAGGTATATGCATTGACGGATTCTATTGGGTTGCCATTATAAAGAAATCTTACTTGGGGTTTGTGGTGTGTTTTGGAGAATACCATCGTTTTCGTCTTTTCAACCTTTAATTTTAAACGCCATTGTTTGTTGTGGGTGGAGAGTTTATCTAGTTTGTCTTGTAAGCCTTCTTCTGAGTTTGCTAAAAGTATTAAGTCATCTGCAAACAATAGACATGGGACCTCGCTATGTTTCGGAGTTAGGTTGTTATTTAGTCCTATAAATTCATCAGGCAGGTGGTTGATAAAGATATTAAATAGGGTGGGGCTTAAATTGTCCCCTTGTTTTACGCCTATGTTAATATTGAAGTAAGCCGTTTTGCCATTCGAAAATTTAAGTGAAGATTGTGGACTGTTGTACATTGACTTTATTACTTTGTAGAATTTTCCCCTATTCCAATATCAGCAAGTTTTTTTAAGGAGACCGGTTCTCCAGATAGAGTCGAACGCTTTTTTATAATCTAAAAAACAGGCGTAGACATTTTTATTTTCTCTTTTAGTGCTTTTATTGATTAGTGTTTTCAGAATCATAATACAATCCGATGTTCTGTGGTCTTCCGGATCCATGTTGGAAGTTAACGAATTTCTCGTCACAATGTTCCAGTAATCTGTTGTTTATGATTGAGCTAAACACTTTCGCTAAGCATCTCATTGCTGAAATATCTGTAGTTCGAGGGTAGAGTTGTGTCACCTGATTTGTGGATTGTTGTTATAAAAGATCTATTCCAGGATGTTGGGTAAATGCAACTAGACAAAATGTGGTTAAACAGTTTTGTAATAGGGGCACATAGAATGTCCTTTCCGTATTTCAGGGTTTCATTTATTAGCCCGTCGGGGCCTGCTGATTTATTGTTTTTTAGTTTAGCTAGAATATGTTTAACTTCACTAATGGTGATCGCCCTATCAGTGATGGGATTGTGTGTTAGTTTATTTTCTGATTCAGCTGTACGTTTTGTTATATCCTCTTGGAATGGATTAAGCGGGTCGCGTGTGCTTAATGGATTTTGGAAATGTTTAATCCAAGTTTCGGGGTTTGGTGGGGAAGCCACACCAGATTTATTATTCAAACAGATTGTCAGTAATCGGTTTCGCCTGCAAGACATAGCTACGAATTCAATCGCATCACACTGTTTGACTGATCCACGCCAATCGGGATCATCTATCTGGTTAAAAGCTATTGAAAATATTTTTCATCATCTGAATTTTGGGCTTGTGTGGTCAAATAAATCTACGTTTGACATAAGGAAATTATTATTCGCCCTGTCAAAAAATTACAAGAAAACCATTCAGACTGGTGACATACTAATTTGGAAAATTCATATAAATTTTCGTTCTACAGTAATATCAAAAATTGTTTCCGGTCGGAAGATTATCTCGCAGTAGAAAAGAACAGCGCCATACGACAGTCCTTCACAAAACTGAGAATTAGCGCCCATAGATTGACCATCGAAACTGGTAGGCACAAAAAAAACTAACTGTTCCCTCGGATCAAAGATTTTGTTCGTTTTGCAAGGACAGGGTGGAAGATGAGATACATTTCCTGTTTGAATGTCCACTATATAGCGTGGAACGGGCAGCACTCTTACACTCTTACGGGAAGTGAATCACATCATCCCAGACAGTGCAAATATGAGCCACCAGAAGCTAGCCAAAATACTAATCGGGGAGTTTAACTGCGACATAACCCCACTAATTATGCGTTACGTCAACCAAATACATACTCAGAGACAAGACACGGGTGCATCTATCCATAAAACTGAGTTGAAACGAAACTGATATTTACATTTTTTTGGTCTTTTTTCCTGTTTGTTTGTTTTGTATCACTCAAATGTTCATATTTCTGTATGTTTTACCATATGTTTCATGTCATATACCCATGTTTGGGAATGAACGACAATAAATAATAATAATAATAATAATAATAATAATAATAATAATAATAATAATAATAATAATAATTCTAGTTTCGTCATGAATTTCGTACTTGAACCATTCATGCTCTAGAGCACGGATGCCCAAATGGCATGTCGAATCAGTTTTTCTATTATGATACGAATTTCATCCCATGTATTTAAGTATAAATAAAATAAATGGTGAAAATTAATGTCATTCACATTCAACGATCTTACATTATTACTTGCACCCTTTAACAACAGAGAAAGGGAGAGAAAAAACGCCGAGGAAAAACTTGAAAATATTGAAGGATGAAGAGTATGAAATTTCAAAATGCCACGTGACAAGCTCATGAGAACTTTGACTAAGAACGAAATCCGATTCGAATTTTGTGAATTTGGTTCATTCATTTCTTACAGACATCGGACTCATTAAGGCGCCCATGAAAACACATTCTGCCCACGAATGAGATAAACTCGGACTGCCGCGCAAAAATAATAGATTCCCATTGTGTTATGTCTGTTTAAGAAAGGGTTCCGTCGAAAATATCAGAACCCTTTCTGAATAGTTTTTTTTTTCATGTAGACAACGATCAGCTGATTTTGTCTTACCATTCCCACCATTCGTTTATTTCACCGCTGTAGCAAAATACACTCGCCAAGAACATTTTATGGTTCTGTAATGGGTGTAAATTGGGTTACAATAACAATTTTAGAGGCAAAGCACCGTACAGAACAATTTTTTCGATGTAAGTTCAACAGTTTTTGAATTATCATGCACAGACTTTTAACCTTTTGAACTCCAGAGGCCGTTTTTTTCCGGCCGGGTCACAAGCTACGTCATAATGTCATTAAGGGGGATGACTGCAAGGTAAATGTGTGGTGTAGATCAGTCAATAGTATCAAACGTGCATCCCTAAGGCTACACGTTGAAAATATTTAATGGTCTACCCCCAAATAATAAATATGGACTCTTCCTATTGCTACCATCGAACTGACATGGAAGATACCACCAGAGTTCAAAGGGTAAAATAGCTTCTTCGCGCGTGTGGAAGATAGATTTTCACTATGGCGAAATCGATTCTCTGTATCTTTCACTCAGGATTTTACAGCTTCAACATTTATTTCCTAAATAAATTATATTTGAGTGTATGATCTATTATGTAAATGGGAACTGTGTGATTCCGTGATTCAGTGATTCAGTCCGCCCGCGTGTAGCTAAAAATTGATATGCAATGTAACTAGAAACTTTCTGTCGCCAGGGCGGGCTGGGCTATCCTTCCTCGGACGGGTTGTCCCGCTAGAAGACTCATATATGTTTATTTAAGTATTACGTGAGTTACTTATAATATATTCTGTACACGACAGGGTGGTTTTGTCAAAATTTATATAAGCAGAAGAAATTCATTTGTTACATTACTCTTGCACACTAGTGTGATTTCTTATTAAACATTTACGTAACTCAACGGTCAATTATTAAATTATTAATCATCATTATTATTATTAATGGGTTTTTTTAATTTTTCAAGAAAATTCCTCAAAACCATATCATCGGACGAGCTCGACCAGCTCATTCCCACTCGGGGTCCAATGATATGGTTTGATGGAAATGTTTGAAAAATATATTTCTTTTCATGCTTAATTTGTAAATTACGCGGACGGATGCGATCGATTCATGCGGGTAACATCTTATTATAAAAGCCATAAGAAACATCATCCATTTTTTAGTAGTCATTGAACTTTGGAATTTTGGGATGAAACTGAGCTCTGTTTGCTCAGAAAACCCTCTACAACAGTGTATAACATCAGGGCATTTCATGGCCGAAGTCAAGAAACACCTTGTTTTGTCATCAACACACAGAGGCTATTATCACCTCAGTGTGTTCCGAGATGATGCCTTGAAGTACTGAAGTCTAGACCTCGCTCTGGGTACATATTAACGGCTGCAAGGACGACCGGATATATGGACCAGAGACGAGGTCGAGATTTCAATACTCCACCTCGGAACTCCCTGGGTGATAAAGACCAACCCCTCTAACAATACCAATCTTAAAAAGTGACCAACTTGTCATTTAAACGAGGAATTATTTTATTTTGCGTAATTCAATACAAAGCGCTGTTGTCATGAGTGCCTTGGAGATTCAAGAACATGCATTCACGTCGATTAAAACAGTGTCATTATCAACGGAGTTTCCGTTTCAGTTGAGCGCAAAACAGTTGATATCCGCATGTATTTGACGTTATTATGCATAATTAATCAGTTAGCTTTATTGACTGAATTATGGGATTGCTAAAACATAGCGTCTTAAACCTGTGTACAAATAGAAGAATTTGATTAATTCTGTAGTGGATAACACGCAGCTTCGAAAATCTTCCTTTGTCCGCACGTGCTTGGAGTGTTGATATTCTCAAAACAGAACACCATTTCGTCGAGACGTTTTTACATGTATAGATAGTTTTCAGCTGACGTCACACATTCCACGGTGCACCGCTTGTCTGCTATGTTATGGGTAGAAACAATGTAAACAAAGATCGCTGTCCATGCAATCGCTGTTCCTTGTTTTTAAATATATAAAATCATACCCCACAACTGCTTTGTCGAGGGTCGCCTACAGAAACGAAACGAAACGAAAGTGATCAAAATAATATGCATTCCTGGTTATTTGAACGAAGCTCGGAGATTATGCTAATTCAAAATTTAGTTTTTTCGGATTGCTCATGCACATAATTCAATCGAAAAAAGTCTTTTTGGGGAGAGACGTAGTACTTTTCGAGTCAGGATTTCTTCCCGCTTTGGGCATATGCCATAGAAGACTGGGCCAAAGTTGTGTGATGACTTGGACAGAGTCGGTGAAGAAGAGAAATTAAAAGGGATCCTCCACCAGACGACGAGACCTCCCCACCCCCCCCCCCCCTCCCCGATTAGCGAAGTTTTGGGATAGCAATCAAATATATGTCGAGGGCAATGCGTGTAAATGTTCCTGCTATTGAGTTGAGTACCAATGAAGCAGACGAACTATCGACAACCTATCGGGCCACCAGTCTAATTCTATAAGGAATCTGACGCATTAATCTCACTTCTTCCCGCATATATATGTATCACTGGGGAAGCGAATTCAAGTGTTGTTACGAAAATCACTGTAAAAGGTCAACGAGGATTCCGGAAACATTTAATACAAGTTCAGACACCTCCCCAATGAGGGACAGTTCGGATTGGATAGGGCAATGCGACTAGCTAAAGAATAGAAAGCCTAACATACCTAAACTCACGTTCTCTCGCGTACTTCATGAGGTCAGATCTCACCCTGTGGAA
The DNA here is from genome assembly GCA_031216915.1 of Pictodentalium vernedei. Classification (NCBI taxonomy): domain Eukaryota; kingdom Metazoa; phylum Mollusca; class Scaphopoda; order Dentaliida; family Dentaliidae; genus Pictodentalium; species Pictodentalium vernedei. Next base: position 322,246,069 of record CM062294.1, read on the forward strand.
AGGTGACCTCGCCAGCTCACCCCCGACAAGGTCAACGCCACCTCCTGCCCTTCTTCAAAAAAGAACTTCAGAAATAAAGCCCAGTGTAACAGAATACCCCAAAAGCATTGCTTCGTAACAAATCTTCTCACCTTTTCGTCCTTATATCTATCTCTTTAAACAACGTAACAGTCCAGAGTTCGATCCCTTTCCGGGACGACCCGAGTCGTATCCTTGGGCAAGGCACTTTATCCCGGTTGCCTACATGGGGGCACGATGACACCGTGTACTAGGGCGTACTGCACGTCGATGGTGCACATGTCTTTAACAGCCGTAACCCTGTTTGAACAGAGTTAGAATGTTGAGGAGCTGATAGTTGCTCGTCGTTGCTTGGTGGTTCTCTCCGGGTACTCCGGCTTCCTCCACCCGTAAAACTGTCATGGTCACGATTAGCCGTTGTGCATAAGTATGTGACCTTAAACCCCAATAAATAAATAAACAACGTAACAGCCAAAACCAGTCAGCGCTATTCACAAAAATCACCATCCAATTTTCATTTTTTGTCTCAAAAATATAGCTTATGACCCCCCTCTCTGGAACGAGATCGTTCCAATGAAGGGTCATAAGCTATATTTTTGACGTAAAAAATGAAAAAAATAGTCATTCAAGAATTTAGTTTGCAAGTTTTGTCTCCTTTTCGTGTTAGATAAGGGGGTATGAATATTCATTAATGGGACCTGTCAAGAGTCTGTTATAATCGAAAATAAATAAAGAACTGAAGGGAGAATATATCTGTGAATGTATTGTAATGATGACATGATTGAACAAATTCCTGTTGTATGTATGAGAATACAGACACTTTGATCTCGCAGAGCTCGTTAATGTTGGTCGATGTACACGGGTAATTAATAGTAATTCCCAGTGAATACTGTCCAACGAACGAACAATACTGACTGTGAAAATGGAATGTAAGGTTATGATCGGGCACTGACAAGAAGACGCTTGTAACAAAATCGCCAAAGAAAACATTAGACGTAATGTGAAAAACGGAAATTAATATCCTGTCGTAACATCATCTTTGTCGCGATTTCGAAACAGTCTGTTGACAAACGATGGTGGATATCGGATGGCATGCCAGTCTTTCATCCCACGAAGAGGTAATTTGAAAACTTTTGAGTGTCAAAAATTCAGGAACAGTCGCGTATGTATCCCATCAGCGTCCAAATTTTCTGACTTGTGACGTTTACATTCAGATATTAGGTCGGTAGCCATAGAGAAGATAGTTGAACTTTGTGTAGACATTCATTGCATGAAAGTATGGGTGCTAATGAACTACCAACTATAAATGATCTAGATAAATGAAACAACAAGAGTACCTGGAATAGGGTCAGAACTAACAAGAATAGACCAGAATAGCTAAATATAGTAACAATAAGCAAAGCTAGGAGGTATCCTAGATAGGTATCCCCAAATAATACAATACCAGGCCATAGGTATCCTCAAATACCCGTATATGCCTATGTGCTAGGTCACATTGTATCACATTGTGCCTTTTCACATAAGCACATATCGGCACATAAAGCATGTGCCTTTGTGCTAGGGCATATTGTGTCACATTGTGCTTTTTCACATAAGCACATAAGACAAAAAAGGGGATTCTCCAGTTGGTATCCTCGAATAAAACAATACCAGGACATAGGTATCCTCAAATACCCGTATGTGCTAGGGCCTATTGTGTCTCATTGTGCCTTTTCACATAAGCACATATCGGCACATAAAGCGTGTGCCTTTGTGTTTGGGCACATTGTGTCACATTGTGCTTTTTCACATAAGCACATACGACAGATAAGGGATTCCACAGCCACAGGCACATAAAGCATGGGGTGCCCGGGGATATTGCCATTGGATATAGGCTTTTATTACACACACAGGTGTTTCCCCAGAATGGGATTCCATTGGATATTGCCATTGGATATAGGCTTTTATAGGGATTCCACAGCCACAGGCACATATAGGGATTCCACAGCCACAGGCACATAAAGCATGGGGTGCCCGGGGATATTGCCATTGGATATAGGCTTTTATTATACACACAGGTGTTTCCCCAAAATGGGATTCCATTGGATATTGCCATTGGATATAGGTTTTTGTTATACAGAAGGGAGATAACTCTGCATATAGGTTATGGGAAATCAAGCAATCTGATTGGTTAGTTATTATCTAGATAAATGAAACAACAAGAGTACTTGGAATAGGGTCAGAACTAACAAGAATAGACCAGAAATTGCTAAATATAGTAATAATAAGATAAACTCTTCCACCTAATAGGCTCTTCTACGTTACTGGAGTATACTCCTGAACAAAGGAACATGCCCAGGTAGAGGAAAACTATTACATATATAGATAGAGCAGAGAATTCCGAAAGAATTCGAAATAGTAAAAGTTGGGTGGATTTTGGTGATTTGGAAGGATTGTCTGGTTGTTTGTGGTAATTAGATTTACTCTTCTACAAAGGAACACACCCTCAAAACATACCCCGTCTTATTGCAGAAAAATTGGGTAACATAGCAACCACGTGCCTTCAGTATACAAAATGGACGACGGAAACACGTATCACCCTAACAATACGCGCTGCGCATGCGCACTAACACCACGTATCACTATGTAGATGACGTCACAAGATGGCCGCTCACGCGGGTTACCATGGCCACACAACATGGCGTCACTAGGTCACGTGACATGACGTCACTTCCGGGGTCATCCACCGGGGTTATCGAAATATTCCCTCAAACGTGCATGACATACTACTGACGTGCTCGTTCCAATGAGCGACCATAAGCTGTCTGTTGAAGGCCAAGATGTTCTGTCATCAAAGTTTTTGCAAGTGGTGTCTGCTTGTCGTGTTCGCAAAAGAGTTAAAAAGGAAATATATTAACTCCACACAAGAAGGGTTAGCACTGGTTGAAGACAGGTGCACCGTCGACGTGCAGTACGCCTTAGTATGCAGCGCCACCCTGTCCCCATGTGGGCAGTTAAGGGTGAAGTGTCTTGCCCATGGACACAACGCGGTTGCCACAGGTGAGGTTCGAACCGAGGACCTCTCGGCTTGCAGCCTGCATCTCTACCTGCTAAGCCACCGCGCCCCCATCAGTTAATTGTCACTATTTCAAAATCTATATTCGTAAAAGTATCCCCCAAAAACATAAGAAACGCTGAGAAAAGTTGGTAAAAGTGGATGCTCTATGGCGATATCAACTTTGAATATTTGTTTTTTCGATTATTAACTCATTCAATGAAGTTGAAATGATTTATAGTGATTGTTAGCCTGTTTTGTTTTCTTTCTTTTTCATCTGACCAAACTTTCAGGTACTTTCCCTCTGGCCTGGCATTCTTTGGGAGTTCAGGAGTGCTGCACGCCTAGAAAAAAATTGAGGAGGGCAATTTTTTGCACCCCTTGATTTTCCGGGATGTCAGACCTGTTTGGGACTGCCTTTAAAATCTGTTATCATCTGTCAATGTTGCATTGATTCGCAATAATTCCTGACCCATTCTGTGTCGCATTTCGATACATTTTGAGAGTAAAAGACAGTCCTATAAGAATTGGATGCAACATTTTGAATAATGAGAATACACGTGTGCCAATGTTTCCACTATGTAGCTGAATGTAATATAATTTTTCAGTCACAATAGTAATACCTTGAAGTAAATATGCAGTACATAGAGAGTGTATTGTCAATAAATCACCTGCAGGGCGATGATTTCTCTCAAACAATAAATGCCAATTTGATTCAAAGTGTAATTAGCATAAGCAAAGTTTCAGCCAATGGACCTCCGGGTTAAACCTCTTGTGCTTCTTGTGTTTCTGTACGAAATTTGATACCTCCACTCTATGGGTGATTGAGGAGCAATCCACCCTCCACGTACTGTAACCAAAAAAGCATACAAGTATATATATTGAAAATTCCAGGTGCAATTGCACTCCCAAGCAATCTGAGGAGGGCAATTGTTTTGCACTCCTTGATTTTCTTGGCTGCCAGGCCTGACTTTCCCTTCATCCACACTCGTGAAATTTAGCACACTGATGGGAAACATGAAATTCTTAGGGGACAACCATTTGTTTGCCGGAATTCTATATACCATGAGAGCGATGCGGATTTTTTTTATTTTTTTTTTTTAATGTCTTTAATATCAACACTTATGTCAAGTCCCCTCTTTCAAACTTTGCATATCTTTTCTCCAATGAAAACAATATCTAAAAATGTGTTCACTTATTGGAAACTTTTCATCCCCCAGGTGAACTCATAGGGGTCATGAGTCGGAAAAAATCAACTTTGTCCGATTTTCATGGCATTTTAGTATGTTGCAGAGCTAAACAAAATTAGGAGACAACCGTATTTTTGTTTTTAAAGATGCAGCCATTTTTATGTCCTTACGTCACTTCAGATTTGAGCATTTTCTCATTAAAAACGCTTATTTGTGAAACACACAGCTCCATCCTTCAGAAAGATACAGCTAGCTTTGAAACTTCGCACGCAATTTCTGGGTACTGAAGTTGATCCATCCAGTTCTACTTTTTGTAATTTTCTCTCTTCATTGGAAGGAGCCGGATTCTAAGAGTTGTCTTTAAAGATATCCATTTCCAGCTCATTTTTCAGCCTACCCTTCTGAAATTTTGGAAATATAATCTCCATTAAAAGTCATATCTAACACTGTGTTGCCCTGCTTCGAAATTCCCAACCGTTATGGCCGACCTTGAAAGTGAGATCTAAGGAGTGTGTGTGTGTGTGTGTGGGGGGGGGGGGGGGGGGGGGGGGCATAGGGCAAAAAATTAGAATGTGTTTTTTTTTTAATTTTAGCTAAACAAAATATAAGATAGCTGCTTTTTAGTCTTTTGATTTATCGCCATTTTGAGGGTTTTTTGTCACTTCAAATTATGGGATGTTTAGACATTCATCATTAAAAGCCTTAACCCTTTCAACACGGTATGCATAAATTGTCGCGTGCCGGGAGGTGGGGGGGGGGGGGGGTCTTCCAAAAAATTCCGGACACAAGGCCTAAAATATTTTTTCACCTTTTGACCACCACCCACCCACCCACGTGCAAAAAAAAATATTTTTTTTTCCTCTGACCACTTGGACACCCACCCCACCACCTATATTTTTTCAGTGTATCACCACAGTGGGTAATCAAAAATTATTGCACTGAGCTTCCAGTTGTCAATCCTTGCCTTAATTTGAATCCTAATCTACTGTCTAAACTAATTATGTACACATCAACCAGCATCAACAGAAGCATTTAGATTTCACTAAAGAAAATTGTTATTAACTCCTTTGTTATCAAGCATGCATTTATTTTTACTGGGAAAAATTTCATTGTTATTTTTCGTTGTGACTGTTGAGCATTTGTAATTCATGCATTTCAATAATATGCCTATATACACTATGGCGTAGTGTATACTGGCATATTATTGAAGTGCATGAATTACAAATGCTGAACTGAAAGTTCTGGCCTCAATGCTCTCATAATAATTATCATTCATGTGTTAAGTTCCGAGACTGAAGAAACAGTTTAAATTTAGTGAAGAAGTTTTAATGTTAATGACCTGACTACAGGCTAAGTGTCTAGGCTTGAGGCTTCAGCCAGTTAACATTACTCAAAAGACAGCGTAGGAAAGCTGAAAATCTGTCACCTAACACTATTGTAAATCTCACTGTCCGTCCTGGTCCGTCTCCAAAAAAATGTCAGCATTGATTTCTGCATATAACAGCATATAATGTAACAATTAGACCATTTTTGTGAACATCAAATAGAGGATTAAAATAATCTTCTTTTGCTGCATAGTATTATGCTCAGCTACTCATCTATATACTCTGGCTCAGTCAGGGTCAGTTTTCAATTCAAATATTAACTGTAACTTTTGTTTCATGTTTTCACGAGATAGCCAGACAAACCCTCTGTGAAAACCCTGGTACTATCACTATGAGCTTGAATTAAGTAAGTGGGGTTTTATATCAAAGATGCACAGTGAGAATTTTCATTAGTTTCAGGTTACAAGAGCTCTACTCAGAGAAACTGGGCATTTAGATTATTTTCCGTAAATTTTTTACATTATTTTAAATGTTCTGCTAAACACATGAATACTGGACTTTTCGTCGGAAAGACAGTTCGCCGGAAAAGACATTTCGCCGGAACTTAAAGTTTTAAAATTGGACAGTTCGCCGAAAAGATTTTAAAATTTCAAAAATGACTTACCCATTTTTTAAAATCCGTTTAACAGGTCAAAACCGGTCCATTGAGGATGAAATTCTAAACTGAAACCACTGGGTCGGCGATGATGACTTAGGCAGCGATCACCTCCCGGTCCATGCCTCGCTGCAGCTAGGAAATGGCCCACTCAGGTACCACCCCCCCCCCCCCCCCCCCCCACTCTCCGCAGAAATTTTAGAAAAATTAATTGGAACATGCTAAAAAATTCTGGGACTCTTTCAAAATCCTAACTGGGCAAAAAAACAGGGGGGGGGGGGGGGGTGCAAAGCCGCTGCCAAACCTCTTATAAGGGAAGACGGTTCCTTCACGCGCATCGACAAAGACAAGGCCGACACTTTTGCCGACCTCCTAAGAAAAACGCATCTCCCGTATCATTATGACGCTGTCATAAACGCGATTGGTGACTTCATCAATGAACACCCCCGAAATCTACCGTGACCCGGGGGCGCAGTGGCTCAGTAGGTAGAGGTGCAGGCTGCAAGCCGAGAGGTCCTCGGTTCGAATCCCACCTGCGGCAACTGCGTTATGTCCTTAGGCAAGACACTTCACCCCCATTGCCCATGTGGGGGCACGATGACGCCGTGTACTAAGGCGTACTGCACGTCGATGGTACGCATATCTTCAACCAATCTAACCCTGCCTGTGCTGCAGTGCGGAGTTACGATGTTGGGGAGCTGGCAGCTGCTCGTCGTTGCTCGGTGGGTCTCTCCGGGTACTCCGGCTTCCTCCACCCGTAAAACTGTCACGGTCCTGATTAGCCATTGTGCATAAATATGTGACCTTAAACATCAATAAATAAATAAATAAATAAATAAATAAATAAATAATCTACCGTGACCCCAAATTCGATAACGCGCCAGAAGACGGGATGACGATGACCACGTCACCCCCATCACCAATGACGAAATCATCAACGTCATTAAAAAATGCAAAAATTCGTCCTCACCCGGCGAAGACGAAGTGAGCTACAAAATTCTTAAACAAAGCCCAAATTCCCTAATCAAAAAACTAAACAAACTGTTCAACGCATGCCTCACCCATGGCTACTTTCATTGGAGGCAGAAAAAAGATTTTAAAATCTTTTTTCTGCCTCCAATGGGGCCACTATAGACACAAAAATGCCACTATAGACACAAAACACTATGGAGAATCCTATGTTAAATTTGTGTCTATAGTGGCCCCATTGGGGTATGGGGAATTCAGTGTTAAATGCTTATTTTGTCTATAGTGGCACCCTTAACTACTCCCATCCTCCCCAATAAAGATCACGATTGTGCACCAATAAATAAATAGCAGGCTGTTTTGAAGATTCTACGAACTGCTTGAGACATCTTGGCGATTGTCTGGCACATTTTGGCGAACTGTCTGGCACATTTCGGCAAATTGACCAAACTTTCGGCGAACTGTCCAAACATCCGACGATCTGCCAAAACTTCGGCGAAGTGTCCAATATTCCGGCAAAATGTCCAAAATCCCGGCGAATTGTCTTAAAAGTTCCGGCGAACTGTCCAAACTTTCGGCGAACTGTCCAAACTTCCGACGAAGCGTCCAAAATTCCGGCGAATTGTCTCGAAAATTCCGGCGAACAGTCCAAAGTTTCGGCGAACTGTCTTTCCGGCGAAAAGTCCTGTCCCCAAACACATTGCTACTCATTGTAAAATCCAAATTGTGCCGTGGTGATTCAGCTATGAAAATTATGTTAACCATTCCCAAATTAAAATTCATAAATTTCCACTGATTGTTTTTCGTCAAACTGGAGTACACAATTCTTTAATGCGTCTAATTTAATTTACAAAAAAGAGAACAAATCCCGTAATCAGCCTAGTGGGGCCTTATTCACTAACCCTACCTGACAAACAGGTGCCTATTAGACTACTAAACAACAATATAGCCTTGTTATGTGAAAATAATTCGAAAAAAAAACACCAGGAAAAAAATTGCAACTCCAGAAAAAAAGGTGTTTTGGACCCCATCCGACCACCCACCCACCCCGGCCTTGTGTCCGGAATTGTTTGGAAGACTCCCCCCCCCCCCCCCCCCCCCCCTGCGCGTGCAGAAAAAAATTGGTAGTGGACGAGTAGACGGTATGAAGAGCCAAAAAACCGAAGCGAGGCTCGGTAATAATTTAATCCAACAGCTCGACAGAGCTGTTGGATTAAATTATTACTGAACCTTCCAACAAGACAGGATGGTTTCGCCCATTTCGCCGTTGACAGTATTGACTGAAAGGATAGCTTCCAGGGCTCCAGTGTTGAACGGGTTAAATTGGTGCCGTCCGTAATTGTTAAAGATACAGTTTTGAAACTTTGCACATCGAAGTCAGGTTATCTTAACTTGTTCCATCCGTTTTTATTTTTTAACATTTTGACCCTCTATGGGAAGAAACCGGATTTTAAGTTTTTTTTAAAAAACAATTAATTTTCCCCTCATTTTAATATCTTCTTTCTGAAAGTTTGAAAATATAATCGTAAATAAAAACGGTTACCTGAAATTATTCCATCTGTTTTTACTTTTGGTAATTTCGACTCACAATTGACAGGAGCTGGATATTAAACGTTTTGATAAAGATTATAATTTCGAGCTCATTATTAAGGGTATCTTTTGAATGTTTTAACATTTAATGTCCAATAAAAGCCATATCTAAAAATGTGTTGCCGTACTGGAAAATTCCCAATTTTAAAGGCAGAACTCTGAGGAGACGTCATGGGTGAGTTGGGGAAGTGATGGAATCAACAATTAAAATGCGTCGGATTCCTTGTAAATTTTTCTGTGTTATCGAGCTCAAAATTAGAATATAAGCTGTTTTCAGTTTCTCGATTTATCGCCTTTATTGGTGTTTTTACGTCAATACAAAGTTTGACAATTCTTTATATATTCATTAGAACGCTAAGGTTTTACGAAGGGTTAACAAACGTTTTCTGGAGTCACAGTGGTATTACCGTGTTCAGCAGAGTACCTAGAAAAAAAACACTTAAATTTGAAAATAGTTGCTCTACGACGATTTGCCACAGTTTACTCTCAATGGACGATGCTCTAATCTGGTAAGGCTCTCATTTCGGCAGTTGTAAGGCTACATGCACGAAATCTGGTACGAATATAAAGGTTGATCAGAATTTAAATGTATTGTGTAGCTGGATTTTCGATTTTCTACCTTTATCCAAAAGAATTCCCAATTTACTTTTTTTTTCTTTCATTTTTTAATATCAACGCCCATATCAGCTCTCCCTGTTTCAACTTTTGCATATCTTATCTCCAACTAAAAAACATATTTAAAAATATGGTAATGACTTGGGAAGTCCTCAAGGGACAAATTCTCAATTCTGTTATGATCGAATTTTCAGGTGACGTAATTTACGTCGGGGGGTCACAAAAAATTAAATGTCGGCTGATTCTCATGAAATATGAGTATGTTGTACCTGTAAAAAATTAGGAGCTACCTATTTTTGTTTTTCGATTTATGGTCAGTTTTAGGTTTCAGCGTCACTTCAAATTTTGAGGTCTCTGTCACACAGCTCTCGATCAATAATAATGTACCAAGAGGGGTAAATTACTTGTTCGTGGGCTCGGATGCTTTGGTTGGCTATGGGCTGGTGCATTTTCGATGTTCTTCTTGCGCTATCTTTGGAGAGGAAAGTGGGATGACTGTTGTGTACAACAAAGAAGTCGAATGATTAAGTGGGTATATCTCAGAAAGCTGCTTTTAACGAGTTTAAATAGTACCTCAGAATGACACCAATATCATTTACATTTCTAATATTGGTAACGTTTCATTTTTTATCAAGATTCTTCAAAGCAAATAAATAATTAAGTTCATAGGTTTTCATTTGTGCTTTTGAATACCCAGGTGGCCAATAAAACATTCCGAATCTACTGCTGAAGATGGATTGCTGTTGCTGATTCTGGTCACGATAGCAATGGTTGTGTCAGTGACAATTGTCATGCAGGTGATGTGAAACTTTGCTTAGTGTAACAAAGTGTGATACTTGCGTTATGAAGCACACCAAAACAGATCTGCAAATGTAGATCGAAACTGCTTGTGAAACATGGACGGGCGACTCAGGGATGCACCCGTCACGTGCCCCGCTATTTTTGTAACTCATTTTTCACAAACACCGAGTCCAAAAGACAGGGTATTATACGCGATACCACATAGACATCCACTCCCTCTGGTAGTGGATGTCCATGTGTTATCGATGATAATATCGTACTCCATGCATACAGCTAATACAACTATAGCCCCGGAGAAGAAGCCAGCGGTGGACCATACTCATCTTCCATATTTCCAAATTTTCTCCAGGGAGGCCCCCAGAGCCCATCGACGAGAGTGACACACGCCTCATCTTGCTCGCCTTTACTCGCATCATGCCCCATGATTGAAATGTTGGGCCCCACCCCATGCCTCACATATCCGTCGGAAACTCAGAATCCTAGGTAAGCGGCTGTGAAACACTGGTTGTTATGGCAAATGATTACCGACTTGTTTACAGGTAAATTGCTATGATGTGGCGTAAGGCCCACGTTTAACCGACTGCGTTTGTAAATCCCCCTTAACCCTGGAAAGGGGGCGCGGTGGCTCAGTAGGTAGAGGTGCAGGCTGCAAGCCGAGAGGTCCTCGGTTCGAATCCCACCTGCGGCAACCGCGTTGTGTCCTTGAGCAAGACACTTCACCCCCATTGCCTACGTGGGGGCACGGTGACGTTGTGTACATAGGCGTACTGCACGTCGATGGTGCATATGTCTTCAACCAATGCTAACCCTGCTTGTGTGGAGTTCGTATGTTGGGGAGCTGACAGTTGCTCGCCGTTGCTAGGTGGTTCTCTCCGGCTTCCTCCACCCGTAAAACTGTCGCGGTCATGATTAGCCATTGTGCAGAAATATGTGATCTTAAACACCAATAAATAAATAAATAAATATAACGCTGGAAAAGAATGGTAATAAAACCCAATTGGTAAACTAAAATAAAACAAATCACCAAGATGATAGATATTTGTGTGGGCCTACGGTAAGAATATTCTACCTCCGTGGGTAGACAGGGAAACCCTAGTAGAATTGTGTTTTTCGTCATTTTAAGGGTGGTAACAGCAATTTGTGTCACCTTTTCAATTTTCTGAATGGTTGATTGTCGGTAAAGTGAATGCCACTTTTAGAAAGGGCGTGAAAAAGTAAAGCGCAATACCTCTGTAGTGTATCAGATAAAGCACAACATATCCGGCAAGTGTATGTCGAATAAGTGAAACGGCGCCATTACATCACATAATGACGTTGCCAATTCTAGCGGTCTCCATGTAAGGCTTGGTTTCGTTTTCAATGGTGCCCATTTTACAATTCAAGTAATGAATCGAGTAATCATTTCATCATGTGTCGATATACAAAATTGTTGGCTAGATAAAGCAGATTTGAACAGGCCATGTGATTCCTATGGTATGGATGTCTCTCAGAAAGCTGTGTTCTCCAAACACAGCAGGAGAGAATGCGAGAGAAACCATAACCAAACTAAATGCATGAGTAGTATATAATGTGGAGATCGTGCCTGATTTACCGCACCTCATACGTGACACCATAAGTCACGTGACCAGTGATGTCCCTGTGTTGCCTTGGGAAGACTTCGTGACCGACCGTGTTGTGATGATGTCACAACAGAACAACAGAAGCTTCCAAATTACAAGGCAAGTACAAGCATGTACAAGCATTTAAGAATGCAAAGTAATCCATCATTTAGATTATCATTATTATTATTTTTCCGTCACCAACCTTAAAGCGTCAGTCACAAATGGCCTGTGGCGTGTTGGCGGCGGCCGTAAGTCCCTAAAATTGCCATAACCGTGCGGTGTCCACACGCGGTAGAATACGGCAGCCGTGAGGTGATCTCAAGGTTTTGTGCTCATCGCAGGGGCTTGCGATTTTTTTAACTTGACATTAAACTGTTTTCGGAAAACGCAAGGCCGGAGGACGCAACCCCACCACACGTATAATCGCAAGGTCAGTGTACGGTGGTTTTGATGTGACTATGTGATGGCCGTGAGGTAACCTCAATGCCACCCCACGATTTTCACCCTGTCTGGGGTGCCAAGAAAATCCATTTCGCGCCCTTGCGGTGGTCGCAACAACAGTGCGGGCGCCGTGCGATTGCCTTGCAGTCGCCGTGAGGGAGCCTCGCAGTTTGTTAAATGGTGCCTTGCGGTCTCCTAACGGATTTTTATTTCATTACTTTCACGATTGCCGTGTGTAGCTCGGAATATTTGTGAACACTGCTGCCGCGGCACGCAAAGCCCTACGATTTGTATAAATCACTTCTACAAACCGCAGACCACCCAACCGCGCGGCGGCAGCATCATATGTGACTGAGCTTTTACTGACCGAAGAAAACCATAGACACCGGGACACAACCGTAGCATATCCGCATCCGATCCGACATTAACCGTGGTCAGAAATGGGGGTCCCGGTTGACCACGGAAAAGCCGGATGGACCACGGATATGCTACGGTTGTTGAAATAAGGTAGTCTGGTGAGCCAAACATACAGTTTTGATCGACTAAACCGTCGGAGACCGTGACATCACCACAGAGACCGTAGAAGAACCGTTGCAGAACCGTAGCATATCCGTAACAGCGTAGCATGACCCGGACAAACCGTAGGACAACTGCGGCGTGTCCGTAGCGCTTCCGGTGGTGCCGTAGCATAACCATGGGAAAGCCCTCACACAACCGTAATAATTCTTGGCGAATCCTTGGTACTTCCTAAGCACAACCTTAGTACATCCTTAGCCTTCCTTAGATCTTCCGTAGGCGCAGTAGCCACACCCTAGTGTGACCTTAGAAATTGCCTACCTTGGCCAAAACACGTCGATTTACCACGGTTCAAAACCGTAGCAATCGGGCGCCCAAACCTTGAAAGTGAGAACCCTGCATTATCAACCAGACAATTTTCAATGAAAAACATTACGAAACACGGGCAAAATTTTAGTCAATTAACTCTTTGCCTAATACGACTAGCAGACAGTCTACACTTTCAAGAATATATCTTGAATAACTAATAATTTTCTTTTATGCCTCCAAAACTTAGTATATAACCCCTCGTTGGAAAGAGCTCAAATAGTTCGTTCTAGTAAAGGGTCATATGCTATATTTTGGAGTGAAAAATTGAAAACGTAATAAACATTGAGTGGCTTGTTGTGTGAACAACGCTGGTAGGATGTGACCCCTAAGTATAAGGTAAAGGTTAGGTTCATTTGTTTATTGGGGCAACGACACTTTCAGCAACCGACGTGGCTGACAGTTGTACGGTGGAGGAAAACTGGAGTACCAGGAGATAACAACCGGGGAGCGGTGAGCATCTGTCACACTCTCCAAAGTACTAAGCCGATACAAGCAAATTTAGAACCGGTTGAAGGCAAATGCACTATCGACATGCAGATCAAATTTTGTACACAGCGCCACTGTGCTCCCGTGTGGGGAGTCAGATTTAGGTGTCTTGCCCAAGGATCCACCGCTATTTCAGTTAAAATTCCAACCATATAACCATTGAATGAGCCAGCGGGCTCTCATGTAAAGTGAACCTGTGTGCTGAACCCGTAAGGTGGTTGTCGTGTGCATTTTCCGCATTTTTCACAGAATATATTGTTGTACAAGAAACTCTGCTTTGTGTGTGTTTTAGAGGTCATTCCCCTTCCACGCACGTGCAACGAATAACTAAAGTACTAAAATGTTCACGAAAGAGACATCTTACATGAAAGGGTCAGTGTGGTAATATTAGCCGTTTGTCCCCGGAATATGATCTGAGGCTGGGGCTGTGGAACAATGACAAAGACAGATGGAAGGTCAGTTACCATGCGAATTCGAGTTTGAAATGTCAAAAATAGATCTGAATTGAACAACATTTTCAAAAGAATGCATTTTGAGTTTTATCAATTTTAAACCGCTCGGTGCTGTTGTGGACAGGGGCCTGACCACTTCAAATGAACTTGGGAGACAAAACAGTTTTTACTGATGCCGTTAAAATATTTTATCCCCCCACTTTATTGTACCTTGAGCTAACATAGGTGAAGGTCCACAGTTTTCCCCATGGAACAAATTAACTTCACATGGCAAATGGCGCATTCTGGGTACCTTTTGAGGGCTTAAGTACTCGGAAAGGAGAGGAACCATAGCAATATGACCAAAGAATTATCAGGGTGAGAGTACATTGACCAATTTTAGAGATTTTAAGCATGAATGTATATAAGGTTAGGATTTCTCTGGAAGGGTGTGGGTAGGATGGGGGAGGGGGGGACCAAGGACAAGTATCTATCAAACCTGCAAACAACATTCAAGTTTACGAAAGACTGTAAGATTAAGATAAAAATCTCACGTGCTTTTTACACTACAAAACAAATCTTTACTAAGCTTCAGGACACTTCTTCCAGAAATAACAATGTTCCCTGGCACTATACACCCGTAATATCACTAGCAGAAACGGTTTTGTGGAAAACAAATCCAAATGATTGACCACATTTGGCAGAAACGATTCAACGAAACAAGACCTTATAGGTCGTGGCCACATTTTATTGATATTATGTGATAAGAAAATAATTGCGTTTCAACCCAAAAGCAACCCAGAGACGGTCTCAGCTAAAATAATGCAGGCCAGCCACAAAAAAAAATCCTGTTATACTTTTGGGGAACTACAACAGAGGAAGTAATCTCCTGGAGTTAGTGAAGAACTTAGGCTATCATCATTTTATTAATAGGAGAAATGAGGAAAAGAAATATCTTCTCTCCACAGCTACAGTATACATTTTTTTTCAATCCGTTCTTTGGGTAGCACTTCATCGGGCAAAATAGGTATTTCTAGAAAAAGAGGCGTGGAGTTGTGTATGGGAAAGACATGATAATTTCGATTTACGCCACGACATGACGTGAACTTATAGAATAAATAGGTACTGGGGTTGGTAATCAGATTTAAACCACGAGTTGGCTGACGGTTTAAACCACGAGGCTCTGCCTCGTGGTTAAAACCCTTATTCTACGAGTGGTTTAAATCTGAGTACCGTTCCTAGTACCCATTTGTTTTATTTATACCATTCTCTTAATAAATGATCGACATTGTCACTTAAAATGGTGAAAAAAACGATACTTTCTATCGCAAACACATGGGTTTGTTTTGTTTACATCAGCTCCGGTGGGCAGTATTTCCGGCTGCACGTGAATGCTTGATTGACAGCTGGACACATCGTCAAAGTTGATTGAATTTACCATGCTTTTTCAGTCAAATTATTATTAAAAATTCTTAAATTTTATTTGAAATATTTAATTGTAGGTATTTTAAACCTAATTAGTCATTGCACGTAGTTGATAGTCCCGCAAAACGTCGTATCTTTAAATAAAACATCGCGAAGTGTGAATGTTTTTTGTAATGGAATTCCTATTGAAAACGTTTTAAGCGCAGAAGCTTTCCATCGGCAGTGGGGTTGAAAGCTAAAATTTGACATACGGGCTTTTCACGTGTAGTGGCATAGGTGAGCATGGTGTAAAATGCAATACGTCACTATCTGAAAAGTCGATAACCATTTAGGCCTACAGTGAAGAGAACTGGCCGGCATAAAAAATATGAATTTATTTTATTTTCATTCGTTTTTCTTCCCCCAAAACAAATCGTATTCCCACTCCTACTCTCCAAAAATGGTAATCCACATCGTACTCAACTCTCAGCGATGACGGGCTATTTTTTAATTTACAAATCGGTTGAGTTGAATCAATTAAAAAGGGTTCTTTTGGGAAAACAAATTAGGAGAAAATAAAATAAATACAAAACTTTAGTGCCCGGATTCGAGTACGATTCTATCTTCCCGTGGGCTGCGTGGGTTATTTCACTCGGCTAACGCCTCGTGAAATAATCCCCCGCGCGCCCCACTCGAGGATAAAAATCGTACTCGAATCCGAGCAGTGAACTTTTGTTTATATGCTATGTAATATATGGAGAATCTCAAATGAGTCGCGATTTCATATGAAATTTTTGTACCGTGTTCACTAAAATCGATCTGAGCCGAGGTTTACCGAGGTTTGCCGAGGATCAAATTTATTTTAGTGAACGAGGTGCAGTATTTTTATCTCGAATTGTGACGAGTTTAGGATTCTTTTTTATTGCATAGTGTGTAATTTAACCTTTTAGCTCACGTAACAACTAAAGCTGATCAGAGCTGTTCACAAAAATCACCATTCAAATTTTATTATTTTTTTCAATTTTTGCCTCAAAAATATAGCTTAGGACCCTTCAAAGAAGCGAGTTCATCTACCTCCTTCCAAAGAGGGCCATAATCTATATTTTCGAGACAAAAAAAGAAAATATTCAGTTGTGCAGGAAATAGTTTTTTTGCAAATGGCGTCTGCTATTAGTATCAGGTAGACAGTTGATGAATGATAAGAGGAGGGAAATTCAATTCTACTTCCGAAACCAACTCACTCACAGCGTTACCACGTCGACGCTGAATTGTGACGTCATAATTACTGTATTAGACTTGTTGTGAACGATTTTTTCCGTAATGAGCTATTTGATGGTGATTATGTGATACATTAACATCCCTTGAATAATTTTACAATACCAAAGCAAACATAATGAGCGAGCGCGAGAAACATTGTATTCACTGTCTTATTAAAAATAATAACAGCCTCCCAACCCCCTCCCCACCCCCTCTCCCCATCCTGATACTGATTCGAGAGAAGTTTTCAGTGAGAGCTTATCAACATTGAATAAAGAGAATTGGTTATTGAATTCTTTATAGAACAATATACATGTTATAAGACCCATAGGATAACATAGTGTAATTATAAGTAATGGTATCTTGATATTTTTACAATAGAGAAGATAACATGTATATTGTAAGGAGATAACGTAGCCAGATAATAAGGTTAAAAATAAGGCGTCGTTGATGAAAGGCAATTTAACCCTTTCAACAGTGGCGTCCTGGAACGTATCTTGTCAGTCAATACTGTCAACGGCGAAATGGGCGAAACCATCCTATTTTGTTGAGAGGTTCAGTAATAATTTAATTCAACAGCTCTGTCGAGCTGTTGGATTAAATTATTACCGAGCCTCGCTTCATATGTTTTGATATTTATATCTTTTGCTCGTCCACTATCATTTGTTTCTTCACGCAAAAATCTAAGCGCACCGATTTAAAGGGTTAAGAAGCTGAAAGCGGCAACGGTGTATGAATATATACACATAGTATGTTTGCATTAATAATGATCTTATAGTCATCAACCAGTTTGTTCTCGAATTGATAACGTGAGTTAAATGACTATATATTATATTAAACTACATTCGACAACGCCGACATTTGGGGTTCGATCTTGGATCAAAACAATGGAACTCATATTTAGTTTCTCTCAAGTTTCCTGCACCTGAAGGTTGTTTATTTAGTTGTTATGAAGAGAAGACCAGTTACTGTATTAATATCATTAATCAGCATCCATATGGCTGCAGATTAAATATGTTAATTAGTCTACCTCAACAATTGGCCTTTCTAAATCAAGACATCTTAATTTTTTGATATGGCCGAATCATTCTACAAAAGCAATAATTAAAGAGTCGAGTGCTTTTGTTCTGAAAAGTGTGTTCCTCTGTATATAAGCAATCCTGTATTAGTTTTCGTTTGATAAAACTTTATGAAGCAAAAGGCATAACTGTAAAATTTACGGCAGAAGGGAAGGAGTTTCCCAGTACTTTTACCCTAGTTTTAACTGTGATTTGTTTTACAGTGTATGCTATAATTGATCTGATAAGAATGCAATACAATGGGTACTGTTTAGTGCATGGGGAGCGGAATACCACTACAGCACCCGAGGGAAAATGTTGCCAGACGGCAACACCTTGAATTCTGTAAGAAAAAGCCATTGGGCACAAGCAAAGTTTCAGCTAACGGACCTCCTATGTTTGCAATTGTCTGTAATGTTGAAGACACTCAAGTAATGTACTGGCTGATTTACCCCAGGCTTGTACTTTGTGAGTCGTGAGTTTTAACCATTTACTCAACGTTTTGTACGGCGAAAAACAGCCAGCACTATTCACAAAAATCACCATTCAAATTTCAATATTTTTTAAAAATATTTTTCTTGTCTCAAAAACATAGCTTATGATTCCTCGAGCTCGTTCCAGTGGTGAGTCATAAGCTGTGTTTTTGATACAAAAAAAAGAAAAAGATTAATAATTCAAGAATTTTGTTTGCAAGTATCTACTGCCTCTCGTGTTAAGAAAAGGGGTAAGTAAAAAGTTAAGTTATTGGTGGAAAACTCTACATCGCGAATTTGTTGGTGGTTATCGGCTCTCGTTCAACACGCTTTGTACGTCATTTTCTGAACACTATGTCAATGAAAGTTAAATTTATTGTAAGAGGAAAAGATAATTGCCTCCATTTACCATGTGATGTATGTGTGGTTTGGTTGGGGAGGGGTTAATATATAAATACAAAGCAGGAGAGTGATTTACTACTCAACCTGTAAGGTACGTTTTATATTCCAGAAGTTGTAAATAAATGCGAGGCAGAAATACATTTCGCCACAGTTTTTTCCAGTAGACCACTTTTTCCAAACTCTATATTGACCCAGTCAGGTTGAATTTTTTAATACAGCCAAATTTGTGTCCTCCACCCACCCACCCCCCCCCCCCCCCCCTTATTTTATTCGATGGAGTCATTCTCTTCACAGTGGTAAAAGCGTACATTGTGCGCATTCTAACAAGACTGAAAAGTCCTTTTCTTGCAAATTATTTTTCTTCAAATTTTGTAATGAACAAGTTAACTGGCAGGAACCCATACAATTCTATAGACTCGAGATAAAGGTTTTTCTTCATTTCATTTCTACTTCGTTTTTGAGAAACTAAATGATTTTCTTTTATAAAAATATTCTATACTTCTATGGTTTAAGACATTGTCAATAACTGTAATGAAAGTTTCTTTTGTGAACAGAGACATCGTACATGTTTTATAAAAAAAAACTTATGTATCAATAAAACATGCTTCTACACTATAACACTCGTAGGAAGAGATGTTCGACAAGCTGAAAACAAAGGTGGATTCCAAACGGTCGTTTTAATCCTGTATTGAACGCGGCCAGCAGATGACACTTTGCAAAACGCGACTAGTAGACGATACCTGAAAATACATTTCTTCATTAACTAAAACTTGTAATTAATTACTGTCGAGCTCGTTCCATTGAGGGTCATACGCTATGCTTTAAGGCAAAATTGAAACAATAATGAAATTGAAATATCTACCTTTGTAAATAGCACTGGGCGGTTTGGCAGTTACGTTAGGTAAAGAGATAAACGAATTCAGCAACGAAGCAATTAAAATCAATAATTACTTCGTCCCGAAACACTGAAACTCTTGTGAGTGCTCGAAGGTTGCTAAAAAAACTATATATATTTTTATTTGAAGAATTGTTCAAGAAATTAGCTGATGGTGAAATTAAAGCCGTGAAAATAAAAACGAAAAAACAAAACTTACCTCAAAGAAATCCGTACACGTCCTTGTCAAGTCTGTTGTGATACTGAATCTGTCTGTTTCACACTATTTAACGACCGGGTATGCGACAATCATTGCGCGTGGGATAACTAAGAAGCGTGGTAGGTGTACAATGTTTGTTGTTCAATAGAGAAACAAGATGCAAAATCGAGCAACTCCCTAATGGCGCCAATCCTCCGTGTACGCAATGCGACCGGTCAATACTACCACAAAGAAGAGCATGCGTCAGATGCAGTGGACGTTTTCAATTGGTTCACTTCAACATTAACGAATACAGTGGTTTCGGTGTTGTATAAATTGGATTAATAAAAAGTTGGAGTAATTTGTTATTTATGGAATCCGTCCGTTATTAATAGCGAAACTTAATTAAGATAGAAATTCTAGGACATTGTCAAAATTCTTATTTTTTTAATCTTCGTGAAACATTTTACCAAATATTTGTGCTACAACCATTGCAGATCCATCAATGATGGTAAAATTAACTTATGTGCCTTCAGCTGGAGTTATACCCTTGTCCAAATCCTGGAAAGTGTCTAATGGTGTAGTTTTACAAGTAACTTATAAAATCATTTATAGCAAAATGGACTGTCGCTCGATGATATTAGAACCTATAAATGGTAGCTGCTGTTTGAAAAAAGGAAGACGTTGCAAAACCCACTGTGTGGTCATTTATGCCATTGACCACTCCGATCCCAATTACTTGTATTTATTTTTTACTTCAAATAGTTCCGTCTTGATCGTTTTAGTGAACCGATTATAAGTTCCACCAATTCATTGTTTACCACAAAAACCTTCATTTCATTTTACTAATATTGTGCCTCTTCCGATATTATGCCTTGGTTTTGACACCGTCCGAGCAAAAATACTTTCTGTGATAGTTTTTGAACAAATAATGTCAGAATTGTTCATTATAATGGCAAAAAAAAAATCACGGACATTTTCTGACAGTAGAGCCGCATCTTGAATTCTCTCGGTGTCATTGTAATATTTTTTCTGAGAGAAAAACCCTTCATTAAGCACCGCAACACGTATTTTTCCGACTCATGCGTGCATTAATTTACAAATAGGCCCAAGATGTAATCTATTTAATCATGGAACGAATTTGGACTAATCGCTAAATATTAAGTGTCTTTGTGGGGCTTGATTAACCTGTTGAATCTGAGATGTCGCTTGTACGGCCCAAAAACATGACGCGTGGGGTGGCCGCTAAGTGAATGAGTGGAGTAGACCGATCAATATTTTCAACGTGCAGCTCCAAGGCTGCACTTTGATAATATTAACTGGTCCATCCCCAAATAATAAATATCGACTTTTCCAATTGCTTCAGCTGAACTGACTTGGCATATACCAAGATCGATTAAAGGGTTAAGATTTCTTACATATACATGTTAATTATTTGTTTTCATACACCTGGAACTTAATTAAGCATCTCCTGTTTTGGGTTTTTTTTTTGTTTTGCAGTGGTGTTAACAGAAACTGGCATTACTTTCATGCTATCTTTAATATGGTCAAAAGTGATTGTTTGCGGAAAGAATTACACATATCTGTCACTAATGTTTTTGGTGGGAAATGTTCTCTCGACAAGAATGGTGCTGGAACGATCCATGTTGAAACAATGCCGGTAATTACTGATAAAAAATGTAACTTGTGATCTCCTGAACACAATAGCAGTGTTCGACGTCAGTAGCGAGTGTATCCACCACGTGTGTGGATGACAGCCTGAACCCTCCCCCTGATGCTACCAGTGAGCCTTCTGATACGGTCCAGAGGCAACTGATGCCACTCCCCATGCAATGCAGCTTCCAAATAGACCAAATTCTCGGATCCCTTATTTGCACACTACGTCCCAGAAAGTCCCAGATGTGTTCTAAGGGATTCAAATCAGGGCTCATTGCAGGCCAAGGTAGTGCTGTAATAGCGTTGTTCTGAAAGAATGCTCTCACACCATGTGAACTATGGCGCCTTGCATTGTCGTCCATGAATACAGGGCGAGTAGCCAACGGGTGGTTGTCAAAGTGAGGCACGACAACCGGATTGAGAATGTCACGGATGTACTGATGCTCATTGAGATTCCCACGTACAGTCACCATATCAAGTTTACAATCATGAGAGAGGCATCTCCGGATCTTTACTGATCCTCCACCATAAGGAACAGTAGGTCTGATATTCCTGGGAACGTAACCAGTATTTCTATGCCTCCACACTCGCATGCGAACATCTGAGACGTGAAACAGGAACCTACTCT
Source organism: Pictodentalium vernedei (assembly GCA_031216915.1). Classification (NCBI taxonomy): domain Eukaryota; kingdom Metazoa; phylum Mollusca; class Scaphopoda; order Dentaliida; family Dentaliidae; genus Pictodentalium; species Pictodentalium vernedei. The sequence continues at coordinate 322,268,058 of CM062294.1, forward strand.
CGCCTGACCAATAGACTCTCCTCCAGGTCCGGAGATTCCAATGTTATCGTGCCATACACCACTCCACACGTCGTCTTTGGTGCTGATCGGACAGAGCTGGACCTCATACCCAGTGCTTTGAGACGGTTTCGGAGAGTTCTGTTGCACAAACGCCTGTTGGGGAGCTAAAATTGTTTCAAAACCTCACTTGAAGCAAAGGGTTCACGCCTAACGAGGCGTGCCAGACTCCGATCTTCCCGAGGAAAGGTCTTTCAGGGTTGTCCAGACTTTGGTCGGTTCTTAACATCGTTAGTTCTTTGAATTTTTCGGACAGGTCTTCTGATGACAGAATGACCTATATCCAAGTTGCCTTCCATTAGCTTTGAATGACATACCTTTTGCATGCATGCCAACGATTTGCCATCTTAGTGCCTCTGACAGTCTCCTCCTTGCCATGTCAACATTTACTGATAGAAGAAGTGACAAATTTTCTTGTTTTATACCCAGACATTGCATGTGGATGATAGTGGGTTTTTTCTGACATTCGTGGGTAGCACGCTTCACATGGACGAGGGGATGTGTTTGGGGTACGCTATCAACCAGAAACATCATGTTTTAACCCTTTACCTAACATGAAAAGCAGACGACACTTGCAAAAAAAATTCTTGAATAACTATTTTTTTTCATTTTTTGTCTCAAAAACATAGGTTATGACCCCTCATTGGAACGAGCTCGACGAGCTCGTTCCAATGAGGGGTCATAACCTATGTTTTTGAGACAAAAGATGAAAAAATAATTAAAATTAATAGCGATTTTTGAGAATAGCGCTGGCCGGTTTTGGCCGTTACGTTGGGTAAAGGGTTAAGAGATAAAATGTACCGCAAGACATAACAATGGTTAAAACTTAATAATCAGTAACAGCAACTTCACTGTCATGAAACATTTCAGGGGGTGCTTAGTTAAGTTCCAGGTGTTTATATTCTGTAAAGAGACTAGATATAATTTAACTGTTTCTTTTCTGAGGACGGTCTGGGTTGCCGTGAACTTTACTGCTCACTCACACGTTTTCTATTTTATTTACTCTGTTATATAGAACCTTGTAGAAAAGGATTCAAAGAGCCTGTTCCTACAAGGTGCCACACAACTGGAATCTAACATTAAACGAGAACAAATTCAAACTTATATTGCCATTACAGAAAAGAACACTGAGCGGAAACAATCAATTCTCCCGAAACACTACACTTTGCAACAAGAATAGTCTAGTTTGAAATACTTAAAGATTTATATCCTCTCCTAACAGAAAAATAACGGTCGTTAATGAGAAGCGAAATTCTGAGTGAACCAACTGATCAGTACCTGAACAAGGATTTTATTGGAATTTCATCTGACAGGCTTAATTCCAGATACGGTATATGGCAGTATCATTAGAGTAGTGCGTGGTTTTATTTGAACGACACGGGGCGTCTCCAGAACTTGTTTTCTCCAATAAAGCCAGGCCATTTACTGACTGACGGCACAATCCTTTGAATTGTTTAGATTTTTTTTTTTTTGCCTTTCATTTCCAGTTCCTGAGGACAGTGGATTATTCGTCCTAATAAACAAAAAGCAATATTAATGATGAGAGTCCACACTTCAAATTAACCCCCATATTCAGCATACAATGCAAATGTTCAGCGAATATCTCTTATATATCAAACTCTAAAATCAGTTGGGTTAAAAAAAAAACAAAATCAATTGGATTGAGTGAATTTGAACCCAATTAGGTTCATATTCACTCAACCTAGTTGATTTGGGTTGAGTTTTAACCCAACTGACTTTAAGATGTTGTGGTGGTAGTCCGGTCGCCAAATGCCAACTTTCTGCCCAACCTCAAAGTCGCGTCCGGTGTTTTTTTATCTGTGCTTTCTGTACGAGGGACATCACCTGATTCATGAAAAGGTTACTGCGCATTGAGCAATTTCAGATATTCGTCGCAGAAAAGGGGTACCTAATTTCAATTCGCATAGTCGGCCTGGGGGCTGAAAGTCTCATATTTGATCGGCATTTACTCGAACAAATCTAGACGTTTTATTCACATGGACACAAATGACATTATTCAATGCATAAATAAATGCATGTTCGCTCAAAACTGCTACTTTGTTTTGAAAACAGGCGCTGTATGCGCAGCATTTATAAATTAATAAACAGCGTTTACAAGAATACGTCAAATTGGAAACTTAAGGCCCTCCTTCGGATCAGCGACGCCAAACAGCTTGCCGTATACTTTTGTAATTTCAGTTTTCTTTAGTCCGCCATTATTTGAATTTTTCTGTCGGATTATGTGCAGAATCTTCGATGACCGAACGTTGTTTTTTCTCACCGAAATACGGATGTGAAGTTGTTAGAGTAAGTGACCGTCTGAAAAACGTGGCATCGACGCTAATAGGAACATAATCAGATGCATCAAACTGTGTAATGATGGTTCGCATGTAGATTTACAATCACAGCTAAATTTTGGATGTGTCTTGAGAAGTCACAAATAGCGTGTTGACAAATATGTTCACCCGAAAAGTCTCAGACAAGCTACATCAAGCAGTGATATTCCTACCGAGGCGGATGTACCAACTGAGAAAAGATCTAGGCGATGTTAGGCTCAAATTGGGTTTGATTTCAAAAGACAATGTCGCTAAAGCATGAGATACTCTGGGTTTGTGAGCAGCTAAAAGATAAATGGGTGAACGGTTACGGGTATAGGTGCTAAGAGTGATTTGCACGCGGCATACGTTCGTTATCACTCGGTCTGTATAGCTACAGTTATGAGTCCAAGATCTGTAGCGTCCGGGGCAAAACAGTTCATTGACACTACCTCAACAGATTCAAATCCGGATGCCGAAGCTTTGAAATCTGTGGTTCTTTCAGGAGAGATGAACAATTCGGTCGATTTCTTCAAATTGTATGATGAGTGTGGGGTTACTTGTATTTCCCGTCAACTTTTTTAGTCCTTTCCTCGCCAGGGGTAGCCACGTTTTCTGCGGATAGAGCAAGCGCTTGTTCGGCACTGTGTATTACACACAGGGGCGGCGGAACGATTTCAAAGTGTGTGTGGGGGGGGGGGGGGGCTGGATCGGGCGATGGACCGTCGTCGGTATGAAAATTTTAAATTCCAGGGTCCCAAAACCCCCATTTCCATGCATCTGAGCGGATATTTTGAGATTTTTCAGATGTATTTGAAAGATTTCACACTTTGAGAGCCGTTAAAAAGCGTCAGTAAAGCATACAGGTGAGGTCTATTTATCAGCTTTGGTCGTAACGACCACAGCTGATAAATAGACCTCACCTGTATGCTTTACCAGACGTTAACAGCAACTATACTGTCTGTAGATTATCTTGTCTGGGAGTGGATTTGGTACTTGAATGTCTGTAAGATTACGCTCTATTTCAGTTAACAGGTTTTTTAACAGACTATACATTTTAGCGTTTGCAGCCACTTACTGCAAAAAATGATCCCGTTGAAACTGAATCAGTACGAGAGAAACATAGCTGGCGAAAATATGGGGGAGGCTCTGGATCCGCCCCTTGTTTCGCAACTCATTGGTTGTGTTGAAATATATGCATACAAAAAAACATGGCCCGGCAAAAAAAGTGGCGGGGCTGAAGAATCCCCCCTCCCCCCGCTTCCGCCGCCTCTCACACAGAATCCAAATGAACGTGAATCCGAAAGCGCAATGAAAGTTTTGAAGACCAATGTATGCGCAGAAATAAAGAATATGGATGCAGATCGAAACATTTATTATCTCGAGCTCAACTTTGACAAAATATCAGAATTGTCAAGCGGGACGTTGTTGGCTTCCTATTCTGGGTGGCTTGTCACCAAAATTGGACCACATCCTACCAGGGATGCTGATTAGCAACATTGTATTATCACTGGTAAATGGGATACCAACACCAATGCAACTGGTCTTTCTGCCATGATGAGGGATTCTAAAGACCTCATAAAAAAAACTATGCATAACTTCGGAGTAACATGCTCCTATTGTCAGGGCGATAGCGAGTTTTCTTCATTGTTTATACCGGAATGTAAATAATAATCTAATAAGAATAAAAATAATAACAATTTTGGTAGTTGGTATAGTATTAAAAATAATACTTATTATCACTTATGTAAATAATCCTCTTTCAATTAACGCGAGTATCATTTCACTCTGACTATTACGCTGGGTCACATCAAAGGTATCGGGTTGCGTCATCAGTACCTCGTTAAAGAACACATGTGTTCGGAGAGAGAAGCCTATTAATTTTCAAATCTAACAGGTTATCAGAAGCGCTTATATACTAGCAACCAAAGCGAAAGGGACTTGTCAAATGAAACGCAAATTGTCTAAACCCAAAGAGTCAATTTTTCATTTCGCACTGTTTGTCGGAAGGATCTAACAAAGTCGTTAGAAAGCGATTAGCCAATTAAAATTATGTATAAATATGCAAGCGAGTGAGGTCTTAGGGCAGACTCAAAAAGATTCAGAGAGACTCGTTAGACCCGGTTAGACCGGTTAGTTCACGTTTTTTGTGGAAGCCAGATCAGGGATCTGCGCTAGATGTTGGCCGCTGGGGACAACGTAGAGAGCTGAAGGGAGATATTGGCTCCGTTGGACGGAGTAGTAGATCTCTTTTGTCGGTAGCCCTGCCATAAGTCTGGGCTAATAAAACGTTAAGGCTATAGGACTAGCATAGGGGGCGCCACGACGCCAAGATAAGGCCAGTAAAAGATTGAGAAATAAAGTAGGGAGCAGGGTGCTCAAAAGTTGGTGTCCAGGTAGCGGAGCTACGCTGGAAAATAAGTGGTCGGCTAGCGAGAGGGAGCTGCCGTATGAACATTTTGGTGATTTAGGTTGGCCAGGTAGTGGAACTACCGTGGAAAATAAGTGGACGGCTACCGAGAGAGAGAGAGCTGCCGTAGTAACATTTCGTTAATTTAAGTGGTGATTTGGAATCAATAGTAATGAGACAGTGGGTGGTGCAGAGTGGAAACGTGATAACTTAGTGGAACTGTATACCCTGAACCCGGAGAAGTGTTGGTGAATCCCTGGACGATAAAACATCTAAAAGTGACACTATAATGTCTAAAGTGCACAAGAACGGCGACCAAACCAGTGTTAGCATTGGAAGAGAAGAAGGCGGTAAAGTGACATTTTCTTTTTCCTTTGTGAAAAACAAAAGATTCTTTGTGGGAAGTCTCAGTATGTATTATATCTTCTTATTTTATGTATTAAACTTGTCATTTTCTTAAATAGCTTTGATTATCGTTCCGAGGAAAAGTCATTGACACCTACAGGACTAGAATCCCAAAATAGTCGATATCACCACGGGGTTCTGTAGCGGCGAGGCGTAGGTTCACACGCAGAAGCAGCTGCACTCCCAGAGTGGGGCTGGGTGCGATTGAACCTATTTCTCCCAACCGGTCCACGTGGTGGGCCCCATATCGGCGACACCTATGATGATGTACTCGATCAAGCAAACTAATTCATTTCTCTCTGTTACGGTTCCAAGGTAATCACAGCAGTGACTGATGTACGCATTGATGCCTGTTTTTCGAAAACCGGGAATCCCAAGGCAACTAATGCACCGAAACTTTGTTCTCTGCTTCCAGCAGCCTTCGAGGAAAATATCAAAAGAGCACACCTTCAGACGTGTGTGTGGAAGAACGCCCTTCAACCGAGACCTCCAAATTTAGATCGTATCAAATATGGCTTCGAGAAGAAACTAGGGAGTAAGTCGCTCCTGCCCATAAAAGTTCCGTCCGATGTTGCTCTTGACCCAGACGAAGTATTGAAGTAAATAAAATGCCCTGAATCAAGCTAAATGTCATGTAGTACAAACAGGTGCAAAAGAAATGCTGCTAAAATTGCACATTTGTATACAGGCTTGGATGCTTTGGTATGCGCTCAATGTGTTGCATTAGCCGCAGTCAAACATTGCAGTCCGTGAAATGACAATGTCGCCTAAAACCTGGATATTTCAAATTGCTCAAAGCTGCCTGGCGTCAAGTAAACTGAGTCGTCGTCATAAGATTTTACTCGTACACATTCCATTGAGATAAACACTTTGCATGCCACTTTGAAGTTCATCGCCCTAATTGCCGGACTATGATAATATTACCCATTACTTGAAATGGCAACGTTAAAGTAATGCTTTCACAGAAAACCCAATATTTGTTTAATCACGGTTTTACAGCATTGCGACCTCTCACTGGAACGAGATCTGTAAAGTCGTTCCTATAAGGATACACTACAATTATTTGGAAAATACACAATAAAAAAACAAATAAAGGTATTTTGAAAAGCGTCGTTTTTAAGCAGACTTTTCTGTAAATCACTGTTCTTCAACCATCATTGAGACATGCTCAACCGTTGTTAAGAAAAGATCAGTAGACAAAAGAACAACATAGGAAGGACAATTTAATATACATACCACTGGAACAGTTCGGTCGCTTCGTTTTGACACCACGAGCGGGATGGAAAATGTACCGACGGACCGGTCAACCCAAAGTCAGGTTCAGTTTTGGTCGAATTTGAAACAAAACTGAAAAACATTTCTCATGTATCTCTCGTTGTGAACCAAGCATCTAAATGCTTTTCTGAGAGATTGTGGGATTAACCCTTTACCCAACGTAACGGCCAAAACCGGCCAGCACTATTCTCAAAAATCGCCAATTAATTTTCAAAATATCTTCATTTTTTGTCTCAAAAACATAGGTTATGACCCCTCGTTGGAACGAGCTCGTCGAGCTCGTTCCAATGAGGGGTCATAACCTATGTTTTTGAGACAAAAAATGAAAAAAAATTAGTTATTCAAGACTTTTTTTGCAAGTGTCGTCTGCTTTTCATGTTAGGTAAAGGGTTAAGTGGAACGGACATTTCTGTTCAATTCTCAACCTTCTAAGCACTGATGTTTACTTTACGAAGTGTCAAGCAGCCAATTTTTCCATTATGCAACTAGAAATTTAACCAATTCAATCGCGTTTGACATAGCTTAATGACTGAATTTGGTAAGATCCTTAGTTGTATTATAAGAAATATTTGGAAATTGAAATTTTCATATTTCAACATCCAGACAGGTGTGTCCAAAGTTATGGGCCGGCTTATTCAAATTGAAGGCCTTTGAGACAACCAAGGAAGGCTGGTCGATATACGACTTTTACGGGCAGGCTTTTGCGCTGTCTGCCTCCAGTGAAGGGTCAAAGTGTCTGCCAAATATTGTTGAATAGTTTTTGTCCTATTATTGGTGTAAAATGTTTTCCAGTTGTCTTTCAGTTGTCACGTTGTCTGAAATATCCCAGACACTATGGACACTAATTGCAGTTCTTAATTTACACGTTCTTAAGCCTTATAGAGACATGTGTCAAAAATGAAAAGAAAATGTTTTAATAGAGTGGTCGAAAAACATATTTTCCTTTCCCCTTCTCGCCTAAATAAACCACCTGTGTCATTTGATACTTGGGATTGTTCGAATTCATCACGTTACAATAAAACAGCACAGATTGATGATAAATTTCGTGTACATCAAATTATTTAACCGTAAGTCCCTCAAGACTTAAATTCCCTGCACATCTGTGTCAAAATACCGAAATTACAAGTAGCATCTAGGAATTTAACCATTTCAGTCTTTTTTGAAAGAGATCATTTTTTTTAATTTTTGGACATTAGTGTGAAGAGAATTGGAATGTTTGAATTATAATATTTAAAATAAAAAACAGACATCGGGCTTTACTTTAAATTACTTCGGGCGTTGAACTAAACTGTTGAATGGTTAATAATTAAAAAGGCGTTCCTTTTAGCATTCTATTCAGCTTCCGATTTGACGGGAGTAAATGTTCGAAAATATCATTCCCGTAATAGGTACTTTAAATGCGGAACAGTTACAAACGTGTTCCAGAGCAGGAGAAAACGAAAGTATGTTAAGCTGTGGACGAGGAACAAAATATAAGACAAACTTGACTTTGTTTATTTATTTGTCACTATAATGTCTTGTTTTGATAAGGCACATAAATTTCTCTATTAGCTACTCCAGTCTGGGAGAAGTTATCTGGAGACCACCGAAATGCCATTATCTGTTGAATATTTATTCCAGTTGCGTAGGTATAACCCCATCAGATGATTTTTTTAATCCTTTACCCAACGTAACGACCAAAACCGGACAGGGCTATTCACAAAAATTGCCATTCCATTTTCATTATATTTTCATTTTTTGCCTCAAAAACATAGCTTATGACCCCTCAATGGAATGAGCTCGTTCCAATGAGGGGTCGTAAGCTATGTTTTTGACGACAAAAATGAAAAACATTAGTTTTTCAATAATTTCGTATGCAAGTGTCGTCTGATTTCCATGTCAAGTAAAAGGTTTTAATTTTAAGTCCTTCCGGATCATTTTCTTATGCAGTGGTCCGTGTACACTTAGAAATACCCATCACTTGTGAGAGTTTTTTTATATTTTCTACAGGTGGTTGAAAGGAGCTATACATTTATTGGCCAAGAATCATTGGGGGAAGAGACTATGTGGATTGCCCCAGTTCAGGTGTTAGCGATAAACTCACGTCTCATCCCACGTAACTACCTGTCTTTGAACCCCCCCCCCCCCCCCCACCACCACCACCACTTGTTTCCTCTGCCCTCTGTTAAATCTTCGGTTTAATATTTTAAGGACCTACTCGAATATATCTCGTATACAGTGAAACGGTCCCATGTAATGACTCTGATGGACCTACAAGTTATATTTGTCTTCACTTGATCTTTAAGAAATCCCAGATATCCCCAGCTGTTCGACAACTGAAGCTAAAATTAATGCGTAAACTGACATGTGGAGCTTGAAATTGTATCTGTTTTTTGTATATAAGGTTTACAGTCCAAAATCAACTGTATCAACATATTTTATTTGCAAATTCTCTTACAGCGAATCGGATCGGAGGACAAGTGCTTAACACTTAGCAATACCTCCTTTCCCTTTCAAATAACATAAACATAAACTAGTACGGCAAAAACAGTAATAAATATAAAATGTACACAAACAATATTGAAGATTACATAAATGAATGTAAATATTCTAAGAAGTGTGAGGAAAAGAAAGATAGTGATAAACAGCGAGAAAAGTGAGTGAGTGAGTGAGTGAGTGAGTGAGTGAGTGAGTGAGTGAGTGAGTGAGTGAGTGAGTGAGTGAGTGAGTGAGTGAGTGAGGGGGTGGGTGGGTGGGTGAGTGAGTGAGTGAGTGAGTGAGTGAGTGAGTGAGTGAGTGAGTGAGTGAGTGAGTGAGTGAGTGAGTGAGTGTGTGAGTGAGTGAGTGAGTGAGTGAGTGAGTGAGTGAGTGAGTGAGTGAGTGAGTGAGTGAGTGAGTGAGTGAGTGAGTGAGTGAGTGAGTGAGTGAGTGAGTGAGTGAGTGAGTGAGTGAGTGAACTTCTTGCCTAACCTGAGTAACAACTCCAGACTTCCGGGTCACGGCTCTTTTTTGTCTTCTACATTCGAACATACCATCAATAGTAATAATAACAATTATAATAATAATAACACTTTCGACAGCTAGGGTCACTTCGTGTCGAAAATAATAATAGTAATAATAATAATATTTCGTTCTTCTCAGACTCAAATTCCTTGAGTTAACAGTTGAAACGTTTAGAATCTCTGATAAATATATGTACGGCTTTAAAAATTGTTTCGTTATCAGAAACGGGCAGAGAGGGTAAACCAAATAACAGTTCATCAACATGTGAGATTTCGTATTTATTCAATCTGTTTAAAAGTTCATTTCTAATGACAAGGTTTTGGTTACACTTCAAAAAGTAGTGCCCAGAGTCCTCGATGTACTTGCCACATGTACAGTTCGGGGAGTCAGAAATATGATTTTGGTATTTGTGCCCATTTAAATCACTACATCCACTTCTTAGTTGACTATGAATTATGTTTATTTTCCGTTTTCCTAAACTTGAGAGCTTAAAATTGAGTTGAAAATCTGAAGTGTCTGAGCATTTCTGGTTTGCTCATCATAGGAGTTCCAAATATTAATGCAAGATTGCAGAAAAGATCGTTTCAACAGTTCAGTACGCGCTGCAAATGGTATGAAATTCGAAGCGTTTCGCAGGTTATGTGACGTAATTTGATTAAAAGTGGATGGTAATAAATTCGTTAGGTAAGACGGGGCTTGACCTTTGACAATCTTATAAAATAAACTCATTTTTTGGACATAACGTCTTTCATCAAGATTCTGTCATCCTATTTCCAGAAGTAAACGTTTTTTGAAACCGATCGGGTGAGTCCTGCAACAATACGGGCGGCATCGTAGTGTTTATCATCTATTTTCCTTAGCTGGTTAGCACTCGCACAGCCCCGTACAGGACTAGCGTACTCAACGACCAGGAGTATAAATGAGAGATACATTTTCTCATGTGCTTTCCTATGGATAATATATTTTAGTTTTCGGAGTTGCGATAGTTTGACATATGAACGTTTGCAAATGTCATCTATATGTTCGTCCCATGATAGATTTGGCTGTACAGTCAAACCCATGTGCTTACGCTCGTCATTATAATGCAGGGGGTACCATCAAAAAATATGTTCGGCTTTGAGAAGTCATTATTCAGTGTAAATAACATTACCTTGGTTTTGGCTGCGTTAAAATCGACAACCCGCTGTTTCGACCATTGTATAATTTGATTTATATCGCTTTTTATTGCACTTTGTAGTGTAGATGAATTGTTTCCACTCTGGGTTAAGTAAGTATCATCGGCAAAAAGTCTAGCTAACGAGTCAAGGTTATCCCCTATGTCGTTGATATATATTAGAAATAGAAACGGACCGAGAACTGACCCCTGTGGGATTCCAGTCTCAACATCAAGATATGCGGAATGTGAGCCATTTACAAGGACGCGTCGTTTTCTATGAGAAGATAATCTGTAAACCAAGCTAGAAGGGGTCCATTAATTCCATATTGCTTCAATTTAAAAATAACTCCTTTTTGCCAAACTCGATCAAAAGCTTTAAAGATGTCAAAGAAGACTCCACATGCTGCAAACCTGATGTCGATGGCTCGACATAGGTTGTGATATATTTCTAAAAGTTGAAATACCGTACTATTTTGTGTCAGGAAACCCGACTGGTAGGTGTAAAACAAGTTGTCGTCTTTGAAATAATTGTAAGCATATTTGAATACAACCCGTTCTATTACTTTGCCAACACATGAGAGTAAGGATACTGGCCTGTAATTATTTGGATCAAACCTATCGTCCTTTTATATATTGGGATCACATTAGCAAGTTTCCAGTCCGATGAAAACTGGCTGCTGAGAAGTGATTTCTTAAAAAGCATATACAATGGTTTAGCTATTGTTTCTTTTGTTTCTTTGAGAACCCGGTGCCCAATTCCATCATGGCCGTAAGCCTTTGTCGATGGAAGTAAACTAATAACGTTTATGATGTCTTCTTCTGTACTTCTGTAAAATTTATACACGAAAGACTGTTTTCACACTTTAGAACAAATTGGGAAAGGTTGTGATCATTACTATCGAGTCTACTGTTTTTTAAAGAACGTTTGATTAACCCTTTACCTAACGTAACGGCCAAAACCGGCCAGCGCTATTCTCAAAAATCGCCAGTTAATTTTCATTATTTTTTCATTTTTTGTCTCAAAAACATAGGTTATGACCCCTCGTTGGAACGAGCTCGTCGAGCTCGTTCCAACGAGGGGTCATAACCTATATTTTTGAGACAAAAAATGAAAAAAATTAGTCATTCAAGAATTTTTTTTACAAGTGTCGTCTGCTTTTCATGTTAGGTAAAGGGTTAAGGTGTTGAGCCTTTCCGACATTATCATCTATAACTATTGGACCAGTGTCTGAATTATTGATGAAGGGAGGTATCTCAGGTCTTTCAATAAAGTCATGAAGGAATCGTTTTATGGTGTTCCAGAATATTTTTGGGATTTGAGCGAGATGTGAATGTTTCATCAAGAGATTCGAAATATCGTTTTTTCGCAAATTGTTTCATATTATTTACACTATTTCTGAGGGACTTATAATTTTGCCAAACAGCGGGGCTATCAAATTTGAGAGCTTTTCTACGAGCTCTGTCTCTTTGTCGAATTGTCCGTCTTATATTACTGTCAAACCAAGGTTTGTCGTTTTTATGTATTTGTGCACAAGAGCGCGGTATGCTTTGTTCGGCTATTTGAAGTATTTTTCCGTAAAGGATTTAACCGCGTCATTAAGATTATTTGGTCTACAATAATGGCTTTCCAACCTGTTTCCCTAATTAGATTGTTAAACTTTTCAAATCACCTCTATTATAATTCCAAATCATTATGGCATCAGAAGTAATAACGGGACGGTTAACGTTAATACATGAATACGTCGCTCTCTGATCAGACAGTCCAAATTCAATAGTACCTGCATTAACAGAAGGGAGAGTATCACTTACAATAATCGGATCTAACAGTACCCCCCCCCCCCCCCCCACACACACACAGTCTGGTGTGATACGCGTCGGTTCTGTTATGGCATTGGCAATATTTAATATATTGCTATAATATTCTGGAGCCGGCCATTTGGTTTTGGAAGATCACAATTTGGGTCGCCTGTTATAACAATCGATGGGTTAATAGAGAGTGCCTGTTCAACTTTATCTTCCAAAACGTCCCAGTAATCGCTACAACAGAAATCACGAGATCTATATGTCAAACAGAGAAGTACTCTCGGTCTAGTTACCACCTCAAACCACAAGACATCATCATCAAATTGAAGTTCTGGGATCGATTTGTAATAAAGTCGTTCAGAAAAATACACGGCGATACCGGCACCGTATTGATTTCTATCCCGTCTTATGGGCCCATGATACCCAGAAAAAACGTATCTGTGAAGATTCAAATTCCTCTTCAATATGAGTTTCAGTAAAACAGATGATATCATACTCATCTAACGAGTCTCGCAGTTCATGTAATTTATGACGAAAGCCTCGAATATTGTAGTGGAAGACAGACAAAAAGTGGATAGATGATACGTTCGGATCGAGATTCGAGTTTCTTGGTCTGGGATTCAATGCAATATCTCCAGAAAGAATAAGCTTGCCACGTATAAGTGTAGTTAAGATCATAAAAATCAGGCCAGAGATGAGTTCTAATTTGAGCAACTTAATACAAGTTCGATTTTTCAAAACGTGACTTGTGCTTTTGTGAGAGTATGCTCGAATATAAAAGGTCCTCACGGCTACCCTGTACTGTATTAATAGCCATTATTATGAGTTAACTTAACTACAAGTGGTGTATTGGTGGTAGGCCGTGGCAATACTGTGAGCTGTGACAGACCGTTATCGACCGCATTTTGAAAGGCATGATGTGCATTATTCAGTGTTATATGTGTTGGGTTGTACTTGTGTGAGGCAGATAGATAAGTAATAAGAGAAAGAAAGAGGAAATTGAAAGCAAAGAGAAAGATAACAAATGTTTTAGGATTACGTCGGGTGGTTCCACAAAGTATGTTAGTATCTTGATGTTTTCAAGGAGAATTAAATACTTATTAACCCTTTACCCAACGAATCGCCCGCATCCGCCCGCGTAATATGCAAATTCAGCAGTTGAAAAAACATTATTTTTCGAAAAATGTCAACAAAACCATATCATGTGACCCCCTCGTTGGAACGAGCTCGTCGAGCTCGTTCCAACGAGGGGTCACATGATATGGTTTTGTTGACATTTTTCGAAAAATTTTAAAAAATGATAATTAAAATAATAAATTTTTATATCATATGCGTTGGGTAAAGGGTTAATTGGATTATTTACAATTGCGACAGGAAAGCATATCTGTTTATCTTTGTACATAGAGGCGCATCACACTACATCAACGGTATAGTCTGTGTGCAAATTTCCACAAAAATGGGTAAATAAACAGCCCGAACAGAATTAGACTGACAGCCTGAGTACATGTACTATATGCCAAGCACATAACAGAACAGCTATAACACACACCGCCTTCCAGTCAGTAACGTTTCTCAACAATATATGGGGAAAAGTTGCAATCGATATTGCACGATCATTTGATAAAGCTCCGGTTGACTGTAAATACATTATTACTCTTGCAGATTACTTTAGTCCTTTACCATACGCAGGTGATATCAAAATTTATTACTTTAATTATCATTTATTCAATTTTTTCAAAAAATTTCAACAAAACCATATCATGTGACCACCTCTTTAGAACGAGTTTCAGTGAGGGGTCACATGATATAGTTTTGCTGAAAATTGTTTGATTTTTTTTTTTAAATGCTGAATTTGTATAGTATGTGGGCAGATGAGGCCGATTCGTTAGGTAAAAGGGTTAACCAAGTGGCCAAAAGGTTTTTGGGGTATTTTTCAATTTTTATTCCAGCGTATACAGCATCCATTTGAAATAGAGCAGCGTGACACACATATACATGTAAATAAATTAATTGTGAGATTACAAAAACACAACAAAAACACACTTCCGTTTTCCAAGACTACAGATGTAGATATCGGTGATCTATGATCCACCGTAAGATTTCAAGTGAAAAGCTCAAATGTAATTCTTCTCTTTTCTAACTTTGTTTTGCTCCACCGATGGTTCGAGGCGTACAGAGAACAATTCTGAGTTTTCAAAACTCCTCAAAGTGTCTTTATAATTTTAGAACTTGGCATGCATGTTTTCTGTCTGCAAGAATAGATTTCTTACAAATAATCAGACACGTATCTGCAAATTTAGAAGCTTCTGGCGCAGAGTTGGAGGCCTAAAATGGTCGACCATTCGCCTAACGCCAAGTCAACGCTGAATTGCTTTCAAGATTTTTTTTATGAATAACAGAACAATGGTTTTGGACACCGAACTGTCATAAAAGAAGTGAGAATTGATTTCTTTGGAGTTTCACAGAAAGACCAAAGTTCAGTTGCGGATTATCTAGCCTTAATCCTTTGAACACTAGTGGTATTTTCCGTGTCAGTTTTATGGTAGCAAATGGAAGAGTCCATATTCATTATTTCGGGGTAGTCCAATTCATATTTTCACGTGTAGCCTTGAGGCTGCACGTTGAAAATATAGATTGGACTTCCCCATACGTCCACTTAACAGCCACTCTACTTAATGAAATTATTACGTATCTTGTTCCTAGGCTGGAAAATGGGGCTCACTCTTTCAAAGGGTTAAAGAGTTTTTAGTTCGAAAATAGAATCTAGTGGTTGATTTTGACCTGTAACGTTTTCAGATAGGTGTCCCCTATTAAATCGAATGCGAGTGGCCAAAAGTCGCATTTGTATTACTAAATGTAATAATTGTTGTATGTCTGAAACTTGGTTTCAGTGTAGATGGTTTCCCCAAGGAATTAGTTTTCGATAGAGGCAGGCAGTTTGTTTCAGATGGCTTTTCTAAATTTCTCAAATCTCGGTTACACGTCATGGGGATTCTTCCGTTCATGGGGAAAATGGAGAAGTGAAACGGATTATTCGCAACGACAGTCTTCAGTCTGCTCAAGCTGGAAGGCACTCTTTGCAAAGGGATTCGTTACAACCGTTCTGATAATGAATTAAAAACGACTACTTCCTTTGCATCAACAGGAGAAACTCCATCGTCCTTTCTTCATGACCGACAGACGTGTACAAAGGGAAGCGGTGTCCCATTCGGCCATGAAAACAAACATGAAGCTGAGAGACGATCCTCACGGTAAGCTCAACGTGGATAGAAAACCAGGTGAAAACCTTGAAAGTGTTTTACTTGAAATGTAGATTTTCAAGATGCGATACAGCACAGCGGAAAACGTTACTGTACTGATGATCTTTTTATTATCTACTTACCATCAGTTAATAGTTGATTAGTATCTCCAAGTAGGGAGAAAAGTGAAAAAAGGAATATCAATTGTGGAAGAAAGCAGGCAACAAACATTTTTCTTGTAGTTATTGCTACGGCGTGTTCTTTATCTCCATTCCGGACTGGGTGGACTCAATCTGCCGCATCATCTCGGCTCGGTCTAGCATAAATCTAATGTAAGTTGGACAGCAGTCGTTGAAAAATGAATTAATGCATTTGTACAACGTCGAAGATGTTGACCATTTTGATTAATTGATGGTGCAGATGGTGGGAGAATTATGTGAACATAGGTAGGTGGGTGGGTAGTCACGCGCAAAAAAAAAAATATGCGTAAGCAATTAATGTATTTTTCCCCATTTTTACTGTTATGGCATCTTTTGTGCCCAAAACAGTAACATAATGTCACCATTTGACCATAAAAGCCTATTTAGAGGCATTATTAATAAAATTAACCTCCTTAATATGAAAAATATTGGAGAATTTTAAAACTGACTTGAGGATGGGGTGGGTGTCCAATATTGAAAAGAAAAAAATGTCCCACAATTTTCTCTTAAAGTCGACTAAAATATCCATTCACAGCCTAGTTCATTCATATTCGAGTTTTTTTATGGAACAATCTTTAAAACTTTACCCAACGCAGACGATATCAAAATTTATTATTTTAAATATCATTGTTTTAAATTTTTCAAAAAATTTCAACAAAACCATATCATGTGACCCCTCGTTGGAACGAGCTCGTTCCAACGAGGGGTCACATGATATGGTTTTGTTGAAATGTTTTGAAAAATAATATTTTTTCAACTGCTCAGTTTGCATATTACGCGGCGGATGCGGTCGATTAGATGAGTAAAGGGTTAAAATGAAGCATAGTGTATATATAGTACTGTCTAATGAGTCATAATAACTAGGTGGGACTGATTTTTCAAAAAGACAAAAATGAAAATATTGACTTTAATTTCAACAAAAACAAAAAAGTCTGATTTAACAAAAACAAAAAAAAATCTTTTTAATAGCTATCCTGTTATGCAGGTGCCACAACAAAAACAAAAACACAGGGTTTGCTTTTTTTGAGCCAGAACAAAAACAAGTTCCCAGTTACTCAACCAATATTTGCAACAAAAGCACGGTTACGATATAAGCAGAAGTAAATTAATTATGGGCACAGCAGGCACAGTACACAAATAAGCCTGCATATACTTTGGAGTGAATATCACTGTGTATGAGAGATAAAATTAGGAAAGCTTAATGAAATTTGATTTAAAATCAAAGATTTCTGGGAAAAAATATAATTGAGTTTCATTTGCGAGGTACACACCAAGAAACTAGATTTGTAAGAACATTAAGCTATACACTGAGTTTGTCTGATCTGGTTTGATTGGGGTTTAATGTCGCTTTCAAAAATTATGGCTATATGATGCCTATATCACAACGTTGTTAGTTCCCAAGACGAAGGTAGAATTACTCAAACAAGGAATTCATCAACCATTGGTGGGAGGGGGGGGGGGGTGACAAACAAGCACATCCAGACAGAGAACCAGGGCCGTATTATTCATAAGGCTGACTAAGCTGAGGCCGAGGGGCCCGCAGGGACAGAGAGCCCGTCATTTGTTTTTTTTTTGTTTTTGTTTTTTTTTTTTTTTTTTTTTGCTGAGGCACTATTTACAGCGGCTTAGGGCTCTAATGGTTAAAGGCATTTCGCACTCTGTGCCGCAGTGATATATACAGATTATCATGATAATGTGCATGTCCTGTGATTTGTATCAGATTCGAGGTGGTGTCCAGAATGGGATCTCAACGAGCCGGCTTTGCCGGCGAGTTGTGATCCCATTTTTGGACACCACCGAGAATCTGATACAAATCACAGGACATGCACATTATCATGATAATTCATTTATCTAACAATTCTGTCACATAAACAGATTAAATTTTAACCCTTTACCCAACGTAAAGGCCAAAACCGGCCAATGCTATTCTCAAAAAATCGCCAATTAATTTTCATTATTTTTTCATTTTTTGTCTCAAAAACATAGGTTATGACCCCTCGTTGGAACGAGCTCGTTCCAACGAGGGGTCATAGCCTATGTTTTTGAGACACAAAATTAGTTATTCAAGAATTTTTTTTTTTTGCAAGTGTCGTCTGCTTTTCAAGATAGGTAAAGGGTTCAATTATTTTCAAACATTTTTGGGACATAATGTTCGGTCGACCACTGAAACGCTCATAGAATGTATCTATGTACCTGTTATGATAGCCCGTAGCGCTACCGGAAACGAGTCGTGTATATGATACGGAATCAGAATGAGTCGTCTACATGATACGGAATGGGAACACATTATGTGATACGTACCGTTTCTCGTGGTTTTCAGGCCAAAATCTATATGATTGTTAGATAAATGTACATATGTATTTATCCACATATATGCTATCATAAGTATACTATCTATATATCTATATACAGTATATTATTTTAATGCTTATTTAAATTATATGTCAAGTTGTGAGTAGAATTCTTCAGGAGACCCGCAAAATGGATACAGGGCTATGTACTGCGGCATAGTGTCTACCGTACTAGGGTCAGGCTGCCAGTTGTAGTGGGGTGAAAGATTGAAGTGCCGGAGTGGGCCCCGAAGTACCTAAAATCCAAGGGACCGGCCATGGGTTAATACGGCACTGCAGAGATCCCAATATAAAGATGGAACAAACTCCTCAGAATTTGCTACATCCATATAGTGAAATGTTTATGTGAACAGCCAGGCCATCTCTGCTGTGCATTAACAACCTGGCTACCAAATGTGGACCTATTATACTGGTTCAAGCTATACAGTAATGTGTCTCTGTGAATTGATGTGAATCTGGTAAGTCTTGAAAAGGGCATCTCATAGAGTAAATGGAAACCTATTCTTCAAAAAAAAGAAACGCAAAACGGGTATAGTCACGATAACATAGCACATTTTGGAGAATAAATGATGAAGTGTGGCTGTAGATATGGTTAACGGCATATCGTGGTGGTCTAACTATTATGAAACATTTTGGACATAATTTCGGCCTCCGTGGCCCCCAAAATATTGAAAATTAACAAAACAAAGTTTCCACTGAGTGAATACCCGATCATGAAGTTGCACGCTCCGAGCATGCGAGCTGAGCTTGTAGGGGTATAAATGGACATGGAAGTCGACCGGAATTCGCACAGCGTTAAAGGGATCTTGCTCATGCAAAATGCCGCGTTTGACCGAAGCTCAGAGAAATAATGTCATTGGCCGCTTGGAAACAGGCGAATCAGCTTCGAATGTAGCGAGAGTGTTCAATGCCTCACCGAGCACCCTCACACGCCTGTAAAACCGCTACCAAATCCAGGGGACAACACAGGACCTTCCCAGATCTGGGATACCCCGTGTGACCACCCCACCTCATATCTGTGTGCTAGACGGCCAGTCCATGGCGTCATTTTGACGGCACAGTATCGTCGACAGTGACTTCAGTAGTCAGATGCACAGAGCATGGCCTCATCAGAGATGATGAACGGTATGGTTCAGTGACGAGTCACGTTTCCTTCTTCGCCGAGTTGATGGACGATACCGTGTGTACCGACGTCGTGGAGAACGTTTTGCGCGTAGCTGCGTTCGGGAGGTGGACAGATTTGGTGGTGGTAGCGTTATGATGTGGGCAGCCATCTCACACACTGGTCGAACGGACCTCGTCCATGTTGAGGATAACTTGACTGCGCAGAGGTACAGAGATTATATTTTGCAGCCACACGTGCTCCCCATTATGCGGAATGCCAAGGCCCCATTTTCCAGCTTGACAACGCCCGACCGCACACAGCAAAGCTCACGACAGCTTATCTACAGGATAGCAACATTGAAGTCCTTCCCTGGCCCTCTAAATCGCCAGATTTGAAGCCGATCGAAAAGCTATGGGATCAACTGGATCGACGCGTGCGACAACGTCAACCACAACCCCAGACGTTAACGCAGTTGGCACGTGCGTTGCAGCAAGAGTGAGCCACCATACCTCAAGCTTCAATCCGGAATCTGATTGCTTCAATAAACAGAAGGTGCCAAGCAGTTTTGGACTAAGATGGCGGTCACACTAAATATTGAGTTTGGATGCTGTCGACTAGCGACGTTAACGTCTGAAACGTCTCCATTTGTGCTTCATTCACCCATTAAAACTTTGGTTATGAATTGATTTCGTTCTCTATCTCATTATCCCATAAAGCGGGACCGTCCCTCGTCACAGAAAACCCGTTTTGCGTTTCTTATATAAAAATATGCATTGAATCAGTGTGCATTACGCGTTTCGAGTTGGTGTTTAAGTGTCAAAGTTTTAAGTTTTATATATAAAATGTATGAGAAAGGGTGGGGGTCCCAAAATGGCATGGTAAAATACGCAGGAAAGGGTGGTTGGGTCAAAAAATCTTCAAAATAAAAATGTCCACCTATGTTCACCCCGCCCACCACCCCACCCCCCCCCCCCCCACCCCCAGATGGTGTGTGGATTTAGAGCACAGAAGAAGAAGACACAAATCTCACCCAGCCTAGTTTTTTTATCTTTAGGTGTCACACTGCGTGCGTTTTACCAGTATCAGCAATATCACACTCCGTCTGATACTGAAAGAGAGATTTGATTATCGATGTCGTGTCCGTATCAATGATAGGTATATAATAAAGGAGTTAAGTAAGTTACTGGTTGTGCTCTTGGTCAAGATATTGATTAACACGAGCAGCACTCATGACACATGGTCAGTGTACTGTTCCGGTACAAGGTTTAAAAGTGGTGCCCGTTGAAAAAAGTCAAAGATAAAGTCGATTGTATTCGTCTCTTCGTGGAGGACTGGAGAATATCAAGGGTTCTCCAGTTATCGGAAGTAAATTCTAACTGAACTGTCAGGATGCATTTGGTATTTGGTGTCATTCGATTCGCAGTATATAAGATAATGATTGTCGACCTATTGCTTTCACAGTCTCAATGTTGAATTATCGTCTAGACACAAAGGAATGCGCATGGGCTCGATGACCAGAAAACCACCTAAGGGAATAGGTAACATTTTTTAGATGAATTAGTATAATTTAGAAGAAAACATGTCTATAGTTTTTTAACTCAAAGATGGAAAGGATGTATGGTTTGTTTTCTCTTTAAACAATAGATTATATTTCATTGGAACGAGCTCTACAACATCCTTCTTTTGCAATGTCACAAACTAGGGTTCGGACGAAAAAGGCCATGACATGAATGGCTGCTGCGCACGAGCAGAGAGATTTACCTGATTCATTCTTTATATAGGTAATAAGGAGGACTTACAAAGTTATCATGCATAGAAGCCACTTCCGAGTGAATTTAGCCATTTCAGTAGTGTTGGATAGAGCTCATTGTGTTCTGTCAAACAAAATTGAATAGGGAAGATTAGCCTTTCCTATGTTAATGACGTGTGCCCCCCCCCCCCCCCCCCCCACCCCCTCACCACATGACATTTGTTTCCAAAACTAATCATACGTGGAACATTAGCAGTACAAGATTTTTTTTAGAAAAGGACTGACATTAACCGTTTACCTAACATGAAAGGCAGACGACACTTGCCAAAAAAGTCTTGAATAACTAATTTTTTTCATCTTTTGTCTCAAAAACATAGGTTATGATCCCTCGTTGGAACGAGCTCGACGAGCTCGTTCCAACGAGGGGTCATAACCTACGTTTTTGAGACAAAAAATGAAAAAAATAATGAAAATTAATTGGCGATTTTTGAGAATAGCGCTGGCCGGTTTTGACCGTTACGTTAGGTAAAGGGTTAAAGTAAACTTTATTGCAGATTATGATGCTCTATATTGCCTATAAGTGTGTTTTATTGTGAATGTAGTTTCTCTTAAACCTTATACTAAGTATATGTGGTGTTATTTTGCCCTTTTTTCAGCAAAAAATCTGAGAACATGAACTTGTAATAACTAATGATTCAGTCAGCTCCAATATCCGAATTTGAAGAATTTGTATTTGACTTTGTTTCTTCAAACCTAGTGGCCCCAGGGTTTTTGTATTGCAGTTGTGGGTTATTTAGGACCATGACTACTGTACTTAAGCCTTATTTACGGGAAATATTTCTTCATATTCTTTTTAACTGAAAGGGAGCGCCGTGGCTCAGTAGGTAGAGGTGCAGGCTGCAAGCCGAGAGGTTCTCGGTTCGAATCCCACCTGCGGCAACCGCGTTGTGTCCTTGGGCAAGACACTTTATCTCCATTGCCCGCGTGGGGGCACGATGACGCCGTGTACTAAGGCGTACTGCACGTCGACATAGGTTATGACCCCTCGTCGAGCTCGTTCCAATGAGGGGTCATAACCTATGTTTTTGAGACAAAAAATGAAAATATAGCGAAAATTAATTGGCGATTTTTGAGAATAGCGCTGGCCGTTTTTTTCCGTTACGTTGGGTAAAGGGTTAACTCGACTCAAAGTTAAATAGATCAATATTGGTTTGTTATACACTTGACCTTTTGTGTTAAAAATTAACTTTTATGGTTAGTATCAGTTGTAATATTAATAATATGGTATAATATGATAAATGTGAGCTGAAAACGAAACTTTAGGTAACGACCTCATTGAAATGTGTCTGCGTACTATGGATCAAGTTGCGTATTTTCGTTAATTTGCAAAGTGAAACTATGAACTATCTTTACGAAAGTCTTTAACATTCAAAATGCGTTGATATGACTAAAGTATTGTCAATACCTGACACTTAGAAGTTTGCAAAGTTGAGATATACGTCCAGAAAGGAGGGAAATGAATGAAAGAATGAATTCTTTATTTAACAATATACATGTTACAAAGCTTAGATATAATGGTGCACAAATATTAACAAGGGTATCTTGATTTTTTACAAT
This sequence comes from Pictodentalium vernedei, assembly GCA_031216915.1. NCBI lineage: Eukaryota > Metazoa > Mollusca > Scaphopoda > Dentaliida > Dentaliidae > Pictodentalium > Pictodentalium vernedei. The sequence continues at coordinate 322,290,723 of CM062294.1, forward strand.
ATAATAAATAACATATATATTGTAAGGAGGCAACATAGCCAGATTGGCTGTCTTCCTGGTGCCTCCTGAAGAGTAAAGCTGGAAAGAGAATGATGAAAAGGGGAAATGAGGTGTCGTTTATGAGAGAGGCAGTGTAGGAGGTAAAACAAAACGAAGAAAATTAAAAGAAAAAGAAAAAAATATGAAGCTTTTGGTGGTAACCACTCGTTGTCTCGCTATTTCGCTCCACGATTGTTTATTGCTTTGTAAATAAAAGTCAAGACGGGGGCAAACGTCATCAAAATGGGATAAAGTCTATTGGTTAAATATTCCAAGTTGCTGGGAGAATTGCTGCTCTAAATCCCCTTTTTGACATCAGTGTGAAAAGGGTTAACCCTTTATGTAGAACGAGTAACAGACGACACTTGTACAATAATTGTCTGGGAGAACTGAACATTTTCATTTTTCATCTACATTTGGCAGGCAAAAACATTAAAATTTTCATCTGATAAATATAATGTATCGCTACCGGAGTAACTTGTTTGGGGGTTGAGTCTCAGGAAAGTAGGAAGATTATGCAGAAATCAGCCTGGTTAGTCAGACCCAACTGATGTACGTAGTTTTTGCGTTGCTCAAACTGATATATAAAAGTGTAAAACTTTTCTGCAAGTTATACTTGTGCTCGGCGTAAGAATTATCTGTAATATTATATTACGTTATCTATAACAATACATTACAACAGCTGCAGATGGTGCTCGTGTCATACACAAATTTAGTCATTTGTATAGCATATCTATTCGACGTCGATAGTTACCTTGTCTCTCGTGAAAGAGGCATGGACTGTATTAACTTACCTTTTCATTGACTGGCGTGCACACAGTCAAAAACTCCTGTCACACTCTGCTACGACCAGGCCGGTGCTTGCACTGCGCTGCAAAAATTGTCAAAGCGCCAAGCTAAACGCATTAAAGTCTCCAAGAACCGATTGGTGACGCAGTGGACTCTGGCTAGGACGGGAGAGCGTCCCCATGGTCGCCCGTGAGCGCCAGAGCGCCGCGCTTGTTTTCTGCATGCACAAAACAAGCGCAGAGGTCGGCGCTCTGACCAGGGCTCTGCAATGACTCAGTACTGCCGCCGTGGCAACGCAAAGCGCGCGACGTGTGTGTCCCGTTCACGTAGCAAGGATGCATACAAGCTACTCGTGATCGCAGCAAGAAATCAATCTTGTCCTCTGCGACTGCAGTAAGCTTAATCTGACTCTTACTACGTGTCTCTCTCGTCCTTATTACGCTCACTGTGTCTCTCTCACGACCTTATTGAGTTTTTATTGCGCTGCCACGAAGCGTTATGGACTGGATCCAGCTCATAGAACGTTCACGCGCTGCTGTCACTGCGATTATGACGCTCGTTATACGTCCAAGTGTGACAAATGGCGTTCTTCCGACGTTTGCAGCAGGTTTACAGTACGATCCCACTTTGAAATGCGATCTGCTCACCCACACACACAAATGGTATAAATAAATCATCAGGAAGAGCAATTGGCGTAGTACTGGGTGCTACGGTGGTGGTGGAGGATACTGCCTTTCTCTTCACCTCCCTCGGTCCTTGGGTGCTGGAGCCTTGCTTTTGCCTTTTACCATTGTGACTACGTTGTTCGATGCCATGTTTAGCGCCAAAAACAGACTGATGACTGGAACACGCAGGAGGCTCTATTTATACTCTCCGCGCCCACGCAGAGAACGTTTTGCAAACGTATTGAAAACGTACGAGCAACGCACTGACAGCCACTTGGACGCACATAAAACGTTTACAGCGTAGAGGAAGCGCAGTGTGAGTGAGTGAGTGAGTGAGTGAGTGAGTGAGTGAGTGAGTGAGTGAGTGAGTGAGTGAGTGAGTGAGTGAGTGAGTGAGTGAGTGAGTGAGTGAGTGAGTGAGTGAGTGAGTGAGTGAGTGAGTGAGTGAGTGAGTGAGTGGGTGGGTGGGTGGGTGGGTGGGTGGGTGGGTGGGTGGGTGGGTTTTGAGTGGGTTCTGGTTGGGTGGGACTGGGTGGGCGGGTGGGCTTTGGGTGGGCTTTGGGTGGGTGGTCAATGAAAACGTGATAAGCGGGATAGGAGCATACTAAGAGCTACCTTGTTTTAAAAGTTTGACAATTTTGGACTGTTTTGCGCGCTCTTCCTGCTCGTTATTCATATTTTGATAATTTTTCAGGGCAATGCAAGCGCCGGCCTGATCGCAGCAGAGTGTGACAGGGGCTTTAACATCACAACAGCTTTACCAGCGGCAGGTAATTTTATTTACTTCAAATGTTGCCGATTTACTTTCAATTCTTCCTTGGCAATTTGCCCCCTACCATTCTATCACCCCGTCCATTCTATCAACATTCTTCCTTTCCATTTGATCTCTTTTCTCTAACAATTTGTCGGAATTTAAAATTGTTCAAATCCATCCCAGGGTGAAGATATAATATGTAATAATATACGTGTAATATATATATTAAACTATAATTTTGTCAATTTTCGTCATGCTCGAATGATTATTCCCTTCTAAGCGTCTTTCACTCTGACTAATTCATATTCCGTTAATTTAAGTGTCATACCAATGTATACCGGGTCGTGGAAACGTGAAAAGTATTCGTCAAACTCATCCTAAATGTTAGATGAGAATTAAAAAATTGATCGAGTTGGGCGTACGTCTTACAGGTCGATTTATTACCTGGCAAGTGACTGCCTAGCTGTAAGATGTACGCCCATCTCGAACATTTTTTAATATGCGTGACGCATATTTTTTACGTTCCCATGACGCGGTATACATTGGTACGGCACTAAATCTGAAGGAATATGAATTAGACAAAATTGAAAGCCGCTTAGAAGAGAGTAATCTCCCGAGCATGACGGAAGTTTGACAAAATTATAAAAAGTATTTGATGAAGTATATATTAAACTATAAATATTAAATATATGTCATTCAACTCTCTCGAAATAACAATCAGAGGTTGCACATTGTGGGCAGGAGAGGGCTTAACCCTTTACCTAACGAATCGCCCGCATCCGCCCGCGTAATATGCAAATTGAGCAGTTGAAAAAATTAAATTTTTCAAAATATTTCAACAAAACCATATCATGTGACCCATCATTGGAACGAGGTCATTGAGCTCGTTCCAATGATGGGTCACTTGATATCGTTTTGTTGACATTTTTTGAAAAATTTTTAAAAATTATGTTTAAAATAATAAATTTTGATATCGTCTGCTTTGGGCAAAGGGTTAAATAAGCATTTGTGCTTGCTGCCGAATCCAATCGTGTGTTTAGTCCGTATGGCCTTATTGTACACTATACCCTTTGCACCTTTGTTTCCATATACATACCTGTTTTCAAAAATAAGATATTGTTTAAACTAAAACCAAGGGTGAAAATAGTTCAGTTTAATTTGGTTCGTTCTCTCAATTCGATCAAGACATCTTATTTGAAGTACAGAACTGTCGATCTCATTGTTATGAGGACAACTCGATGTCTTTCTCTGTGATTAAAGTGGAAACGTTTCGTTTTCCTATAGTCATGTACTTTGACTCAACATTGTGTGGATTGCTGCGTGGGACGACGAATAGGCCCCCTTCCCGATTCACGAAATCCACCTACAGACGTTGCGGCATTCGATTGACCGGATTCTAATTGTTTCTTGCTTAACATAGGGTTTGGCCCCTCCTTGGAACAAGGGTTATCAATTATCGATGAAGGTGTTTGTGTTGGAGAGTGTGTCTGGGTGCGTGGGGCGGGATTGTGTGTGTGGTGGTATATGTGGTGAGCTTCAGGCCTCGAAACTCGTCCCGATTCGCCAGAATTGGTTTTGATTCTCGCGAATTCCTGCTGCGAAAATCCATTTGTAGTTCTTAAATAATTTAGGAGTTGAGAATTCCAGCTGTTATTTATTTATTTAATTATTTTTTTATCTATTTATATATTCATTTATTTATTCATTAGGGTTTAATGACACTTTAACAGCCAGGGTCATATAAAGACGGTGACAGTTTTACGGGTGGAGGAAGCCGGAGTACCCGGCGAGAACCACCGAGCAACGACGAGCAGCTGTCAGCTCTCCAACATCGTAACTCTGAACTCTGCACCGCGGCACAGGCAGGGTTAGATTGGTTGAAGACCTGCGCACCATCGACGTGCACTACGCCATAATGCACAGTGTCATCGTGCTCCCATGTAGGTAATCGGGGTTAAGTGCCTTGCCCAAGGACACAACGCGGGTGCACGAAGTACCAGTTGTTATACCCCTGTGAGTGTAGGTTGTCCATATTTCATAGTTAAAAACGAACGTCATATTTATATATTTACTTGGGTTTAACCCTTAGGGATCTAGTTCAAATGTTGGTTAGTTTCCTGTCTTGCATGTTCCAACATAGAAGTCTTAGAAGGCAGGGCCGGGCAGAGGGTGGGGGCCAAAAAATCAAATTATGAGCTTTCAGGTCATGTTTGAACTAGTCCCCACTCCTCGTGTGCCAACAGTTAAGAAGGGGATGTATCGCGAATGGAGCTCTGCACTTATTCTACGGTTGTAATTTTGGACCGCATGATTCTTGAAGTAATAACTTTATTAAATCACCTTGACGTAAAATAGTTATCACTTCAAGCAGTCAAAAGCTATAACTCTAGGTCACTGCATGGATACTCACTGATGAATTTGGAAATTTGAAACATACTCCTAAAAAACATCATTTTGACGGCCAAAAAATAACGTAACGTTTTATCCCAAAAGCCGCCAGAAATCTCCATTTAATAATTGATTTCAAAATGTTCTTGGGTGAAGAACTCTCGTCCCCATCTCTCTCCCCCCCCCCCCCCTTATAATCGCTCGTGACGTCGGCACTCGTATTAGTATCCCGACACTTTTGAAATGGGGCCCGTCACAGAATTAATCCCGGGGCCCGAATATCATCTCCCCCGACCCTACTTGAAGGTCTTGCTGATGGTAGTTACTGTACTTTAGCAGTGAATTCTCGTGATGTCTTGGATATATATATATATATATATATAGACAACCAGATTCCTCCACTAGGCATCTCTGCTAACACATGGAATTGTTTTTCAGGAGAAAGCAAAATAAAAGCAGAGGCCTCAATGCCTTTAATGACACTTTCAGAATCTGTGACAAAAATCAAATGAACATTTGCTAGAATCAAAGTTGATTCTAATTGTTTCCCTTGCTTAACGTTCAAGGCCTGGGTTGTGGATGTGTATATGGATGTGGATGTGTGTGTGTTTCAAATGACACAATCATGTTTTAGAGGAATTTTGAATGTTGGTTTCTGACCCCCCGCCGGGGTTCGAACTCTCGACAACACCGCCTGACAATCAGGAGTCCAACGCCTAAACCACTAGACCATTGCACACCGTCAAAAAACGATGGCTGGAATCTAGCTTTTTAGATGAAGTTCTCGTGATTACTTGGGTCATCTTACTTTCGGCAGCAGCATGAAAGCGTGGAACGCGCTGGCTACAGTACGATGAAAGTGCTGTGGATGGCCTCAGACAAAGACTGGAACGGGCTTGTGTGTGTTTTTCAAATGACACAGTCATGTTTTAGAGGAATTTTGAATGCTGGTTTCTGGTTCCCCGCCGGGATTCGAACCCTCGGCAACACCGCCTGGCAATCAGGAGTCCAGAGCCTAAACCACTAGACCATTACACACCGTTAAAAACGATGGCTGGAATCTAGCTTTTCAGATGAAGTCCTCATGATAACTTGGTTCATCTTCCTTTCGGCAGCAGCATGAAAGTGTGGAACGCGCTCGCTACAGTACGACTACAGAACCTTGATGGGTTTCAAACATGACAAAAAAATACATAAAATTGATATAAACTAAGTGATGAACTTAGGAATTGGTTAAACTGACCGGCAATAATTGATGTTATTCATTGATGGGCCCTGATTTAGTCCTTACAAGAATGTTACGCAAGCTTTTATGTTTCTTATAGGCGATGACAGGTCGAAGATTCAAAGGTTAATTTAATTAGCATTGGTTAAATTGAATTCATCTTTTAATAGTTTTGCTGTTTCGATATTCATTCTGTTGTATGTTGAAGTGAAAGGAATGATGGCCCTCCTTTCGCATTCTCCCTCTGATATGTTCTTACCAAAAGGCCAAAGGGTTTTAAGCGCATTGATCCAAAAAGCTTCACGTTTTCCCTAAATGCATCCGTTTCTTCTAATGTGTCTTTAATTGGTGGTTGTTCAATGAGATGGACTTCGAAATCGTCCAAAGAATGGCCAGGAAGGTTAAAATATGTTGTGCTACTGGGGCATCAGCATCATGTTTTATATCCTGTTTGTATCTGGTAGCACGTTCTCAGAAAGAATTTTGACTTTGACCAACATACTGTTTCCGACAGCCTTTACAAGTGATAAGGTAAATAATATTTTGGTGAATCATAATGGAGGGAGTTACGGATCTGGTAATGATTTTTCGTTTGTTCGGAGGAAAATTGCTCTTTCTGATCAGACATAAAAGTGCAATCTACAACGAGGCTTTTTTTACAATTAAATACCGCGCCACTACCATTCTGCAACGGTCTGTTGTGTTCAGTTTTCAGTCGTTCGAAATCAGTAGTTTCTGCTGGACTTTCTAGCTTTTTCAGAGTTTGAGATTTCAGGCTACGCAAAAAGTGCAGTGAGTACCCCCTCGATCTGAGGGCGCTAAATAGAGTAAAGCAAGCCTCATCGAAATTTACCTTATCACTTGAATTGCGGTGGAAACGGATGAGCTGTGATTTGATGATACCTTTAAATGTATGTTGTGGGTGAAATGATTTTGTGTGCAACAACTGATGTGAATCAGTTGGTTTAAAATATACTTTATAATTTAAATGACCGGACGCCTGAAATTGCTTGTTTTTATACACGGTCACATCGAGAAAATCAACAGAATTTTCACTCATAGTAGCTTTTAGTTTAATGTTTGGATCATGATCGTTCAAAATTTCTAAAAATTCATCAAAATCTTCTTTTGAATGTTCCCAAATAATAAAATGTCATCTAAATATCTGTGATATACGAGAGGATGCTTTGTACATTTACTTAAGGCATTTTCCTTCCATTCCGCAACATAAATGCTTGTGTTTGTGTGTGTGGTTAAGGTAAAAAGACGCACTGGCACATACATATATTTCCGATTGCAACGTTCCTTTCCTGTAACACACTGCTGAAATATTGATTTACACAACGTAACGGCAAAATCGACCAATTTTTTTTGTCTCAAAGACATAGCTTATAGCTCCTCTTTGGAACGAGCGCAATGTGGTCGTTCCAATGTATATGTTATAAGATATGTTTTGGGCGCAAAAAATGGAGAAAAAAAAGTTATTCAAGAATTTTGCTTGCAAGTGTCGACTGCCTTTCATGTCGGGTAAAGGGTTAAATAAGATATTGTGAACCCTAATAGGCTTCAGACATGATATAAAAGTACATAAATGTGGTTTAAGTGTTGAGCTTAGGAATTGGTTAAACTGATCAGTGATAATTGATGTTATTCAATGATAGACTCCTGGGGTGGGGGCGGTGGCTCAGTAGGTAGAGGTGCAGGCTGCAACCCGAGAGGTCCTCGGTTCTTATACCACCCGCGGCAACCGCGTCGTGTCCTTGGGCAAGACACTTCCTTTCAAATATCAGGCAAATATCTTAATTGAACTCGCCGAGTTCATTCCATTGCCCACGTGGGAGCGCGATGGCGTTGTGTACTAAGGCGTACTGCACGTCGATGGTGCACTTGTCTTCAATCAATGCTAACCCTGCTTGAGTGAAGTTAGTATGTTGGGGAGCTGACAGTTGCTCGCCGTTGCTCGGTGGTTCTCTCCGGGTACTCCGGGTACTCCGGCTTCCTCCACCCGTAAAACTGTCGCGGTCATGATTAGCCATTGTGCAGAAACATGTTACCCTAAACACAAATAAATAATAATAAATAATGATAGACTCCAGTTTTATCCCTTCAATGATGTTACGCGACCGTTTGCTTTTCTTATAAGCGATGACAGATCGAAGATTTAAAGGCTCTTTTAACTTAGAGTTGGTTAAATTGAATTCAGCTTTTGCTATTTTTTTTGCTGTTACGACATTCATTCTGTTGCATGTTCAAGTGAAAGGAGAGAAAAAATTTCATCCGCATTCTCCCTCTGACATGCTCATTCCAAATGGTCAGAGGATTTGAAGTGTATTAATCCGAACAGCTTCTCGCGTTTCATCTAAATTCGTTTGTTTCATTTAATGCATCTTCAATTGGTGGTTGTTTAACTGGGTGGATTGTGAAATCGCCCAAAGGATGGTCAGGAAGGTTAAAATGCTGAGGCGTTAGAATTATTTATATCAGGTTTGTGTCGAGTAGCACGCTCTTCAAGTTGGGTTTTAGTTTGACCCACATACTGTTTCCGTCAGCATTTACAAGTGGAAGGGTTAATGGCATTGAATGAATCACAGTGAAAGGCGCTACGGATATCATAATGATTTTTTTTGTTTGTGCAGAGGAAAATTCCTCTTTCTGATCAGGCATAAAATTATGCAATCCACAACGAGGCTTCGTTCAATTCAAACCACGTCACTACAGTCGTGCTGTGGTCTATTTTGCTCAATGTTCATTGGCTCGTAATCATAGAGTACTCCGTAGATCGCAGAGCTCCAAATAGGGTGGAGCGGGCCTCATTGAAATTTACCTTATCACTTGATTTGTGACGAAAAAGGATGAGCGGTGATTTGAAGTTTCTTTTAACCCTTTACCTAACGTGAAAAGCAGACGACACTTGCCAAAAAAAATTCTTGAATAACTAATTTTTTTCATTTTTTGTCTCAAAAACATAGGTTATGACCCCGCGTTGGAACGAGCTCGACGAGCTCGTTCCAACGAGGGGTCATAACCTATGTTTTTGAGACAAAAAATGAAAAAAAAAGTGAAAATTAATTGGCGATTTTTGAGAATAGCGCTGGCCGGTTTTGGCCGTTACGTTAGGTAAAGGGTTAATTGTATGTGATGGATGGAGAGATTGCATATGTAACAAGTGGTATGAATTAACTGGTTTAAACATTCTTGGCAATCAAATTGGCCTATTATGACTCGGCCCTGTGGGAGAAAATGTGAATAATAATAGATCTAAGGAAATGCACTGTAACTGTGAAGAATGTGTGAATACCCGCTAGTATCTCTTTTTTACGTGCATATCATGCCCAGGTCATGGTTCTGTCTACTTCTTTTCCTTCAACCATGTTTCAACCCGAAGGATTGGATTCCGGTTGTACGGTGTTTGAGGTAAAAGAAATAAGTCAAATCGACCCAAGGTGGAATTCGTTTGACAAATGCAGCTAAACTTGTTCACAGTTGCAGACACCGTGTCACCAAAATAGGGTGCATGGTGGTACGTTGGTTAGTTTTGAACTTAAGATCGAATGGTCGACGGTTCGCTCCTGACCTGTGTTATCTTCGTTGTATCCTTGGACACTTCATCCCGATTGCCTTTGTGGATTCGTGGTGAGACATTTGCGCACTATGAAACTCATTGTGAAGTCGTGTTGCTGTCTGTAAAAAATGATTTCGTTGCACTAGCTCCAGCACCCATCCTCCGTCGCCGCTGCACTTGAACAAGCTTGTCGAGTTTGTTACAAGCCCTTCGTGCAGTCTTTGCAACAGCATGTTTAGGGAAATACTGGTATATAATCTCTTTATGCGGTCTGGTGTGCCTGATATTCAGATAATTGGTTATATAGTATTTAGTATTAGGCTTATTAACCGGATTGTCGCACAAAAGGAAAAAAATCAATTAACAGCATCAAATTGGTCTTGTGCCTTAATTTTCTTTTCTTGGAGAAGAGCGGGACGCCGAAATCGAATTTTAAAATGCACACGATAGTACAATAATTGTCTTATAAAGTTCTGTGTAAATCTGGTATTAGCCTAAACTGTGTAACTGGAAATGGAGAGTTCATTTATGCATACCAGTCTGAAGAATTCTGATCTTAAATGGAGTGGAATGTTATCTCACAGTATTAGCTATCATAATGCTTGAGGGGTGAAAAAAATGTGCGTCGTGTATTTTTCTTTCACGAGCACCGCACAGTCGGGGGAGGGGCTCTGAAGAGGATGTAGCCCTCGTACATTCTTCACAACACACAAAAAACTACCTTCCAAATATATATCTCTCCTCTTGTTGTTGGCTATACTATCGGTTTTTTATTGTATGAAAATTATTGTATCTGTTTCAGACTTGAGTGCTAATGTTATTACAACAATGATCACATTTTAATGCGAGTTTACCTCGAGAAGTAATAGGTTAAAGGATTGAAATCACGAGAATGGATGGTAGAGAAGTAGGTGTTCACCGATGAGCAGTTTGTAGTAAAGCAAGATGGCTAACTGTATAGCATCGAGTCGATAAAAATTTGGGTGAGGGTTTCCTTTTCCTCATACATTGAGGCATGGCTATTTGGCTGCAGGTGCGGCGTTGAATTATAACAACTGCATGGAGTACAAATGGGTGAGAATACATTGTAGGATATCATCAAGAACAACTCTCTTTAATTCAAGCTCTGCACTGATTCTTGAGAAACTTTTGCACACAAAACCCTTTGAAGGGGTTTTTCTAAAATTTCTAAAGTAGACCACAACCCATTTTTTGACGTATTTCTTTAACCCTTTACCTAACATGAAAAGCAGACGACACTTGCAAAAATAATTCTTGAATAACTAATTTTTTTTCATTTTTTGTCTCAAAAACATAGGTTATGACCCCTCGTTGGAACGAGCTCGAAGAGCTCGTTCCAACGAGGGGTCATAACCTATGTTTATGAGACAAAAAATGAAAAAAATAATGAAAATTAATTGGCGATTTTTGAGAATAGCGCTGGCCGGTTTTGGCCGTTACGTTAGGTAAAGGGTTAAACAAAATGCAATAAACAGGTCACATTTGTACTAGCAGTATGGTAAAGAAGGTGATGTTAGATGATTGGAGGTGATTAACCCATTACCTAACGCAACTGTAATATATCTGACTAGCGCGATTCACAAAGATTGAATCCCAAATTTTATTATTGTTTCAATTTTTCCAAAACGTATCTTATAATCTTAATTGGAACGGACTCGCCGAGTTCATTCCAGGGAAGGCTCGTAAGCAGTTATTGAGGCAAAACAATAATTTGTTTAATTATTTAGGAATTGCTTGCTGTTGCTGAAGTTGTCGACTCCTGCCTGCGCTTGTTAAAGAATGTAAACCCAATACTCAACGCATGTGATATCAAAATGTTTTATTTCAATTATGTATTTATTTTCAACTTTTTTGTTAAAGATCAACCAAACCATCACATGTGACCACTCATTGGAACGAGCTTATTCCAATGAGGGGTCAAAAGATATGGTTTTGTTGATTTTTTTTTTAACCCTTTACCCAACGTAACGGCCCAATCCGGCCAACGCTATTCTCAAAAATCGCCAATTAATTTTCATTATTTTTCTTCTTTTTTTGTCTCAAAACATAGGTTATGACCCCCGTTGGAACGAGATAGTTCCAACGAGGGGTCACAACCTATGTTTTTGAGACAAAACAGGAAACAAATTAGTTATTCAAGATTTTTTTTGCAGGTGTAGTCTGCTTTTCATGTTAGGTAAAGGGTTACATATTTTTTGCAGCCGCTTACTTCGTAAATTACGGGGGAAGGGGGGTCATGCGGTTAAATTCCCAGGCAAGTGATTAAGGAAGGAATATCTACAAGTCACAAAATTTGTTTTTTCTCATTGTCACACCCTTCGGAACAACGATTTCTCTCCTGTGTTGACTTGTGAGAGTGTTTGTAAACATGTGTAATTTTATCCGTGGTGCTGGACCGAGTGGAATTGACACGCGTTAGGGCTAATTATTTTTTCATATCCAATGATTGATTAACAACAAACATAATGCTTTTCTCTTTCAAGTACACGCCATATGGTAACTAGATGTTTATTTGATGCTCTGTTCTTCCAATTACTAGTTTTTTAATCAAACCTAAATTCTACAATGTACCGTTCCAAACACCATAACGCTACAGGGTGCATTCATTTATACCGGTCATGCACTACGAGTCACGCTAAAATTCATATTTTATTCAATAAAACAAAATGTTCTTTTGTAAACGTCGATGACACAAGCACCAACCTTTCTCAAATAAAGAAATCTGCTTAGGATTTATTATTGAGGTCAGGTTTTCTCATTTGCGCAAGTCCAGTCATGCCACTGGACAAAATCTGTTTGACTTGCACCACTGCTGCATGGCTTTTCTTGTCTAGTTACTTGGGTATGGATATCACTTCGCACATCGTAGATAAAATTAGGCGCGTGGCCAGGACTCTATAACAGGGGATACTCTAGCCATTTTTTATTTATTGTTTTTGATTAAACTAGGAGAGTTCATGTACTGTGTTTGTCGTCGGATGTTACCAGCAATTCAGCGAGCTGAGTGATGTTCATGTCGTATTAAAAGAAACAAATGCCTCCCTCATTTTAACTGTTTACAAATCGGGCTCTTTTTGGCTCTCTTTGTCAATTGCAACGGTTTAAATATTTTTCATATTACCTTCGAGGGTAATATCATTTCCAAAACTTCGGAGGACATGACTTTCATGATGATGACATCTTGAAAAACTTTGTCGCGTAAAAATAATGAAGCAAGCTTTAAAAAGCCGTGTGAGCATAATTATTAGACTGAAATATTGATATTTTAGAGTTGTCGACCCGACAGTTCAAAAAGGGTTTTTGTTATCGTTGCTATAAAAGTGTGAACAAGCACATCTCTTAAGACCAGTCAGTTGTTAACGATCTGTCTACAGAGCTTGAAAAACTATTCTGAAGCCTCGTGACGTATATAACTATATAAGTGGTTTTCTCTTGAAGGAAAATGTGTTATCTATAAAAGGAGTCAGGAGTTCTTCAAAGCATCTGAAAACTAATTTCATTTCATTGTTTTTCGTTGTTTTTGGAGTACTCAAGCACCAACACCGCGACCTCGGTGTATTAGTGCAGTTTTCCTTGCTCACTTGTTACCTAACACGAATACCAGACGACACTTGCAAACAAAATTCTTGAATAACAATATGTTTTTCATTTTGAGTCTCAAGAACATAGCTTATGACCCCTCATTGGAACGAGCTCAACGAGATTGTTCCAGTGAGGACCATAAGCTATGTTTTTAAGAAAAAATAAAATGAAAAAATAATGAAAATTAAATGGAGATTTTTGTGAATGGCGCTAACCTCTTTTTGCGGTTACATTGTATAAAAGGGTTAAATTGTTACCTAAATGGCAAGTCACATGACAAAATATAAACCAGGTACATTTTTTTAATCGGGGAGTAAATTTTAATCCAGGAGTAAAGCACGAAAGCACTCTGTATTTATGTTATCCGTTTAACCCTTTACCAACGCAGACGATATCAACATTTATTATTTTACATATCATTTTTTCAATTTTTTCAAAAAATTTCAGCGAAATCATATCACGTGACCCCTCGTTGGAACGAGCTCGACGAGCTCATTCCAACGAGGGGTCACATGGTATGGTTTTGTTGAAATTTTTTGAAAAATAATCTTTTTCCAACTGCTGAATTTGCATATTACGCGGGCGGATGTGGCCGATTCGTTGGGTAAAGGGTTAAAAGTGGAATTATTTTTTTACTGTAGAAACGGAACGAGTAAGATATGCAAGAAGTAGCTGAGTTGCTGAGTCTGTAGTATGTGTTGGCCTTTTTTGGTGGTAGCAGATTCAGTAATTGTAGTGTTGTTGACTCTATTGTGGTTGAAATTCTTTCTGTAGTAGTTGTTACTGTTTGGATATACAGTGAGTTCAGTGGATATAGCAGTTGTTCTGTAGTAGCCGTAGTTGGTTCTATAGAAGTAGTTGTTGACTCTGTTGTTGCAATAGTTGGTTCTGTAATAGATGTTCTTGCGTCTGTCGTGGTAGTAGAAAACATAGCTTGAGACACCGAGGGGCCATGGGCTATGTTTCAATTGTTTTATCAGCACTGGGTCATGATAATCAGTGATAATGACAAAAATACGTACGACACTTTCTCAATTTGATCGGGGATTATTTCAAAAGATATTCAAGTGATAGCAAAACCCCAGTTTACTCCTGGATTATCCTAAAATACACCACCTCTATAGCTGGAGTATTCCTGAAAAACGTAGTCTCCGATTTTATTAATAATCATGGATGAAAATCGTTTACATGACTGCAAAACATGATCTAAGAACATTTTTAATCTAACATGGACTATAAGGCAGGATTATAACGGTCTTGCGAACGCCGAGATCGTTCCAATGAGGAGCATATGCTAGGTAATGGTAGCATTTGTTTTTCAAATAATGAAACTAAAATATTAATTTTTGTATGTAGCACTTTGTTGATTCACAATGAGTAAAACGGTTAATCGCGTGAAGTGAGCGTGTATGCAGTGTTGTGCAGAAGTGTTTATTCAATTAGACACTCGACACGTAAGGTGTCTCTTCACTTCCTAAGTTACAGTATGCCTATCGGGTAATTTGGTACACGGCCACATTGAAGGATAGATATGTGCCAGTGCACATTTTTGCTCACTCGGAAAAAACCTGGAAGCAACAGTTAAAACTTCAGTTCTCGGATCATTGGTTTCTTTACCTGCCAACAACCAAAACTGCACTTCGGGGCCCATCGGCTACTTTACTCTCCAACAACAAAAGCTTCAGTTGGTGGGCCATTTGGTACTTTACCCTCTAAGGACCAAAACTGGTGCCAGATCAAGCTATACATAACTAATTTCAAATTGCAAGAAGTTGTGATTATTTCTTTTGGTGGTGAAAAGCTACAATGCTGCGAAACAGGCTCTTCTACAGAACAAAAAAAATAAATATAGAATATATCCATAGTAGGCTGGTGTACCAAATGTTCACCAGTGAAGTGGTGTTAACCGCGAGCCTTCGGCGCGCGGTTAACACCACTTCACCATGAGTGGTGAGCATTTGGTATATAAAGCTACTTTGGGTATATTTTATTTATACCATGATCGTCAGATTATTAAGAGTCGCTATTATTTTTTCTCGATTTTACTGAGCAGCATCAGTAAATGCGTGCGAATTTGTTTTTGGTAACATAAGGATCGGTGGGCGGTACTTCCGCTGTCAGTTTTATCACCGAAACTAAATTGAAAAAGAAAGAGGACCTTTTTCATTTTAACAACATAATAACATACTATTTCGAGTTATGGATGCTTTATTATCATGAGATAATGCATGTTTGTTAATGTTTGGAGTGTTATGAGGTAAACTCATTTAAAAACGTAATAAATAATTGCCACTTTCATTTCACTCTTTGTGAGGCGACGTGCGATAAATTTAGACAAGTTCGCATTCAGGTTGACGTCACCAAAGGACAACTTGGATGTAGTTCCACTGTAGGTGTAAATTTTAACTACTGAAATCCCTTTGCTGACGTGTTCACCACGGTTGGTGTGTAAAGCTAAAATTTATGTCATAGGCTTTTTTCATGTATAGAAGAAGAGGTAATCATGGTATAAACACCATCATCATATACGTACTTGAAACTTACGATTTATTATATATTGACAAATACATATTGTATCAAGGCAAATCCAAAAGAGGATTGGCGAGGTCGTCCCAGAGACCCACTTCGTAATGATTATTAGAATTTAAATGATAGTAAAATTACATTCTGCCCCTTAACAGTATCTCTTTGGAACATGACATATGTAGTGTGGAGTGGAAGTTTGTCAAATGTTGTTGCAAGAATATCCACAGTGGTTTAACCTTTAAACCTGTTAATAAAATTTTGCACAACAACAAATGAAGTAGTCGCGAATCGATTCTGTATAGGTCTGTGATATTAAATCATTGCTAAACCTCTATTTGTATGCAAAATAGATTCTTCAGTTTTCTGTAATCAGTATAGGATATTCAGCGATCATTCAGAAACATAGGGTTTAAAAGACACACAAAACGACGAAGTCGTTTTTCTTTTTTTGAAAAATACCTTCACCAATGCTGTATACATGTAGTAGTTGGTTAGTTCACAAATTTTCGCTCGTTAGGAGTTCCCGGTGGCAACAGGACGGTCTTTTATACCACAATAGCTTTGCGTATTCAACGTTATACAATTATTGACTTTCCTTGGGGTTGATACAGGGGACTATCAACCCGAGAAAAGTAATATTCAGTGAGGCCCACGACCTCGGTGAATATTACTTTTTGGGGGGTAGATAATTCGTTGTATCAACTTCAAGGAAAATTAATAATTGTTTTATTATTATGACAGAAAATATCCTTTGCAAATCCCTTGCTCTATTACATATTTGTCGAAGAAAATGCAACAAAAGAAATTTAATTTCAATGTATATATATAAAAAAGCAATGCACATTAACTTATTTGTTCATGGTGTAGTTAATTGTCATATTTGAACAGTTTCTAAACATTGGAACAGGGGAATTAAAGGAAGGAGCAAGTTGGAAATACCATTTCAAGCTTTATCACAAACAAGTATTTCGAATCATTATATCAATCTACCGACGCTATGTATAGACAACAATGACATAGTGGTGATATTTCAACTGGATTTCGATAAAAAAAAAGATAAAATAGATCGGCAATACTGGAGTGTATCAACACTTCTGCCGATTATTTTCCCCAATTAAATTACCAGATTTTTCTGTCATAAAATAATACACGATTCAATAGAAGACATTGGGAAATGTTCTAGACACATCCTGCGTGGAATCGGATTGCGTGTACGGACGTCATTAATAACACATCTGATTGGATGATACTCGTCTGAGTAACGTTATGACGTGAATGAAATGCTTCGACACAAAACAGCGTCAAGCAAGAAAGTTACAAGACCACCAAAGTTGTTATTTCTATTTAACCCTTTACCTAACATGAAAAGCAGACGACACTTGCAAAAAAATTCTTGAATAACTATTTTTTTTCATTTTTTGTCTCAAAAACATAGGTTATGACCCCTCATTGGAACGAGCTCGACGAGCTTGTTCCAATGAGGGGTCATAACCTATGTTTTTGAGACAAAAAATGAAAAAATAATTAAAATTAATAGGCGATTTTTGAGAATAGCGCTGACCGGTTTTGGCCGTTACGTTGGGTAAAGGGTTAAAAATATCAGCTACATTCACTTGATTAATTCAAGTTTGATCGTCGTATAAATACAGAACAAAACTCGGGTAGAGTACGGGGGATAAGAATCAGGTAATTGATTTCAGATCTACCAATCTGCATGTCCAAAGATTTCAGATTTGATGGTCAGATGACTAATATTAGTCTTTGCTTTTCCCTCCTCAAAGTACGCTAGTGTATGGCTTTTGCCAATTCCTCAACTTATCCCAGAAATGGCAAGCAGAACATTTAATTGCTTTGTCGAACGGCCTGTCAGCGTGTTTGCAAGCCATTTAGTCAGCTGTCCGACCAACAAGCCAGTCAGATAGCAAATTAGACAGTTTAATCCTTTACCCAACGGAACGGCCAAAACCGGCCAGCGCAATTCACAAAAATCGCCAATTAATGTTCATTATTTTTTTTCATTTTTTGTCTCAAAAACATAGGTTATGACCCCCATAGGAACGAGCTTGACGAGGAGACACAACCTATGTTTTTGAGAAAAAATTTTTTTTTTAAAATAGTTATTCAAGAAAGTGTCGTCTGCTTTTCAGGTAAGGTAAAAGGTTAATCACAAGTCGGTTATAGTTATTGATTATGGCTATCTTAGCGTTTCACAAACTATCTGGTCTTTGGGTCGAAAATTTATCTTGTCTTCACTGCAGCCGATATCTTGTTCGATTTGTTCTTTGTATAATTTTGTGAGGTTTCAGTCAATGTCGTTGTGTTCAATTTCTCCAACTAATTTCGTTGTATTGGTCTTATAGATAGAATATCGCTCTCGTTTAACCTTTACCTAACATAATGGTAAAACCGGCCAATGCTATGCCTAAAATTTGCCATTCATTTTTTTTTTCTCTAAAAAAACATAGCTTTTGTAAGCTCGTTCCAATAAAGGGTCATAAACAAAAATGTTTAGCCCAAAAAGAAAGTATTTACTAATTTATGATTTTGTTTTGGCAAGTGTCGACTTCTATTAGAGTAGGGAAAGGGTTAAATAATAAAATTAGAGATTCAAATGGAGCCAGAACAAATCAAAAGTACATTTTGAAAGATGTTTGTTCTTCAAAAAGAAAACTTGAAGTACTTTTCGGTTTACAGCAGAAAAAGTTTATTGGTTGAAGCTGAGGCCCAACCAAACGCGTGTCACACTTTGTCTAACACAAGCTACAGAAAACGGTACCAATATTTTGCGATAAAATTGAAATATTCTCTTGAACGATTACCTGTGACTTCTCAGTAGGACTAAACTTGATCCTCTACCTCAAAAGTCGCAAACGAGGAATGCAATCATTTGTTTGCTGAATAACTGAACATTAACCCTTTACCCAACACACAGGATATCTAAATTTATTGTTTTCATTATTGTTTTTTAATTTTTTTCAAAACATTTCAAGAACATCATAACATGTGACCCCTCATTGGAACGAGCTCGTCGATGAATTGTTAAGTAGTGGTTAATCTAACAACCTGCAATCGACAGTGCCAGTATTTTCCTAAATGAGTTAAGAAATAAAGTTTTCTTTTTCAAATTGTATTTTGAAAAATAAAAACGTGTGAAGTTAATTTGATAACAAGAAGGGTGCTCGCCAAATTGACAAGTCCATAGCAAAATGGTATGCTGCGTTATATATTTAATTACACGCATGTTCTATGAAATCCTCATCTACAGCAACACTTAACTATGCGGAAAATGAAAATCCGTCCCGCACACATGTGTCGAACGGAAAGCGTTGAGAGGCTATTTTGAAATAGAAGCGAAATTTCACTGGAATTTTCTTCTGGCAAACAGAACACATTGGAACTCAAGGGACGAGTTGTCAAATAAACTGCTGAGTGTCCTTCTGATAATTGCTTTTATATATAGACGTGAAGGCGTGTAATAAACACAGAGTGACACACGCGTTTGAATGGGTTAATCGAAATGGCACGAGAGGCCGCATCGATTAACCCATTCACACGAGTGTATCGTTCTGTGTATTTATGGGACATGTAGTGTGTTTTAGTGTTAGTCCTCAGTATAATACTGCACTTACGTAATAGGTGACGCTGGTGGGCATCACTATTTCATTCTGTTTGCAATTCGTTTCTACTGGATGTCTTCGCATGTTTATAAAGAGAGAGAAGAAGCAAAAGGTTGCTGTATCTACCTAAACAAGATTATCGAATGAAAATTCAGTCTTCAAATACACCTGAATGCTGGGATATTAGGAGAGAAAGTGGGGGAGGAATACCTTTGTGAGGAACTGGGTTAATGTAGGCATTCTCGTTAGAGGGCCGCGACAAATCAGCTGAAGACCCAAGATTTATTATTATTATCGTTTTACTGAAAGACTGAGTCTTTCGACATCTAAATATAAGAATATAAGTATTCATTCTCATTGTTATATTCAAATAAACAAACTATCGAGTTGACAAATGGGCGTGTTGATGAATTCCGAAAGGGATAAACTCGACTGTGATGACAACATATAAAGGCTTTTCGTTTTTAGATGTTCACAATTTTGAAAAGCTTATCTTCAAAATATTCGGAAATCACAACTATTAGGCCATCAAAGGAGAACAAAATGGAAGCTTTTTGTCGATGAGTCGGTGTAATTTTGTAAACATAACACCGAGCATACTCTTGTTTGTCAAGAACTGAGCAGTTGATCTTTCCATTCACTGGGCCTCTTGCAGCGCTTCATCATATTTTATAAGTTATAGGACGTTGCGTTGGCGCTACGGTGTCACATGAGGTGAACTGAGAAGAATATTAGGCGAGGCTTCAGCCGAGTCTAATATTGTTCTCGTTTAGTCTCGTGTGACACTGTGTCCGTAAACTAAACGTCCAGTAACGTATTTATTATATCAGCATACAAAGTTGACGTTCGTTTTTACACCACAAATTAGTACTGTAGTTAAACTAGTGCCGTGTCATATTTCCATTAAATTTTCTGATCGGCATCCATTTGTTTACAAACGCAGACGAGTAGTGATGTAATGCAAGGGTAGTATTTCAACATCTTATTGATTGCCAAGAAAATTATTGATTTATTACCTCCGACATTTAAGTGCATTTACAATTCTACCTGCTTTCCGACGCTTTGACCTGAAAACAAACTTTCTGAAGTGCAAATTAGCCGAATTCAGAATGCGTTTTTTTGCGATAAAAACAAATCGGTGGACAGTGGCAAATAATATACCATCAGTAACGGTGTATTCCTCAGTCCTCTGTCATTAGTTATGACAGTTCATTGGTTAATCTAAACGGCTGAGGTGATAAGGTTTCATATTGACAAAGACCGGTTTTTCATTTTATTCTGTGACTAAGCGAGTAGTGTTATTAGGGGGTAAATGGACACATATTTGTAAGTTTTGAACCATACCTTAGAATGCAAAAAAGTCGTCACAATTTGTCCTTTGGAAAAGAACATTTGTGTCAAGTCTTAAAACGTGACCCGTGAACAGTTCGAGAGGTTGGGCCATTCATTAAACTCACCAGGAAAATAAAAACTTTGAAGTATCCAAGTAACCAGAATCGTGTTGAGTAGTTTACTTTCGCTTGGACACGCTCGTCTTCTCACCTTGCGAATGTATTTAGTTGGGAACAGTGCATCTATGGGAACTAAGCAGGTGAAAGGATCTTTAAAGAGCACAGTGCAACCTGATAACAACTCTTGACTCCGCTACTCAATTCAAAATTCTTCAGAGATCCACAGAAACCTTTTAGCCCACACTCTCGAGTTCTTTTTAAGTGCACATACTCGATATCAGAACGTTTGCTAAGAACCACATAAAAATAATATTTGAATATTTAACCCTGGAGATAAGCAATTCAATTTTAGTTCATCTACTTCAAAGTAGAGGTGAGGTAATGTCCTGACCCCGGTGGCGTCGGTGTCGGCATCAGCGCCCAATTTTGTAAACGTTTGTATGTGAGTAAATTTCTTGAAACCCAGTGGGGCTTTCAAAATGCAGTTGTGGGTTATTTAGGAACATGACTACAGTACTGAACCCTTATTTTTTAGAAGTTTTTCTTCGTTTCTTTTTTAGGTGAAAACTTTTTCTGTTGTAAGAAGTTGTGTTAACCCTTTACCTAACCTGAAAAGCAGACGACACTTGCAAGAATAATTCTTGAATAACTATTTTTTTTTTCATTTTTTTTGTCTCAAAAACATAGGTTATGATCCCTCGTTGGAACGAGCTCGACGAGCTCGTTCCAACGAGGGGTCATAACCTACGTTTTTGAGACAAAAAATGAAAAAAATAATGAAAATTAATTGGCGATTTTTGAGAATAGCGCTGGTCGGTTTTGACCGTTACGTTAGGTAAAGGGTTAAAGTAAACTTTATTGCAGATTATGATGCTCTATATTGCCTATAAGTGTGTTTTATTGTGAATGTAGTTTCTCTTAACCCTTATACTAAGTATATGTGGTGTTATTTTGCCCTTTTTTCAGCAAAAATTCTGAGAACATGAACTTGTAATAACTAATGATTCAGTCAGCTCCAATATCCGAATTTGAAGAATTTGTATTTGACTTTGTTTCTTCAAACCTAGTGGCCCCAGGGTTTTTGTATTGCAGTTGTGGGTTATTTAGGACCATGACTACTGTACTTAAGCCTTATTTACGGGAAATATTTCTTCATATTCTTTTTAACTGAAAACTTAGTCAAATTTCTTAACTTCCCATTACTGAGTATTTTTTTTTATTTCAATAACATCTTTAGGTATTAAGCCTACTGTATGTGAAGATTTAATTGATCTTTTTCTTTTTCTGTCAAACTTTTCATGTTTTTCTCGGACTTCTCAATTTTAGTTTGTAAAAGTTTGTGTTAAGGTGAGTTTTGTTCTGTGGGTCAAGCCAAGCCATTGTTATTGTAGAATTGGATTACTGAAAAATGTGCAGTAATATTAACTTTGTGATAATCACAATATATCCCATTAACCCTTTTCCCAACGTAACGACCAAAACCGGCCAGCGCTATTCTCATGAATTAATTTTCATTATTGTTTTCATTTTGTCTCAGAAACATAGGTTATGACCTCCCTTTGGAACGAGCTCGATTAGCTCGTTCCAAAGAGGGGTCATAACCTATGTTTTTGAGACAAAAAATGAAAAAAAATAGTATTTCAAGAATTTTGTTTGGAAGTGTCGTCTGCTTTTCATGTTAGGTAAAGGGTTAAAATTAAATATATCCCTTATTTGGAGTGATACATACAGTAAACATGCAGCTTCAAGGAGCTTTCTTGACACTGGATCGACTGTATCAAACATAAGCATAAATGTAGGTAAGCGGCCGGAATGGAAATGTGACATCCCTCTTGTTTTTCTCGCATTGGGTAAAAATGATTATATCGTTTAAATGCGTATATGGCACGGATGGTTTTCGTGAGTACTCGCCACAGCAGGCCACAGTGAATATTTCTTACATTTTACATAGAGCGAACATTCGAAATTCGATTCCATTCGACATAGTCCCGGTGATTCGATTCGATGCGAGTAACGCTGATTTGAAAAAATTCGAATCGACAAGATGATCTCCAAATCCTACCAAGTGTCTCTTCTTCACGTTTGCTTCTACCATCAGGTATCCTGTTAGCTGACCTGATGGTAGAAGAATAGTTATGGAGGTTCCGCTTCCGAAACTACGTTGATTCAATTCTGGACTATTCCGCCTTTTGGGTTCACTTTCCCAAACAGAAGAGTCGCGGTTGAATACAAAATTTGAGTGGAGACTGGCAATATTAACGGACGCAATATTTACCATTTGAAAAGCCGCGAGATTCATTTTCCGGTTCGATTCGAAAGGCTTTGAAGTGGCGTCGCTAGGGGAGGGGGGCTAGGAAGCCATGGTCCCCTAAAAATTACAGCCCCCCCCCCCCCCCCCCACACACACACACCTCTCAAAATGGAAAAATTTAAGCACCAGAAGGTGCCAGATTCACTCTCAGGGTATTGAATTTTCAAAATTTTCTCGGGGGAGCCCCGAAGCCCCATAATGGGAAGAGGATACTGTAGGCCTTAGGTGGGGTGGCTATGGCCTTCCCTTTGGTGGGGGTTCGGGGAGCTTCCCCCGAACTCCCATTAATGAGAGGGCCATACCAACCCCACCTCAGGCCTACGGTCTTCCGATATCCTAGCTTCGCCCCAAATGCTCTTCCTGATTCATTAGGGATTCTATTCGACCAGGAATTTGAGATTCGCAGTGCACTAATTTTGCGTTATTTTCTGAAATACCTTATCCGACATCAGGTAAGAAAACTGTTGTTGATAGAAGTTCCGACAATTAAAATACTGCAATGAACTTTTCTGTATCAAACCTATTATGACGTGGAAGCTTGCTAGTTGCTGTTTGCCAGTTGTTTCCGTGAACTTTAAAACTTTGCTAACGTGTCGGTGAAATGCACATATTGGAGCATACAAAAACTGTCATTCAAATTTTGTTATTTTTTCTCAAATTTTCTCTCTAAACCACAGCTTATGACCACTTCGTGGAACGATTTGTAGACTTTAATCCAATAGAAATCATACGCCAAATTGTAAAGGCACAAATTGCAAATGTTTTAGTTATTTCATAAAACCAAAACAAAAAACACAAAAATAGCATTCAAGTTTTGTTTAGCTTTCGGTTCCACAACTTAGATTATGGCCCCAGCTATGACCTATAAGCTATTGTTTTAACCCTTTACCCAACGTAACGGTAAAAACCGGCCAGCGCTATTCTCAAAAATCGCCAATAAAGTTTCATTCTTTTTTAATTTCTTGTCTCAAAAACATAGGTTATGATGACCCCTCGTTGGAACGAGCTCGTCGATCTCGTTCCAACGAGGGGCCATAACCTATGTTTTTGAGACAAAAAATAAAAAAAAACTAGTTATTCAATTTTTTTTTTTTGCAAGTGTCGTCTATTTATTTATTTATTGCTGTTTTAAGGTCACATACTTATGCACAATGGCTAATCGTGACCGTGACAGTTTTACAGGCGGCGGAAGCCGGAGTACCCGTAGAGAACCACCGAATATCGACGAGCAACTGTCAGCTCTTCAACATTCTAACTCTGTTCAAGCTCCGCCCAAGCAGGGTTACAGCAGTTGAAGACATGTTCACCATCGACGTGCAGTACGCCTTAGTACACGGCGTCATCGTGCCCCCATGTAGGCAACCGGGATAAAGTGCCCTGCCCAAGGATACAACGCGGGTCGTTTCGGACGGGGATCGAACTCGGGACCTCTAGCATAGAAGTCCAACAGTCTATCAGTGAGCCACCGTGCTCCCGCAAGTGTCGGCTTCTTTTCATGTGAGGTAAAGGGTTAAACTGAAAACCATTTTTAAATTTTAAATTTTTTAATTTATTTATTTATTTGGGTTACAGGGTGGGGGGGGGTTGTTATCGAGGAAAAAGATATTGTAAGTGTCGTCTGCAAGTTCTGTCAGCTTAATGATATACTACTCAAAGTTTGCTAAGCACCAAATATTTGACACATCATTGTGAAATTTGCTTGTGACATATTTGCGATATTTTTGGTGGATATGATTGAGGAATGTTTTGAGATGGTCCCCATTGTTTACATTAGCTCTCTTGATAGTCAGACTTTTCGTGACAGTCGTGGAAAGAATGTACCCCTTGATTTTCGTGATGTTTTGTGTACTGTCCACATGTACATGACATGTGTAGGGTATTCAATCTTCATTTCAACACAAACCCATGTGATTTATTGATTGAATATGGCAAATGCAAATGTAAGAAGACATTTGTCTCAAGCAGAAATGTGGCGGGCTGTATAGATGGTGGAGCAAGGGACTACCGATCGTCAGCTTGGTGAAGCCCCTGGTGTGCACCATACGGTGACCACCAGGGCCGGGACAAGATTTCAGCAGTATGGCACACCAGTAAGACGTCATGGTGGTGGCAGAGACAGGGCAACATCTGCGGCTGACGACCGGTTTTTGATCATTCAGGCCCGTAGGAACACCGCTTTGCCACAACAACACAGCTTCGCAGTGACCTTCAGAATGCATTCGGGGTAAATGTTTCGGCGCAGACTGTCCGGGCAAGGTTGCACGAAGGTGGTCTCCGATCGAGAAGACCGTGTATTCGCATTCCGCTGTCACAGAACCACCGCCAAGCACGATATGAATGAGACATGGACCACGTTGGATGGACCAGAGATGATTGGCGACCTGTCCTTTTAACAGATGAGTCAAGGTACTGCCTAGACCACACAGATAGGCGCTCTAGGGTATGGAGAAGACCAGGAGAGCGATTCCATTCAGCCAACATTGCTGAGCATGACCGCTATGGTGGAGGGTCAATCATGGTCTGGGGCGGCATCAGCAGGGGTGGACGTACAGAGCTCTGTGTTCTTGAACGTGGTGCATTGACCGCACAGTGGTATATTGATGAGATCCTGGATGTCCACGTCAGATTGTATGCAGGTGCAGTGGGTGATAGATTCATTCTGATGGACGATAATGCCCGTCCTCATGTTGCCCATGCTGTCGGGGAGTATCGACAGAGGTAGGGGATTGAGCGTATGGACTGGCCAGCAAGATCCCTGACCTCAATCTAATCGAACATGTCTGGAATGAGTTGCAGCTTGCAATTTCAGCCCGTCCAGTCCAACCAAGAAGTGTCCAGGAGCTTGGTGCCATGCTGGTCCAAGAATGGAACAACATCCCACAAAGGACCACCAGGAACATGATTGGGAGCATGAGAAGGCGTTGTTAAGCTGTGATTAACAATAATGGGTCTCATACTCGATATTGAACCCATATCAGTTCGCTCCGTCAACTTTTTGGCAAAATGAAAAATTTCCTCTTTTACCAATAATATCCATCCATGGTTATCGTATTCAAAAGCTAAAAAATAATGTCAAACACAAATAAAATCTTAATTTCTGTACTCGAATCATTAAAGATATAATTAAATGAAAAACATATACACTGTTCATTACAATATTTCAACTAAAACGTAAAACAGGTAGTTGGATATACTTGGTGCATAGCAAACTTTGAGCAGTATATAAATGCGTTTGACAGACACTAAAAAAAAAAAAATGTTCTCATTTTCACTATACTTTTTGATTGATAATCCACACAAGCAACCTATTCATTGTACTGTTCCTCTCCAAGTCAAACAAATGACATCCAACTCAGTGTATTGTTCCATTCCATCTCAAAATCTAACAATGTGACTTTATGATGTAACTTATATACACTTTAACACTCTGCACGCTGATCCATTCTTTCCAATAAAGCAACTAGGTATTTAACCAATTCAATCTTGTTTGACAGAGCTCAATGAGATATGTCAAACCAGCTTGAATGGGTTCAATTCCCAGTTTGTACCATGGGAGAAATACAGTCTGAATTTTTGATATTTCGACACCAGTTAAACTGTTGATAATTTTGAAAAGAGGGTTAAACTGGAAAATCCCCGTGGGACTCCCGGGAAGGGAAGTTGAGCTTGCTTACTGTGGTAAACAATCTCTGTTTTACTGGTAACATAGGACCCAGTCACCAATGCTTGGGGTGGAAGTCCTCTAAAATGGGCAACATGAATATAAACGATTGACTAAACTTGACTTTATGTCCATGCTGTGGTCATGATTAACCATTGTGTAGAAGTACGTGTTCTTAAACACCAATAAATAAATGAATAAATAAATAAACTGGAAAAGGTTTTAAGAAATACACAAGTATACCGGTACATAATTACCGAGATTATTGGCGACTTATCTGTTATGTGCTGTACACGTTTCGGTTTGTAACTCTTTACAAGACACGATTTCCAGTTGATATCT
The DNA here is from genome assembly GCA_031216915.1 of Pictodentalium vernedei. Classification (NCBI taxonomy): domain Eukaryota; kingdom Metazoa; phylum Mollusca; class Scaphopoda; order Dentaliida; family Dentaliidae; genus Pictodentalium; species Pictodentalium vernedei. Next base: position 322,317,656 of record CM062294.1, read on the forward strand.
ACACAAAAAAATTCTTGAATAGCTTCAGAACTTGGCTTATTACTCCACGTTGGAATGATTCCGACAAACGCTTTCCAATTGGTGGTTATACGCCATATTTTGAAGGCAAACTTTGAAACAAAATATAAAAATGTGAACGGCGATTTTTATGAAAAGTGCTATCCGGATATGACTGCGAGGGTCTGTAAAGGAAATGCCTTTATCCCATGGTCTGGCAGCTGCAGACCAAGGTGCAACTTGACGGTTTATGAGGTGAAGGCTTGCGCAGGTGTCCGTGTGGCTGCTCTACAAAACTGTAAAGATCAGAGAAAGTTTTCAATATTCCACTCTTGTACTGTGAGGTGTACGTTTTATTCTGAACGAATTCCAAATTCCCGCCCAAAACATAACAAATAGATCCGGGAGAGAGGAAAGAATGGACAGGACCCCCATTTACCTTACATTACGACCAGATCCCGATAGCGGTATTCACATAATTTCCCGTTCCAATTTCAGCACCCAAAATGGCTTATGTCTCCACACTGGAATAAGCTCATTCGAATGAGGAGTTACCAACCTACGTTTTTTTTTTGAGACGAAGCAATGAAACCTGTCCCCCAAAATAACTTATGTCTCCACAGTGGAATACGTTCATTCAAACGACGGGTATCAACCTTCATTTTTAAGATAAAAAAATGAAACCTCTTTAGTTGTCCAGGAAATGTATATTGTTTATCCCTTTACCCAACGTAACGGGGGAAATCAGAAGCGTAACCGCCAGCACAATTCACAAAAAAATCACCACTCAATTTTCATTATTTTTTCATTTTTTGTCTCAAAAAGATATCTTATGAACCCTCATTGGAAGGAGCTCCGTTGATTCGTTCCAATGGGCGGTCATGAGCTTTGTTTTTGACGCAAAAAATTTTTAAAAAATAGTTACCAAAGAATTTTGTTTGCAAGTGTCGTCATCCTTTCATGCTATGTGGAGGGTTAAGTTTAATGTATTTTCCAAGTGTTGTCAACAAGTCCTGTTTATTTATTTATTTATTATTTATTTATTTATTGGTAGCCATTACTTATGCACAATGGCTAATCATGACCGTGACAGTTTTACGGGTGGAGGAAGCCGGAGTACCCGGAGAGAACCACCGAGCAACGACGAGCAGCTGCCAGCTCCCCATCATCGTAACGCCGCACGGCAGCACGAGCAGGGTTAGATTGGTTGAAGACATGCGCACCATCGACGTGCAGTACGCCTTAGTACACGGCGTCATCGAACCCCCATGTGGACAATCGGGGTTAAGTGCCTTGCCCAAGGACACAACGCGGGAGTCCGAATCGATCGCTCAGACGGTCACCCATCCGAGGACTTACCGGGCTCGACCTTGCTTAACTTCGGTGATCTGACGAGAATCGGTTACTGCAACGCCACCGCGCCCCCAAACAAGTCCTGTTAAATAAAGTCTATTTCTCGCCTCGTGTAAACGGGAACAATCACGCAAACCGAATTACCTGCCTTCTAAATGGTTGATAATTAAGTTACGAATTAAGAAAAATATGGGATGGAAAATTAATAATGAAAAATATAAAGCATTCAGAGTATTATCAATTTCCTTCCGCAGCGTTCATCCCTTCGTTCCATATACAATATCCGGTTTTTTACTCATGATATGTATTTTTCACTTCATATTCACAAGTTAATTAAGCAGGAAATAGACCTCTGGTCGCAAACATTGAGGTACGGTGAGTTTATTCATAGATCGGCTGTGTTGTGTTTCTAAACTGACTGTTTGAAACTAATAAACTGTTATCCAGTGATAATAGAAGCTTCGCGAAACACTTTTTTCCTTAGCTGTTGTCATCATTTTCACTCCTTTCAATCCGATACGCATAAATCCCTACAAATATAACATGGATTTGTCAAATGATCTTACTTGGAATCGTGTTTGACTATTTCATTCAGGAGCTCAATAATTGAAAGGGTTGGTCATTTTGAGAAAAACTACTTCTCTATGTCATTAACAATTTAATTTTAATTTTCCCATAACAGTAATGGTGGTACCTTTGGTGAAAAAAAACCCCAATGGAACAGCGCTGCCAACCCGAACTCCGTGCCCCCCACGCCCCCTCCCGCCACGCCCCCCCCCCCCCCAAAAAAAAAACAAAAAAACACACGCATACACCCTACTGTTACTGGCTACGAAGAACAGCCTCTGGATGCGTTAGCTGTACCTTAAAGCACATCTGAAGTATTTGGCTATCTGTAACTTGATTTCTCACTACTGCCCTTGTGCTAAGAATAAGAGTTTGTTGTTTTCAGTTAAGCTAACTGAAAGCAAGTAAATAACATACAAGAATCCCACATCTAACAATTATACAAGAAGTGGCGTTGAAACGTTCGAGTTGGGTGAGACTACTTTACACCAACAAAGGAGACTAAATGTGAAAACCCGTTTGATTCATGTTTTATTACTCGCAAGAAGAATGTTTTTATTCTAACCAATGATGTGCACATTGTTGTAATAAATAAAAGCGAAAATACAAACGCTGAAACTGAGTAAAAACACGGTTTTCTTTTTCTTTAAATGCGTTGATACTCATGAAAACAATCAGAAGAATTTCTAGTTATCAGGGACAAGATTATAAAGAGTTCTCTAAATATCTTTACTACTGGAGAAGACAATAATTTATCTCACAATCAACATATGTTTTGTCTGTATTAACACCGTACTGTCGTGTATCCGATCCCCTGATACAGATGTTTGTATCAGGGGGTCGGATACAAGCACGTTCTTTTCGCGTGAGTTACATTTTTTTCTTTTTGTTCATCAGTACGAATAAATAGTTCGTTATGTATTCGTCTGCATTCTTGACTTATCCCCAATATATTGTAAGATACAATGATTATTACCATTATGTGGATGTACAAAATATGTCTCCGAGTCGAGCTCCGGGTTCTAAGGGCAGATCACGACGAGTCGAATACGAGTCGTGATCTACCCTTAGAATCCGGTGCGAGACTCGGATACATATTTTGTACATCCACATCATGGTAATAATCTCTGTATATCTGGAGTTTCACGAACATTTAAAACACTTAAAGTATATATAAAACTTTCACGTCCTCAGGGGTAAAGTTATTTAACAAATTCAGAAAATTAAGAGCGAGATATGTTTATATAAAGTCATTTCGGTCATGAAAGTAGTTGGTTATGGGGGTCAAATCAGATAAAATGTGGTCAAACAAGAGTTGGAAGAAATTACCTATTGTTCTTTGACCCGTCTTTGCACAAGGACGTGGAGTGAAAAGAATAAAGACGAACCAATTTTGAAAAGACTACATGGACAACAATGTCTCCAATAATCTTTATTTAATACCCATAAATCCTACAGAAGTCAACCGAGTAGTAAATAAAATGAAGCCAAAATTATCTAAAGACTGCGATGATATCACAACCTGTCTTCTTAAGCATACGATAAATGAAGTATTGTCTCCTCTAACACATATAATTAACATCTCTTTTCTGAACGGCAAAGTACCATACAGGATGAAGATTGAGAAGGCGATACCCATTTTTAAAGCGGGTGACGAGCACTGCTTTACAAATTACAGACCAATCAGTATACTTACGGTATTCTCAAAAGTAATGGAACAACCCATGGAAGTGAGACTAATATATATTATATACCCTCACCAATACGGGTTCCGAAAACGACATAACACTATTCATCCAGTTCTTCAGCTCCTCAAAAGCATCGCAATAGAAAATAATAAACAGGAAAAAAACAGCACCCTAGCATTGTTCCTGGATTTGTCAAAGGCCTTTGACACCATAAATCACGAAATACTATTAGGTAAGCTAGAAAAATATGAATGAATGAATGAATGAATTTTTTATTCAGCAATATACAGCAATGTAAATATACACATAACTACATACAATACACAACGAGATTATATATGCATGTATACCGCAAGGAGACGGCATAGCCAGATTGGCTGTCTACCTGTCGACTCCTGGAGATTAAATCATGCAACACTGGAATCGGACTGTCTGATGACGACTCAACTATTCTTGGTCGCTGGTGGCGTAGTGTGACTGGCATACCTACAAAATGTACCTGCCCCCCACCACTGGCAGCTCGTGCAAAGTGACTGGTGAGATGGAAATTCTCTGATTGTGAATTTATTATTGTAGTTTGAAGAGTTTGGCCCAATGAGAAAAAAATTGTATTTGGATCGTTTACGTGGGTTCAAGCGATTTTTCTTAATTTTATCTACTTTGGTCCTATTGCTACGAGCCGCCTAGTGGCGAGAGTCAAGAGACGAGAATTTGTCCAGATATGGACAGCACCAGCAGAAATGAGCCGCCGGACAACCACCCGAAATTTCTCTCATTGGTAGCCCCAGCCCCCGACACCATTCCACGGGAAGCCCTCATAGAGAGCTCTCCGTGGAACCATGCAAAGTGGTGGGGTCATTAACAGAGACATAATATGAACGAGGTTCTCAGGTGATCATTCCACAACACATGACATCACTCCAAGGGAAGCTCACATAGAGAGCTCTCCATGGAATGATGCAATGTGTTGAAATCATTAACAAAGATAGAGTATAAATAGAGCTCTCATGTGGTCATCCCACACCACACAACTGCCGGTGCCTCGCTTGGAAAGTACAGTAATAGTATAATCTTGTGAGCTCGTACCTATTCTATCACTCTGAAAGTATCTGCCTTTTGTTACGTGGCACAATCAGTACAGTACGGATTGTCGCAGTCAACGATAGCCGTGTATTGGGACAGTAATTTTAAGGTTAATTGTTTTTTGAAAATATTTCTGTTACTTATATTTCGTAAATCAAAGTCTAAATCATTCCACATTTTAGGGTATATATGTGTTGGGAAATGCTCGAGAGACTTTGTCCTTGTTCTTTCAATTTGGAGAAGATCTCTCCTTCTACTAGATCTACCTGTAGTATTAACGACAGGGTGAAAATAATTTCTAAAGGACACTGGCAGGTCATTGTGATACCAGTCAAATACAAACAGGCATGCGTAGAGTTTGAAGAGATCATTTACTTTAAGAATCTTATTTTCCCGAAAGAGAGGATCAGTATGTGCATTGTATTTCTTGTTATTTATTATGCGAATGGAACGTTTCTGTAGGAGCATTATCTTTTTGATAGTTCTAGCATTTCCCCATATATTTATTCCATACACTAAATGTGAATGTATCAGGGCATAATAAAGTGTTTTCATAGCTTCACGGGGGATTGTAGTCTTCACTCTATTTAGTGCGAAATTTGCCCGAGCAGTCTTCGAAGAAAGTTGAGATATATGGTGCTTGTATGAGAGGCTGTCGTCGATATATATTCCTAAAAATTTGAGAGATTTCTCTGCATCATTTGAACCTACTTTACTTATTGTTTGACCATTTATTAAGATATCACGTTGAATTGTTGTCGTTTTCTTTGCTGATGGATTCATTAAAATGTATTTTGTTTTTGTGGCATTTAAGACAAGCTGATTCGCGCAGCACCATTCAAATATTTTTTCAAGCTCTTTATTTATAACTGGGACTAGTTGATTTGGGTCTGGACCAGAGGAATGTCCCGTAGTGTCGTCAGCAAAAGACAAGAGATTTAGGGATGTGGCATGATAGATGTCATTAACATATATTAAGAAAAGTGTCGGACCAAGTATCGAACCTTGTGGAACTCCGTGTGTAATTTTTTCCCTGTCAGAAATATGGTCACTGTATACAACATACTGTGACCTATCAGATAGATAGCTTTTAAACCAGTCATTACCTAATCCTCTAATACCATATCTATACAATTTATTTATTAGAATATCGTGGTCTATTGTATCAAATGCCTTCGAAAAGTCCAGAAATATCGCCAGTGTGCTATTTTTACTTTTTTTTGTTATTTTCTTCTGATATGGCTTTCAACAGTTGTATGATGGGGTGCACCGTACTGTGATTTTTCCTAAAGCCGTATTGATTTGGGTGTAAGATACTAAAGCGATTTAAGTATTTTAGAAGTCTTACGGACATCAGTTTTTCTAAGACTTTTGAGAAGGTCGGAAGTAAGCTAATAGGTCTGTAATTTGTAAAATTATGTTGGTCGCCTGATTTGAATATAGGAATAACTTTAGCGGTTTTCATTTTATCCGGAACAGTGCCACGTGTAAACGAACAGTTGAAAATGTGGGTTAATGGGGGAACAATGGGGTCTATAGTTTGCTTAAGTAGTTTTAAACTAATATCATCACAATCTTTGCTTCCTTTTGATTTTAGAGATTTTACCATGTTAATGATTTCGAACTCACATGTTGGGTTTATGTAAAAATTATTGTTAAGATTTGCGTCCATGAAATCGTGAAATGATTTGTTGGTACTAGGTATTGTATCACTAGTACGTTTTCCTATATTTGCAAAATAGTCATTGAATTCTCTGGCTACTGCAGTCGGATCATTTATTTCTTTATTATTATGGATAAAGAATTTAGGTAAGTTAGATGATCCGTTAGACTTTTTGATGGCGTCATTTAGTATTTGCCATGTTTTACGCATGTTATATTTGTGTTCGTCCAAGATATTTTTGAAATAGTTTGCTTTGCATTGCTTTTTTACTTTATTGAATATTTTACTGTAAAGTTTATAGTTTTTAATGTTGAATTCGGTTGGGTTTATTAATTTTTTTTTATAAAATTTGCTTTTGTTATTCGATGAAACTATTAGCCCTTTTGTCATCCACGGTTGTCTTTTTAGGAATTTTTTATTAGTACAAACACGTGTTCGGGGAAAAGCCACATCAAATAACTCCAGGTATATATGTAAAAAATTGTTGTAAGCTGTGTTAGGGTTGTCCGAACCCATAACTGTGGAAAAATCACATTGTGCGAGAAGTAATTTAAAGGTTGCTATAGTTTCCGCATTTATCTTTCGTATCCATGAGTCTTGCTCTCTGCTAGGTTTTTGGGGAATGATTTCTGCATAGAAAGTACCAAAGTGATCGGAAACATCAGTTATTATTATGCCAGATATTGCAGCGGATACAATATTGTTGGTAAATATGTGGTCGATGAGACTGGCTGAGTGAGTAGTTAAGCGAGTGGGTTTTGTAATGACAGGTAAAAATCCTTGGCTGAACATTAGGTTAATATAACTATCTGTTTTGGCGTGGGAATCATATTTAAGAAGATCAATATTAATGTCGCCCATTATGTAGGAAGATGCATTTTCCTGATTTAACTTGTCAGTTATTTCGTTTAGTTTATCTAAGAAAATGTCGATGTCCGCTTTCGGTGGTGTGTTCGGTCTGTATATTACCCCAATAATTCTTCGTAATTTATTTACATTTATTTCAATGAAAAGAGATTCTATGATATGAGGAATGAAAACCGATAGGTCATGACGAATTTTAAAATCAATATTCTCTTTAATGAAGAACCCGACTCCACCTCTACCGTCATCGCTGTCAGGGCGGTTATGTTTTATAAGGTTATGGTAACCGTCGAGACAGTATGATATGTTTGAGGGGACATGAAAGATTTCTGTTAGGCCAATGACATCAAAGTTACTATCGGTTCCTTGCAGGTTAAAGAGAAGGTCGTGTAAAGACTCCCAGTGAGCATTGATACTTTGACAGTTAATATGAAAAAGCGAGAAAGATTCTGTTTCGGTATTAATGGTCGGTCGAAAATTTTCTGGCAGATAATATTTACATTCAAGTTTATGTCCTTGAAATGGGGAATCCTCAATATCATCGGGCGAGAATGATTTATTGTTGTAGTGGGCTACGAAATCGTATTCCAAGCCCGTCTGGACCTCGTCTAAATTTATGTTACCCGCCATACTGATTGGCTGTACTATTGTCGCCAGGTTCAGCAAGTATGCTTAATGACAGTTTTAAGACATTTGAGATGCATTCGACAGCCCGATTCCATGTGCTCATATAAAATTTGACGGGAGAAGAAAAAAAGAAAAACAAAGAAAACGTAATTGAGATAAGTGCGAGATAAACTAACAGTTTCATTATTATATATAATAATGAATAAAGATGGGGCTCACGAGTCATAGTGCATAAGGATATTTCTAATTATCATCGTGTGTTACACAATTATTTTCTAAGTAATAAAGAGGAATATATAATATTTTGGGAGTTTCCCACTTATGTTCTAAGTGATATGGAGGCGTATACAGCATTCTAGGGGTTTCCTTGGTAGAGGGTTTGAAAACAGTTGGGGTTAGCCGGTTTATCTATCGCCATCATGTCCATTCAGGCGCCCTCCCACTCACCAACTCGGCCACCCAACCACCCACCAACTACCACATTAGCTGATCGCGACAATAGACAAATAACTTGGGTTAGCCGGTTTATCTATCGCCATCATGTCCATTCAGGCGCCCTCCCACTCACCAATTCGGCCACCCAACCACCCACCCACTCCTTGGTAGAGGGTTTGAAAACAGTTGGGGTTAGCCGGTTTATCTTTCGCCATCATGTCCATTCAGGCGCCCTCCCACTCTCCAACTCGGCCACCCAGCCACCCACCCACTCCCACATTTGCTGATCGCGACAATTGACAAATGACTTGGGTTAGCCGGTTTATCTATCGCCATCATGTCCATTCAGGCGCCCTCCCACTCACCAACTCGGCCACCCAACCACCCACCCACTCCCACATTTGCTGATCGCGACAATAGACAAATAAATTGGCTCGAGGCAACCCAGTGAATGGATTTGCAAAACATGGATAGGTAGATCAAAATACGTAACATCGTCATCCGACCATCAAACACTTATCCCTTCAATCACTCACTCATTCATTCGAACGGATGAATGGATGAACGGATGGATGAATGGATAAGTGGATGAATGTACGAACGGATAAATGGATGAATGAAACAATGAAGAAAAAAGAAAGAAATGGAGGATTGAAAGATGGAGGGCAGAAGAACAGAGTGGATAGCTTACAAGTAATGTGCGAAGTATACGAAAACTAACATTTCAAAATTCAGTCAGTGTAAATTACCCGTGGAATCTGAAATGTTTTTATTGGTATCTGGTAAAGCACACAGCAACCCATTCAAATGCATGTCGCCCCCCCCCCCCTCCCTAAATGAACGAGTAGATGATTGAGTGAGTAAGTGAATGAAAGAATGAGTAATTAATAAAGGGAAGAATGAAAGGGAATTTGATCTTGATTTGTTTATTTGTCAGTATCTGGTCAAACGGCCTTTTATCCAACGGTCAAGCACTCCTCCACTCATTAATCGAATGGATGAATGGCTGCATGAATGAAACCATGAATGGTCGAATGGATGAATGGCTGCATGAATGAAACCATGAATGATCGAATGGATGAATGGCTGCATGAATGAAACCATGAATGATCGAATGGATGAATGGCTGCATGAATGAAACCATGAATGATCGAATGGATGAATGGATACATGAATGAAACCATGAATGATCGAATGGATGAATGGATACATGAATGAAACCATGAATGATCGAATGGATGAATGGCTGCATGAATGAAACCATGAATGATCGAATGGATGAATGGCTGCATGAATGAAACCATGAATGATCGAATGGATGAATGGAAGGAGAAGAAAGAATCGGAAGATCGAAGTGTAAATTACTCGTTGAATCAAGTTTTTTTGTCAGTATTCTGGTCAAGCACACATCTACCCATTCAACTACATGGCCCTCTTTCGTCCCCACTCCCCAAATGAGTGAGTAAATGAATGAATGAATGAATGAATGAATGAATGAATGAATGAATGAATGAGTGAAATCATACGCCAAATTGTAAAGGCACAAATTGCAAATGTTTTAGTTATTTCATAAAACCAAAACAAAAAACACAAAAATAGCATTCAAGTTTTGTTTAGCTTTCGGTTCCACAACTTAGATTATGGCCCCAGCTATGACCTATAAGCTATTGTTTTAACCCTTTACCCAACGTAACGGTCAAAACCGGCCAGCGCTATTCTCAAAAATCGCCAATAAAGTTTCATTCTTTTTTAATTTCTTGTCTCAAAAACATAGGTTATGATGACCCCTCGTTGGAACGAGCTCGTCGATCTCGTTCCAACGAGGGGCCATAACCTATGTTTTTGAGACAAAAAATAAAAAAAAACTAGTTATTCAATTTTTTTTTTTTGCAAGTGTCGTCTATTTATTTATTTATTGCTGTTTTAAGGTCACATACTTATGCACAATGGCTAATCGTGACCGTGACAGTTTTACAGGCGGCGGAAGCCGGAGTACCCGTAGAGAACCACCGAATATCGACGAGCAACTGTCAGCTCTTCAACATTCTAACTCTGTTCAAGCTCCGCCCAAGCAGGGTTACAGCAGTTGAAGACATGTTCACCATCGACGTGCAGTACGCCTTAGTACACGGCGTCATCGTGCCCCCATGTAGGCAACCGGGATAAAGTGCCCTGCCCAAGGATACAACGCGGGTCGTTTCGGACGGGGATCGAACTCGGGACCTCTAGCATAGAAGTCCAACAGTCTATCAGTGAGCCACCGTGCTCCCGCAAGTGTCGGCTTCTTTTCATGTGAGGTAAAGGGTTAAACTGAAAACCATTTTTAAATTTTAAATTTTTTAATTTATTTATTTATTTGGGTTACAGGGTGGGGGGGGGGGTTGTTATCGAGGAAAAAGATATTGTAAGTGTCGTCTGCAAGTTCTGTCAGCTTAATGATATACTACTCAAAGTTTGCTAAGCACCAAATATTTGACACATCATTGTGAAATTTGCTTGTGACATATTTGCGATATTTTTGGTGGATATGATTGAGGAATGTTTTGAGATGGTCCCCATTGTTTACATTAGCTCTCTTGATAGTCAGACTTTTCGTGACAGTCGTGGAAAGAATGTACCCCTTGATTTTCGTGATGTTTTGTGTACTGTCCACATGTACATGACATGTGTAGGGTATTCAATCTTCATTTCAACACAAACCCATGTGATTTATTGATTGAATATGGCAAATGCAAATGTAAGAAGACATTTGTCTCAAGCAGAAATGTGGCGGGCTGTATAGATGGTGGAGCAAGGGACTACCGATCGTCAGCTTGGTGAAGCCCCTGGTGTGCACCATACGGTGACCACCAGGGCCGGGACAAGATTTCAGCAGTATGGCACACCAGTAAGACGTCATGGTGGTGGCAGAGACAGGGCAACATCTGCGGCTGACGACCGGTTTTTGATCATTCAGGCCCGTAGGAACACCGCTTTGCCACAACAACACAGCTTCGCAGTGACCTTCAGAATGCATCCGGGGTAAATGTTTCGGCGCAGACTGTCCGGGCAAGGTTGCACGAAGGTGGTCTCCGATCGAGAAGACCGTGTATTCGCATTCCGCTGTCACAGAACCACCGCCAAGCACGATATGAATGAGACATGGACCACGTTGGATGGACCAGAGATGATTGGCGACCTGTCCTTTTAACAGATGAGTCAAGGTACTGCCTAGACCACACAGATAGGCGCTCTAGGGTATGGAGAAGACCAGGAGAGCGATTCCATTCAGCCAACATTGCTGAGCATGACCGCTATGGTGGAGGGTCAATCATGGTCTGGGGCGGCATCAGCAGGGGTGGACGTACAGAGCTCTGTGTTCTTGAACGTGGTGCATTGACCGCACAGTGGTATATTGATGAGATCCTGGATGTCCACGTCAGATTGTATGCAGGTGCAGTGGGTGATAGATTCATTCTGATGGACGATAATGCCCGTCCTCATGTTGCCCATGCTGTCGGGGAGTATCGACAGAGGTAGGGGATTGAGCGTATGGACTGGCCAGCAAGATCCCTGACCTCAATCTAATCGAACATGTCTGGAATGAGTTGCAGCTTGCAATTTCAGCCCGTCCAGTCCAACCAAGAAGTGTCCAGGAGCTTGGTGCCATGCTGGTCCAAGAATGGAACAACATCCCACAAAGGACCACCAGGAACATGATTGGGAGCATGAGAAGGCGTTGTTAAGCTGTGATTAACAATAATGGGTCTCATACTCGATATTGAACCCATATCAGTTCGCTCCGTCAACTTTTTGGCAAAATGAAAAATTTCCTCTTTTACCAATAATATCCATCCATGGTTATCGTATTCAAAAGCTAAAAAATAATGTCAAACACAAATAAAATCTTAATTTCTGTACTCGAATCATTAAAGATATAATTAAATGAAAAACATATACACTGTTCATTACAATATTTCAACTAAAACGTAAAACAGGTAGTTGGATATACTTGGTGCATAGCAAACTTTGAGCAGTATATAAATGCGTTTGACAGACACTAAAAAAAAAAAAATGTTCTCATTTTCACTATACTTTTTGATTGATAATCCACACAAGCAACCTATTCATTGTACTGTTCCTCTCCAAGTCAAACAAATGACATCCAACTCAGTGTATTGTTCCATTCCATCTCAAAATCTAACAATGTGACTTTATGATGTAACTTATATACACTTTAACACTCTGCACGCTGATCCATTCTTTCCAATAAAGCAACTAGGTATTTAACCAATTCAATCTTGTTTGACAGAGCTCAATGAGATATGTCAAACCAGCTTGAATGGGTTCAATTCCCAGTTTGTACCATGGGAGAAATACAGTCTGAATTTTTGATATTTCGACACCAGTTAAACTGTTGATAATTTTGAAAAGAGGGTTAAACTGGAAAATCCCCGTGGGACTCCCGGGAAGGGAAGTTGAGCTTGCTTACTGTGGTAAACAATCTCTGTTTTACTGGTAACATAGGACCCAGTCACCAATGCTTGGGGTGGAAGTCCTCTAAAATGGGCAACATGAATATAAACGATTGACTAAACTTGACTTTATGTCCATGCTGTGGTCATGATTAACCATTGTGTAGAAGTACGTGTTCTTAAACACCAATAAATAAATGAATAAATAAATAAACTGGAAAAGGTTTTAAGAAATACACAAGTATACCGGTACATAATTACCGAGATTATTGGCGACTTATCTGTTATGTGCTGTACACGTTTCGGTTTGTAACTCTTTACAAGACACGATTTCCAGTTGATATCTACACAAAAAAATTCTTGAATAGCTTCAGAACTTGGCTTATTACTCCACGTTGGAATGATTCCGACAAACGCTTTCCAATTGGTGGTTATACGCCATATTTTGAAGGCAAACTTTGAAACAAAATATAAAAATGTGAACGGCGAGTTTTATGAAAAGTGCTATCCGGATATGACTGCGAGGGTCTGTAAAGGAAATGCCTTTATCCCATGGTCTGGCAGCTGCAGACCAAGGTGCAACTTGACGGTTTATGAGGTGAAGGCTTGCGCAGGTGTCCGTGTGGCTGCTCTACAAAACTGTAAAGATCAGAGAAAGTTTTCAATATTCCACTCTGGTACTGTGAGGTGTACGTTTTATTCTGAACGAATTCCAAATTCCCGCCCAAAACATAACAAATAGATCCGGGAGAGAGGAAAGAATGGACAGGACCCCCATTTACCTTACATTACGACCAGATCCCGATAGCGGTATTCACATAATTTCCCGTTCCAATTTCAGCACCCAAAATGGCTTATGTCTCCACACTGGAATAAGCTCATTCGAATGAGGAGTTACCAACCTACGTTTTTTTTTTGAGACGAAGCAATGAAACCTGTCCCCCAAAATAACTTATGTCTCCACAGTGGAATACGTTCATTCAAACGACGGGTATCAACCTTCATTTTTAAGATAAAAAAATGAAACCTCTTTAGTTGTCCAGGAAATGTATATTGTTTATCCCTTTACCCAACGTAACGGGGGAAATCAGAAGCGTAACCGCCAGCACAATTCACAAAAAAATCACCACTCAATTTTCATTATTTTTTCATTTTTTGTCTCAAAAAGATATCTTATGAACCCTCATTGGAAGGAGCTCCGTTGATTCGTTCCAATGGGCGGTCATGAGCTTTGTTTTTGACGCAAAAAATTTTTAAAAAATAGTTACCAAAGAATTTTGTTTGCAAGTGTCGTCATCCTTTCATGCTATGTGGAGGGTTAAGTTTAATGTATTTTCCAAGTGTTGTCAACAAGTCCTGTTTATTTATTTATTTATTATTTATTTATTTATTGGTAGCCATTACTTATGCACAATGGCTAATCATGACCGTGACAGTTTTACGGGTGGAGGAAGCCGGAGTACCCGGAGAGAACCACCGAGCAACGACGAGCAGCTGCCAGCTCCCCATCATCGTAACGCCGCACGGCAGCACGAGCAGGGTTAGATTGGTTGAAGACATGCGCACCATCGACGTGCAGTACGCCTTAGTACACGGCGTCATCGAACCCCCATGTGGACAATCGGGGTTAAGTGCCTTGCCCAAGGACACAACGCGGGAGTCCGAATCGATCGCTCAGACGGTCACCCATCCGAGGACTTACCGGGCTCGACCTTGCTTAACTTCGGTGATCTGACGAGAATCGGTTACTGCAACGCCACCGCGCCCCCAAACAAGTCCTGTTAAATAAAGTCTATTTCTCGCCTCGTGTAAACGGGAACAATCACGCAAACCGAATTACCTGCCTTCTAAATGGTTGATAATTAAGTTACGAATTAAGAAAAATATGGGATGGAAAATTAATAATGAAAAATATAAAGCATTCAGAGTATTATCAATTTCCTTCCGCAGCGTTCATCCCTTCGTTCCATATACAATATCCGGTTTTTTACTCATGATATGTATTTTTCACTTCATATTCACAAGTTAATTAAGCAGGAAATAGACCTCTGGTCGCAAACATTGAGGTACGGTGAGTTTATTCATAGATCGGCTGTGTTGTGTTTCTAAACTGACTGTTTGAAACTAATAAACTGTTATCCAGTGATAATAGAAGCTTCGCGAAACACTTTTTTCCTTAGCTGTTGTCATCATTTTCACTCCTTTCAATCCGATACGCATAAATCCCTACAAATATAACATGGATTTGTCAAATGATCTTACTTGGAATCGTGTTTGACTATTTCATTCAGGAGCTCAATAATTGAAAGGGTTGGTCATTTTGAGAAAAACTACTTCTCTATGTCATTAACAATTTAATTTTAATTTTCCCATAACAGTAATGGTGGTACCTTTGGTGAAAAAAAACCCCAATGGAACAGCGCTGCCAACCCGAACTCCGTGCCCCCCACGCCCCCTCCCCGCACGCCCCCCCCCCCCCCCCAAAAAAAACAAAAAAACACACGCATACACCCTACTGTTACTGGCTACGAAGAACAGCCTCTGGATGCGTTAGCTGTACCTTAAAGCACATCTGAAGTATTTGGCTATCTGTAACTTGATTTCTCACTACTGCCCTTGTGCTAAGAATAAGAGTTTGTTGTTTTCAGTTAAGCTAACTGAAAGCAAGTAAATAACATACAAGAATCCCACATCTAACAATTATACAAGAAGTGGCGTTGAAACGTTCGAGTTGGGTGAGACTACTTTACACCAACAAAGGAGACTAAATGTGAAAACCCGTTTGATTCATGTTTTATTACTCGCAAGAAGAATGTTTTTATTCTAACCAATGATGTGCACATTGTTGTAATAAATAAAAGCGAAAATACAAACGCTGAAACTGAGTAAAAACACGGTTTTCTTTTTCTTTAAATGCGTTGATACTCATGAAAACAATCAGAAGAATTTCTAGTTATCAGGGACAAGATTATAAAGAGTTCTCTAAATATCTTTACTACTGGAGAAGACAATAATTTATCTCACAATCAACATATGTTTTGTCTGTATTAACACCGTACTGTCGTGTATCCGATCCCCTGATACAGATGTTTGTATCAGGGGGTCGGATACAAGCACGTTCTTTTCGCGTGAGTTACATTTTTTTCTTTTTGTTCATCAGTACGAATAAATAGTTCGTTATGTATTCGTCTGCATTCTTGACTTATCCCCAATATATTGTAAGATACAATGATTATTACCATTATGTGGATGTACAAAATATGTCTCCGAGTCGAGCTCCGGGTTCTAAGGGCAGATCACGACGAGTCGAATACGAGTCGTGATCTACCCTTAGAATCCGGTGCGAGACTCGGATACATATTTTGTACATCCACATCATGGTAATAATCTCTGTATATCTGGAGTTTCACGAACATTTAAAACACTTAAAGTATATATAAAACTTTCACGTCCTCAGGGGTAAAGTTATTTAACAAATTCAGAAAATTAAGAGCGAGATATGTTTATATAAAGTCATTTCGGTCATGAAAGTAGTTGGTTATGGGGGTCAAATCAGATAAAATGTGGTCAAACAAGAGTTGGAAGAAATTACCTATTGTTCTTTGACCCGTCTTTGCACAAGGACGTGGAGTGAAAAGAATAAAGACGAACCAATTTTGAAAAGACTACATGGACAACAATGTCTCCAATAATCTTTATTTAATACCCATAAATCCTACAGAAGTCAACCGAGTAGTAAATAAAATGAAGCCAAAATTATCTAAAGACTGCGATGATATCACAACCTGTCTTCTTAAGCATACGATAAATGAAGTATTGTCTCCTCTAACACATATAATTAACATCTCTTTTCTGAACGGCAAAGTACCATACAGGATGAAGATTGAGAAGGCGATACCCATTTTTAAAGCGGGTGACGAGCACTGCTTTACAAATTACAGACCAATCAGTATACTTACGGTATTCTCAAAAGTAATGGAACAACCCATGGAAGTGAGACTAATATATATTATATACCCTCACCAATACGGGTTCCGAAAACGACATAACACTATTCATCCAGTTCTTCAGCTCCTCAAAAGCATCGCAATAGAAAATAATAAACAGGAAAAAAACAGCACCCTAGCATTGTTCCTGGATTTGTCAAAGGCCTTTGACACCATAAATCACGAAATACTATTAGGTAAGCTAGAAAAATATGAATGAATGAATGAATGAATTTTTTATTCAGCAATATACAGCAATGTAAATATACACATAACTACATACAATACACAACGAGATTATATATGCATGTATACCGCAAGGAGACGGCATAGCCAGATTGGCTGTCTACCTGTCGACTCCTGGAGATTAAATCATGCAACACTGGAATCGGACTGTCTGATGACGACTCAACTATTCTTGGTCGCTGGTGGCGTAGTGTGACTGGCATACCTACAAAATGTACCTGCCCCCCACCACTGGCAGCTCGTGCAAAGTGACTGGTGAGATGGAAATTCTCTGATTGTGAATTTATTATTGTAGTTTGAAGAGTTTGGCCCAATGAGAAAAAAATTGTATTTGGATCGTTTACGTGGGTTCAAGCGATTTTTCTTAATTTTATCTACTTTGGTCCTATTGCTACGAGCCGCCTAGTGGCGAGAGTCAAGAGACGAGAATTTGTCCAGATATGGACAGCACCAGCAGAAATGAGCCGCCGGACAACCACCCGAAATTTCTCTCATTGGTAGCCCCAGCCCCCGACACCATTCCACGGGAAGCCCTCATAGAGAGCTCTCCGTGGAACCATGCAAAGTGGTGGGGTCATTAACAGAGACATAATATGAACGAGGTTCTCAGGTGATCATTCCACAACACATGACATCACTCCAAGGGAAGCTCACATAGAGAGCTCTCCATGGAATGATGCAATGTGTTGAAATCATTAACAAAGATAGAGTATAAATAGAGCTCTCATGTGGTCATCCCACACCACACAACTGCCGGTGCCTCGCTTGGAAAGTACAGTAATAGTATAATCTTGTGAGCTCGTACCTATTCTATCACTCTGAAAGTATCTGCCTTTTGTTACGTGGCACAATCAGTACAGTACGGATTGTCGCAGTCAACGATAGCCGTGTATTGGGACAGTAATTTTAAGGTTAATTGTTTTTTGAAAATATTTCTGTTACTTATATTTCGTAAATCAAAGTCTAAATCATTCCACATTTTAGGGTATATATGTGTTGGGAAATGCTCGAGAGACTTTGTCCTTGTTCTTTCAATTTGGAGAAGATCTCTCCTTCTACTAGATCTACCTGTAGTATTAACGACAGGGTGAAAATAATTTCTAAAGGACACTGGCAGGTCATTGTGATACCAGTCAAATACAAACAGGCATGCGTAGAGTTTGAAGAGATCATTTACTTTAAGAATCTTATTTTCCCGAAAGAGAGGATCAGTATGTGCATTGTATTTCTTGTTATTTATTATGCGAATGGAACGTTTCTGTAGGAGCATTATCTTTTTGATAGTTCTAGCATTTCCCCATATATTTATTCCATACACTAAATGTGAATGTATCAGGGCATAATAAAGTGTTTTCATAGCTTCACGGGGGATTGTAGTCTTCACTCTATTTAGTGCGAAATTTGCCCGAGCAGTCTTCGAAGAAAGTTGAGATATATGGTGCTTGTATGAGAGGCTGTCGTCGATATATATTCCTAAAAATTTGAGAGATTTCTCTGCATCATTTGAACCTACTTTACTTATTGTTTGACCATTTATTAAGATATCACGTTGAATTGTTGTCGTTTTCTTTGCTGATGGATTCATTAAAATGTATTTTGTTTTTGTGGCATTTAAGACAAGCTGATTCGCGCAGCACCATTCAAATATTTTTTCAAGCTCTTTATTTATAACTGGGACTAGTTGATTTGGGTCTGGACCAGAGGAATGTCCCGTAGTGTCGTCAGCAAAAGACAAGAGATTTAGGGATGTGGCATGATAGATGTCATTAACATATATTAAGAAAAGTGTCGGACCAAGTATCGAACCTTGTGGAACTCCGTGTGTAATTTTTTCCCTGTCAGAAATATGGTCACTGTATACAACATACTGTGACCTATCAGATAGATAGCTTTTAAACCAGTCATTACCTAATCCTCTAATACCATATCTATACAATTTATTTATTAGAATATCGTGGTCTATTGTATCAAATGCCTTCGAAAAGTCCAGAAATATCGCCAGTGTGCTATTTTTACTTTTTTTTGTTATTTTCTTCTGATATGGCTTTCAACAGTTGCATGATGGGGTGCACCGTACTGTGATTTTTCCTAAAGCCGTATTGATTTGGGTGTAAGATACTAAAGCGATTTAAGTATTTTAGAAGTCTTACGGACATCAGTTTTTCTAAGACTTTTGAGAAGGTCGGAAGTAAGCTAATAGGTCTGTAATTTGTAAAATTATGTTGGTCGCCTGATTTGAATATAGGAATAACTTTAGCGGTTTTCATTTTATCCGGAACAGTGCCACGTGTAAACGAACAGTTGAAAATGTGGGTTAATGGGGGAACAATGGGGTCTATAGTTTGCTTAAGTAGTTTTAAACTAATATCATCACAATCTTTGCTTCCTTTTGATTTTAGAGATTTTACCATGTTAATGATTTCGAACTCACATGTTGGGTTTATGTAAAAATTATTGTTAAGATTTGCGTCCATGAAATCGTGAAATGATTTGTTGGTACTAGGTATTGTATCACTAGTACGTTTTCCTATATTTGCAAAATAGTCATTGAATTCTCTGGCTACTGCAGTCGGATCATTTATTTCTTTATTATTATGGATAAAGAATTTAGGTAAGTTAGATGATCCGTTAGACTTTTTGATGGCGTCATTTAGTATTTGCCATGTTTTACGCATGTTATATTTGTGTTCGTCCAAGATATTTTTGAAATAGTTTGCTTTGCATTGCTTTTTTACTTTATTGAATATTTTACTGTAAAGTTTATAGTTTTTAATGTTGAATTCGGTTGGGTTTATTAATTTTTTTTTATAAAATTTGCTTTTGTTATTCGATGAAACTATTAGCCCTTTTGTCATCCACGGTAGTCTTTTTAGGAATTTTTTATTAGTACAAACACGTGTTCGGGGAAAAGCCACATCAAATAACTCCAGGTATATATGTAAAAAATTGTTGTAAGCTGTGTTAGGGTTGTCCGAACCCATAACTGTGGAAAAATCACATTGTGCGAGAAGTAATTTAAAGGTTGCTATAGTTTCCGCATTTATCTTTCGTATCCATGAGTCTTGCTCTCTGCTAGGTTTTTGGGGAATGATTTCTGCATAGAAAGTACCAAAGTGATCGGAAACATCAGTTATTATTATGCCAGATATTGCAGCGGATACAATATTGTTGGTAAATATGTGGTCGATGAGACTGGCTGAGTGAGTAGTTAAGCGAGTGGGTTTTGTAATGACAGGTAAAAATCCTTGGCTGAACATTAGGTTAATATAACTATCTGTTTTGGCGTGGGAATCATATTTAAGAAGATCAATATTAATGTCGCCCATTATGTAGGAAGATGCATTTTCCTGATTTAACTTGTCAGTTATTTCGTTTAGTTTATCTAAGAAAATGTCGATGTCCGCTTTCGGTGGTGTGTTCGGTCTGTATATTACCCCAATAATTCTTCGTAATTTATTTACATTTATTTCAATGAAAAGAGATTCTATGATATGAGGAATGAAAACCGATAGGTCATGACGAATTTTAAAATCAATATTCTCTTTAATGAAGAACCCGACTCCACCTCTACCGTCATCGCTGTCAGGGCGGTTATGTTTTATAAGGTTATGGTAACCGTCGAGACAGTATGATATGTTTGAGGGGACATGAAAGATTTCTGTTAGGCCAATGACATCAAAGTTACTATCGGTTCCTTGCAGGTTAAAGAGAAGGTCGTGTAAAGACTCCCAGTGAGCATTGATACTTTGACAGTTAATATGAAAAAGCGAGAAAGATTCTGTTTCGGTATTAATGGTCGGTCGAAAATTTTCTGGCAGATAATATTTACATTCAAGTTTATGTCCTTGAAATGGGGAATCCTCAATATCATCGGGCGAGAATGATTTATTGTTGTAGTGGGCTACGAAATCGTATTCCAAGCCCGTCTGGACCTCGTCTAAATTTATGTTACCCGCCATACTGATTGGCTGTACTATTGTCGCCAGGTTCAGCAAGTATGCTTAATGACAGTTTTAAGACATTTGAGATGCATTCGACAGCCCGATTCCATGTGCTCATATAAAATTTGACGGGAGAAGAAAAAAAGAAAAACAAAGAAAACGTAATTGAGATAAGTGCGAGATAAACTAACAGTTTCATTATTATATATAATAATGAATAAAGATGGGGCTCACGAGTCATAGTGCATAAGGATATTTCTAATTATCATCGTGTGTTACACAATTATTTTCTAAGTAATAAAGAGGAATATATAATATTTTGGGAGTTTCCCACTTATGTTCTAAGTGATATGGAGGCGTATACAGCATTCTAGGGGTTTCCTTGGTAGAGGGTTTGAAAACAGTTGGGGTTAGCCGGTTTATCTATCGCCATCATGTCCATTCAGGCGCCCTCCCACTCACCAACTCGGCCACCCAACCACCCACCAACTACCACATTAGCTGATCGCGACAATAGACAAATAACTTGGGTTAGCCGGTTTATCTATCGCCATCATGTCCATTCAGGCGCCCTCCCACTCACCAATTCGGCCACCCAACCACCCACCCACTCCTTGGTAGAGGGTTTGAAAACAGTTGGGGTTAGCCGGTTTATCTTTCGCCATCATGTCCATTCAGGCGCCCTCCCACTCTCCAACTCGGCCACCCAGCCACCCACCCACTCCCACATTTGCTGATCGCGACAATTGACAAATGACTTGGGTTAGCCGGTTTATCTATCGCCATCATGTCCATTCAGGCGCCCTCCCACTCACCAACTCGGCCACCCAACCACCCACCCACTCCCACATTTGCTGATCGCGACAATAGACAAATAAATTGGCTCGAGGCAACCCAGTGAATGGATTTGCAAAACATGGATAGGTAGATCAAAATACGTAACATCGTCATCCGACCATCAAACACTTATCCCTTCAATCACTCACTCATTCATTCGAACGGATGAATGGATGAACGGATGGATGAATGGATAAGTGGATGAATGTACGAACGGATAAATGGATGAATGAAACAATGAAGAAAAAAGAAAGAAATGGAGGATTGAAAGATGGAGGGCAGAAGAACAGAGTGGATAGCTTACAAGTAATGTGCGAAGTATACGAAAACTAACATTTCAAAATTCAGTCAGTGTAAATTACCCGTGGAATCTGAAATGTTTTTATTGGTATCTGGTAAAGCACACAGCAACCCATTCAAATGCATGTCGCCCCCCCCCCCCCTCCCTAAATGAACGAGTAGATGATTGAGTGAGTAAGTGAATGAAAGAATGAGTAATTAATAAAGGGAAGAATGAAAGGGAATTTGATCTTGATTTGTTTATTTGTCAGTATCTGGTCAAACGGCCTTTTATCCAACGGTCAAGCACTCCTCCACTCATTAATCGAATGGATGAATGGCTGCATGAATGAAACCATGAATGGTCGAATGGATGAATGGCTGCATGAATGAAACCATGAATGATCGAATGGATGAATGGCTGCATGAATGAAACCATGAATGATCGAATGGATGAATGGCTGCATGAATGAAACCATGAATGATCGAATGGATGAATGGATACATGAATGAAACCATGAATGATCGAATGGATGAATGGATACATGAATGAAACCATGAATGATCGAATGGATGAATGGCTGCATGAATGAAACCATGAATGATCGAATGGATGAATGGCTGCATGAATGAAACCATGAATGATCGAATGGATGAATGGAAGGAGAAGAAAGAATCGGAAGATCGAAGTGTAAATTACTCGTTGAATCAAGTTTTTTTGTCAGTATTCTGGTCAAGCACACATCTACCCATTCAACTACATGGCCCTCTTTCGTCCCCACTCCCCAAATGAGTGAGTAAATGAATGAATGAATGAATGAATGAATGAATGAATGAATGAGTGAAATCATACGCCAAATTGTAAAGGCACAAATTGCAAATGTTTTAGTTATTTCATAAAACCAAAACAAAAAACACAAAAATAGCATTCAAGTTTTGTTTAGCTTTCGGTTCCACAACTTAGATTATGGCCCCAGCTATGACCTATAAGCTATTGTTTTAACCCTTTACCCAACGTAACGGTCAAAACCGGCCAGCGCTATTCTCAAAAATCGCCAATAAAGTTTCATTCTTTTTTAATTTCTTGTCTCAAAAACATAGGTTATGATGACCCCTCGTTGGAACGAGCTCGTCGATCTCGTTCCAACGAGGGGCCATAACCTATGTTTTTGAGACAAAAAATAAAAAAAAACTAGTTATTCAATTTTTTTTTTTTGCAAGTGTCGTCTATTTATTTATTTATTGCTGTTTTAAGGTCACATACTTATGCACAATGGCTAATCGTGACCGTGACAGTTTTACAGGCGGCGGAAGCCGGAGTACCCGTAGAGAACCACCGAATATCGACGAGCAACTGTCAGCTCTTCAACATTCTAACTCTGTTCAAGCTCCGCCCAAGCAGGGTTACAGCAGTTGAAGACATGTTCACCATCGACGTGCAGTACGCCTTAGTACACGGCGTCATCGTGCCCCCATGTAGGCAACCGGGATAAAGTGCCCTGCCCAAGGATACAACGCGGGTCGTTTCGGACGGGGATCGAACTCGGGACCTCTAGCATAGAAGTCCAACAGTCTATCAGTGAGCCACCGTGCTCCCGCAAGTGTCGGCTTCTTTTCATGTGAGGTAAAGGGTTAAACTGAAAACCATTTTTAAATTTTAAATTTTTTAATTTATTTATTTATTTGGGTTACAGGGTGGGGGGGGGGGGGGTTGTTATCGAGGAAAAAGATATTGTAAGTGTCGTCTGCAAGTTCTGTCAGCTTAATGATATACTACTCAAAGTTTGCTAAGCACCAAATATTTGACACATCATTGTGAAATTTGCTTGTGACATATTTGCGATATTTTTGGTGGATATGATTGAGGAATGTTTTGAGATGGTCCCCATTGTTTACATTAGCTCTCTTGATAGTCAGACTTTTCGTGACAGTCGTGGAAAGAATGTACCCCTTGATTTTCGTGATGTTTTGTGTACTGTCCACATGTACATGACATGTGTAGGGTATTCAATCTTCATTTCAACACAAACCCATGTGATTTATTGATTGAATATGGCAAATGCAAATGTAAGAAGACATTTGTCTCAAGCAGAAATGTGGCGGGCTGTATAGATGGTGGAGCAAGGGACTACCGATCGTCAGCTTGGTGAAGCCCCTGGTGTGCACCATACGGTGACCACCAGGGCCGGGACAAGATTTCAGCAGTATGGCACACCAGTAAGACGTCATGGTGGTGGCAGAGACAGGGCAACATCTGCGGCTGACGACCGGTTTTTGATCATTCAGGCCCGTAGGAACACCGCTTTGCCACAACAACACAGCTTCGCAGTGACCTTCAGAATGCATCCGGGGTAAATGTTTCGGCGCAGACTGTCCGGGCAAGGTTGCACGAAGGTGGTCTCCGATCGAGAAGACCGTGTATTCGCATTCCGCTGTCACAGAACCACCGCCAAGCACGATATGAATGAGACATGGACCACGTTGGATGGACCAGAGATGATTGGCGACCTGTCCTTTTAACAGATGAGTCAAGGTACTGCCTAGACCACACAGATAGGCGCTCTAGGGTATGGAGAAGACCAGGAGAGCGATTCCATTCAGCCAACATTGCTGAGCATGACCGCTATGGTGGAGGGTCAATCATGGTCTGGGGCGGCATCAGCAGGGGTGGACGTACAGAGCTCTGTGTTCTTGAACGTGGTGCATTGACCGCACAGTGGTATATTGATGAGATCCTGGATGTCCACGTCAGATTGTATGCAGGTGCAGTGGGTGATAGATTCATTCTGATGGACGATAATGCCCGTCCTCATGTTGCCCATGCTGTCGGGGAGTATCGACAGAGGTAGGGGATTGAGCGTATGGACTGGCCAGCAAGATCCCTGACCTCAATCTAATCGAACATGTCTGGAATGAGTTGCAGCTTGCAATTTCAGCCCGTCCAGTCCAACCAAGAAGTGTCCAGGAGCTTGGTGCCATGCTGGTCCAAGAATGGAACAACATCCCACAAAGGACCACCAGGAACATGATTGGGAGCATGAGAAGGCGTTGTTAAGCTGTGATTAACAATAATGGGTCTCATACTCGATATTGAACCCATATCAGTTCGCTCCGTCAACTTTTTGGCAAAATGAAAAATTTCCTCTTTTACCAATAATATCCATCCATGGTTATCGTATTCAAAAGCTAAAAAATAATGTCAAACACAAATAAAATCTTAATTTCTGTACTCGAATCATTAAAGATATAATTAAATGAAAAACATATACACTGTTCATTACAATATTTCAACTAAAACGTAAAACAGGTAGTTGGATATACTTGGTGCATAGCAAACTTTGAGCAGTATATAAATGCGTTTGACAGACACTAAAAAAAAAAAATGTTCTCATTTTCACTATACTTTTTGATTGATAATCCACACAAGCAACCTATTCATTGTACTGTTCCTCTCCAAGTCAAACAAATGACATCCAACTCAGTGTATTGTTCCATTCCATCTCAAAATCTAACAATGTGACTTTATGATGTAACTTATATACACTTTAACACTCTGCACGCTGATCCATTCTTTCCAATAAAGCAACTAGGTATTTAACCAATTCAATCTTGTTTGACAGAGCTCAATGAGATATGTCAAACCAGCTTGAATGGGTTCAATTCCCAGTTTGTACCATGGGAGAAATACAGTCTGAATTTTTGATATTTCGACACCAGTTAAACTGTTGATAATTTTGAAAAGAGGGTTAAACTGGAAAATCCCCGTGGGACTCCCGGGAAGGGAAGTTGAGCTTGCTTACTGTGGTAAACAATCTCTGTTTTACTGGTAACATAGGACCCAGTCACCAATGCTTGGGGTGGAAGTCCTCTAAAATGGGCAACATGAATATAAACGATTGACTAAACTTGACTTTATGTCCATGCTGTGGTCATGATTAACCATTGTGTAGAAGTACGTGTTCTTAAACACCAATAAATAAATGAATAAATAAATAAACTGGAAAAGGTTTTAAGAAATACACAAGTATACCGGTACATAATTACCGAGATTATTGGCGACTTATCTGTTATGTGCTGTACACGTTTCGGTTTGTAACTCTTTACAAGACACGATTTCCAGTTGATATCTACACAAAAAAATTCTTGAATAGCTTCAGAACTTGGCTTATTACTCCACGTTGGAATGATTCCGACAAACGCTTTCCAATTGGTGGTTATACGCCATATTTTGAAGGCAAACTTTGAAACAAAATATAAAAATGTGAACGGCGATTTTTATGAAAAGTGCTATCCGGATATGACTGCGAGGGTCTGTAAAGGAAATGCCTTTATCCCATGGTCTGGCAGCTGCAGACCAAGGTGCAACTTGACGGTTTATGAGGTGAAGGCTTGCGCAGGTGTCCGTGTGGCTGCTCTACAAAACTGTAAAGATCAGAGAAAGTTTTCAATATTCCACTCTTGTACTGTGAGGTGTACGTTTTATTCTGAACGAATTCCAAATTCCCGCCCAAAACATAACAAATAGATCCGGGAGAGAGGAAAGAATGGACAGGACCCCCATTTACCTTACATTACGACCAGATCCCGATAGCGGTATTCACATAATTTCCCGTTCCAATTTCAGCACCCAAAATGGCTTATGTCTCCACACTGGAATAAGCTCATTCGAATGAGGAGTTACCAACCTACGTTTTTTTTTTGAGACGAAGCAATGAAACCTGTCCCCCAAAATAACTTATGTCTCCACAGTGGAATACGTTCATTCAAACGACGGGTATCAACCTTCATTTTTAAGATAAAAAAATGAAACCTCTTTAGTTGTCCAGGAAATGTATATTGTTTATCCCTTTACCCAACGTAACGGGGGAAATCAGAAGCGTAACCGCCAGCACAATTCACAAAAAAATCACCACTCAATTTTCATTATTTTTTCATTTTTTGTCTCAAAAAGATATCTTATGAACCCTCATTGGAAGGAGCTCCGTTGATTCGTTCCAATGGGCGGTCATGAGCTTTGTTTTTGACGCAAAAAATTTTTAAAAAATAGTTACCAAAGAATTTTGTTTGCAAGTGTCGTCATCCTTTCATGCTATGTGGAGGGTTAAGTTTAATGTATTTTCCAAGTGTTGTCAACAAGTCCTGTTTATTTATTTATTTATTATTTATTTATTTATTGGTAGCCATTACTTATGCACAATGGCTAATCATGACCGTGACAGTTTTACGGGTGGAGGAAGCCGGAGTACCCGGAGAGAACCACCGAGCAACGACGAGCAGCTGCCAGCTCCCCATCATCGTAACGCCGCACGGCAGCACGAGCAGGGTTAGATTGGTTGAAGACATGCGCACCATCGACGTGCAGTACGCCTTAGTACACGGCGTCATCGAACCCCCATGTGGACAATCGGGGTTAAGTGCCTTGCCCAAGGACACAACGCGGGAGTCCGAATCGATCGCTCAGACGGTCACCCATCCGAGGACTTACCGGGCTCGACCTTGCTTAACTTCGGTGATCTGACGAGAATCGGTTACTGCAACGCCACCGCGCCCCCAAACAAGTCCTGTTAAATAAAGTCTATTTCTCGCCTCGTGTAAACGGGAACAATCACGCAAACCGAATTACCTGCCTTCTAAATGGTTGATAATTAAGTTACGAATTAAGAAAAATATGGGATGGAAAATTAATAATGAAAAATATAAAGCATTCAGAGTATTATCAATTTCCTTCCGCAGCGTTCATCCCTTCGTTCCATATACAATATCCGGTTTTTTACTCATGATATGTATTTTTCACTTCATATTCACAAGTTAATTAAGCAGGAAATAGACCTCTGGTCGCAAACATTGAGGTACGGTGAGTTTATTCATAGATCGGCTGAGTTGTGTTTCTAAACTGACTGTTTGAAACTAATAAACTGTTATCCAGTGATAATAGAAGCTTCGCGAAACACTTTTTTCCTTAGCTGTTGTCATCATTTTCACTCCTTTCAATCCGATACGCATAAATCCCTACAAATATAACATGGATTTGTCAAATGATCTTACTTGGAATCGTGTTTGACTATTTCATTCAGGAGCTCAATAATTGAAAGGGTTGGTCATTTTGAGAAAAACTACTTCTCTATGTCATTAACAATTTAATTTTAATTTTCCCATAACAGTAATGGTGGTACCTTTGGTGAAAAAAAACCCCAATGGAACAGCGCTGCCAACCCGAACTCCGTGCCCCCCACGCCCCCTCCCCGCACGCCCCCCCCCCCCCCCCAAAAAAAAAAACAAAAAAACACACGCATACACCCTACTGTTACTGGCTACGAAGAACAGCCTCTGGATGCGTTAGCTGTACCTTAAAGCACATCTGAAGTATTTGGCTATCTGTAACTTGATTTCTCACTACTGCCCTTGTGCTAAGAATAAGAGTTTGTTGTTTTCAGTTAAGCTAACTGAAAGCAAGTAAATAACATACAAGAATCCC
This sequence comes from Pictodentalium vernedei, assembly GCA_031216915.1. Lineage (NCBI taxonomy): Eukaryota > Metazoa > Mollusca > Scaphopoda > Dentaliida > Dentaliidae > Pictodentalium > Pictodentalium vernedei. The sequence goes on from CM062294.1 coordinate 322,346,151, forward strand.
ACATCTAACAATTATACAAGAAGTGGCGTTGAAACGTTCGAGTTGGGTGAGACTACTTTACACCAACAAAGGAGACTAAATGTGAAAACCCGTTTGATTCATGTTTTATTACTCGCAAGAAGAATGTTTTTATTCTAACCAATGATGTGCACATTGTTGTAATAAATAAAAGCGAAAATACAAACGCTGAAACTGAGTAAAAACACGGTTTTCTTTTTCTTTAAATGCGTTGATACTCATGAAAACAATCAGAAGAATTTCTAGTTATCAGGGACAAGATTATAAAGAGTTCTCTAAATATCTTTACTACTGGAGAAGACAATAATTTATCTCACAATCAACATATGTTTTGTCTGTATTAACACCGTACTGTCGTGTATCCGATCCCCTGATACAGATGTTTGTATCAGGTGGTCGGATACAAGCGCGTTCTTTTCGCGTGAGTTACATTTTTTTCTTTTTGTTCATCAGTACGAATAAATAGTTCGTTATGTATTCGTCTGCATTCTTGACTTATCCCCAATATATTGTAAGATACAATGATTATTACCATTATGTGGATGTACAAAATATGTCTCCGAGTCGAGCTCCGGGTTCTAAGGGCAGATCACGACGAGTCGAATACGAGTCGTGATCTACCCTTAGAATCCGGTGCGAGACTCGGATACATATTTTGTACATCCACATCATGGTAATAATCTCTGTATATCTGGAGTTTCACGAACATTTAAAACACTTAAAGTATATATAAAACTTTCACGTCCTCAGGGGTAAAGTTATTTAACAAATTCAGAAAATTAAGAGCGAGATATGTTTATATAAAGTCATTTCGGTCATGAAAGTAGTTGGTTATGGGGGTCAAATCAGATAAAATGTGGTCAAACAAGAGTTGGAAGAAATTACCTATTGTTCTTTGACCCGTCTTTGCACAAGGACGTGGAGTGAAAAGAATAAAGACGAACCAATTTTGAAAAGACTACATGGACAACAATGTCTCCAATAATCTTTATTTAATACCCATAAATCCTACAGAAGTCAACCGAGTAGTAAATAAAATGAAGCCAAAATTATCTAAAGACTGCGATGATATCACAACCTGTCTTCTTAAGCATACGATAAATGAAGTATTGTCTCCTCTAACACATATAATTAACATCTCTTTTCTGAACGGCAAAGTACCATACAGGATGAAGATTGAGAAGGCGATACCCATTTTTAAAGCGGGTGACGAGCACTGCTTTACAAATTACAGACCAATCAGTATACTTACGGTATTCTCAAAAGTAATGGAACAACCCATGGAAGTGAGACTAATATATATTATATACCCTCACCAATACGGGTTCCGAAAACGACATAACACTATTCATCCAGTTCTTCAGCTCCTCAAAAGCATCGCAATAGAAAATAATAAACAGGAAAAAAACAGCACCCTAGCATTGTTCCTGGATTTGTCAAAGGCCTTTGACACCATAAATCACGAAATACTATTAGGTAAGCTAGAAAAATATGAATGAATGAATGAATGAATTTTTTATTCAGCAATATACAGCAATGTAAATATACACATAACTACATACAATACACAACGAGATTATATATGCATGTATACCGCAAGGAGACGGCATAGCCAGATTGGCTGTCTACCTGTCGACTCCTGGAGATTAAATCATGCAACACTGGAATCGGACTGTCTGATGACGATTCAACTATTCTTGGTCGCTGGTGGCGTAGTGTGACTGGCATACCTACAAAATGTACCTGCCCCCCACCACTGGCAGCTCGTGCAAAGTGACTGGTGAGATGGAAATTCTCTGATTGTGAATTTATTATTGTAGTTTGAAGAGTTTGGCCCAATGAGAAAAAAATTGTATTTGGATCGTTTACGTGGGTTCAAGCGATTTTTCTTAATTTTATCTACTTTGGTCCTATTGCTACGAGCCGCCTAGTGGCGAGAGTCAAGAGACGAGAATTTGTCCAGATATGGACAGCACCAGCAGAAATGAGCCGCCGGACAACCACCCGAAATTTCTCTCATTGGTAGCCCCAGCCCCCGACACCATTCCACGGGAAGCCCTCATAGAGAGCTCTCCGTGGAACCATGCAAAGTGGTGGGGTCATTAACAGAGACATAATATGAACGAGGTTCTCAGGTGATCATTCCACAACACATGACATCACTCCAAGGGAAGCTCACATAGAGAGCTCTCCATGGAATGATGCAATGTGTTGAAATCATTAACAAAGATAGAGTATAAATAGAGCTCTCATGTGGTCATCCCACACCACACAACTGCCGGTGCCTCGCTTGGAAAGTACAGTAATAGTATAATCTTGTGAGCTCGTACCTATTCTATCACTCTGAAAGTATCTGCCTTTTGTTACGTGGCACAATCAGTACAGTACGGATTGTCGCAGTCAACGATAGCCGTGTATTGGGACAGTAATTTTAAGGTTAATTGTTTTTTGAAAATATTTCTGTTACTTATATTTCGTAAATCAAAGTCTAAATCATTCCACATTTTAGGGTATATATGTGTTGGGAAATGCTCGAGAGACTTTGTCCTTGTTCTTTCAATTTGGAGAAGATCTCTCCTTCTACTAGATCTACCTGTAGTATTAACGACAGGGTGAAAATAATTTCTAAAGGACACTGGCAGGTCATTGTGATACCAGTCAAATACAAACAGGCATGCGTAGAGTTTGAAGAGATCATTTACTTTAAGAATCTTATTTTCCCGAAAGAGAGGATCAGTATGTGCATTGTATTTCTTGTTATTTATTATGCGAATGGAACGTTTCTGTAGGAGCATTATCTTTTTGATAGTTCTAGCATTTCCCCATATATTTATTCCATACACTAAATGTGAATGTATCAGGGCATAATAAAGTGTTTTCATAGCTTCACGGGGGATTGTAGTCTTCACTCTATTTAGTGCGAAATTTGCCCGAGCAGTCTTCGAAGAAAGTTGAGATATATGGTGCTTGTATGAGAGGCTGTCGTCGATATATATTCCTAAAAATTTGAGTCGATATATATTCCTAAAAATTTGAGAGATTTCTCTGCATCATTTGAACCTACTTTACTTATTGTTTGACCATTTATTAAGATATCACGTTGAATTGTTGTCGTTTTCTTTGCTGATGGATTCATTAAAATGTATTTTGTTTTTGTGGCATTTAAGACAAGCTGATTCGCGCAGCACCATTCAAATATTTTTTCAAGCTCTTTATTTATAACTGGGACTAGTTGATTTGGGTCTGGACCAGAGGAATGTCCCGTAGTGTCGTCAGCAAAAGACAAGAGATTTAGGGATGTGGCATGATAGATGTCATTAACATATATTAAGAAAAGTGTCGGACCAAGTATCGAACCTTGTGGAACTCCGTGTGTAATTTTTTCCCTGTCAGAAATATGGTCACTGTATACAACATACTGTGACCTATCAGATAGATAGCTTTTAAACCAGTCATTACCTAATCCTCTAATACCATATCTATACAATTTATTTATTAGAATATCGTGGTCTATTGTATCAAATGCCTTCGAAAAGTCCAGAAATATCGCCAGTGTGCTATTTTTACTTTTTTTTGTTATTTTCTTCTGATATGGCTTTCAACAGTTGCATGATGGGGTGCACCGTACTGTGATTTTTCCTAAAGCCGTATTGATTTGGGTGTAAGATACTAAAGCGATTTAAGTATTTTAGAAGTCTTACGGACATCAGTTTTTCTAAGACTTTTGAGAAGGTCGGAAGTAAGCTAATAGGTCTGTAATTTGTAAAATTATGTTGGTCGCCTGATTTGAATATAGGAATAACTTTAGCGGTTTTCATTTTATCCGGAACAGTGCCACGTGTAAACGAACAGTTGAAAATGTGGGTTAATGGGGGAACAATGGGGTCTATAGTTTGCTTAAGTAGTTTTAAACTAATATCATCACAATCTTTGCTTCCTTTTGATTTTAGAGATTTTACCATGTTAATGATTTCGAACTCACATGTTGGGTTTATGTAAAAATTATTGTTAAGATTTGCGTCCATGAAATCGTGAAATGATTTGTTGGTACTAGGTATTGTATCACTAGTACGTTTTCCTATATTTGCAAAATAGTCATTGAATTCTCTGGCTACTGCAGTCGGATCATTTATTTCTTTATTATTATGGATAAAGAATTTAGGTAAGTTAGATGATCCGTTAGACTTTTTGATGGCGTCATTTAGTATTTGCCATGTTTTACGCATGTTATATTTGTGTTCGTCCAAGATATTTTTGAAATAGTTTGCTTTGCATTGCTTTTTTACTTTATTGAATATTTTACTGTAAAGTTTATAGTTTTTAATGTTGAATTCGGTTGGGTTTATTAATTTTTTTTTATAAAATTTGCTTTTGTTATTCGATGAAACTATTAGCCCTTTTGTCATCCACGGTTGTCTTTTTAGGAATTTTTTATTAGTACAAACACGTGTTCGGGGAAAAGCCACATCAAATAACTCCAGGTATATATGTAAAAAATTGTTGTAAGCTGTGTTAGGGTTGTCCGAACCCATAACTGTGGAAAAATCACATTGTGCGAGAAGTAATTTAAAGGTTGCTATAGTTTCCGCATTTATCTTTCGTATCCATGAGTCTTGCTCTCTGCTAGGTTTTTGGGGAATGATTTCTGCATAGAAAGTACCAAAGTGATCGGAAACATCAGTTATTATTATGCCAGATATTGCAGCGGATACAATATTGTTGGTAAATATGTGGTCGATGAGACTGGCTGAGTGAGTAGTTAAGCGAGTGGGTTTTGTAATGACAGGTAAAAATCCTTGGCTGAACATTAGGTTAATATAACTATCTGTTTTGGCGTGGGAATCATATTTAAGAAGATCAATATTAATGTCGCCCATTATGTAGGAAGATGCATTTTCCTGATTTAACTTGTCAGTTATTTCGTTTAGTTTATCTAAGAAAATGTCGATGTCCGCTTTCGGTGGTGTGTTCGGTCTGTATATTACCCCAATAATTCTTCGTAATTTATTTACATTTATTTCAATGAAAAGAGATTCTATGATATGAGGAATGAAAACCGATAGGTCATGACGAATTTTAAAATCAATATTCTCTTTAATGAAGAACCCGACTCCACCTCTACCGTCATCGCTGTCAGGGCGGTTATGTTTTATAAGGTTATGGTAACCGTCGAGACAGTATGATATGTTTGAGGGGACATGAAAGATTTCTGTTAGGCCAATGACATCAAAGTTACTATCGGTTCCTTGCAGGTTAAAGAGAAGGTCGTGTAAAGACTCCCAGTGAGCATTGATACTTTGACAGTTAATATGAAAAAGCGAGAAAGATTCTGTTTCGGTATTAATGGTCGGTCGAAAATTTTCTGGCAGATAATATTTACATTCAAGTTTATGTCCTTGAAATGGGGAATCCTCAATATCATCGGGCGAGAATGATTTATTGTTGTAGTGGGCTACGAAATCGTATTCCAAGCCCGTCTGGACCTCGTCTAAATTTATGTTACCCGCCATACTGATTGGCTGTACTATTGTCGCCAGGTTCAGCAAGTATGCTTAATGACAGTTTTAAGACATTTGAGATGCATTCGACAGCCCGATTCCATGTGCTCATATAAAATTTGACGGGAGAAGAAAAAAAGAAAAACAAAGAAAACGTAATTGAGATAAGTGCGAGATAAACTAACAGTTTCATTATTATATATAATAATGAATAAAGATGGGGCTCACGAGTCATAGTGCATAAGGATATTTCTAATTATCATCGTGTGTTACACAATTATTTTCTAAGTAATAAAGAGGAATATATAATATTTTGGGAGTTTCCCACTTATGTTCTAAGTGATATGGAGGCGTATACAGCATTCTAGGGGTTTCCTTGGTAGAGGGTTTGAAAACAGTTGGGGTTAGCCGGTTTATCTATCGCCATCATGTCCATTCAGGCGCCCTCCCACTCACCAACTCGGCCACCCAACCACCCACCAACTACCACATTAGCTGATCGCGACAATAGACAAATAACTTGGGTTAGCCGGTTTATCTATCGCCATCATGTCCATTCAGGCGCCCTCCCACTCACCAATTCGGCCACCCAACCACCCACCCACTCCTTGGTAGAGGGTTTGAAAACAGTTGGGGTTAGCCGGTTTATCTTTCGCCATCATGTCCATTCAGGCGCCCTCCCACTCTCCAACTCGGCCACCCAGCCACCCACCCACTCCCACATTTGCTGATCGCGACAATTGACAAATGACTTGGGTTAGCCGGTTTATCTATCGCCATCATGTCCATTCAGGCGCCCTCCCACTCACCAACTCGGCCACCCAACCACCCACCCACTCCCACATTTGCTGATCGCGACAATAGACAAATAAATTGGCTCGAGGCAACCCAGTGAATGGATTTGCAAAACATGGATAGGTAGATCAAAATACGTAACATCGTCATCCGACCATCAAACACTTATCCCTTCAATCACTCACTCATTCATTCGAACGGATGAATGGATGAACGGATGGATGAATGGATAAGTGGATGAATGTACGAACGGATAAATGGATGAATGAAACAATGAAGAAAAAAGAAAGAAATGGAGGATTGAAAGATGGAGGGCAGAAGAACAGAGTGGATAGCTTACAAGTAATGTGCGAAGTATACGAAAACTAACATTTCAAAATTCAGTCAGTGTAAATTACCCGTGGAATCTGAAATGTTTTTATTGGTATCTGGTAAAGCACACAGCAACCCATTCAAATGCATGTCGCCCCCCCCCCCCCCCCTCCCTAAATGAACGAGTAGATGATTGAGTGAGTAAGTGAATGAAAGAATGAGTAATTAATAAAGGGAAGAATGAAAGGGAATTTGATCTTGATTTGTTTATTTGTCAGTATCTGGTCAAACGGCCTTTTATCCAACGGTCAAGCACTCCTCCACTCATTAATCGAATGGATGAATGGCTGCATGAATGAAACCATGAATGGTCGAATGGATGAATGGCTGCATGAATGAAACCATGAATGATCGAATGGATGAATGGCTGCATGAATGAAACCATGAATGATCGAATGGATGAATGGCTGCATGAATGAAACCATGAATGATCGAATGGATGAATGGATACATGAATGAAACCATGAATGATCGAATGGATGAATGGATACATGAATGAAACCATGAATGATCGAATGGATGAATGGCTGCATGAATGAAACCATGAATGATCGAATGGATGAATGGCTGCATGAATGAAACCATGAATGATCGAATGGATGAATGGAAGGAGAAGAAAGAATCGGAAGATCGAAGTGTAAATTACTCGTTGAATAAAGTTTTTTTGTCAGTATTCTGGTCAAGCACACATCTACCCATTCAACTACATGGCCCTCTTTCGTCCCCACTCCCCAAATGAGTGAGTAAATGAATGAATGAATGAATGAATGAATGAATGAATGAATGAATGAATGAATGAGTGATGAATAAAATGAAGAATAAAAGGGAATTTGATCTTGATTTGTTAAGTTGTCAGTATCTGGTCAACACAGCCATTCGTCCAACTGTCAAACAATCCTCCATTCAACCACTCACTCATTCATCGGATGGATGAATGGATGAGTCAACAAATGGATGAATCAACGAATGATCGATTGAATGAATAAAAATGAGAAGAAAGGAATATAGGAATGTAAGATGGAGGAAGGAAGAACAGAGCGGATAAGTTAATGAGTGAAGCATCCGAAAACTAACATTTCAAAATTCAATCTCAGTATGTTTCCCGTGGAATTTGATATGTTTGTTTATTAGTATGTGGTCAAGCGCACTGCTACCGATCCAGCAGCATTTCCATTTGTAATCCCCTGACTCCCCGAATGAACGATTGGATTGTTGAACAAGAGAGTGAGTGAGTGAGTAAGTGAATGAATGAATAAATAATGAGTAAAAGGGAATTTCATCTTGATTTGTTTATTTGTCAGTGTCTGTTCAACATGGCCATTCACTCACTAATTCATCCCACGAATGTGTGGATGAATGGGTGATTGAACGAATGAATTAGAGAACGAAAGAACGGATGAGTGAGGAAATGAAAGAATGAGAAGTGAGTAAGTTAAAGAATGGATGAATAAAAGAAGGAATGAAAGGGAATTTGATCGTCCTTTGTTTATTTGTCAGTGTCTGGTCTACTTCGCCATTCACTCAATTGATTCATCCAACGAACGTGTGGACGAACGGGTGATTGAACCAATGGAATGAAGGAACGAGAGAGCGGATTACGGAATGGAATGAAAGAATGAGAATGGGATGAATTGAGGGATAAAGGATGGAGTAGTGAAGACAAAATGGATAACGCAAATGAGTGAGGGATTAATTGATGGCAATGTACATATATGCGATTATTTACGCATTAATGGATTCTTGATTTGCAAAATTTAATTTTGTGCAAGCTGTAATCGTGGAGACGGTGGCAAAGGGAGGGGGGGGGGGGCGGGATTTTGCAAACATGGTCAGACGAATTAGACCAACGATCGATATCGACGAATAGAACTATGATAATCTGAAAAAGATCACATATTTTTGGTTAAATTCGGGTATTAATGACAAGGTGCTAGAAAAAACTTCCGTCCGGAAACAAGTCATCCTGTTCAGTAATGTTGTCAGCCGTATTCACGTCGCCCAATAGTCCATTTAGTTCTTCCTCAGTTCTGAAACGATGGATTTGTCCCGTATTCATTTTCAAGAAGAGTTTTCCATTTGATGACCAGGAATTTTTTACTGTAGGTGAGCGAAATGCTTTGTTCAGGAGGAGTGAATTTAGTTTTGTTAAGTCATCTGTAACTACGATACCCGTACCTTTCAACTGTTTGCGATTTTCAATCACCTTACTTTTTATTTTTCTTGAGATAAATTTGGCAATAATTGTTTTTTTATTTGTATGACGTGTTGGACCTGGAAGACGGTGAGCTATTGATATATCTTGCATACCAATCTGTACTTTCAGTTTATCAGTAATCAAGTCTTTAACCTTATTTGTGCATTGTTCCATTGTTTCGTTGGTTCCTTCCTCCACACCGTAAATGCGTATGCTGTCCTTTCTACTATATTGTTCAATATCGTTGAGATGATATTTTTCCTTAATATTGTTAACCCGCAGTCTATCACAAGTAGTAGCAAACCTTTGATTGTCTTTCACCTGTTTATCCATACCCTTTTCCAGATTGAATATTCTTGATTCTAAGTGGTTAATTTTTAACATTAGTTTTTCAATTATATCCGTTTTAATTTTGTCTATTTCGTTAGCGAATTCTATTTTACTCATCTGTTTATTCATTGTTTTGGCGAATTCCGCCCTCGTTATTAACTCTTTCAGTTTGTCCACAACTGTATTTAATTTACCGTTTATTTCCTTTATATCACACGAAACACTGGCTGTATTTAATTTATCGTTTACTTCCTTCATATCACCCGGAACACTTAACGATTCATCAGAATTTTTACCGACCGATCTGGCCTCTTCCTCCTCTTCCTCTTCCTCCTCTTCCTCCTCCTCTTCTCCAATGTCTTGAAGTATGTCATGGAGCTTATGTTCTAGACTATCTTCTGCACCCAGGTCGCTAACATCAACGTCTTCATTTCTGCCTTTAATTTTGTCTTTTTGTGCTTTTTGTTCAAAGTCAAGAAGTGTCGTCTGCCGTTTTCGATCCGGTGTAGAAGTCTAGTCGCTACTGGTTGACGATTTTTGCGGCCGAGGTCTCTTGAGTTCATTCTTTTTATTATCCTTCTTATCATCCCTTTTGTCCTCCTTCTTGTTCTTACTCCTTCCCATTTTTGTGGATTATTTCTGAATTTTAACTTTTCTAAACTTTTGTATTTTAATATGAACTGTTTATTTTTCTACCCACACCAATTGTTCCAATGTTGCAGACGTAAACACAACCATTCATACACCGGATTGAAAATCTCGTTGAGATTCTCACCACATGGATAACTCTCTGTGCGTGAAGTATGTATTGTCTATTGTCTGATACAGACAGATTTTCACACCTCTCCTTTGTTCCTTTGCCACTGTTGAGGCTTAACACTGATTAACAGTTTTTATGCAAGGTGAAAATGAATCCTGTACACGAATTCTAGGGAAGATTTTACTAAAATACTTCTCCAAACATCACATATGTTTGCAAATTTAACTTCAAACCTATGGCATACTAACCACAGAAGTACTCTCTCCGTCACATGTATTTTTGTTCCTCTAACATATTAGAGGCGCACAGTTTGACCCTAAAGCCCAAGAGACAAGTCACTTACATCCTTCTACAGATCCCATCCAATCAATCCATATGTCATCCGAGGTGTCACCAACAATTGGTTTAGAAGTTACTTGTCAAACAGGTCTCAATATGTTATGTACGGAGAACACAAATCGGACTCGGCCAAACAGAGTTGCGGTGTAGCACAGGGCTCGATTCTAGGCCCTGTTCTTTTTCGTTTATATATAAATGATATCAATAATTCAACATCACTCAATCTTTTATCATTTCCCCATGACACCACTGCACACTGCCCGGGCTCCGACAATAATCCCATTACATCGTTTTTCAATGACGAGCTTCAGAAACTATTCGAATGGTGCTCTGTGAACCAGTTAATGCTGGATGCTAAGAAAACCTCGTATATCATACTTAATCCAAATAAAGGTAGGAGCAACAATCTTTGTCAAGAGGTAAAAATAAATAACCAAAACATTAACTAGGTTGGGGCCACTGAAACAGAAACATCTGTGAAATTCTTAGGAATTAGCACTGATGAACACTTATCCTACAAGGCTCACATATCCCGATTATGCTCAAAAATAGCACGCGCAAACTATAGTCTCAACAAAGTTAAAAATATCCTCCCTCACGGAGCTCTGAAAACATTGTATTACACCCTCATACATAGCCATTTTGGTATACGGAATCCAGGCATGGGGTAACTCAAGAGCTATCAAAAAAATAGCTGTCTTGCAAAAGCGATCATTACGAATAATTACAATTTTCATACAGATCCCCTGTTTAAAGAAAACCAAATACTCAAGGTTCATGATTTGTTTAAGCTACATGCACTACTGTTCGCGTTTGACTGGCAGAACGGCAGATTACTGGTTTCTTTCAATGATATATTTAAAATTATTGACAATCCATCTGGTAGGACAACCAGACAGACTGGCCTCATATACACAGAGAAAACTCAGACCCAAACTCAGGATAAACTTCCTTTATACTCCTTCCCGAAACTATGGAATGCTCTGGACGACACAACTCGTAATATTAGCGACAGAAGCATGCTTAAGAACAACTTAACTTCAACTTTCATTCCCTCATATTCCAGTTTTGTCGGCTGCAATAATCCCTACTGCCCTGATTGCACTTCATAAACTTGAAAATTGTCAAAGTCATGCTCTGCGTCTTCATCTGGAATCCTCGTCTTATGCAACCTGTTGCGCTTCCTCCTTACAGTTGTGCTATGTAAAATACTATATGTACACAATTAAGAACTTGCAAACAATAATCTAAACAAATAAATCATAACATTCGTCATCCCACGATGATGATGCAGCTAACGTAGACTCCACGCCTAAACATCATGACCTACCTCTTTGTCGCAGTCTAAACGATACGAACTTCACGATGGGACTTGTTACCGCCCTCATATGTTATTGCCAACCTTGAAGCACCATCTTTCCGCTGGCGTATATGAAGCACAAAACCTCCAATCCCAGGAAAGAAATGATTCGATTTCCATTCTCCATCATGTGTCACATAACTGGTTCTAATCATCCATTCAGTCACAGTCTGTTTGCAATCACCCCCCCCCCCTTCCAGGGTGTGGCAGGTAGACAGCCAAGCTGGCTATGCCACTTCCCATGGTATACTACTCATTACATTTGCGTAATATGTTTATTTGTAACCATTTTACACTTTTTGTGTACCGTGAATAAAGAATCTAAATCTGAATCTGAATCTGAAAGACAAATCCACTGACAAGCTTGTTGGAAAAGGTTCATGATCAGCATCAGTTTTTATTGGTCTAGTTTCACTGTTTGATGTCACTGTTTTGTGGTCGTGCGGCATCTTTCAGATACATTCGAGATTGGATTAGCGCTAATGCATCCAGTTAAAGAAAGTTATCCACGGAAAAAAATCAAATTTTCAGAAACGAAAATCTTCTGTACAACTTGTGGAACCTCAATGAAAGTGTGGGGAAGTAGAGTGGTGCTATGGGGTTCAAGCACAAATATCCAAGATGCATTGTTGGACCAAGTCCTCGGGCCACTAATTCTGTAAGGAATTTGACTTTGCTATGGCCTGGGACCAGTCAGGTCTTTAAATAATCCATCGCCTATGGTTAGAGTAAATCGTCTGGAATATTTCAGCTGGTCAGAAAAGCGAACTATGGTTCGCTTTCCCGACCAACTGAAATATTTCAGACTGCCGAATCTAAAAAAGACCATAAACATTCATTTTCTTTCTCAATCGAGAGTTGATTTGATCGAATCTTCAGTGACATTATCATTATGAATGAAGACACACCACAGCTGTAGTTTCATGATTTTGCCGTGTAGTTCCAACAATTGTGTAAATATCTTGATTGTTTCAATGTGATTTAAATACTAATTGGTTGAAATATCTATAACTGGATCACGACAAAATGTATGTATACCTCTGTGAGTAAAGGGGTGTCACATTAACCCTTTGCCTAACACGAAAGGCAGACGACACTTACAAACAAAATTCTTGAATTATTATTTTTTTCATTTTTGCGTCAAAAACATAGCTTATGAACCGTCATTGGAACGAGCACAACGACCATTACGTTGGGTAAATTTTTAAATGAACGATAATCTTCGCGCAAACTCCACGAAAAGGTTGTAAACATATTCCCTATAATAGCGTCGAATTCCGAACAGAAATAGACTAGTGGAGAGCTTGACATCGGACCTACCATGATTCGCCCCGATACGAAAAAGTTAAAAAATGGATCCATGGAAATGTCAATTCCATGATTATTAGGTGGTGTTAAATTTGACGCAGTGTGTTAAAATGTGTGAGGGGGGTGGGAGGGTCGGGATCGATGGGTTTGTTTTGAGTGGCACCATGAATATTCTCTTATATCTTGTAAATAACTGTCAACGACGTTTCGCATCACGTGACATATTCTTTCATCATCAAATGTGAATACCCGCTTGAACTCTTATTTTTTATTGATTTATGTATTTATTTTTTTTTTTTTTTCAGTTGATTCATGTTTTATGTTTATGTTATGGATTGGTCGTGCTTTGGTATATTGTTTGTATTTCAGCTGTCAGCCAATCCTTCGTGTTGATAGATAGCTGAAATACGAGGAATTGACCGAACCTGCTGGTAGTGGAATTTATTGGGAAAGTAGAACTACATGTGTTCAAATTTGAAGATAATGGCGGGGGGGGGGGGGGTGCGGCATCATCTAATAAGTTGGCCGAGAAACTGTTAATACCGATGTTATTATTATTATTCCCCTCTCACACACTTACCTCTCTGGAAACCAGTAACTTATAGAAATAATACGATGAACATATGTGAGGGAGGTATCGGACCGGATCCTATCGTGATTACAAGTGAGGCGTATAACGTAAACAACGCAAACTTTAAATATATGCCGATTACCTAGTAGAACTTTAAACATAAATACCAGGCTTGGCGATCGATTTTAATTTAATTTGTTTTGAAAGGCCGACGAAGGAACATTTGCATGTCGAAGGAAATCCTGAACCCCCAAAATGGGAGGATTTGACTTCGGTATGTACATGTTGCTTTGTCGACCTCTCAAAGGCTTTATGTATATTTTTTGCTCTTTGTATATTTGTAAATACTTTTCAGCTTTTCGGACTTGTAAAATTGATTCAAATATGTGGTTGTATATGTACGTGGGTATATGCAGAAGCACGTGAAAATGTCTGCACGGGTGTATATACAATTCTTTTTTAGGGGTGGGTGGGGATGGGGTGATGCTTAATGTATAACGACCAATCATTGATCAAAATGTGTCTCATAAGCCTTCAGAGGCTGGGTTTCATACAAATATTCTGTTAACATTCTATGTGTAATATATTCCATGTGTATCGAAACGTGACACTTAAATAAAATATTCTACTGCAATTAAAATAATTTTTTGTTCGAACAATCCACACAATTGATAAAACATGTTTCAACAAGCTATTGTCATAACTACGATCAGTTATAATGTTTATTCAACTGTGTTTTTGTTATGGAATTGTACATTTTAAAAGTTGGTAAACTGTTTGTAAAATTAGACTGTTATCTGATTGTTAGGAAGTATTCGACAGAGTTTGATAACCGACGCTCGGGACATGCTCTTTGGTCCCGTAAATTGTTATTAAGTTTGTCAGAGTGCAAAGATGCTTTGTTTTGTGACCAGTTCCCCGGTCATAATAATATATTAACCCTTTACCCAACATAACGGCCAAAACCGGCCAGCGCTATTCTCAAAAATCGCTATTTAATTTTCATTATTTTTTTCACTTTTTGTCTCAAAAACATAGGTTATGACCCCTCGTTGGAACGAGCTCGTCGAGCTCATTCCAATGGGCGGGTCATAACCTATGTTTTTGATATAAAAAATGAAAAAAAATTAGTTATTCAAGATTTTTTTTTTGTAAGTGTCGTCTGCTTTTCATGTTAGGTAAAGGGTTAAAGGGATATCTGTATATTGACTTAATTGCATGCTCTAAAACATTTTAACCTCATTGTGTAACCATCCTGCCCGCATGTGAACGAAATGTGTAGAAGCGATGTAATCCCCGCTTCCGCCACATCCGCTTCGTGTGAAGCAAAAAACTGAATGACGGGCTGTAAAATTTGACTTTGTATGATTTTCCTGCTTTGAACATCGTACATTCACATTTTTCGTTCTTCCTTAAGTTTTCGACGGTTTTTTATCGAAAAATCTCAGCTGTCCATTCGCTATTCATTTTTTTATCCTTTGTCTCAAAAGTATAGCTTTTGATCAGTCATTGGAACGAGATGGGGCTTGTTCCAGTGAGGAGAACACAGACTATGTTTGGGGGCAAATGTTTTATTTATTCAAGAAATTCTTGTTGCAAGTGTCGTCTGCTATTCGTATTAGATTACGGGTTAAGCAACATTTAATGACTCTAAGCTTCGAAGAAAGCATATAATGATTCTGATGTCTGTTAAGTGGTTGAGGGATAGATTATTTTTTTGTGGTCAAGAATTGTTATTCAAAATTTGTTTTATTACAAATCATTTCAGAGTTCCCATAGGCACTTTCCAATAATTTATAATAAAGCAAATTTATATAAACAAAATAGTATTTGTGTTTGACTGAATGAAACATAAGCAAGGAAATTGTTGGCTTTTACCATGGTACGAGGGGATGTCAAAAAGTTTTGCGCCTTACATAAATAAAGCTGGAATATCGGTACAGAATATATTTATTTTTGAACATAGTCCCCTTGTACTTCAATACACTTGTTCCACCTGGTCTGTCAGTCGTTGATGCCGCGTCCGTAGAAGTCCATATCTTGGTCATGTAGCCAATCCTTCACAGTAAGTTCATCATCATCTTGAATTTTTTGACCACGTAAGTGCTTCTTCAAATTTGGAAAGAGATGGTAGTCACTTAGTCACTTAGTGACTACCATCTCTTTCCAAATTTGAAGAAATACTTATGAGGTCAAAGTGACTGCCATCTCTTTCCAAATTTGAAGAAACACTTAGTTTAAACAATATTTATTTCCAAACAAATAATAAGAAATACAAATAATCAAGCTAGTATTGTGTACAGAAGTATGGAAATGGATTCAGCAGGAAGCTAAAAAGCTTATACAAGGCTGTCTCCATATGAGAGTATTACATGTAATGATGGTATCAGCAGTACAAGGGATTTTTGTTATTTGCATGGACTAATAAATATGGTTGAGTGCACGAGAAGGATAGTGGGAATAGAAGGTGCAAAAGGAAGACAGGGGTTTAGTAATAGAGGCAGCAGAGGAGAGACCCAAGGGAATCAGTAGTGACCAGTACTTAGATGATTGGGTGGTGTACATCGATATCCGCAAGTATTGAATCGGTGGTGCCGGGTTGATCAGTCGAAACGTTTGGATAAAAGGATAAATTCATGAACTTTCTCAAAAATGGATTTGTTTGTTTCGGGACTATAGTGTTCACTATCGTATAGTAAGGTGTCAGTAGTTATATGGTGCTGGATGCTACCTAATGTTTGTATTCGTATCTGTGCGTATCTATTGCAATGGAAAAGGTACTGATCCACAGTTTCGCGTGCTCCACAGCTGCATAAGAATGAATCGACGACGAAGTTGTTATATAGATCATTGTTCAGACCGCTGCAGCTGAGTCGCAGTCGACAATGTGGGACTTGAGCTCGGCGTGACCTATGCCCGTGAAAGTAGGATGGGACAATGCGTCTATTCCTATTAAGATATGATTTGAAGTTAGGCAGCGAGTTATTTTGTCTTACTTCAAGGGGTAGATCGTTCCATAATCGGGTGGTGGATGGTAGGAAGGAGGTCTGATGTAGGTGCGTTCGACAAAGTGGAGTTCTTAGATTGTTAGTATGCCGGAGGTTATAGCTTTGGGAGCCCGAGCTGAGAGGGGGGAATCATGTAAGACAAATAAGCAGGAACAAATTCATGGACCATTTTGAAGTATTGTATAAGTTTGTGGTTCTTCCTTCTAGTCTCGAGTTCTTCCCACCCTGTTTCGATATATAGCTGAGTTCTGCTTGAGCTTTTCGTACCTCCTGTTACTAGACGTGCCGCCTCAACTTGGATTTTTTCCAGTTCGTCGGCTTCGGTCGCTGTACAGTTGTCCCAAACAGTATCAGCATATTCAAGCACTGGACGAACGTACATATAATAGATTGTTTCGAGGGTTTTACGGTCGAATCGATACTTGAAACGCCACATGATATTAAGACGTTTCCAGGCCTTGGCTCTGATTATGGTGAAGTGGGCAGACCATGTTCCTATGTTGTTGAATGTTAGGCCGAGGTGTTTGTGTTGAGAGACTTCGGTGATGTCTGTTGAGAACATTCGTAAAGGTGGGTGTGTTGGTGCGCTATTTTTTCTAGTGATTCGTAATGTTTCTGTTTTTTGGGGGGTTAAAGTTAACAAGCCATTTGGTGGCCCATGTCTCAATTCGTTTAATGTCGTTGCTTAATATTTCGGCGGCAGTGTTTGGGTCCTCAACAGCTAGATATAACGAGGTGTCGTCTGCAAACAATCGTATACTACTGGTAATGCCGTCGACAATGTCGTTAATATAGATAAGAAAAAGCAAGGGGCCGAGAATCGAGCCCTGGGGAACTCCAGCTGTGACTGGTGCCCAGGAAGATGACACGGAGTTGAGTACTACACATTGCTGTCTATCACTCAAGTAAGATTCAAACCATTTCAGAAGAGGGCCTGCTATTCCAATGGCTTTGAGCTTGTGTAACAGTCCTTTATGCCAAACCTTTGCGAAAGCTTTGCTCACGTCACGGAAGACAACCCTTATTTCCTTACCATCATCAAGTGCTGAGGTTCCGCTCCACAGTTTTCCAGGCATTTCCAAATGTGACATGCTATACACTCTCTTCAAATGCAAATATCCTGTAACTTAGTTATCTAACCCATTACATGTATTACATTTCCCAAATCCACAAAAAACATATAACACTATCTGACTAAGTAGAAATAAACAATCTGAATGTGGGTGGAATTATTTATTGTCAAAGGCAAGACTTCAACCTGAAAAATTGCCCGAAAAAATACCGAAACCAGTCATTTTCAGCCACCTAGCAGCCTCAAAAGCAGAATTTTCCCACCAACCCCACCTACCCACCCCTGGAGCAGAGCATCAGTTGTTTCTAAAATGCAAAAAAAAATTATATGTTTCCGTCTCATTTTTTAGATACCTGTCTGGTAACAAACCCGTGTAAAAATTACATTTAAAAAAATAGCCAATTTTTCGAAGCCACTGTTTCCCATAATTCATCTGGTAATTTACCCCTATGTATCAGACTCCAACTTTGGGACCAAAACTTCAAATTCTCTTGTCCAACAAAAAGCCTAATGTAATCATATATCTGATACTAAAAATATATCTCTATTTTACATGGCCTTAGTTTCAACATACGCCCTTTGTTTAGAATTTCACCCCTGTGCAATAGTGCGAAACTGTGGAGCGGAACCTTAAAGAGAAAACAAGAGTGATCTCCCCCTGGATTTCACTCAGGCAAAATAATCTGGAGTCTATCCTGAGTTGAATGAACAAAAACCACAAGTCTCTATTTTCAACCAGTAAAAAGATATAGCATGTCCTTTCAGATTGCCGCATAGCTTTTTCAGCCATTTTACCCGATTTTCACAACCACACCACACCACCTCATCACCCCCCCCCCCCACCCCTCCCCATTTCTCTGAGCCACTTCAGAAAGTATTTTTGTTATTACCACCAGCCACATTGCCTATCCATGTCCTGCCAATAGCACTGTTAAATACAATCAAAATGTAAAACAATAAGCACTAATAACCATAGCTTTGGGGGGGGGGGGGTCTTGCTCTCTAGATATGAAAGCGTGAACAGCTTGACGGACGGATGACACACAGACATGACACCAATGACCAAAATGAAAAAGTAGACACCATAACTGCAAATCTCTGGTCAACAGTAACAACCAGGCTGTCCATAACTGCACAAATTTGTCATAAATACAAGGCTCGGTGTTTAGGAAAGGCAGTGCTCTACCTTAATGTTTTTGAAATCTTGACGAAAATTCAAAACAAGTGCGAAATTAGGCTACATCAATAAATTTCTCAAAATTTCCACTTATTTCCTTCCAGTTGTGCTGAGATATCACTTGCTGAATGTTAACTACTACTAACAATAGCACACAAACCAGAAATAATGAAATGTTTTTTGAAAAATGGTGTATTTATAACTCAAACACAAATAAGGAACTCCCTGGTTCAAGAATTGACACCATCGGCAGAATGCTCTTTAAGGTTCCGCTCCACAGTTTTCCAGGCATTTCCAAATGTGACATGCCATACACTCTCTTCAAATGCAAATATCCTGTAACTTAGTTATCTAACCCATTACATGTATTACATTTCCCAAATCCACAAAAAACATATAACACTATCTGACTAAGTAGAAATAAACAATCTGAATGTGGGTGGAATTATTTATTGTCAAAGGCAAGACTTCAACCTGAAAAATTGCCCGAAAAAATACCGAAACCAGTCATTTTCAGCCACCTAGCAGCCTCAAAAGCAGAATTTTCCCACCAACCCCACCTACCCACCCCTGGAGCAGAGCATCAGTTGTTTCTAAAATGCAAAATAAAATTATATGTTTCCGTCTCATTTTTTAGTTACCTGTCTGGTAACAAACCCGTGTAAAAATTACATTTAAAAAAATAGCCAATTTTTCGAAGCCACTGTTTCCCATAATTCATCTGGTGATTTACCCCTATGTATCAGACTCCAACTTTGGGACCAAAACTTCAAATTCTCTTGTCCAACAAAAAGCCTAATGTAATCATATATCTGATACTAAAAATATATCTCTATTTTACATGGCCTTAGTTTCAACATACGCCCTTCGTTTAGAATTTCACCCCTGTGCAATAGTGCGAAACTGTGGAGCGGAACCTTAAAGAGAAAACAAGAGTGATCTCCCCCTGGATTTCACTCAGGCAAAATAATCTGGAGTCTATCCTGAGTTGAATGAACAAAAACCACAAGTCTCTATTTTCAACCAGTAAAAAGATATAGCATGTCCTTTCAGATTGCCGCATAGCTTTTTCAGCCATTTTACCCGATTTTCACAACCACACCACACCACCTCATCACCCCCCCCCACCCCTCCCCATTTCTCTGAGCCACTTCAGAAAGTATTTTTGTTATTACCACCAGCCACATTGCCTACCCATGTCCTGCCAATAGCACTGTTAAATACAATCAAAATGTAAAACAATAAGCACTAATAACCATAGCTTTGGGGGGGGGAGGTCTTGCTCTCTAGATATGAAAGCGTGAACAGCTTGACGGACGGATGACACACAGACATGACACCAATGACCAAAATGAAAAAGTAGACACCATAACTGCAAATCTCTGGTCAACAGTAACAACCAGGCTGTCCATAACTGCACAAATTTGTCATAAATACAAGGCTCGGTGTTTAGGAAAGGCAGTGCTCTACCTTAATGTTTTTGAAATCTTGACGAAAATTCAAAACAAGTGCGAAATTAGGCTACATCAATAAATTTCTCAAAATTTCCACTTATTTCCTTCCAGTTGTGCTGAGATATCACTTGCTGAATGTTAACTACTACTAACAATAGCACACAAACCAGAAATAATGAAATGTTTTTTGAAAAATGGTGTATTTATAACTCAAACACAAATAAGGAACTTCCTGGTTCAAGAATTGACACCATCGGCAGAATGCTCTTTAAGGTTCCGCTCCACAGTTTTCCAGGCATTTCCAAATGTGACATGCCATACACTCTCTTCAAATGCAAATATCCTGTAACTTAGTTATCTAACCCATTACATGTATTACATTTCCCAAATCCACAAAAAACATATAACACTATCTGACTAAGTAGAAATAAACAATCTGAATGTGGGTGGAATTATTTATTGTCAAAGGCAAGACTTCAACCTGAAAAATTGCCCGAAAAAATACCGAAACCAGTCATTTTCAGCCACCTAGCAGCCTCAAAAGCAGAATTTTCCCACCAACCCCACCTACCCACCCCTGGAGCAGAGCATCAGTTGTTTCTAAAATGCAAAAAAAAATTATATGTTTCCGTCTCATTTTTTAGTTACCTGTCTGGTAACAAACCCGTGTAAAAATTACATTTAAAAAAATAGCCAATTTTTCGAAGCCACTGTTTCCCATAATTCATCTGGTGATTTACCCCTATGTATCAGACTCCAACTTTGGGACCAAAACTTCAAATTCTCTTGTCCAACAAAAAGCCTAATGTAATCATATATCTGATACTAAAAATATATCTCTATTTTACATGGCCTTAGTTTCAACATACGCCCTTTGTTTAGAATTTCACCCCTGTGCAATAGTGCGAAACTGTGGAGCGGAACCTTAAAGAGAAAACAAGAGTGATCTCCCCCTGGATTTCACTCAGGCAAAATAATCTGGAGTCTATCCTGAGTTGAATGAACAAAAACCACAAGTCTCTATTTTCAACCAGTAAAAAGATATAGCATGTCCTTTCAGATTGCCGCATAGCTTTTTCAGCCATTTTACCCGATTTTCACAACCACACCACACCACCTCATCACCCCCCCCACCCCTCCCCATTTCTCTGAGCCACTTCAGAAAGTATTTTTGTTATTACCACCAGCCACATTGCCTACCCATGTCCTGCCAATAGCACTGTTAAATACAATCAAAATGTAAAACAATAAGCACTAATAACCATAGCTTTGGGGGGGGGGAGGTCTTGCCCTCTAGATATGAAAGCGTGAACAGCTTGACGGACGGATGACACACAGACATGACACCAATGACCAAAATGAAAAAGTAGACACCATAACTGCAAATCTCTGGTCAACAGTAACAACCAGGCTGTCCATAACTGCACAAATTTGTCATAAATACAAGGCTCGGTGTTTAGGAAAGGCAGTGCTCTACCTTAATGTTTTTGAAATCTTGACGAAAATTCAAAACAAGTGCGAAATTAGGCTACATCAATAAATTTCTCAAAATTTCCACTTATTTCCTTCCAGTTGTGCTGAGATATCACTTGCTGAATGTTAACTACTACTAACAATAGCACACAAACCAGAAATAATGAAATGTTTTTTGAAAAATGGTGTATTTATAACTCAAACACAAATAAGGAACTTCCTGGTTCAAGAATTGACACCATCGGCAGAATGCTCTTTAAGGTTCCGCTCCACAGTTTTCCAGGCATTTCCAAATGTGACATGCCATACACTCTCTTCAAATGCAAATATCCTGTAACTTAGTTATCTAACCCATTACATGTATTACATTTCCCAAATCCACAAAAAACATATAACACTATCTGACTAAGTAGAAATAAACAATCTGAATGTGGGTGGAATTATTTATTGTCAAAGGCAAGACTTCAACCTGAAAAATTGCCCGAAAAAATACCGAAACCAGTCATTTTCAGCCACCTAGCAGCCTCAAAAGCAGAATTTTCCCACCAACCCCACCTACCCACCCCTGGAGCAGAGCATCAGTTGTTTCTAAAATGCAAAATAAAATTATATGTTTCCGTCTCATTTTTTAGTTACCTGTCTGGTAACAAACCCGTGTAAAAATTACATTTAAAAAAATAGCCAATTTTTCGAAGCCACTGTTTCCCATAATTCATCTGGTGATTTACCCCTATGTATCAGACTCCAACTTTGGGACCAAAACTTCAAATTCTCTTGTCCAACAAAAAGCCTAATGTAATCATATATCTGATACTAAAAATATATCTCTATTTTACATGGCCTTAGTTTCAACATACGCCCTTCGTTTAGAATTTCACCCCTGTGCAATAGTGCGAAACTGTGGAGCGGAACCTTAAAGAGAAAACAAGAGTGATCTCCCCCTGGATTTCACTCAGGCAAAATAATCTGGAGTCTATCCTGAGTTGAATGAACAAAAACCACAAGTCTCTATTTTCAACCAGTAAAAAGATATAGCATGTCCTTTCAGATTGCCGCATAGCTTTTTCAGCCATTTTACCCGATTTTCACAACCACACCACACCACCTCATCACCCCCCCCCCCCCACCCCTCCCCATTTCTCTGAGCCACTTCAGAAAGTATTTTTGTTATTACCACCAGCCACATTGCCTACCCATGTCCTGCCAATAGCACTGTTAAATACAATCAAAATGTAAAACAATAAGCACTAATAACCATAGCTTTGGGGGGGGGGGGGAGGTCTTGCTCTCTAGATATGAAAGCGTGAACAGCTTGACGGACGGATGACACACAGACATGACACCAATGACCAAAATGAAAAAGTAGACACCATAACTGCAAATCTCTGGTCAACAGTAACAACCAGGCTGTCCATAACTGCACAAATTTGTCATAAATACAAGGCTCGGTGTTTAGGAAAGGCAGTGCTCTACCTTAATGTTTTTGAAATCTTGACGAAAATTCAAAACAAGTGCGAAATTAGGCTACATCAATAAATTTCTCAAAATTTCCACTTATTTCCTTCCAGTTGTGCTGAGATATCACTTGCTGAATGTTAACTACTACTAACAATAGCACACAAACCAGAAATAATGAAATGTTTTTTGAAAAATGGTGTATTTATAACTCAAACACAAATAAGGAACTTCCTGGTTCAAGAATTGACACCATCGGCAGAATGCTCTTTAAGGTTCCGCTCCACAGTTTTCCAGGCATTTCCAAATGTGACATGCCATACACTCTCTTCAAATGCAAATATCCTGTAACTTAGTTATCTAACCCATTACATGTATTACATTTCCCAAATCCACAAAAAACATATAACACTATCTGACTAAGTAGAAATAAACAATCTGAATGTGGGTGGAATTATTTATTGTCAAAGGCAAGACTTCAACCTGAAAAATTGCCCGAAAAAATACCGAAACCAGTCATTTTCAGCCACCTAGCAGCCTCAAAAGCAGAATTTTCCCACCAACCCCACCTACCCACCCCTGGAGCAGAGCATCAGTTGTTTCTAAAATGCAAAAAAAAATTATATGTTTCCGTCTCATTTTTTAGTTACCTGTCTGGTAACAAACCCGTGTAAAAATTACATTTAAAAAAATAGCCAATTTTTCGAAGCCACTGTTTCCCATAATTCATCTGGTGATTTACCCCTATGTATCAGACTCCAACTTTGGGACCAAAACTTCAAATTCTCTTGTCCAACAAAAAGCCTAATGTAATCATATATCTGATACTAAAAATATATCTCTATTTTACATGGCCTTAGTTTCAACATACGCCCTTTGTTTAGAATTTCACCCCTGTGCAATAGTGCGAAACTGTGGAGCGGAACCTTAAAGAGAAAACAAGAGTGATCTCCCCCTGGATTTCACTCAGGCAAAATAATCTGGAGTCTATCCTGAGTTGAATGAACAAAAACCACAAGTCTCTATTTTCAACCAGTAAAAAGATATAGCATGTCCTTTCAGATTGCCGCATAGCTTTTTCAGCCATTTTACCCGATTTTCACAACCACACCACACCACCTCATCACCCCCCCCCACCCCTCCCCATTTCTCTGAGCCACTTCAGAAAGTATTTTTGTTATTACCACCAGCCACATTGCCTACCCATGTCCTGCCAATAGCACTGTTAAATACAATCAAAATGTAAAACAATAAGCACTAATAACCATAGCTTTGGGGGGGGGGGGGGGAGGTCTTGCCCTCTAGATATGAAAGCGTGAACAGCTTGACGGACGGATGACACACAGACATGACACCAATGACCAAAATGAAAAAGTAGACACCATAACTGCAAATCTCTGGTCAACAGTAACAACCAGGCTGTCCATAACTGCACAAATTTGTCATAAATACAAGGCTCGGTGTTTAGGAAAGGCAGTGCTCTACCTTAATGTTTTTGAAATCTTGACGAAAATTCAAAACAAGTGCGAAATTAGGCTACATCAATAAATTTCTCAAAATTTCCACTTATTTCCTTCCAGTTGTGCTGAGATATCACTTGCTGAATGTTAACTACTACTAACAATAGCACACAAACCAGAAATAATGAAATGTTTTTTGAAAAATGGTGTATTTATAACTCAAACACAAATAAGGAACTTCCTGGTTCAAGAATTGACACCATCGGCAGAATGCTCTTTAAGGTTCCGCTCCACAGTTTTCCAGGCATTTCCAAATGTGACATGCCATACACTCTCTTCAAATGCAAATATCCTGTAACTTAGTTATCTAACCCATTACATGTATTACATTTCCCAAATCCACAAAAAACATATAACACTATCTGACTAAGTAGAAATAAACAATCTGAATGTGGGTGGAATTATTTATTGTCAAAGGCAAGACTTCAACCTGAAAAATTGCCCGAAAAAATACCGAAACCAGTCATTTTCAGCCACCTAGCAGCCTCAAAAGCAGAATTTTCCCACCAACCCCACCTACCCACCCCTGGAGCAGAGCATCAGTTGTTTCTAAAATGCAAAATAAAATTATATGTTTCCGTCTCATTTTTTAGTTACCTGTCTGGTAACAAACCCGTGTAAAAATTACATTTAAAAAAATAGCCAATTTTTCGAAGCCACTGTTTCCCATAATTCATCTGGTGATTTACCCCTATGTATCAGACTCCAACTTTGGGACCAAAACTTCAAATTCTCTTGTCCAACAAAAAGCCTAATGTAATCATATATCTGATACTAAAAATATATCTCTATTTTACATGGCCTTAGTTTCAACATACGCCCTTCGTTTAGAATTTCACCCCTGTGCAATAGTGCGAAACTGTGGAGCGGAACCTTAAAGAGAAAACAAGAGTGATCTCCCCCTGGATTTCACTCAGGCAAAATAATCTGGAGTCTATCCTGAGTTGAATGAACAAAAACCACAAGTCTCTATTTTCAACCAGTAAAAAGATATAGCATGTCCTTTCAGATTGCCGCATAGCTTTTTCAGCCATTTTACCCGATTTTCACAACCACACCACACCACCTCATCACCCCCCCCCCCCCCCCACCCCTCCCCATTTCTCTGAGCCACTTCAGAAAGTATTTTTGTTATTACCACCAGCCACATTGCCTACCCATGTCCTGCCAATAGCACTGTTAAATACAATCAAAATGTAAAACAATAAGCACTAATAACCATAGCTTTGGGGGGGGGGGGGGGAGGTCTTGCTCTCTAGATATGAAAGCGTGAACAGCTTGACGGACGGATGACACACAGACATGACACCAATGACCAAAATGAAAAAGTAGACACCATAACTGCAAATCTCTGGTCAACAGTAACAACCAGGCTGTCCATAACTGCACAAATTTGTCATAAATACAAGGCTCGGTGTTTAGGAAAGGCAGTGCTCTACCTTAATGTTTTTGAAATCTTGACGAAAATTCAAAACAAGTGCGAAATTAGGCTACATCAATAAATTTCTCAAAATTTCCACTTATTTCCTTCCAGTTGTGCTGAGATATCACTTGCTGAATGTTAACTACTACTAACAATAGCACACAAACCAGAAATAATGAAATGTTTTTTGAAAAATGGTGTATTTATAACTCAAACACAAATAAGGAACTTCCTGGTTCAAGAATTGACACCATCGGCAGAATGCTCTTTAAGGTTCCGCTCCACAGTTTTCCAGGCATTTCCAAATGTGACATGCCATACACTCTCTTCAAATGCAAATATCCTGTAACTTAGTTATCTAACCCATTACATGTATTACATTTCCCAAATCCACAAAAAACATATAACACTATCTGACTAAGTAGAAATAAACAATCTGAATGTGGGTGGAATTATTTATTGTCAAAGGCAAGACTTCAACCTGAAAAATTGCCCGAAAAAATACCGAAACCAGTCATTTTCAGCCACCTAGCAGCCTCAAAAGCAGAATTTTCCCACCAACCCCACCTACCCACCCCTGGAGCAGAGCATCAGTTGTTTCTAAAATGCAAAAAAAAATTATATGTTTCCGTCTCATTTTTTAGTTACCTGTCTGGTAACAAACCCGTGTAAAAATTACATTTAAAAAAATAGCCAATTTTTCGAAGCCACTGTTTCCCATAATTCATCTGGTGATTTACCCCTATGTATCAGACTCCAACTTTGGGACCAAAACTTCAAATTCTCTTGTCCAACAAAAAGCCTAATGTAATCATATATCTGATACTAAAAATATATCTCTATTTTACATGGCCTTAGTTTCAACATACGCCCTTTGTTTAGAATTTCACCCCTGTGCAATAGTGCGAAACTGTGGAGCGGAACCTTAAAGAGAAAACAAGAGTGATCTCCCCCTGGATTTCACTCAGGCAAAATAATCTGGAGTCTATCCTGAGTTGAATGAACAAAAACCACAAGTCTCTATTTTCAACCAGTAAAAAGATATAGCATGTCCTTTCAGATTGCCGCATAGCTTTTTCAGCCATTTTACCCGATTTTCACAACCACACCACACCACCTCATCACCCCCCCCCCACCCCTCCCCATTTCTCTGAGCCACTTCAGAAAGTATTTTTGTTATTACCACCAGCCACATTGCCTACCCATGTCCTGCCAATAGCACTGTTAAATACAATCAAAATGTAAAACAATAAGCACTAATAACCATAGCTTTGGGGGGGGGGGGGGAGGTCTTGCCCTCTAGATATGAAAGCGTGAACAGCTTGACGGACGGATGACACACAGACATGACACCAATGACCAAAATGAAAAAGTAGACACCATAACTGCAAATCTCTGGTCAACAGTAACAACCAGGCTGTCCATAACTGCACAAATTTGTCATAAATACAAGGCTCGGTGTTTAGGAAAGGCAGTGCTCTACCTTAATGTTTTTGAAATCTTGACGAAAATTCAAAACAAGTGCGAAATTAGGCTACATCAATAAATTTCTCAAAATTTCCACTTATTTCCTTCCAGTTGTGCTGAGATATCACTTGCTGAATGTTAACTACTACTAACAATAGCACACAAACCAGAAATAATGAAATGTTTTTTGAAAAATGGTGTATTTATAACTCAAACACAAATAAGGAACTTCCTGGTTCAAGAATTGACACCATCGGCAGAATGCTCTTTAAGGTTCCGCTCCACAGTTTTCCAGGCATTTCCAAATGTGACATGCCATACACTCTCTTCAAATGCAAATATCCTGTAACTTAGTTATCTAACCCATTACATGTATTACATTTCCCAAATCCACAAAAAACATATAACACTATCTGACTAAGTAGAAATAAACAATCTGAATGTGGGTGGAATTATTTATTGTCAAAGGCAAGACTTCAACCTGAAAAATTGCCCGAAAAAATACCGAAACCAGTCATTTTCAGCCACCTAGCAGCCTCAAAAGCAGAATTTTCCCACCAACCCCACCTACCCACCCCTGGAGCAGAGCATCAGTTGTTTCTAAAATGCAAAAAAAAATTATATGTTTCCGTCTCATTTTTTAGTTACCTGTCTGGTAACAAACCCGTGTAAAAATTACATTTAAAAAAATAGCCAATTTTTCGAAGCCACTGTTTCCCATAATTCATCTGGTGATTTACCCCTATGTATCAGACTCCAACTTTGGGACCAAAACTTCAAATTCTCTTGTCCAACAAAAAGCCTAATGTAATCATATATCTGATACTAAAAATATATCTCTATTTTACATGGCCTTAGTTTCAACATACGCCCTTTGTTTAGAATTTCACCCCTGTGCAATAGTGCGAAACTGTGGAGCGGAACCTTAAAGAGAAAACAAGAGTGATCTCCCCCTGGATTTCACTCAGGCAAAATAATCTGGAGTCTATCCTGAGTTGAATGAACAAAAACCACAAGTCTCTATTTTCAACCAGTAAAAAGATATAGCATGTCCTTTCAGATTGCCGCATAGCTTTTTCAGCCATTTTACCCGATTTTCACAACCACACCACACCACCTCATCACCCCCCCCCCCCCACCCCTCCCCATTTCTCTGAGCCACTTCAGAAAGTATTTTTGTTATTACCACCAGCCACATTGCCTACCCATGTCCTGCCAATAGCACTGTTAAATACAATCAAAATGTAAAACAATAAGCACTAATAACCATAGCTTTGGGGGGGGGGGGAGGTCTTGCTCTCTAGATATGAAAGCGTGAACAGCTTGACGGACGGATGACACACAGACATGACACCAATGACCAAAATGAAAAAGTAGACACCATAACTGCAAATCTCTGGTCAACAGTAACAACCAGGCTGTCCATAACTGCACAAATTTGTCATAAATACAAGGCTCGGTGTTTAGGAAAGGCAGTGCTCTACCTTAATGTTTTTGAAATCTTGACGAAAATTCAAAACAAGTGCGAAATTAGGCTACATCAATAAATTTCTCAAAATTTCCACTTATTTCCTTCCAGTTGTGCTGAGATATCACTTGCTGAATGTTAACTACTACTAACAATAGCACACAAACCAGAAATAATGAAATGTTTTTTGAAAAATGGTGTATTTATAACTCAAACACAAATAAGGAACTTCCTGGTTCAAGAATTGACACCATCGGCAGAATGCTCTTTAAGGTTCCGCTCCACAGTTTTCCAGGCATTTCCAAATGTGACATGCCATACACTCTCTTCAAATGCAAATATCCTGTAACTTAGTTATCTAACCCATTACATGTATTACATTTCCCAAATCCACAAAAAACATATAACACTATCTGACTAAGTAGAAATAAACAATCTGAATGTGGGTGGAATTATTTATTGTCAAAGGCAAGACTTCAACCTGAAAAATTGCCCGAAAAAATACCGAAACCAGTCATTTTCAGCCACCTAGCAGCCTCAAAAGCAGAATTTTCCCACCAACCCCACCTACCCACCCCTGGAGCAGAGCATCAGTTGTTTCTAAAATGCAAAAAAAAATTATATGTTTCCGTCTCATTTTTTAGTTACCTGTCTGGTAACAAACCCGTGTAAAAATTACATTTAAAAAAATAGCCAATTTTTCGAAGCCACTGTTTCCCATAATTCATCTGGTGATTTACCCCTATGTATCAGACTCCAACTTTGGGACCAAAACTTCAAATTCTCTTGTCCAACAAAAAGCCTAATGTAATCATATATCTGATACTAAAAATATATCTCTATTTTACATGGCCTTAGTTTCAACATACGCCCTTTGTTTAGAATTTCACCCCTGTGCAATAGTGCGAAACTGTGGAGCGGAACCTTAAAGAGAAAACAAGAGTGATCTCCCCCTGGATTTCACTCAGGCAAAATAATCTGGAGTCTATCCTGAGTTGAATGAACAAAAACCACAAGTCTCTATTTTCAACCAGTAAAAAGATATAGCATGTCCTTTCAGATTGCCGCATAGCTTTTTCAGCCATTTTACCCGATTTTCACAACCACACCACACCACCTCATCACCCCCCCCCCCCCCACCCCTCCCCATTTCTCTGAGCCACTTCAGAAAGTATTTTTGTTATTACCACCAGCCACATTGCCTACCCATGTCCTGCCAATAGCACTGTTAAATACAATCAAAATGTAAAACAATAAGCACTAATAACCATAGCTTTGGGGGGGGGGGAGGTCTTGCTCTCTAGATATGAAAGCGTGAACAGCTTGACGGACGGATGACACACAGACATGACACCAATGATCAAAATGAAAAAGTAGACACCATAACTGCAAATCTCTGGTCAACAGTAACAACCAGGCTGTCCATAACTGCACAAATTTGTCATAAATACAAGGCTCGGTGTTTAGGAAAGGCAGTGCTCTACCTTAATGTTTTTGAAATCTTGACGAAAATTCAAAACAAGTGCGAAATTAGGCTACATCAATAAATTTCTCAAAATTTCCACTTATTTCCTTCCAGTTGTGCTGAGATATCACTTGCTGAATGTTAACTACTACTAACAATAGCACACAAACCAGAAATAATGAAATGTTTTTTGAAAAATGGTGTATTTATAACTCAAACACAAATAAGGAACTTCCTGGTTCAAGAATTGACACCATCGGCAGAATGCTCTTTAAGGTTCCGCTCCACAGTTTTCCAGGCATTTCCAAATGTGACATGCCATACACTCTCTTCAAATGCAAATATCCTGTAACTTAGTTATCTAACCCATTACATGTATTACATTTCCCAAATCCACAAAAAACATATAACACTATCTGACTAATTAGAAATAAACAATCTGAATGTGGGTGGAATTATTTATTGTCAAAGGCAAGACTTCAACCTGAAAAATTGCCCGAAAAAATACCGAAACCAGTCATTTTCAGCCACCTAGCAGCCTCAAAAGCAGAATTTTCCCACCAACCCCACCTACCCACCCCTGGAGCAGAGCATCAGTTGTTTCTAAAATGCAAAAAAAAATTATATGTTTCCGTCTCATTTTTTAGTTACCTGTCTGGTAACAAACCCGTGTAAAAATTACATTTAAAAAAATAGCCAATTTTTCGAAGCCACTGTTTCCCATAATTCATCTGGTGATTTACCCCTATGTATCAGACTCCAACTTTGGGACCAAAACTTCAAATTCTCTTGTCCAACAAAAAGCCTAATGTAATCATATATCTGATACTAAAAATATATCTCTATTTTACATGGCCTTAGTTTCAACATACGCCCTTTGTTTAGAATTTCACCCCTGTGCAATAGTGCGAAACTGTGGAGCGGAACCTTAAAGAGAAAACAAGAGTGATCTCCCCCTGGATTTCACTCAGGCAAAATAATCTGGAGTCTATCCTGAGTTGAATGAACAAAAACCACAAGTCTCTATTTTCAACCAGTAAAAAGATATAGCATGTCCTTTCAGATTGCCGCATAGCTTTTTCAGCCATTTTACCCGATTTTCACAACCACACCACACCACCTCATCACCCCCCCCCCCCCCACCCTTCCCCATTTCTCTGAGCCACTTCAGAAAGTATTTTTGTTATTACCACCAGCCACATTGCCTACCCATGTCCTGCCAATAGCACTGTTAAATACAATCAAAATGTAAAACAATAAGCACTAATAACCATAGCTTTGGGGGGGGGGGGGAGGTCTTGCTCTCTAGATATGAAAGCGTGAACAGCTTGACGGACGGATGACACACAGACATGACACCAATGATCAAAATGAAAAAGTAGACACCATAACTGCAAATCTCTGGTCAACAGTAACAACCAGGCTGTCCATAACTGCACAAATTTGTCATAAATACAAGGCTCGGTGTTTAGGAAAGGCAGTGCTCTACCTTAATGTTTTTGAAATCTTGACGAAAATTCAAAACAAGTGCGAAATTAGGCTACATCAATAAATTTCTCAAAATTTCCACTTATTTCCTTCCAGTTGTGCTGAGATATCACTTGCTGAATGTTAACTACTACTAACAATAGCACACAAACCAGAAATAATGAAATGTTTTTTGAAAAATGGTGTATTTATAACTCAAACACAAATAAGGAACTTCCTGGTTCAAGAATTGACACCATCGGCAGAATGCTCTTTAAGGTTCCGCTCCACAGTTTTCCAGGCATTTCCAAATGTGACATGCCATACACTCTCTTCAAATGCAAATATCCTGTAACTTAGTTATCTAACCCATTACATGTATTACATTTCCCAAATCCACAAAAAACATATAACACTATCTGACTAAGTAGAAATAAACAATCTGAATGTGGGTGGAATTATTTATTGTCAAAGGCAAGACTTCAACCTGAAAAATTGCCCGAAAAAATACCGAAACCAGTCATTTTCAGCCACCTAGCAGCCTCAAAAGCAGAATTTTCCCACCAACCCCACCTACCCACCCCTGGAGCAGAGCATCAGTTGTTTCTAAAATGCAAAAAAAAATTATATGTTTCCGTCTCATTTTTTAGTTACCTGTCTGGTAACAAACCCGTGTAAAAATTACATTTAAAAAAATAGCCAATTTTTCGAAGCCACTGTTTCCCATAATTCATCTGGTGATTTACCCCTATGTATCAGACTCCAACTTTGGGACCAAAACTTCAAATTCTCTTGTCCAACAAAAAGCCTAATGTAATCATATATCTGATACAAAAAATATATCTCTATTTTACATGGCCTTAGTTTCAACATACGCCCTTTGTTTAGAATTTCACCCCTGTGCAATAGTGCGAAACTGTGGAGCGGAACCTTAAAGAGAAAACAAGAGTGATCTCCCCCTGGATTTCACTCAGGCAAAATAATCTGGAGTCTATCCTGAGTTGAATGAACAAAAACCACAAGTCTCTATTTTCAACCAGTAAAAAGATATAGCATGTCCTTTCAGATTGCCGCATAGCTTTTTCAGCCATTTTACCCGATTTTCACAACCACACCACACCACCTCATCACCCCCCCCACCCCTCCCCATTTCTCTGAGCCACTTCAGAAAGTATTTTTGTTATTACCACCAGCCACATTGCCTACCCATGTCCTGCCAATAGCACTGTTAAATACAATCAAAATGTAAAACAATAAGCACTAATAACCATAGCTTTGGGGGGGGGGGAGGTCTTGCTCTCTAGATATGAAAGCGTGAACAGCTTGACGGACGGATGACACACAGACATGACACCAATGATCAAAATGAAAAAGTAGACACCATAACTGCAAATCTCTGGTCAACAGTAACAACCAGGCTGTCCATAACTGCACAAATTTGTCATAAATACAAGGCTCGGTGTTTAGGAAAGGCAGTGCTCTACCTTAATGTTTTTGAAATCTTGACGAAAATTCAAAACAAGTGCGAAATTAGGCTACATCAATAAATTTCTCAAAATTTCCACTTATTTCCTTCCAGTTGTGCTGAGATATCACTTGCTGAATGTTAACTACTACTAACAATAGCACACAAACCAGAAATAATGAAATGTTTTTTGAAAAATGGTGTATTTATAACTCAAACACAAATAAGGAACTTCCTGGTTCAAGAATTGACACCATCGGCAGAATGCTCTTTAAGGTTCCGCTCCACAGTTTTCCAGGCATTTCCAAATGTGACATGCCATACACTCTCTTCAAATGCAAATATCCTGTAACTTAGTTATCTAACCCATTACATGTATTACATTTCCCAAATCCACAAAAAACATATAACACTATCTGACTAAGTAGAAATAAACAATCTGAATGTGGGTGGAATTATTTATTGTCAAAGGCAAGACTTCAACCTGAAAAATTGCCCGAAAAAATACCGAAACCAGTCATTTTCAGCCACCTAGCAGCCTCAAAAGCAGAATTTTCCCACCAACCCCACCTACCCACCCCTGGAGCAGAGCATCAGTTGTTTCTAAAATGCAAAAAAAAATTATATGTTTCCGTCTCATTTTTTAGTTACCTGTCTGGTAACAAACCCGTGTAAAAATTACATTTAAAAAAATAGCCAATTTTTCGAAGCCACTGTTTCCCATAATTCATCTGGTGATTTACCCCTATGTATCAGACTCCAACTTTGGGACCAAAACTTCAAATTCTCTTGTCCAACAAAAAGCCTAATGTAATCATATATCTGATACTAAAAATATATCTCTATTTTACATGGCCTTAGTTTCAACATACGCCCTTTGTTTAGAATTTCACCCCTGTGCAATAGTGCGAAACTGTGGAGCGGAACCTTAAAGAGAAAACAAGAGTGATCTCCCCCTGGATTTCACTCAGGCAAAATAATCTGGAGTCTATCCTGAGTTGAATGAACAAAAACCACAAGTCTCTATTTTCAACCAGTAAAAAGATATAGCATGTCCTTTCAGATTGCCGCATAGCTTTTTCAGCCATTTTACCCGATTTTCACAACCACACCACACCACCTCATCACCCCCCCCCCCCCCACCCCTCCCCATTTCTCTGAGCCACTTCAGAAAGTATTTTTGTTATTACCACCAGCCACATTGCCTACCCATGTCCTGCCAATAGCACTGTTAAATACTATCAAAATGTAAAACAATAAGCACTAATAACCATAGCTTTGGGGGGGGGGGGAGGTCTTGCTCTCTAGATATGAAAGCGTGAACAGCTTGACGGACGGATGACACACAGACATGACACCAATGACCAAAATGAAAAAGTAGACACCATAACTGCAAATCTCTGGTCAACAGTAACAACCAGGCTGTCCATAACTGCACAAATTTGTCATAAATACAAGGCTCGGTGTTTAGGAAAGGCAGTGCTCTACCTTAATGTTTTTGAAATCTTGACGAAAATTCAAAACAAGTGCGAAATTAGGCTACATCAATAAATTTCTCAAAATTTCCACTTATTTCCTTCCAGTTGTGCTGAGATATCACTTGCTGAATGTTAACTACTACTAACAATAGCACACAAACCAGAAATAATGAAATGTTTTTTGAAAAATGGTGTATTTATAACTCAAACACAAATAAGGAACTTCCTGGTTCAAGAATTGACACCATCGGCAGAATGCTCTTTAAGGTTCCGCTCCACAGTTTTCCAGGCATTTCCAAATGTGACATGCCATACACTCTCTTCAAATGCAAATATCCTGTAACTTAGTTATCTAACCCATTACATGTATTACATTTCCCAAATCCACAAAAAACATATAACACTATCTGACTAAGTAGAAATAAACAATCTGAATGTGGGTGGAATTATTTATTGTCAAAGGCAAGACTTCAACCTGAAAAATTGCCCGAAAAAATACCGAAACCAGTCATTTTCAGCCACCTAGCAGCCTCAAAAGCAGAATTTTCCCACCAACCCCACCTACCCACCCCTGGAGCAGAGCATCAGTTGTTTCTAAAATGCAAAAAAAAAATTATATGTTTCCGTCTCATTTTTTAGTTACCTGTCTGGTAACAAACCCGTGTAAAAATTACATTTAAAAAAATAGCCAATTTTTCGAAGCCACTGTTTCCCATAATTCATCTGGTGATTTACCCCTATGTATCAGACTCCAACTTTGGGACCAAAACTTCAAATTCTCTTGTCCAACAAAAAGCCTAATGTAATCATATATCTGATACTAAAAATATATCTCTATTTTACATGGCCTTAGTTTCAACATACGCCCTTTGTTTAGAATTTCACCCCTGTGCAATAGTGCGAAACTGTGGAGCGGAACCTTAAAGAGAAAACAAGAGTGATCTCCCCCTGGATTTCACTCAGGCAAAATAATCTGGAGTCTATCCTGAGTTGAATGAACAAAAACCACAAGTCTCTATTTTCAACCAGTAAAAAGATATAGCATGTCCTTTCAGATTGCCGCATAGCTTTTTCAGCCATTTTACCCGATTTTCACAACCACACCACACCACCTCATCACCCCCCCCCCCCCCACCCCTCCCCATTTCTCTGAGCCACTTCAGAAAGTATTTTTGTTATTACCACCAGCCACATTGCCTACCCATGTCCTGCCAATAGCACTGTTAAATACAATCAAAATGTAAAACAATAAGCACTAATAACCATAGCTTTGGGGGGGGGGGGAGGTCTTGCTCTCTAGATATGAAAGCGTGAACAGCTTGACGGACGGATGACACACAGACATGACACCAATGACCAAAATGAAAAAGTAGACACCATAACTGCAAATCTCTGGTCAACAGTAACAACCAGGCTGTCCATAACTGCACAAATTTGTCATAAATACAAGGCTCGGTGTTTAGGAAAGGCAGTGCTCTACCTTAATGTTTTTGAAATCTTGACGAAAATTCAAAACAAGTGCGAAATTAGGCTACATCAATAAATTTCTCAAAATTTCCACTTATTTCCTTCCAGTTGTGCTGAGATATCACTTGCTGAATGTTAACTACTACTAACAATAGCACACAAACCAGAAATAATGAAATGTTTTTTGAAAAATGGTGTATTTATAACTCAAACACAAATAAGGAACTTCCTGGTTCAAGAATTGACACCATCGGCAGAATGCTCTTTAAGGTTCCGCTCCACAGTTTTCCAGGCATTTCCAAATGTGACATGCCATACACTCTCTTCAAATGCAAATATCCTGTAACTTAGTTATCTAACCCATTACATGTATTACATTTCCCAAATCCACAAAAAACATATAACACTATCTGACTAAGTAGAAATAAACAATCTGAATGTGGGTGGAATTATTTATTGTCAAAGGCAAGACTTCAACCTGAAAAATTGCCCGAAAAAATACCGAAACCAGTCATTTTCAGCCACCTAGCAGCCTCAAAAGCAGAATTTTCCCACCAACCCCACCTACCCACCCCTGGAGCAGAGCATCAGTTGTTTCTAAAATGCAAAAAAAAATTATATGTTTCCGTCTCATTTTTTAGTTACCTGTCTGGTAACAAACCCGTGTAAAAATTACATTTAAAAAAATAGCCAATTTTTCGAAGCCACTGTTTCCCATAATTCATCTGGTGATTTACCCCTATGTATCAGACTCCAACTTTGGGACCAAAACTTCAAATTCTCTTGTCCAACAAAAAGCCTAATGTAATCATATATCTGATACTAAAAATATATCTCTATTTTACATGGCCTTAGTTTCAACATACGCCCTTTGTTTAGAATTTCACCCCTGTGCAATAGTGCGAAACTGTGGAGCGGAACCTTAAAGAGAAAACAAGAGTGATCTCCCCCTGGATTTCACTCAGGCAAAATAATCTGGAGTCTATCCTGAGTTGAATGAACAAAAACCACAAGTCTCTATTTTCAACCAGTAAAAAGATATAGCATGTCCTTTCAGATTGCCGCATAGCTTTTTCAGCCATTTTACCCGATTTTCACAACCACACCACACCACCTCATCACCCCCCCACCCCTCCCCATTTCTCTGAGCCACTTCAGAAAGTATTTTTGTTATTACCACCAGCCAC
Source organism: Pictodentalium vernedei (assembly GCA_031216915.1). Taxonomy (NCBI): domain Eukaryota; kingdom Metazoa; phylum Mollusca; class Scaphopoda; order Dentaliida; family Dentaliidae; genus Pictodentalium; species Pictodentalium vernedei. The sequence continues at coordinate 322,383,742 of CM062294.1, forward strand.
ATTGCCTACCCATGTCCTGCCAATAGCACTGTTAAATACAATCAAAATGTAAAACAATAAGCACTAATAACCATAGCTTTGGGGGGGGGGAGGTCTTGCTCTCTAGATATGAAAGCGTGAACAGCTTGACGGACGGATGACACACAGACATGACACCAATGACCAAAATGAAAAAGTAGACACCATAACTGCAAATCTCTGGTCAACAGTAACAACCAGGCTGTCCATAACTGCACAAATTTGTCATAAATACAAGGCTCGGTGTTTAGGAAAGGCAGTGCTCTACCTTAATGTTTTTGAAATCTTGACGAAAATTCAAAACAAGTGCGAAATTAGGCTACATCAATAAATTTCTCAAAATTTCCACTTATTTCCTTCCAGTTGTGCTGAGATATCACTTGCTGAATGTTAACTACTACTAACAATAGCACACAAACCAGAAATAATGAAATGTTTTTTGAAAAATGGTGTATTTATAACTCAAACACAAATAAGGAACTTCCTGGTTCAAGAATTGACACCATCGGCAGAATGCTCTTTAAGGTTCCGCTCCACAGTTTTCCAGGCATTTCCAAATGTGACATGCCATACACTCTCTTCAAATGCAAATATCCTGTAACTTAGTTATCTAACCCATTACATGTATTACATTTCCCAAATCCACAAAAAACATATAACACTATCTGACTAAGTAGAAATAAACAATCTGAATGTGGGTGGAATTATTTATTGTCAAAGGCAAGACTTCAACCTGAAAAATTGCCCGAAAAAATACCGAAACCAGTCATTTTCAGCCACCTAGCAGCCTCAAAAGCAGAATTTTCCCACCAACCCCACCTACCCACCCCTGGAGCAGAGCATCAGTTGTTTCTAAAATGCAAAAAAAAATTATATGTTTCCGTCTCATTTTTTAGTTACCTGTCTGGTAACAAACCCGTGTAAAAATTACATTTAAAAAAATAGCCAATTTTTCGAAGCCACTGTTTCCCATAATTCATCTGGTGATTTACCCCTATGTATCAGACTCCAACTTTGGGACCAAAACTTCAAATTCTCTTGTCCAACAAAAAGCCTAATGTAATCATATATCTGATACTAAAAATATATCTCTATTTTACATGGCCTTAGTTTCAACATACGCCCTTTGTTTAGAATTTCACCCCTGTGCAATAGTGCGAAACTGTGGAGCGGAACCTTAAAGAGAAAACAAGAGTGATCTCCCCCTGGATTTCACTCAGGCAAAATAATCTGGAGTCTATCCTGAGTTGAATGAACAAAAACCACAAGTCTCTATTTTCAACCAGTAAAAAGATATAGCATGTCCTTTCAGATTGCCGCATAGCTTTTTCAGCCATTTTACCCGATTTTCACAACCACACCACACCACCTCATCACCCACCCCCCCCACCCCTCCCCATTTCTCTGAGCCACTTCAGAAAGTATTTTTGTTATTACCACCAGCCACATTGCCTACCCATGTCCTGCCAATAGCACTGTTAAATACAATCAAAATGTAAAACAATAAGCACTAATAACCATAGCTTTGGGGGGGGGGGAGGTCTTGCTCTCTAGATATGAAAGCGTGAACAGCTTGACGGACGGATGACACACAGACATGACACCAATGACCAAAATGAAAAAGTAGACACCATAACTGCAAATCTCTGGTCAACAGTAACAACCAGGCTGTCCATAACTGCACAAATTTGTCATAAATACAAGGCTCGGTGTTTAGGAAAGGCAGTGCTCTACCTTAATGTTTTTGAAATCTTGACGAAAATTCAAAACAAGTGCGAAATTAGGCTACATCAATAAATTTCTCAAAATTTCCACTTATTTCCTTCCAGTTGTGCTGAGATATCACTTGCTGAATGTTAACTACTACTAACAATAGCACACAAACCAGAAATAATGAAATGTTTTTTGAAAAATGGTGTATTTATAACTCAAACACAAATAAGGAACTTCCTGGTTCAAGAATTGACACCATCGGCAGAATGCTCTTTAAGGTTCCGCTCCACAGTTTTCCAGGCATTTCCAAATGTGACATGCCATACACTCTCTTCAAATGCAAATATCCTGTAACTTAGTTATCTAACCCATTACATGTATTACATTTCCCAAATCCACAAAAAACATATAACACTATCTGACTAAGTAGAAATAAACAATCTGAATGTGGGTGGAATTATTTATTGTCAAAGGCAAGACTTCAACCTGAAAAATTGCCCGAAAAAATACCGAAACCAGTCATTTTCAGCCACCTAGCAGCCTCAAAAGCAGAATTTTCCCACCAACCCCACCTACCCACCCCTGGAGCAGAGCATCAGTTGTTTCTAAAATGCAAAAAAAAATTATATGTTTCCGTCTCATTTTTTAGTTACCTGTCTGGTAACAAACCCGTGTAAAAATTACATTTAAAAAAATAGCCAATTTTTCGAAGCCACTGTTTCCCATAATTCATCTGGTGATTTACCCCTATGTATCAGACTCCAACTTTGGGACCAAAACTTCAAATTCTCTTGTCCAACAAAAAGTCTAATGTAATCATATATCTGATACTAAAAATATATCTCTATTTTACATGGCCTTAGTTTCAACATACGCCCTTTGTTTAGAATTTCACCCCTGTGCAATAGTGCGAAACTGTGGAGCGGAACCTTAAAGAGAAAACAAGAGTGATCTCCCCCTGGATTTCACTCAGGCAAAATAATCTGGAGTCTATCCTGAGTTGAATGAACAAAAACCACAAGTCTCTATTTTCAACCAGTAAAAAGATATAGCATGTCCTTTCAGATTGCCGCATAGCTTTTTCAGCCATTTTACCCGATTTTCACAACCACACCACACCACCTCATCACCCCCCCCCCCACCCCTCCCCATTTCTCTGAGCCACTTCAGAAAGTATTTTTGTTATTACCACCAGCCACATTGCCTACCCATGTCCTGTCAATAGCACTGTTAAATACAATCAAAATGTAAAACAATAAGCACTAATAACCATAGCTTTGGGGGGGGGGAGGTCTTGCTCTCTAGATATGAAAGCGTGAACAGCTTGACGGACGGATGACACACAGACATGACACCAATGACCAAAATGAAAAAGTAGACACCATAACTGCAAATCTCTGGTCAACAGTAACAACCAGGCTGTCCATAACTGCACAAATTTGTCATAAATACAAGGCTCGGTGTTTAGGAAAGGCAGTGCTCTACCTTAATGTTTTTGAAATCTTGACGAAAATTCAAAACAAGTGCGAAATTAGGCTACATCAATAAATTTCTCAAAATTTCCACTTATTTCCTTCCAGTTGTGCTGAGATATCACTTGCTGAATGTTAACTACTACTAACAATAGCACACAAACCAGAAATAATGAAATGTTTTTTGAAAAATGGTGTATTTATAACTCAAACACAAATAAGGAACTTCCTGGTTCAAGAATTGACACCATCGGCAGAATGCTCTTTAAGGTTCCGCTCCACAGTTTTCCAGGCATTTCCAAATGTGACATGCCATACACTCTCTTCAAATGCAAATATCCTGTAACTTAGTTATCTAACCCATTACATGTATTACATTTCCCAAATCCACAAAAAACATATAACACTATCTGACTAAGTAGAAATAAACAATCTGAATGTGGGTGGAATTATTTATTGTCAAAGGCAAGACTTCAACCTGAAAAATTGCCCGAAAAAATACCGAAACCAGTCATTTTCAGCCACCTAGCAGCCTCAAAAGCAGAATTTTCCCACCAACCCCACCTACCCACCCCTGGAGCAGAGCATCAGTTGTTTCTAAAATGCAAAAAAAAATTATATGTTTCCGTCTCATTTTTTAGTTACCTGTCTGGTAACAAACCCGTGTAAAAATTACATTTAAAAAAATAGCCAATTTTTCGAAGCCACTGTTTCCCATAATTCATCTGGTGATTTACCCCTATGTATCAGACTCCAACTTTGGGACCAAAACTTCAAATTCTCTTGTCCAACAAAAAGCCTAATGTAATCATATATCTGATACTAAAAATATATCTCTATTTTACATGGCCTTAGTTTCAACATACGCCCTTTGTTTAGAATTTCACCCCTGTGCAATAGTGCGAAACTGTGGAGCGGAACCTTAAAGAGAAAACAAGAGTGATCTCCCCCTGGATTTCACTCAGGCAAAATAATCTGGAGTCTATCCTGAGTTGAATGAACAAAAACCACAAGTCTCTATTTTCAACCAGTAAAAAGATATAGCATGTCCTTTCAGATTGCCGCATAGCTTTTTCAGCCATTTTACCCGATTTTCACAACCACACCACACCACCTCATCACCCCCCCCCCCCCACCCCTCCCCATTTCTCTGAGCCACTTCAGAAAGTATTTTTGTTATTACCACCAGCCACATTGCCTACCCATGTCCTGCCAATAGCACTGTTAAATACAATCAAAATGTAAAACAATAAGCACTAATAACCATAGCTTTGGGGGGGGGGAGGTCTTGCTCTCTAGATATGAAAGCGTGAACAGCTTGACGGACGGATGACACACAGACATGACACCAATGACCAAAATGAAAAAGTAGACACCATAACTGCAAATCTCTGGTCAACAGTAACAACCAGGCTGTCCATAACTGCACAAATTTGTCATAAATACAAGGCTCGGTGTTTAGGAAAGGCAGTGCTCTACCTTAATGTTTTTGAAATCTTGACGAAAATTCAAAACAAGTGCGAAATTAGGCTACATCAATAAATTTCTCAAAATTTCCACTTATTTCCTTCCAGTTGTGCTGAGATATCACTTGCTGAATGTTAACTACTACTAACAATAGCACACAAACCAGAAATAATGAAATGTTTTTTGAAAAATGGTGTATTTATAACTCAAACACAAATAAGGAACTTCCTGGTTCAAGAATTGACACCATCGGCAGAATGCTCTTTAAGGTTCCGCTCCACAGTTTTCCAGGCATTTCCAAATGTGACATGCCATACACTCTCTTCAAATGCAAATATCCTGTAACTTAGTTATCTAACCCATTACATGTATTACATTTCCCAAATCCACAAAAAACATATAACACTATCTGACTAAGTAGAAATAAACAATCTGAATGTGGGTGGAATTATTTATTGTCAAAGGCAAGACTTCAACCTGAAAAATTGCCCGAAAAAATACCGAAACCAGTCATTTTCAGCCACCTAGCAGCCTCAAAAGCAGAATTTTCCCACCAACCCCACCTACCCACCCCTGGAGCAGAGCATCAGTTGTTTCTAAAATGCAAAAAAAAATTATATGTTTCCGTCTCATTTTTTAGTTACCTGTCTGGTAACAAACCCGTGTAAAAATTACATTTAAAAAAATAGCCAATTTTTCGAAGCCACTGTTTCCCATAATTCATCTGGTGATTTACCCCTATGTATCAGACTCCAACTTTGGGACCAAAACTTCAAATTCTCTTGTCCAACAAAAAGCCTAATGTAATCATATATCTGATACTAAAAATATATCTCTATTTTACATGGCCTTAGTTTCAACATACGCCCTTTGTTTAGAATTTCACCCCTGTGCAATAGTGCGAAACTGTGGAGCGGAACCTTAAAGAGAAAACAAGAGTGATCTCCCCCTGGATTTCACTCAGGCAAAATAATCTGGAGTCTATCCTGAGTTGAATGAACAAAAACCACAAGTCTCTATTTTCAACCAGTAAAAAGATATAGCATGTCCTTTCAGATTGCCGCATAGCTTTTTCAGCCATTTTACCCGATTTTCACAACCACACCACACCACCTCATCACCCCCCCCCCCCCACCCCTCCCCATTTCTCTGAGCCACTTCAGAAAGTATTTTTGTTATTACCACCAGCCACATTGCCTACCCATGTCCTGCCAATAGCACTGTTAAATACAATCAAAATGTAAAACAATAAGCACTAATAACCATAGCTTTGGGGGGGGGAGGTCTTGCTCTCTAGATATGAAAGCGTGAACAGCTTGACGGACGGATGACACACAGACATGACACCAATGACCAAAATGAAAAAGTAGACACCATAACTGCAAATCTCTGGTCAACAGTAACAACCAGGCTGTCCATAACTGCACAAATTTGTCATAAATACAAGGCTCGGTGTTTAGGAAAGGCAGTGCTCTACCTTAATGTTTTTGAAATCTTGACGAAAATTCAAAACAAGTGCGAAATTAGGCTACATCAATAAATTTCTCAAAATTTCCACTTATTTCCTTCCAGTTGTGCTGAGATATCACTTGCTGAATGTTAACTACTACTAACAATAGCACACAAACCAGAAATAATGAAATGTTTTTTGAAAAATGGTGTATTTATAACTCAAACACAAATAAGGAACTTCCTGGTTCAAGAATTGACACCATCGGCAGAATGCTCTTTAAGGTTCCACTCCACAGTTTTCCAGGCATTTCCAAATGTGACATGCCATACACTCTCTTCAAATGCAAATATCCTGTAACTTAGTTATCTAACCCATTACATGTATTACATTTCCCAAATCCACAAAAAACATATAACACTATCTGACTAAGTAGAAATAAACAATCTGAATGTGGGTGGAATTATTTATTGTCAAAGGCAAGACTTCAACCTGAAAAATTGCCCGAAAAAATACCGAAACCAGTCATTTTCAGCCACCTAGCAGCCTCAAAAGCAGAATTTTCCCACCAACCCCACCTACCCACCCCTGGAGCAGAGCATCAGTTGTTTCTAAAATGCAAAAAAAAATTATATGTTTCCGTCTCATTTTTTAGTTACCTGTCTGGTAACAAACCCGTGTAAAAATTACATTTAAAAAAATAGCCAATTTTTCGAAGCCACTGTTTCCCATAATTCATCTGGTGATTTACCCCTATGTATCAGACTCCAACTTTGGGACCAAAACTTCAAATTCTCTTGTCCAACAAAAAGCCTAATGTAATCATATATCTGATACTAAAAATATATCTCTATTTTACATGGCCTTAGTTTCAACATACGCCCTTTGTTTAGAATTTCACCCCTGTGCAATAGTGCGAAACTGTGGAGCGGAACCTTAAAGAGAAAACAAGAGTGATCTCCCCCTGGATTTCACTCAGGCAAAATAATCTGGAGTCTATCCTGAGTTGAATGAACAAAAACCACAAGTCTCTATTTTCAACCAGTAAAAAGATATAGCATGTCCTTTCAGATTGCCGCATAGCTTTTTCAGCCATTTTACCCGATTTTCACAACCACACCACACCACCTCATCACCCCCCCCCCCCCCACCCCTCCCCATTTCTCTGAGCCACTTCAGAAAGTATTTTTGTTATTACCACCAGCCACATTGCCTACCCATGTCCTGCCAATAGCACTGTTAAATACAATCAAAATGTAAAACAATAAGCACTAATAACCATAGCTTTGGGGGGGGGGGAGGTCTTGCTCTCTAGATATGAAAGCGTGAACAGCTTGACGGACGGATGACACACAGACATGACACCAATGACCAAAATGAAAAAGTAGACACCATAACTGCAAATCTCTGGTCAACAGTAACAACCAGGCTGTCCATAACTGCACAAATTTGTCATAAATACAAGGCTCGGTGTTTAGGAAAGGCAGTGCTCTACCTTAATGTTTTTGAAATCTTGACGAAAATTCAAAACAAGTGCGAAATTAGGCTACATCAATAAATTTCTCAAAATTTCCACTTATTTCCTTCCAGTTGTGCTGAGATATCACTTGCTGAATGTTAACTACTACTAACAATAGCACACAAACCAGAAATAATGAAATGTTTTTTGAAAAATGGTGTATTTATAACTCAAACACAAATAAGGAACTTCCTGGTTCAAGAATTGACACCATCGGCAGAATGCTCTTTAAGGTTCCGCTCCACAGTTTTCCAGGCATTTCCAAATGTGACATGCCATACACTCTCTTCAAATGCAAATATCCTGTAACTTAGTTATCTAACCCATTACATGTATTACATTTCCCAAATCCACAAAAAACATATAACACTATCTGACTAAGTAGAAATAAACAATCTGAATGTGGGTGGAATTATTTATTGTCAAAGGCAAGACTTCAACCTGAAAAATTGCCCGAAAAAATACCGAAACCAGTCATTTTCAGCCACCTAGCAGCCTCAAAAGCAGAATTTTCCCACCAACCCCACCTACCCACCCCTGGAGCAGAGCATCAGTTGTTTCTAAAATGCAAAAAAAAATTATATGTTTCCGTCTCATTTTTTAGTTACCTGTCTGGTAACAAACCCGTGTAAAAATTACATTTAAAAAAATAGCCAATTTTTCGAAGCCACTGTTTCCCATAATTCATCTGGTGATTTACCCCTATGTATCAGACTCCAACTTTGGGACCAAAACTTCAAATTCTCTTGTCCAACAAAAAGCCTAATGTAATCATATATCTGATACTAAAAATATATCTCTATTTTACATGGCCTTAGTTTCAACATACGCCCTTTGTTTAGAATTTCACCCCTGTGCAATAGTGCGAAACTGTGGAGCGGAACCTTAAAGAGAAAACAAGAGTGATCTCCCCCTGGATTTCACTCAGGCAAAATAATCTGGAGTCTATCCTGAGTTGAATGAACAAAAACCACAAGTCTCTATTTTCAACCAGTAAAAAGATATAGCATGTCCTTTCAGATTGCCGCATAGCTTTTTCAGCCATTTTACCCGATTTTCACAACCACACCACACCACCTCATCACCCCCCCCCCCCCACCCCTCCCCATTTCTCTGAGCCACTTCAGAAAGTATTTTTGTTATTACCACCAGCCACATTGCCTACCCATGTCCTGCCAATAGCACTGTTAAATACAATCAAAATGTAAAACAATAAGCACTAATAACCATAGCTTTGGGGGGGGGGAGGTCTTGCTCTCTAGATATGAAAGCGTGAACAGCTTGACGGACGGATGACACACAGACATGACACCAATGACCAAAATGAAAAAGTAGACACCATAACTGCAAATCTCTGGTCAACAGTAACAACCAGGCTGTCCATAACTGCACAAATTTGTCATAAATACAAGGCTCGGTGTTTAGGAAAGGCAGTGCTCTACCTTAATGTTTTTGAAATCTTGACGAAAATTCAAAACAAGTGCGAAATTAGGCTACATCAATAAATTTCTCAAAATTTCCACTTATTTCCTTCCAGTTGTGCTGAGATATCACTTGCTGAATGTTAACTACTACTAACAATAGCACACAAACCAGAAATAATGAAATGTTTTTTGAAAAATGGTGTATTTATAACTCAAACACAAATAAGGAACTTCCTGGTTCAAGAATTGACACCATCGGCAGAATGCTCTTTAAGGTTCCGCTCCACAGTTTTCCAGGCATTTCCAAATGTGACATGCCATACACTCTCTTCAAATGCAAATATCCTGTAATTTAGTTATCTAACCCATTACATGTATTACATTTCCCAAATCCACAAAAAACATATAACACTATCTGACTAAGTAGAAATAAACAATCTGAATGTGGGTGGAATTATTTATTGTCAAAGGCAAGACTTCAACCTGAAAAATTGCCCGAAAAAATACCGAAACCAGTCATTTTCAGCCACCTAGCAGCCTCAAAAGCAGAATTTTCCCACCAACCCCACCTACCCACCCCTGGAGCAGAGCATCAGTTGTTTCTAAAATGCAAAAAAAAATTATATGTTTCCGTCTCATTTTTTAGTTACCTGTCTGGTAACAAACCCGTGTAAAAATTACATTTAAAAAAATAGCCAATTTTTCGAAGCCACTGTTTCCCATAATTCATCTGGTGATTTACCCCTATGTATCAGACTCCAACTTTGGGACCAAAACTTCAAATTCTCTTGTCCAACAAAAAGCCTAATGCAATCATATATCTGATACTAAAAATATATCTCTATTTTACATGGCCTTAGTTTCAACATACGCCCTTTGTTTAGAATTTCACCCCTGTGCAATAGTGCGAAACTGTGGAGCGGAACCTTAAAGAGAAAACAAGAGTGATCTCCCCCTGGATTTCACTCAGGCAAAATAATCTGGAGTCTATCCTGAGTTGAATGAACAAAAACCACAAGTCTCTATTTTCAACCAGTAAAAAGATATAGCATGTCCTTTCAGATTGCCGCATAGCTTTTTCAGCCATTTTACCCGATTTTCACAACCACACCACACCACCTCATCACCCCCCCCCCCCCACCCCTCCCCATTTCTCTGAGCCACTTCAGAAAGTATTTTTGTTATTACCACCAGCCACATTGCCTACCCATGTCCTGCCAATAGCACTGTTAAATACAATCAAAATGTAAAACAATAAGCACTAATAACCATAGCTTTGGGGGGGGGGGGGGGGGAGGTCTTGCTCTCTAGATATGAAAGCGTGAACAGCTTGACGGACGGATGACACACAGACATGACACCAATGACCAAAATGAAAAAGTAGACACCATAACTGCAAATCTCTGGTCAACAGTAACAACCAGGCTGTCCATAACTGCACAAATTTGTCATAAATACAAGGCTCGGTGTTTAGGAAAGGCAGTGCTCTACCTTAATGTTTTTGAAATCTTGACGAAAATTCAAAACAAGTGCGAAATTAGGCTACATCAATAAATTTCTCAAAATTTCCACTTATTTCCTTCCAGTTGTGCTGAGATATCACTTGCTGAATGTTAACTACTACTAACAATAGCACACAAACCAGAAATAATGAAATGTTTTTTGAAAAATGGTGTATTTATAACTCAAACACAAATAAGGAACTTCCTGGTTCAAGAATTGACACCATCGGCAGAATGCTCTTTAAGGTTCCGCTCCACAGTTTTCCAGGCATTTCCAAATGTGACATGCCATACACTCTCTTCAAATGCAAATATCCTGTAACTTAGTTATCTAACCCATTACATGTATTACATTTCCCAAATCCACAAAAAACATATAACACTATCTGACTAAGTAGAAATAAACAATCTGAATGTGGGTGGAATTATTTATTGTCAAAGGCAAGACTTCAACCTGAAAAATTGCCCGAAAAAATACCGAAACCAGTCATTTTCAGCCACCTAGCAGCCTCAAAAGCAGAATTTTCCCACCAACCCCACCTACCCACCCCTGGAGCAGAGCATCAGTTGTTTCTAAAATGCAAAAAAAAATTATATGTTTCCGTCTCATTTTTTAGTTACCTGTCTGGTAACAAACCCGTGTAAAAATTACATTTAAAAAAATAGCCAATTTTTCGAAGCCACTGTTTCCCATAATTCATCTGGTGATTTACCCCTATGTATCAGACTCCAACTTTGGGACCAAAACTTCAAATTCTCTTGTCCAACAAAAAGCCTAATGTAATCATATATCTGATACTAAAAATATATCTCTATTTTACATGGCCTTAGTTTCAACATACGCCCTTTGTTTAGAATTTCACCCCTGTGCAATAGTGCGAAACTGTGGAGCGGAACCTTAAAGAGAAAACAAGAGTGATCTCCCCCTGGATTTCACTCAGGCAAAATAATCTGGAGTCTATCCTGAGTTGAATGAACAAAAACCACAAGTCTCTATTTTCAACCAGTAAAAAGATATAGCATGTCCTTTCAGATTGCCGCATAGCTTTTTCAGCCATTTTACCCGATTTTCACAACCACACCACACCACCTCATCACCCCCCCCCCCCCCCCCACCCCTCCCCATTTCTCTGAGCCACTTCAGAAAGTATTTTTGTTATTACCACCAGCCACATTGCCTACCCATGTCCTGCCAATAGCACTGTTAAATACAATCAAAATGTAAAACAATAAGCACTAATAACCATAGCTTTGGGGGGGGGAGGTCTTGCTCTCTAGATATGAAAGCGTGAACAGCTTGACGGACGGATGACACACAGACATGACACCAATGACCAAAATGAAAAAGTAGACACCATAACTGCAAATCTCTGGTCAACAGTAACAACCAGGCTGTCCATAACTGCACAAATTTGTCATAAATACAAGGCTCGGTGTTTAGGAAAGGCAGTGCTCTACCTTAATGTTTTTGAAATCTTGACGAAAATTCAAAACAAGTGCGAAATTAGGCTACATCAATAAATTTCTCAAAATTTCCACTTATTTCCTTCCAGTTGTGCTGAGATATCACTTGCTGAATGTTAACTACTACTAACAATAGCACACAAACCAGAAATAATGAAATGTTTTTTGAAAAATGGTGTATTTATAACTCAAACACAAATAAGGAACTTCCTGGTTCAAGAATTGACACCATCGGCAGAATGCTCTTTAAGGTTCCACTCCACAGTTTTCCAGGCATTTCCAAATGTGACATGCCATACACTCTCTTCAAATGCAAATATCCTGTAACTTAGTTATCTAACCCATTACATGTATTACATTTCCCAAATCCACAAAAAACATATAACACTATCTGACTAAGTAGAAATAAACAATCTGAATGTGGGTGGAATTATTTATTGTCAAAGGCAAGACTTCAACCTGAAAAATTGCCCGAAAAAATACCGAAACCAGTCATTTTCAGCCACCTAGCAGCCTCAAAAGCAGAATTTTCCCACCAACCCCACCTACCCACCCCTGGAGCAGAGCATCAGTTGTTTCTAAAATGCAAAAAAAAATTATATGTTTCCGTCTCATTTTTTAGTTACCTGTCTGGTAACAAACCCGTGTAAAAATTACATTTAAAAAAATAGCCAATTTTTCGAAGCCACTGTTTCCCATAATTCATCTGGTGATTTACCCCTATGTATCAGACTCCAACTTTGGGACCAAAACTTCAAATTCTCTTGTCCAACAAAAAGCCTAATGTAATCATATATCTGATACTAAAAATATATCTCTATTTTACATGGCCTTAGTTTCAACATACGCCCTTTGTTTAGAATTTCACCCCTGTGCAATAGTGCGAAACTGTGGAGCGGAACCTTAAAGAGAAAACAAGAGTGATCTCCCCCTGGATTTCACTCAGGCAAAATAATCTGGAGTCTATCCTGAGTTGAATGAACAAAAACCACAAGTCTCTATTTTCAACCAGTAAAAAGATATAGCATGTCCTTTCAGATTGCCGCATAGCTTTTTCAGCCATTTTACCCGATTTTCACAACCACACCACACCACCTCATCACCCCCCCCCCCCCCCACCCCTCCCCATTTCTCTGAGCCACTTCAGAAAGTATTTTTGTTATTACCACCAGCCACATTGCCTACCCATGTCCTGCCAATAGCACTGTTAAATACAATCAAAATGTAAAACAATAAGCACTAATAACCATAGCTTTGGGGGGGGGGAGGTCAGATATGAAAGCGTGAACAGCTTGACGGACGGATGACACACAGACATGACACCAATGACCAAAATGAAAAAGTAGACACCATAACTGCAAATCTCTGGTCAACAGTAACAACCAGGCTGTCCATAACTGCACAAATTTGTCATAAATACAAGGCTCGGTGTTTAGGAAAGGCAGTGCTCTACCTTAATGTTTTTGAAATCTTGACGAAAATTCAAAACAAGTGCGAAATTAGGCTACATCAATAAATTTCTCAAAATTTCCACTTATTTCCTTCCAGTTGTGCTGAGATATCACTTGCTGAATGTTAACTACTACTAACAATAGCACACAAACCAGAAATAATGAAATGTTTTTTGAAAAATGGTGTATTTATAACTCAAACACAAATAAGGAACTTCCTGGTTCAAGAATTGACACCATCGGCAGAATGCTCTTTAAGGTTCCGCTCCACAGTTTTCCAGGCATTTCCAAATGTGACATGCCATACACTCTCTTCAAATGCAAATATCCTGTAACTTAGTTATCTAACCCATTACATGTATTACATTTCCCAAATCCACAAAAAACATATAACACTATCTGACTAAGTAGAAATAAACAATCTGAATGTGGGTGGAATTATTTATTGTCAAAGGCAAGACTTCAACCTGAAAAATTGCCCGAAAAAATACCGAAACCAGTCATTTTCAGCCACCTAGCAGCCTCAAAAGCAGAATTTTCCCACCAACCCCACCTACCCACCCCTGGAGCAGAGCATCAGTTGTTTCTAAAATGCAAAAAAAAATTATATGTTTCCGTCTCATTTTTTAGTTACCTGTCTGGTAACAAACCCGTGTAAAAATTACATTTAAAAAAATAGCCAATTTTTCGAAGCCACTGTTTCCCATAATTCATCTGGTGATTTACCCCTATGTATCAGACTCCAACTTTGGGACCAAAACTTCAAATTCTCTTGTCCAACAAAAAGCCTAATGTAATCATATATCTGATACTAAAAATATATCTCTATTTTACATGGCCTTAGTTTCAACATACGCCCTTTGTTTAGAATTTCACCCCTGTGCAATAGTGCGAAACTGTGGAGCGGAACCTTAAAGAGAAAACAAGAGTGATCTCCCCCTGGATTTCACTCAGGCAAAATAATCTGGAGTCTATCCTGAGTTGAATGAACAAAAACCACAAGTCTCTATTTTCAACCAGTAAAAAGATATAGCATGTCCTTTCAGATTGCCGCATAGCTTTTTCAGCCATTTTACCCGATTTTCACAACCACACCACACCACCTCATCACCCCCCCCCCCCCCACCCCTCCCCATTTCTCTGAGCCACTTCAGAAAGTATTTTTGTTATTACCACCAGCCACATTGCCTACCCATGTCCTGCCAATAGCACTGTTAAATACAATCAAAATGTAAAACAATAAGCACTAATAACCATAGCTTTGGGGGGGGGGGAGGTCTTGCTCTCTAGATATGAAAGCGTGAACAGCTTGACGGACGGATGACACACAGACATGACACCAATGACCAAAATGAAAAAGTAGACACCATAACTGCAAATCTCTGGTCAACAGTAACAACCAGGCTGTCCATAACTGCACAAATTTGTCATAAATACAAGGCTCGGTGTTTAGGAAAGGCAGTGCTCTACCTTAATGTTTTTGAAATCTTGACGAAAATTCAAAACAAGTGCGAAATTAGGCTACATCAATAAATTTCTCAAAATTTCCACTTATTTCCTTCCAGTTGTGCTGAGATATCACTTGCTGAATGTTAACTACTACTAACAATAGCACACAAACCAGAAATAATGAAATGTTTTTTGAAAAATGGTGTATTTATAACTCAAACACAAATAAGGAACTTCCTGGTTCAAGAATTGACACCATCGGCAGAATGCTCTTTAAGGTTCCGCTCCACAGTTTTCCAGGCATTTCCAAATGTGACATGCCATACACTCTCTTCAAATGCAAATATCCTGTAACTTAGTTATCTAACCCATTACATGTATTACATTTCCCAAATCCACAAAAAACATATAACACTATCTGACTAAGTAGAAATAAACAATCTGAATGTGGGTGGAATTATTTATTGTCAAAGGCAAGACTTCAACCTGAAAAATTGCCCGAAAAAATACCGAAACCAGTCATTTTCAGCCACCTAGCAGCCTCAAAAGCAGAATTTTCCCACCAACCCCACCTACCCACCCCTGGAGCAGAGCATCAGTTGTTTCTAAAATGCAAAAAAAAATTATATGTTTCCGTCTCATTTTTTAGTTACCTGTCTGGTAACAAACCCGTGTAAAAATTACATTTAAAAAAATAGCCAATTTTTCGAAGCCACTGTTTCCCATAATTCATCTGGTGATTTACCCCTATGTATCAGACTCCAACTTTGGGACCAAAACTTCAAATTCTCTTGTCCAACAAAAAGCCTAATGTAATCATATATCTGATACTAAAAATATATCTCTATTTTACATGGCCTTAGTTTCAACATACGCCCTTTGTTTAGAATTTCACCCCTGTGCAATAGTGCGAAACTGTGGAGCGGAACCTTAAAGAGAAAACAAGAGTGATCTCCCCCTGGATTTCACTCAGGCAAAATAATCTGGAGTCTATCCTGAGTTGAATGAACAAAAACCACAAGTCTCTATTTTCAACCAGTAAAAAGATATAGCATGTCCTTTCAGATTGCCGCATAGCTTTTTCAGCCATTTTACCCGATTTTCACAACCACACCACACCACCTCATCACCCCCCCCCCCCCCCCCACCCCTCCCCATTTCTCTGAGCCACTTCAGAAAGTATTTTTGTTATTACCACCAGCCACATTGCCTACCCATGTCCTGCCAATAGCACTGTTAAATACAATCAAAATGTAAAACAATAAGCACTAATAACCATAGCTTTGGGGGGGGGGGGGGGAGGTCTTGCTCTCTAGATATGAAAGCGTGAACAGCTTGACGGACGGATGACACACAGACATGACACCAATGACCAAAATGAAAAAGTAGACACCATAACTGCAAATCTCTGGTCAACAGTAACAACCAGGCTGTCCATAACTGCACAAATTTGTCATAAATACAAGGCTCGGTGTTTAGGAAAGGCAGTGCTCTACCTTAATGTTTTTGAAATCTTGACGAAAATTCAAAACAAGTGCGAAATTAGGCTACATCAATAAATTTCTCAAAATTTCCACTTATTTCCTTCCAGTTGTGCTGAGATATCACTTGCTGAATGTTAACTACTACTAACAATAGCACACAAACCAGAAATAATGAAATGTTTTTTGAAAAATGGTGTATTTATAACTCAAACACAAATAAGGAACTTCCTGGTTCAAGAATTGACACCATCGGCAGAATGCTCTTTAAGGTTCCGCTCCACAGTTTTCCAGGCATTTCCAAATGTGACATGCCATACACTCTCTTCAAATGCAAATATCCTGTAACTTAGTTATCTAACCCATTACATGTATTACATTTCCCAAATCCACAAAAACATATAACACTATCTGACTAAGTAGAAATAAACAATCTGAATGTGGGTGGAATTATTTATTGTCAAAGGCAAGACTTCAACCTGAAAAATTGCCCGAAAAAATACCGAAACCAGTCATTTTCAGCCACCTAGCAGCCTCAAAAGCAGAATTTTCCCACCAACCCCACCTACCCACCCCTGGAGCAGAGCATCAGTTGTTTCTAAAATGCAAAAAAAAATTATATGTTTCCGTCTCATTTTTTAGTTACCTGTCTGGTAACAAACCCGTGTAAAAATTACATTTAAAAAAATAGCCAATTTTTCGAAGCCACTGTTTCCCATAATTCATCTGGTGATTTACCCCTATGTATCAGACTCCAACTTTGGGACCAAAACTTCAAATTCTCTTGTCCAACAAAAAGCCTAATGTAATCATATATCTGATACTAAAAATATATCTCTATTTTACATGGCCTTAGTTTCAACATACGCCCTTTGTTTAGAATTTCACCCCTGTGCAATAGTGCGAAACTGTGGAGCGGAACCTTAAAGAGAAAACAAGAGTGATCTCCCCCTGGATTTCACTCAGGCAAAATAATCTGGAGTCTATCCTGAGTTGAATGAACAAAAACCACAAGTCTCTATTTTCAACCAGTAAAAAGATATAGCATGTCCTTTCAGATTGCCGCATAGCTTTTTCAGCCATTTTACCCGATTTTCACAACCACACCACACCACCTCATCACCCCCCCCCCCACCCTTCCCCATTTCTCTGATCCACTTCAGAAAGTATTTTTGTTATTACCACCAGCCACATTGCCTACCCATGTCCTGCCAATAGCACTGTTAAATACAATCAAAATGTAAAACAATAAGCACTAATAACCATAGCTTTGGGGGGGGGGGGAGGTCTTGCTCTCTAGATATGAAAGCGTGAACAGCTTGACGGACGGATGACACACAGACATGACACCAATGACCAAAATGAAAAAGTAGACACCATAACTGCAAATCTCTGGTCAACAGTAACAACCAGGCTGTCCATAACTGCACAAATTTGTCATAAATACAAGGCTCGGTGTTTAGGAAAGGCAGTGCTCTACCTTAATGTTTTTGAAATCTTGACGAAAATTCAAAACAAGTGCGAAATTAGGCTACATCAATAAATTTCTCAAAATTTCCACTTATTTCCTTCCAGTTGTGCTGAGATATCACTTGCTGAATGTTAACTACTACTAACAATAGCACACAAACCAGAAATAATGAAATGTTTTTTGAAAAATGGTGTATTTATAACTCAAACACAAATAAGGAACTTCCTGGTTCAAGAATTGACACCATCGGCAGAATGCTCTTTAAGGTTCCGCTCCACAGTTTTCCAGGCATTTCCAAATGTGACATGCCATACACTCTCTTCAAATGCAAATATCCTGTAACTTAGTTATCTAACCCATTACATGTATTACATTTCCCAAATCCACAAAAAACATATAACACTATCTGACTAAGTAGAAATAAACAATCTGAATGTGGGTGGAATTATTTATTGTCAAAGGCAAGACTTCAACCTGAAAAATTGCCCGAAAAAATACCGAAACCAGTCATTTTCAGCCACCTAGCAGCCTCAAAAGCAGAATTTTCCCACCAACCCCACCTACCCACCCCTGGAGCAGAGCATCAGTTGTTTCTAAAATGCAAAAAAAAAATTATATGTTTCCGTCTCATTTTTTAGTTACCTGTCTGGTAACAAACCCGTGTAAAAATTACATTTAAAAAAATAGCCAATTTTTCGAAGCCACTGTTTCCCATAATTCATCTGATGATTTACCCCTATGTATCAGACTCCAACTTTGGGACCAAAACTTCAAATTCTCTTGTCCAACAAAAAGCCTAATGTAATCATATATCTGATACTAAAAATATATCTCTATTTTACATGGCCTTAGTTTCAACATACGCCCTTTGTTTAGAATTTCACCCCTGTGCAATAGTGCGAAACTGTGGAGCGGAACCTTAAAGAGAAAACAAGAGTGATCTCCCTCTGGATTTCACTCAGGCAAAATAATCTGGAGTCTATCCTGAGTTGAATGAACAAAAACCACAAGTCTCTATTTTCAACCAGTAAAAAGATATAGCATGTCCTTTCAGATTGCCGCATAGCTTTTTCAGCCATTTTACCCGATTTTCACAACCACACCACACCACCTCATCACCCCCCCCCCCCACCCCTCCCCATTTCTCTGAGCCACTTCAGAAAGTATTTTTGTTATTACCACCAGCCACATTGCCTACCCATGTCCTGCCAATAGCACTGTTAAATACAATCAAAATGT
This sequence comes from Pictodentalium vernedei, assembly GCA_031216915.1. Lineage (NCBI taxonomy): Eukaryota > Metazoa > Mollusca > Scaphopoda > Dentaliida > Dentaliidae > Pictodentalium > Pictodentalium vernedei. The sequence goes on from CM062294.1 coordinate 322,402,862, forward strand.
AAAACAATAAGCACTAATAACCATAGCTTTGGGGGGGGAGGTCTTGCTCTCTAGATATGAAAGCGTGAACAGCTTGACGGACGGATGACACACAGACATGACACCAATGACCAAAATGAAAAAGTAGACACCATAACTGCAAATCTCTGGTCAACAGTAACAACCAGGCTGTCCATAACTGCACAAATTTGTCATAAATACAAGGCTCGGTGTTTAGGAAAGGCAGTGCTCTACCTTAATGTTTTTGAAATCTTGACGAAAATTCAAAACAAGTGCGAAATTAGGCTACATCAATAAATTTCTCAAAATTTCCACTTATTTCCTTCCAGTTGTGCTGAGATATCACTTGCTGAATGTTAACTACTACTAACAATAGCACACAAACCAGAAATAATGAAATGTTTTTTGAAAAATGGTGTATTTATAACTCAAACACAAATAAGGAACTTCCTGATTCAAGAATTGACACCATCGGCAGAATGCTCTTTAAGGTTCCGCTCCACAGTTTTCCAGGCATTTCCAAATGTGACATGCCATACACTCTCTTCAAATGCAAATATCCTGTAACTTAGTTATCTAACCCATTACATGTATTACATTTCCCAAATCCACAAAAAACATATAACACTATCTGACTAAGTAGAAATAAACAATCTGAATGTGGGTGGAATTATTTATTGTCAAAGGCAAGACTTCAACCTGAAAAATTGCCCGAAAAAATACCGAAACCAGTCATTTTCAGCCACCTAGCAGCCTCAAAAGCAGAATTTTCCCACCAACCCCACCTACCCACCCCTGGAGCAGAGCATCAGTTGTTTCTAAAATGCAAAAAAAAAATTATATGTTTCCGTCTCATTTTTTAGTTACCTGTCTGGTAACAAACCCGTGTAAAAATTACATTTAAAAAAATAGCCAATTTTTCGAAGCCACTGTTTCCCATAATTCATCTGGTGATTTACCCCTATGTATCAGACTCCAACTTTGGGACCAAAACTTCAAATTCTCTTGTCCAACAAAAAGCCTAATGTAATCATATATCTGATACTAAAAATATATCTCTATTTTACATGGCCTTAGTTTCAACATACGCCCTTTGTTTAGAATTTCACCCCTGTGCAATAGTGCGAAACTGTGGAGCGGAACCTTAAAGAGAAAACAAGAGTGATCTCCCCCTGGATTTCACTCAGGCAAAATAATCTGGAGTCTATCCTGAGTTGAATGAACAAAAACCACAAGTCTCTATTTTCAACCAGTAAAAAGATATAGCATGTCCTTTCAGATTGCCGCATAGCTTTTTCAGCCATTTTACCCGATTTTCACAACCACACCACACCACCTCATCACCCCCCCCCCACCCCTCCCCATTTCTCTGAGCCACTTCAGAAAGTATTTTTGTTATTACCACCAGCCACATTGCCTACCCATGTCCTGCCAATAGCACTGTTAAATACAATCAAAATGTAAAACAATAAGCACTAATAACCATAGCTTTGGGGGGGGAGGTCTTGCTCTCTAGATATGAAAGCGTGAACAGCTTGACGGACGGATGACACACAGACATGACACCAATGACCAAAATGAAAAAGTAGACACCATAACTGCAAATCTCTGGTCAACAGTAACAACCAGGCTGTCCATAACTGCACAAATTTGTCATAAATACAAGGCTCGGTGTTTAGGAAAGGCTGTGCTCTACCTTAATGTTTTTGAAATCTTGACGAAAATTCAAAACAAGTGCGAAATTAGGCTACATCAATAAATTTCTCAAAATTTCCACTTATTTCCTTCCAGTTGTGCTGAGATATCACTTGCTGAATGTTAACTACTACTAACAATAGCACACAAACCAGAAATAATGAAATGTTTTTTGAAAAATGGTGTATTTATAACTCAAACACAAATAAGGAACTTCCTGGTTCAAGAATTGACACCATCGGCAGAATGCTCTTTAAGGTTCCGCTCCACAGTTTTCCAGGCATTTCCAAATGTGACATGCCATACACTCTCTTCAAATGCAAATATCCTGTAACTTAGTTATCTAACCCATTACATGTATTACATTTCCCAAATCCACAAAAAACATATAACACTATCTGACTAAGTAGAAATAAACAATCTGAATGTGGGTGGAATTATTTATTGTCAAAGGCAAGACTTCAACCTGAAAAATTGCCCGAAAAAATACCGAAACCAGTCATTTTCAGCCACCTAGCAGCCTCAAAAGCAGAATTTTCCCACCAACCCCACCTACCCACCCCTGGAGCAGAGCATCAGTTGTTTCTAAAATGCAAAAAAAAATTATATGTTTCCGTCTCATTTTTTAGTTACCTGTCTGGTAACAAACCCGTGTAAAAATTACATTTAAAAAAATAGCCAATTTTTCGAAGCCACTGTTTCCCATAATTCATCTGGTGATTTACCCCTATGTATCAGACTCCAACTTTGGGACCAAAACTTCAAATTCTCTTGTCCAACAAAAAGCCTAATGTAATCATATATCTGATACTAAAAATATATCTCTATTTTACATGGCCTTAGTTTCAACATACGCCCTTTGTTTAGAATTTCACCCCTGTGCAATAGTGCGAAACTGTGGAGCGGAACCTTAAAGAGAAAACAAGAGTGATCTCCCCCTGGATTTCACTCAGGCAAAATAATCTGGAGTCTATCCTGAGTTGAATGAACAAAAACCACAAGTCTCTATTTTCAACCAGTAAAAAGATATAGCATGTCCTTTCAGATTGCCGCATAGCTTTTTCAGCCATTTTACCCGATTTTCACAACCACACCACACCACCTCATCACCCCCCCCCCCCCACCCCTCCCCATTTCTCTGAGCCACTTCAGAAAGTATTTTTGTTATTACCACCAGCCACATTGCCTACCCATGTCCTGCCAATAGCACTGTTAAATACAATCAAAATGTAAAACAATAAGCACTAATAACCATAGCTTTGGGGGGGGGAGGTCTTGCTCTCTAGATATGAAAGCGTGAACAGCTTGACGGACGGATGACACACAGACATGACACCAATGACCAAAATGAAAAAGTAGACACCATAACTGCAAATCTCTGGTCAACAGTAACAACCAGGCTGTCCATAACTGCACAAATTTGTCATAAATACAAGGCTCGGTGTTTAGGAAAGGCAGTGCTCTACCTTAATGTTTTTGAAATCTTGACGAAAATTCAAAACAAGTGCGAAATTAGGCTACATCAATAAATTTCTCAAAATTTCCACTTATTTCCTTCCAGTTGTGCTGAGATATCACTTGCTGAATGTTAACTACTACTAACAATAGCACACAAACCAGAAATAATGAAATGTTTTTTGAAAAATGGTGTATTTATAACTCAAACACAAATAAGGAACTTCCTGGTTCAAGAATTGACACCATCGGCAGAATGCTCTTTAAGGTTCCGCTCCACAGTTTTCCAGGCATTTCCAAATGTGACATGCCATACACTCTCTTCAAATGCAAATATCCTGTAACTTAGTTATCTAACCCATTACATGTATTACATTTCCCAAATCCACAAAAAACATATAACACTATCTGACTAAGTAGAAATAAACAATCTGAATGTGGGTGGAATTATTTATTGTCAAAGGCAAGACTTCAACCTGAAAAATTGCCCGAAAAAATACCGAAACCAGTCATTTTCAGCCACCTAGCAGCCTCAAAAGCAGAATTTTCCCACCAACCCCACCTACCCACCCCTGGAGCAGAGCATCAGTTGTTTCTAAAATGCAAAAAAAAATTATATGTTTCCGTCTCATTTTTTAGTTACCTGTCTGGTAACAAACCCGTGTAAAAATTACATTTAAAAAAATAGCCAATTTTTCGAAGCCACTGTTTCCCATAATTCATCTGGTGATTTACCCCTATGTATCAGACTCCAACTTTGGGACCAAAACTTCAAATTCTCTTGTCCAACAAAAAGCCTAATGTAATCATATATCTGATACTAAAAATATATCTCTATTTTACATGGCCTTAGTTTCAACATACGCCCTTTGTTTAGAATTTCACCCCTGTGCAATAGTGCGAAACTGTGGAGCGGAACCTTAAAGAGAAAACAAGAGTGATCTCCCCCTGGATTTCACTCAGGCAAAATAATCTGGAGTCTATCCTGAGTTGAATGAACAAAAACCACAAGTCTCTATTTTCAACCAGTAAAAAGATATAGCATGTCCTTTCAGATTGCCGCATAGCTTTTTCAGCCATTTTACCCGATTTTCACAACCACACCACACCACCTCATCACCCCCCCCCCCCCACCCCTCCCCATTTCTCTGAGCCACTTCAGAAAGTATTTTTGTTATTACCACCAGCCACATTGCCTACCCATGTCCTGCCAATAGCACTGTTAAATACAATCAAAATGTAAAACAATAAGCACTAATAACCATAGCTTTGGGGGGGGGAGGTCTTGCTCTCTAGATATGAAAGCGTGAACAGCTTGACGGACGGATGACACACAGACATGACACCAATGACCAAAATGAAAAAGTAGACACCATAACTGCAAATCTCTGGTCAACAGTAACAACCAGGCTGTCCATAACTGCACAAATTTGTCATAAATACAAGGCTCGGTGTTTAGGAAAGGCAGTGCTCTACCTTAATGTTTTTGAAATCTTGACGAAAATTCAAAACAAGTGCGAAATTAGGCTACATCAATAAATTTCTCAAAATTTCCACTTATTTCCTTCCAGTTGTGCTGAGATATCACTTGCTGAATGTTAACTACTACTAACAATAGCACACAAACCAGAAATAATGAAATGTTTTTTGAAAAATGGTGTATTTATAACTCAAACACAAATAAGGAACTTCCTGGTTCAAGAATTGACACCATCGGCAGAATGCTCTTTAAGGTTCCGCTCCACAGTTTTCCAGGCATTTCCAAATGTGACATGCCATACACTCTCTTCAAATGCAAATATCCTGTAACTTAGTTATCTAACCCATTACATGTATTACATTTCCCAAATCCACAAAAAACATATAACACTATCTGACTAAGTAGAAATAAACAATCTGAATGTGGGTGGAATTATTTATTGTCAAAGGCAAGACTTCAACCTGAAAAATTGCCCGAAAAAATACCGAAACCAGTCATTTTCAGCCACCTAGCAGCCTCAAAAGCAGAATTTTCCCACCAACCCCACCTACCCACCCCTGGAGCAGAGCATCAGTTGTTTCTAAAATGCAAAAAAAAATTATATGTTTCCGTCTCATTTTTTAGTTACCTGTCTGGTAACAAACCCGTGTAAAAATTACATTTAAAAAAATAGCCAATTTTTCGAAGCCACTGTTTCCCATAATTCATCTGGTGATTTACCCCTATGTATCAGACTCCAACTTTGGGACCAAAACTTCAAATTCTCTTGTCCAACAAAAAGCCTAATGTAATCATATATCTGATACTAAAAATATATCTCTATTTTACATGGTCTTAGTTTCAACATACGCCCTTTGTTTAGAATTTCACCCCTGTGCAATAGTGCGAAACTGTGGAGCGGAACCTTAAAGAGAAAACAAGAGTGATCTCCCCCTGGATTTCACTCAGGCAAAATAATCTGGAGTCTATCCTGAGTTGAATGAACAAAAACCACAAGTCTCTATTTTCAACCAGTAAAAAGATATAGCATGTCCTTTCAGATTGCCGCATAGCTTTTTCAGCCATTTTACCCGATTTTCACAACCACACCACACCACCTCATCACCCCCCCCCCCCCCACCCCTCCCCATTTCTCTGAGCCACTTCAGAAAGTATTTTTGTTATTACCACCAGCCACATTGCCTACCCATGTCCTGCCAATAGCACTGTTAAATACAATCAAAATGTAAAACAATAAGCACTAATAACCATAGCTTTGGGGGGGGGAGGTCTTGCTCTCTAGATATGAAAGCGTGAACAGCTTGACGGACGGATGACACACAGACATGACACCAATGACCAAAATGAAAAAGTAGACACCATAACTGCAAATCTCTGGTCAACAGTAACAACCAGGCTGTCCATAACTGCACAAATTTGTCATAAATACAAGGCTCGGTGTTTAGGAAAGGCAGTGCTCTACCTTAATGTTTTTGAAATCTTGACGAAAATTCAAAACAAGTGCGAAATTAGGCTACATCAATAAATTTCTCAAAATTTCCACTTATTTCCTTCCAGTTGTGCTGAGATATCACTTGCTGAATGTTAACTACTACTAACAATAGCACACAAACCAGAAATAATGAAATGTTTTTTGAAAAATGGTGTATTTATAACTCAAACACAAATAAGGAACTTCCTGGTTCAAGAATTGACACCATCGGCAGAATGCTCTTTAAGGTTCCGCTCCACAGTTTTCCAGGCATTTCCAAATGTGACATGCCATACACTCTCTTCAAATGCAAATATCCTGTAACTTAGTTATCTAACCCATTACATGTATTACATTTCCCAAATCCACAAAAAACATATAACACTATCTGACTAAGTAGAAATAAACAATCTGAATGTGGGTGGAATTATTTATTGTCAAAGGCAAGACTTCAACCTGAAAAATTGCCCGAAAAAATACCGAAACCAGTCATTTTCAGCCACCTAGCAGCCTCAAAAGCAGAATTTTCCCACCAACCCCACCTACCCACCCCTGGAGCAGAGCATCAGTTGTTTCTAAAATGCAAAAAAAAATTATATGTTTCCGTCTCATTTTTTAGTTACCTGTCTGGTAACAAACCCGTGTAAAAATTACATTTAAAAAAATAGCCAATTTTTCGAAGCCACTGTTTCCCATAATTCATCTGGTGATTTACCCCTATGTATCAGACTCCAACTTTGGGACCAAAACTTCAAATTCTCTTGTCCAACAAAAAGCCTAATGTAATCATATATCTGATACTAAAAATATATCTCTATTTTACATGGCCTTAGTTTCAACATATGCCCTTTGTTTAGAATTTCACCCCTGTGCAATAGTGCGAAACTGTGGAGCGGAACCTGAGCTGAAGGCATTATAGATGTCAGTTAATTGGAGAACGGTCGAATCAGAAGGAAGGAAACCGGACTGGAGGAGTGTGAGCAGCATATTAGTTTTTAAAAATGAAAGTACTTTTTCAAAAACGCATTTCTCAAATATTTTCCCCAGACAACTGAGTAGGGTGATAGGTCTATAGTTCTGTAGCTTACAACTGTCCCCTTGCTTCAAGATAGGAGTCACATTGCCTTGTTTCCATTGATCCGGGAAGCTCGAGCTCTTTAACATAATATTGAATAATTTACTCAAGGGGGTAGAAAGACTTGAGGCGCATTTTTTTAGCAGGTGGGGACTAACCTTATCAGGACCGCTGGCTTTAGATACATTGACAGAGCTCAGGGCTTTTAACACATCATCGGGAGTTAGTGTGATATCGGTGAGTGTAGGCTGATCAGGACTGGATTGAGGCTCGGGAAGTGTATGATTTGAATCTTCAACGGAGGATATGCTGCAGAAGTACTTATTAAAAGCTTCTGCTTTTTCTAAGTCGGAGGTAATTATTTTATTATCTACCTCCAACACTGTGATGGCTGTTCCTTTGGTGGAGATTAGGCGATTAAATGTTTTCCACCAGTTGGAGTCACGGGCGCTGGCGGAGTTTAGCTTGGTGTCCATTTTAGAATAATAGTTAGCTTTCGCTTTACGAATGTCGGAGATGGTCTGGTTTCGTTTCAGGCCGTATTTCTCCCGTGTTAGTGGAGTGTTGTGTTTTTTAGCGCCACGATAAAGGCGGTGACGTTGACGTATCAGTTTTCTAATGTTGTTATGCATCCATGGAGGTTCTTGGGCTCTGCACGAGATCATCTTATTTGGAATGTATTTAGCCGCATTGTTAAGTACTATACTTGTAAGCCTATCAACGGTATTGGAATGCGAACTATTAAGCACTGCATCTTCCCAGTCCATGTTATCAAGTTCATTGTTAAGGCCGACGTAGTCACCTCTGTCGTAGGACCAGATATGGCGCGTAAGGACTTTAGGGTTTTGTTTGTGGATTTTCAGGACCAAAATTATTGGGCAGTGGTATCGTATAAGCTCTGGGGAGAATGGATCAATGACGTCTGTTTTGGAGATATATGGAAGTAGATGATCATTAACTAGAAAAACGTCGATAAGAGAACTGGAGGTTTCTGTAAAGTGCGTTGGTTCACTTACAGTTTGAGTGAGATTATACTCTGCTAGGAGGTGCTGTAGGGCTCCACGCTGTGCCCCAAGTTGGCTGTCGTTAAAGTCACCGGTTATAATAACCTTCAGAATGTTCGTGTCTCGTGCTTTCTCTTACGTGACCAACGACTTCAAGATGATGATGAACTTACTGCTGCTGTGAAGGATTGGCTACAGGACCAAGATATGGACTTCTACAGACGCGGCATCAACGACTGGCAGACCAGGTGGAACAAGTGTATTGAATTACAAGGGGATCGTGTTGAAAAATAAATATGTTCGGCACCGATATTCCAGCTTTATTTATGTTAGGCTCAAAAAACTTTTTGACATCCCCTCGTACCCTCATCTTTTTGAAAGCCATGATAGTGGCTTCTAGCACTCATCCAGTTAAATAACCTATAAAAAGTTATATATGGAGTTAACCCTTTACCCAACGTAACGGCCAAAACCCGCCAGCGCTATTCTAAAAAATCGCCAATTAATTTTCATTATTTTTTTCATTTTTTGTCTCAAAAACATAGGTTATGACCCCTCATTGGAACGAGCTCGTCGAGCTCGTTCCAATGAGGGGTCATAACCTATGTTTTTGAGACAAAAAATGAAAAAAATTAGTTATTCAAGAATTTTTTTTTCAAGTGTCGTCTGCTTTTCACGTTAGGTAAAGGGTTAAAGTTATATCTACAAATGTAGATAAATAAATGATTTAGGTGACAGATCTCAGAGAGCTAACAACACTAAATACTTTTCCATTATAGTGTTTGTGACAAAAATAAATATGATCGTATCATTTTAATTTGGGCATTCAAATATCTCTGTCAAATATAGAAAATATCAGAAAATATTTTCTGACTTAAAAACATAGTGTCACGTGTCAAATAAGGGATAAAAATGAAGTGGAAGGGAAGCTGCTATCAAGCGTACATTTTCCTTATAAGAATGTCCAACCAGAATAACACGAATGGTTCACTGCATTTTCCAGGTCCAAAATGCATCATTTCTTTCTACTTATTCAGCAGGTTTGATAAAATTGAAGGAATTGTTTCATTTTTTTCAAAACAATATATGTTCCTATTGCCACTTTTCAAGCCGGATAACTCCCATTTAGTAAAAAAGTACATACAGTTCATTCTTGTATTGAGAACGTCAATAGGCATTCAGAAAAATCGTAAATCTATTACTTGCGGAGGTGGGCAATTATTTTGCGATCTATCTCAGCTGTGAGCAATTTTATCGACAGTTAATGAAACAATCTTCTTTTATATTTTTTGAATCACTTTGTAGTACTTCCATGTTGATGAATATACTGAACCTAAGGCCTATTTTGTATTTTATGTCCAGAATTCGATCCCCGTCCGGGGCGACCCGCATTGTGTCCTTGGGCAAGGCACTTTATCCCGGTTGCCTACATGGGGGCACGATGACGCCGTGTACTAAGACGTGCTACACGTCGATGGTGCACATGACTTCAATCGCTTTAACCCTGCTTGAGCGGAGCTTGAAAAGAGTTGGAATGCCGAGAAGCTGACGGTTGCTCGTCGATGCTCGGTGGTTCTCTACGGTTACTCCGGCTTTCTCCGCCCGTAAAACTGTCACGGCCACGATTAGCCATTGTGCATAAGTATGGGACCTTAAACAGCAATAAATAAATAAATAAATAAATAAATAAATAAATAAATAAATAAATAAATAGTATTTCATGTCTAAAGCCCAAAATTAATTATACATTCAGCATTATTTCTTTAAATACCCGACGGGGCTTCTGAAATAATAACTCACCAGCAGGGTAATTTTCCTAAAAGAAAATGTCTTGACAAATTTTACTTTTCTGTATCTATTATTTCGTCTTCGGCGTAACTCGAAACTGAATCTACACATTCCAAATGAATTTGCCCCAACGACGTTATGATGTGGAGACTTCAAGTAGGGTATAAGGAATGCACTTATTATATGCAACTTTTCCGAAAATGGAATCTCGCATATTTTTATGCGTTCGTCCTTTTATCAACTCTACCATCATTTGTGTATACGGGGCTTATCCTCGAATAACATTTGTTTTCATTTTTTGCCTCAAAAACATAGCTTATATCTCCTCACTGGAACGAGCTCGTCCCAATGAGGGGCCATAAGTTATGTTTTTGAGAAAAATAATGAAAATCGTTTGGTGATTTTTGTGAATAGCGCTGACGGATTTTGGACGCTACTTTGGGTAAAGGGTTATACGTGTACTACCGCAGAGATACTCTATCACCACATAGACAGAAAATGCACTATCTGTATTATAAACATTGCAAGGCTAGTATTTTTTCTCAAGAATAACTATTTTGGTATATTCATCGACAAGGCGTGCAGTAATGATTATATACTGAGTCAAAAAAGAAAGTATAATAAACTCTGAGGAGCAATTTTTTTTAGTATTTTAATTCTTTAATTACTTTAATTTCATGTTCTTACTGTTGCCAGCATCACGTCAGGACGTCGCAATTCAGACATGGGTTGAAATGAAAAGTTCACACATGCAGTCAATAGCGTGTATGTCCACCGTTTGCCTCTTGGATGGCAAGACATCGACGGCGTATTGACCTGATAAGTCTCCGGATGTCACCCCGTGGCATTGTGTTCCTCTCCTGCCTTAGAACATTTTGTAAATCGCCTAACGTCTGAAGATCATGACGTCGTACCCGACGGTCCAATTGATCTCAAAGATGATTGAGTGGCGACACATTTGGCGACAGTGAGGGCCAGGGAAGAAGTTCTATGCTCTGCTCCTCAAGAAAGTCGCGACAGATAGCGCCACGTGACATCGGACATTGTCTTGCTGGAATAACTGCAATCCAACGCTAGCGTTGAACAACAGGACACCAACAGCGTTAGGAATTTCGTCCCTATATCGCCGTCCATTCAGATTACCATCGATGAAGATTAACTGCGTTCGATGGTGCAAGGAAATTCCTGCCTAAACTATTACACTACTCCCGCCGAAACGGTCACATTCCCGCACGCAAGCATCAGAAAACCGTACTCCTCGTCGGCGATACAATCTTGCCCTACCATCAGCGTGCCGTAGACAAAATCGTGGTTCATCACTAAAAAGAACTGTCCTCCAACGCTGCTGAGTCCAGCGAACACGCTGACGTACCCATTCCATTCTTACGATACGATGACGTTGGGTAAGGATTGGTTCGTGGTATGGACGCCTACTTCGGATGCCGTCTTCAGTGAGTCTGTTGCGGACAGTTTGTGCACTTATTCTATTGTTAGTTCTACCAGGAGTAATTGCTGCTGTCCTCGTCACCGGAAGGAAGCGATCCCGCATTGAGACGTCCTTATGTGTCGGTCTTGTGCAGGGGTCGTAACTCTTGGTCGACCTGAACGCGGTCGGTCGGCAGTAGATCCAGTGGTTCTATACCTTCAAATGAGACCAGGCTGTGGACTCAAATGCAATCACCTGGATTTTTTTTATTTCTCCATTGATTTAACGTCATCGAAACCTTGCTGGGAATTAGCAGAAAAGTGGTGCACAAACTCTTTACTCTTAAGATGTGACCGGGGATTCCTTCGTATCATTTGTCTCTTCTTCGACCTTCAAAGTTGAGAAAAGTGCACATATTTGGCTCCATATTTCCCACTCGACCGGAAAACTGTTAAATGAGGAGCCAAAAATGTGTATTCGTATAACAGAGTAATTGTTTCTCCCAATATATTTTTCTGCAAACAAATTGAATTGATTTCTCCACAGACAACAGTTATACTGTTGATAAAATTTGGGTGGTAATTTCCCTCCATAACGTCACGAATGCGTACTCAACATCGGATGAATTCCCGGGAAGAGTTGAACCAGGTAATGTGAATTCTGGGTGAAATGTGAAGACACCCAAGCATACTTTTAGCTGTCGGGTGTGCAATGCGTGAGGTGAAGTCAATTCTATTTAATTAGAAAAGATAACGTGCTGGTGTCATCAGAACGCTCGAGTTAAAAAATCGTGTCCTGGTATTCTCAAGTTAACCTGTACCAACTCTATGCCAACCCATGTGACCCCGTCGGAGAAATCGCTATTTGCTTCCTTCGAACGGTGACCCTGTAGGCATGATGACAATAAACAACGATAACAAAATATGCGCCTGAGAATGAACTTCTTGGACAAATATTTAGCGAAAACACTAAAAAGGGAACACTTTGCCCACTTTGAGGGTCATATAAGTCCATCTTTATTTACAAAAATCGTCGTTCCATTTTAAATTATTTTTTATCTTCAATGTTTGTTTCCAAAACATATCTTAGGGCTATCTCACTAGAACGAGCCCGTTGGGCCCGTCCCATTTGGGGCGGGGGGAGCTATGTGGGGGCGGGAGGGGGGGGGGGTGAGCTATGTTTTTGAGGCAAAAACTTAAAATGCTTAGTTCTTCAAAGAATTGTTTTGAAAGTTACGTGCTCCAGTCGTGTCGGGTAACGGGTTAACCTTGTATCCTCCATTCGGAATAGGTAACATAAAGGAAATAAATGAACACTGAGAACTTCATTACCCAAAGCAAAGTTAGTTTTGTTTGAGGGGAGATTTGGGAAAGATTACAATATTGAAAGACCTTCGGGTGTCCACAGGGACGTGTATATGGTACAACAGAAGATGGACGCCAGGAGATATTCGGTTTGGTTTGATCGATTAAAAAGTAGTTCGGGAATACAGTCCAATTCCAAGTTCTTTTGTTGTTTTGTTGCTACAACAAAGCCTCGAGGTTCGATCCGTACATATTTAAACATAGTATAGAAATATCAGTCAATGGACTCATCCCCAGACACATGAATGATTAAATGGTGTATTTTGAAAAAAAAGTCTACAAGCCCCACACAAGTGCATAATGATTTTACCAGTTTCAATGCAAACATCTTAATTATGAATTAATACGCTAATTCGCAATTTGCACCCAGTTCCCTCGCCAGCAAGAAACTTACCCCGACGTTGAGTCACTTTGTCAGAACGAAAATTCGCAGCGTAGAAAACAAAACACATCAGTCAAACTGAGACAACCTCGTCAGGCAAGTTCCACTGAACAGCTATAAAATACATTACGGAATTAAAAATGAAATTTTTCACTGCTTACGCAAACAATATTTCTAGTGTAGTCTGCAAATAGTGATTTGTACGAAATTCTGGGGGTGGATGTTCATATTTTTGTTAAGTGTAAAATTTAATTTCATCAAAATATTATTAGATACAGATTTTGTTAGTGACTTAACTTTTTACCAAACTCGAAAGGCAGACGACATTTGCAAACAAAATTCTTGAATAACTATTTGTTTTCATTTTTTGCGTAAAAAAATACCTATGGCCCCTCACTGGAACAAGCACAACGAGCTCGTTTCAATGAGGGTCATAAGCTATGTTTTGAGGCAAAAAATGAAACAATAATGAAAACTGAATGGCACTTTTTTGTGTAATAGCGCTGGTCGGTTTTGGCCATTAAATGGTAAATGGGTAAATGGCTAAAAATGTGTTCTGCCCATACACGATATCATCACACACAAACATAATATCTATGTTTTTATATATCCGGATATCTGCACTATCATAATAACAGAAATTTTATGTCATTACACATCGGGCCATGTACGTTTTGAGCTGCACAAACTATTGGTCATTTTTTGATAATGATGTTTACCTCATAAATCGACAGAATACACTCCCCAACACAAAAATAGTGGTAATTTGCAAGAGTGTGTATCCCCCATAAGTGAAGATCAAAGGTCTTTCACGGAGGGGGAAACTACCTTTCATGCCAATTCGAGTACCTCGGAGGTTTTCTGATGGCTAACGTAGCGGAAACTGAAAGATTAACTAGAGCAACATGGTCCAAAAACATAATGGTGAGAGTACATAGTTTTATAAATTTCAGGCATGAATGTAAACAGTACTGTCGTTGTAGATTGGTCGTAATCCACGCGTGCACGCTAAAAACTGAAGTGTTAAAACTACACTTGAAGTGCTGTATTTAACACTTACTAAGTGCTGAACTAGCACTTTGTTCAAGTGTAGATATCCCAGAACTTGACAGGTGTTACAATAATACCACTTGACAAGTGTAATGTCGAGACACTTAAAAGGAAACAACGCAGATGACGCGGATCAGGCTCGAACTCTCGAGCCTGATCCGCATCATCTGCGTTGTGTCCTTTTAATTATGTACCCACCATGCGCAAATCAATTTATGGACGATTCGGGAAGAACCACCAATGCTAGACACACGGGAAGTGCCATCCATTCAAGTTTCAGATGTCTGACGATTGTAATGTCTAAGTGCTTAAAGCATTGCACTTTGGGTGTTAAAATCAAACCCAAAGAGTTAGAATGGGTTTAACACCTTGAAAGTGTCAGTTTTAACACTTTAGTTTTTAGTGTGTGGGCACTGATGTCCACGCATGCGTTTACTGGGTAATAAAAATCATCATCAGCAAAATTTTAATTAATGAAGCACCGAAATGTTGCCCAGCCTTGGAAAGTGACCAGCCCACGGCGGCTGTCCTGTATTAAGATGAAATTGTCAGGAAAAGTGGGGGGGGGGGGTGATTGGTCCCCCAACTCCACCTCCCTATGATTACGCCGCTAATTGCAATTAGTTTTTCTCAAAACATAGCTTTTAGCCAGCACAGGAATGAGCTTGCCGTGCGCTTCCATTATAGTATTAAAATTTATTTTATCAATTTTGATAAACATAAAATGAAACTGCGACATTGGGCTGAATAGGTTTTAAGACAAAACTCTTCAATAAAATGCAGGTCAGCTTATCTCGGATGGTACATGTACCTACAACTCTCCAAAATAAGTGTTATTTTAGTAAGTCGAGACATTTTAGTGTATGGTATGTGCCATTGGGCCGTTTTTCACATTTACAAATGCAAGTAAAATGAATTCTATGACAACGTCATACATCAAGTTGCAAGTCTTTCCCTGGAGCGAATGTAAAAAGTTTATTCCCAAAGCTTTAGTATGTCATTTTATTTTTCTGAAACCCGTTGTTAAAGTTGTAAAACCGCATCCCTGCAGAATTATAGATTAATAGGATTTTAAAGTAATCAATTGTTGATGAGTTGGAAAGTACGAGCTTAATGGAATAATTCGTCATATTTGTTTATAATGGACGTTTGAATACACAGGTGATTACCTTCCATACAATGCAAATATTACGCAATGTAAATACCATGACTTCAATATCCAGCTTATGTTCTGGTACTTTTGGTGTCTAAATGAAGTCTGTCAGCCGTTTTAATAACATTGTGAATATAGAAGTAATATAATCGCGAAATACAAGTAACCCTTCACAATGGTAGATATCGACTGTCGCTTGAGCCGCCCGGGCGACAGTCGAAAAAAATACTAAACACGGGACTACAGAAGATATACCGAAACATGTATTTAGTAGCGCGAACAATTGATCTGATTTACAATTTCTGTTGTTACACTCCCGAGTCTGGACAGTATATATCATATCTCAGTTTCATATATCAGTGTAGGCTTTTTCATATCACAGTCGATTTGAGTAAACGACATGGGCGCAGATCATGGGGGGGGGGGGGGGGGGCGGGGAGGACGTGTCCCCCCAGATCTCATCAAGGGGGGGGGCATGGTATGACATGTCCCCCACTATGCTCCCCCACTGCTGCACCCTCTCATCAATTTTAATGCGAGATTCACTTCTGATACACGTTCAACTAGTCCAAACTTGGACCCACAGTTCGTAATATAATTTTGGGGTTGATACGGCCTGTACTGTAGCCGTATCAACCACAAAAATTATATTACAGACTATGGCTGTGGGTCCATGTTTGGACTGACGTAACGTTCAACGAACAGTTGTTCAACACTGCGCCTTCAAATAAGTTGTTACTCAGTCAGACACAGCTGTGGGTTGCACGAATGCATAAGCAGCATAACTATTTGATATCGGAATATCAATGTTGCAGACAGAATTCTTATGCAGAGAGAGTAATAGGCCGGTACTGAGCTCGTGAAAATGTGCAAGACAGTATCGTCTGTTTTGTTTACATTTTGAAAACGAAATTTATCGATCGAATTCATTCAATTCACGCGACTTGTTGATGACGTATGTGTCGGGCTGTTATTGGATCTGTTAATCCATTAACGGGCCCGACACATACGTCGTCGCTCCATCTGTTGGGCCCTTATGCTAATCCACCGCACAGTTGAATTGTGTTAATCTAATAGGGAACGCTCGGTAAAGCGGGAACAATTATGGTTAAGCATTTTGACAAAATTGCAACAGGCTGTTGAAAAACATATTTTTTTCTGCTAAATAATTAAGAGAATTTATACCCCAGAGGCCACCAGAATGCACCATTTGAAAGCGCAATTTAAAAATTTTCTTGGGGGAGAACCACCCCAAAACCCCCTCTGCCGGCTTGTGCCTGCGGCACTCGCTGCAGATGCCTTCGGCATCTGCCCGCCCCCCCCCCCCCCACACTTTTTGGAAGAGATCTGCGCCCATGGTAAACGATGTTAAGGTGCAATATACATGTAATAGAAATTAGCTTGAAATTAGGTGACAGGTTATTTTCGATGTCGTCAAAAATGTAAACAAAATAATAATTTGTGATTGTTTTGTTGTCCATCCGTATTTATGAATAATTCTTCGCAATTTTGAAAACCAAATAATGAAAAAGTATAACATTTTAGATTTGTGACGGTGTGGAAATTAACATGTCACCTATTTTCAACCGAAATTTTCCGTTACTTATACAGCACCTTAAGATCTAACAGTTCCCTAAATTTGTTACTAGTAGCAACCATGTTTGACAGTCGTATACACATGCATGGATCTTGAACCCTTTGGCCCCTGATGGTATAATCAATGCCAGTTCAGAGCCATCAGCTGGTAGAGTCCATATTCGTTACTTAGCGGAGATCAATCAATATTTTTAACGTGCAGCCTTCGGGCTGCACGTTAAAAATCTTGATTGGTCTACCACACAAATTCCCTTAGCAACTGTCGACTTTATGAATACAGGTCGAATCACGATCCTGGACCTGAAAGCAGGATTTCGGATTCAAAGGGTTAAACATTAATGAACAACCCAAGCTGTCTCGGTGCTTTTTAAAATGATGGATACCATGGGCACCTGGCCGAACTGGGCTTTCCATGTGGCTATCTAGGATACGGTGTTATTAAACTACACAAGGGGAATGCAGATAAATCTCCCAAATGCCACCAGAGAGCTCTAGTTGATACCAAATTTGAAAATATTGCAGAGGAAGCATCCTCCCGGACAGCCTAGCATGCAAGTGTTTGTTATACCTTCGGCATATACAGGGGGTGTCAAAGACATATGCATGCGAGGCATCTACCAACCCCGCCACTTCAGTTTCAAATTTGGCCCACAGCCGGAGCAGTACTCTAGATCCGCTTAGCTTCAGGCCAAAAATGGAAGTTTGGTTATCTGTTTGTGCGATGGAGTGGTATTCATCTCGTTGCAGGACAAGACCATAACATTTTCGACGGTAATTCGCGACACACATTTTTCTCTTCAGAAGCATTGTGACCAAAAATGAAATTTTTAGGTATTCAAAAATTTCTGTTGCAAGTTTCCCCTACTAGCCGTGTTAGTAAACGCTAAATGGTTAACCCTTTACCCGACGAATCGCCCGCATCCGCCCGCGTAATATGCAAATCCAGCAGTTGAAAAAATATTATTTTTCAAAAAATGTCAACAAAACCATATCATGTGACCCCTCGTTGGAACGAGCTCGTCGAGCTCGTTCCAACGAGGGGTCACATGATATGGTTTTGTTGAAATTTTTCGAAAATTTTTAAAAATGATATTTAAAATAAAAAATTTTGATATCGTCTGCGTTGGGTAAAGGGTTAACGCAAGGGCACTACGAAGATTCGGAATTTGATTCGATTCGAAATCGTTCCCGATAAGTCGATTCAAATCAAATCGAGTCACGCTTATTCGGAAATTTTCGAATTGTCGAGATGTTCTCAAAAATCGACCGAGTGTCTCGTCTTAAACTCTTATTCTGTCACCAGGCCTTCCTTACAGGAGATTTGATGGTAGAAGAAGAGTTCAGCGAGGTTCCGCTTCCGAAAATGGAATATTCCTGTTTTTTGCTTGTCCTGCCCATGCAAACAGACGAGTCGCCATTGAATACAATACTTGAGTGTTGACTGGTAATGTTTACTGTTGTGAGAAGGTGTATATTTATAGCTTGAAGAGCCATGAGATATGATTTAAGATTCGATTCGATTCGAAATCCTCTGCCCGATTCGATTCGGGATCCGATACGATCCAAAATTTGAGATTTATGGGATACCATTTAACTGGTTTAGAGCTAGAAGCCACTGTAAGAGCTTTCAAAAAATGAGGGTACAAAAGCAAAACCCAACATTTTCCTTGCCCATGTTTCATATTCAGTCAAACGAAAATAACATTTTGTTTATATAAATTTGTTTCATGGCGAATTATTGGAGAGTACCTCTGGCACTCTCCAATAATTTGCAATAAACAAATTTTGATGAACAAATTCAGACCACCAAAAATAATATAGGACTCAACTTGTTAACGCAGTGTTTAATAAACTGAACGTGAGTATCTGTGTATCAAATCGATCCTTTTACCACTCATTGGAGAGTAAAGTAGTAAAAAGATCTTGTTAATGTAATTCGCTGAAGCACAAACGCCGGTCATTCAAATTAACCCATTATCACAACCGATTTGTAGATGGCACTTGCAATATTCGTTTTAAATACCACAATAGCACAACCCATCGAATTTTGCTTTAAAAACATACCTTACTGAAAAGGACTCGTCGAGCTGTGTTTTGGAAGAAAAAGTTTGAATGGCGATTTTGTGTGCAGGGTTCCGGCGCATTTTCCGATATCTTAGATGAAGTGTTGAACATTAACCGTCTCCAGATTGAGATCACATCCTCAACATTTCAGCGTAACACTATTTCTCATAATTCTGCTAGGAATTTAACAAATTCAGTATCGTTTGACAAGACTGAACTGGTTAAATTCCTTGATGCATTATGGGAAAACAATTGCTTCTTAAAATTTGGATATT
Organism: Pictodentalium vernedei; assembly: GCA_031216915.1. Lineage (NCBI taxonomy): Eukaryota > Metazoa > Mollusca > Scaphopoda > Dentaliida > Dentaliidae > Pictodentalium > Pictodentalium vernedei. Next base: position 322,422,140 of record CM062294.1, read on the forward strand.
TCGCCATCAGTGAGCAGAGTGTTAATTTTTTTACAAACTTTAACCATTTTATTCTTAACGCGAAAAGCTGATAACACTTTCTTGAATAACTAAAAATTTCCTTTTTTTCGCCCCAACAACATAGCTTATCAACCTCCACTGGAATGAGCTCAACGAGCTCGTTCTAATATGGACTCATAAGCTTTGCTTATGAGGCAAAAATAGAAAAAATAATAAAGATTGAATGACGATTTTGTGAAGAGCTCGGAACAATTTTGCCGTTATTTATTTATTTAGGATTATAAATGGAGGTAATGATCCATCCCAAGCTTTATTTATTTATTTATTTATTTATTTATTTATTTATTTATTTATTTATTTATTTATTTGTTTATTTGTTTATTTATTTATTTATTTATTTTTAAGATCACTTTCAGCATCTATGGATATATGATGACCGTTCCGTTATGTTAGGTAAAGGATTAGGAAAAATCAGTTGCCTATAAGTAGAGACAACAGGCACTCGCCTTATCAGTATTTACATTTTTTGTCAGACAAGCCGGAATTTTCCTTTCTTGTCCATTTTGTTCCCTATACATATATGTAGCACTTTGTGCAAGAAGCAAAGTACAAAACAAGTCGCTTATGTAAGCAGTGAAATGGCATGCCAGAAAAAAAATTCGTGGACTGGATTTTCGATTGTGGGACAGGAGTGACTGGGGATTATTGTATGTTTGTTGTTTCGAAAGACCTGTGAGAATCAAATTTTATACAACTATAGTCCATTATAAAATCTGGATCTCCAACAATATCCCAACTTTCCCATGCAAGATCTCCAAAACAAATTGAAACCCATTGCTAGGAAATGTAACTGAAACTTCAATTGACCATAGTTTTTGAACTGCGAAAGGCCACGGGTCGGCCTTAAATAAAGAATATTGTTATTGCCATTTCTTTGAAAACTGTCCCCGTCCCGCTTTCTTGTCAGCTGCGTTTGTATTTTTAAATAATCAAAACGAATTTGAAACATTCGGTCCTTTCCGAATCTGATGCGCGGAAATAAGCGAAAAGAGGCCAATCACATCCATTGACTGCGTGTCAGTCCAGCCAACGAACACTGCAAATAAAGTTATAGCAAATAGTAAAATATTGGGGTGAAAATACTGCATTAAATCACATTTCGCAATAACGACTTTTTGTTCTACCTTGGAGCAACACCGAGGAAATGGTATTTAGTTTCTCTTATCACACCAGAAGGCTGTTTAAGTTTTACGCACAGACGACACCTGTAGACAGTTTTTTGAACAACTTAAAAAAACATTTTGCCGCAAAAACATAGTTTATGTTCATTCCAATGAGGGTTATAAGCCATGTTTTCGGGGCAGGATTGAAAAAATGCTAAACTTTGGAAAAGAGTTTCAAGAAATTGTGTTGAAAAAGTCATTACAGTAAATTATGGTTGCCAAAATATCATCGTATTTTAATGCTTTACCTGACACGAAAGGCAGACGACACTTGCAAACACAATTTTTGAATAACTAATATTTTTTTCATTTTTTGTTCGTTAAGCTAGTTCCCATGAGGGGCCATAAGCTATGTATTTGAGATAAAAACATGAAACAATAACATTGGGTAAATGGTTTTATTACACATCCATTAAACTTTAAACCCTTGAATTTAATGGAATCGCCGCTATGACATAAATGTTTCTGTATTTAACTGGTGATATACAGGCCGGAACTGTTTTCCCACACCCTTTCTACTTGTTCCTTTCACGTGGAGTCATTACTTACGCTTCGAAAAGTTTCCAAATTTCGTTATACAATTATCGATCGTCTGTCGCGAAGTGTGAAAATGAAAACCTCAAAGCAAAATAAAGTCGGTTAACAGAAAAATAAGTTAACAAAAATGAGATAGTATTTAAAAATCGATCATTTCCAACCACAACATTAACCCCGTCCCGTGGTCGTGTCGTCTTCGGATCACGTTATATTTAAATTGGTCAATTTTATTTCGGTAAATATTCAGACATGCTTCGAACTTCTTTTAAAAAAGTTTCTCTGAGCTGTTTTGCAAATCCGCCCAAATTTGTATTTATATTTTTACTATCAGTAATAGCCACCAAATGGTAGGCGTGAATGGACACATGTCGAAACAAGCCCAAGAAAAAAATAACGAATGTAACTTAGACTTATTTCCAAAAGGTTGTTTGGATTTTTTATCGATCTATTTGATCAATACCGCTTCAAGCAAAACTAGTGGACTCTTCATCTTTGGGTTTAATCATCGGGATTAAAAATTGTTAATTTAAGTGTATTTTAATGCATGAGGATGTGTAATAACACAGAACGTGATGTGTGTTTGAACCTGTGGGTGTTTTATATAAGTCGTTGGGATGGCGTAGTCAAATTCAGCGAGAGCCGTAGGCTCGAGCGAAATATTACTGCGCCATTCCAACGAGTTATGCAAAACACCCACAGATTCAAACACACATCGCGTTCTGTCTATAACGGTTACAATTTTACCCCGACAGTATATCCTTCTGAGCAAGATCGTTCATCACTAAATAAAACACAAAATAAAAGAACACATTGAGTTTTCAAGAACACTTTATCCACAAATATTTACAATGTTATTTACAAAATGTGAGGTATTGTTAAAACTGTCATACGCGAAGAACTCCTCATAGAAATAGAAGCAACCTCCTCATTGTCCTCACTCTCGACCAAAACCAGCTCGAGGATTTATTGATGTGAGGAAATATTGGGGGTTCAGAATGCCAACAGTATTTAGTGCGCTTCACAATATGGTATCTAAAACAGTAAGCTGTTGATTATTCTGACCAGAAGCTACATTTAATAAAAATGTTTTCATAAAAAGTTACAAATACATACAGGTGCGCGGGAAGGGGGGGGGGGGGGGTACTCGCCGCCCCTCTCATCCCTAAGCATAGGGTGGGACATCAGTGCCCTCTATTACGGTAATAAGATGTGCTGTGATTAGGATGCAATCACTATTGAAAAAAAAATCTATGGTATTTGCAACGTTCAAAAGAGTGCTTGTTTTAAATCTGACCTTCAAAATATCAACTTTAACCCTTTACCTAACATGAAAAGCAGACGACACTTGCAAAAAAATTCTTGAATAGCTAATTTTTTTCATTTTTTGTCTCAAAAACATAGGTTATGACCCCTCGCTGGAACGAGCTCGACGAGCTCGTTCCAACGAGGGGCCATAACCTATGTTTTTGAGACAAAAAATGAAAAAAATAATGAAAATTAATTGGCGATTTTTGAGAATACCGCTGGCTGGTTTTGGCCGTTACGATGGGTAAAGGGTTTTAAACAGTATACCTGCCGTGGGCTGGTCACTTTTCTCTTTCCACGGGTGGGCAATATTTCCATGACGCAATAACATCAGATTCTAAACACTAATCAAAGGAATAATCATCAAAAATTTAATTAATGAAGCAACGGGTACAACCCGGTGCTTCGTTAAATAAACATTTTGTCGATGATTTTTATTACCTGGTGAATGCATGCGTGGACATCACTGCCCACGCGTGGATTACGACCAGTCCACGGCGACTGCACTGTACGTAACATTTTTATTTCTTCGTATGAAATCGATAAACAGAAATATAGTCGGACGCAGATTCGTTGCACTTAGCCTTGGGAACGTGATCAATGACCCTCCGTACTACATGTATTCGACTGGAACATTCTGACCCTCATTTTCAAGATGTCACGGTGTTGTCGCCCACAATCTCACCCTTCCAACTTTCAGGCTCCATGAATACACAGCCAATGTTAACATAATCAGCATTAAATAGTCCCGCATTACGGAAATGGTGTAAGTAAAACGTCCAATAAACACGTGACCTCAGAAGTCAACACGTCGTCATAACATTGTGTTAGGTAAAGGATTAGCCCTTTGTTTGTTTATTTCAACCTTTCACCATAGTTTTGGTAATGAGGTTACACTATACCAGTGAAAAAGAAATGTATATGTACACATGTCAGTGGTGTGCTTCAAGATACAGTTACAGTAATCGCATGTTGCGATGGATCATTCCTCGTTCTTCTCACTACCCAGCATGCAACACATATACACATACCTGAGCCCTCATACCCACCATCTCCTCACACCTGCACCACACATACATCACATACACACACACATAGCCTTGTGTCCATACTTCCTCACACGTACACACTGACACAGACGCAGACGCACCCTCACCCACGCACCCACAGGCCACTCTCACCCTCCACCCAGCCACCCAAACCCGCCACTCGCTCTCCCAATAAACCAACCCACCCACACTCACTCTCACACGCACGCACACGCTCAACGACCCCACAAATACAAAAAAACGCGCACATATTCTTCAAATGAAAAGAGCCAACAACGGACAGAGCCTTTATTCATTACCTGGGAAGGGGATACCAACCAATGCATTATATAAAAGCACTGGCCATCCCACAGCGGCTTCATTATCTTACATTGGGTCAAGTGATAGGGTATTCATACGGGGTGATGTTTTTCACACAGCCAATATGCATACGGAAACACAGAAGCAAACAATAGTCTAGTTCCAGTGAAATCATATATACACAAAGAAAAAAGTTAAGCACCCCCTGATATTTTTTATGATTCCCCCCCTCTGATTATTCGAAATAGTTAAACAAGGTACAATGATGGGAAGAGTAGGGTTTTCACGATACGTTGTAACCAGTGATGTGTGACAGTCGTGCTTGCATCGCTTGTGACAATTCGTACAACATGCTACCCTCGCGGATCACAAAAAGCAGTATGTACCGACTGTATTTGTGGGTATTTAACGTAGTGCGAAACGGGCATTTAAGCATAATCATTGAACAGAGGCGATTGTCAATGGAGATTAGGAATCAGATTATTGGTATGCATTCCGCAGGAATGTCCTTTAAGGCGATAGGACAAAATCTGGGCTACCAGTACACTGTTGTTAGCCGCTTAGTCCGGAAGCATGCGCAGACCGGAAGTGCAATGGACCGTCCAAGGTCAGGAAGACCCCCTGTCACTACACCGCGAGAACACAGGAATCTGATACGATTTGCTCGCCGAGAACCCTTCAGTACAGGTTCTCAGATGAAAAGACTGTGGTTACCAAATCGACCCATCAGCACCAGAACAGTCCGAAATCGTCTCAAAGCGGCAGGATTAAAGACCAGAAGAGTCGTTAAACGTCCCTTGTTAAGAGACCACCATAAACGTGCACGTTTGGCATGGTGTTTGACCAGACGAGAATGGAATCTGAGGACCTGGAGGAAAATTCATTGGCCAGACGAAAGTCGATATTTACTGCACGTTACTGGTGGACGTACACGCGTTTGGAGACAGAAGAACACAGCTTATACCCCCAGGAACATTTAGCCAACTGTTGCGTATGGAGGTGGCTCTGTTATGGTGTGGGGATGCCTGTCCCATGATTGCAAGCTGGATTTGGTCACCATCAGGGGTAACTTAACAGTACATCCGTGACGTCCTACAGCCAGTCGTTGTCCCACATTTCGACAACCATCCACTTGCTACACGACCTTAGTACATGGACGACAACGCCAGGCCTCGCCGATCACGTGCCGTAGTGGATTTCATGAGAGCCAATGCAGTGACAACTCTACCCTGGCCAGCTGTAAGCCCAGATCTGAATCCTCTGGAGCATGTGTGGGACATTATAGGGCGGCGAATCCAGGCACGGAACCCCCCAGTACAGACTTTAGACCAGTTGGAAGCAGCTCTGCATACTGGATGGATGTTATTGACCCGAGAACAGATCCGACGTTTGACTGGAGGCATGGGACGTAGGGTGGAGAGTGTCATCCGGGTACGTGGCGGGTCCACCCGGTACTGATTATTCTTACTGAAGACGTACTCTAGTGTCTTCGAAGAACATTTTTATGTGACAATATCAATGTTAACGCTCTTTCTGTGACTTGTCCATCCAAACTTTAGAGGGCTGTGTTTCATGGTAAAAACAGTACTTGTGATAACATGATGTAATCTCTATTAAATTACAATCACAGCTAGCCATTGTTGCGTTTTAGTCTTGCCAGATGATTGTTCTTTCAGATAGCATTAGCATTTTCGAGTATTTCAGGGCTATTGCGGATTATACATGCTTTTGCCATACGGCTTTGTGAAAATATCAGGGGGTGCTTAACTTTTTTCTTTGTGTATAGATTGCAGCTCAGCCTACAAGTTGCAATGTGTAATCCATTTTCTTACCCTTTCGTAATATTTACCCGAAGATTTATCTCATCTTATACCCCAGTACGAGCGTTCGAAATATCAATAACGAGGTTTCTAACCTCATTAACCTACTGTCGAAAAGGGTCGGAAAGGCATGGGGTGGAGTAAGGGCCTTAAGAGGGGGCTGACACAGTAATACTCAGGTATAAGATGAGACGACCAGGAATACTAGGAAGTCATAAAAAATATCGAATGTGGACACAATAATTACAACGTTTATCATTTAGTTTCACTGATTCGGCATTTCTTTTATCATATAAATAATACCCAAAAAATTAAAAGGGATGCATTTTATTTTCAAAGTTGCTACTATAGACAACCTCAATCACCGTAACTGCAGCATCTAACAACACTGTACCCCCACAGCAGTTACTACTACCATTACCAATACTACTGCTAGAACAATGCTACCGACACTGGGTATGCTTAGATGCAGCGGCGCTGTGTTAGTATACAGGCAGGCGCACACGCATCGCGGTATACAGTCGTAATTGGTAATGCACATACACGAGCAAAAATAAGGTATACAGTTATAGGGGCCCTTACATATATATAATGTACCTACCTACCTACAATCATACATTCATACATACTTACAAACTTACATACGCGTGCGCATATAACACACTTTTCTCAGATATGATATATTGGCATATGTAACATATGTATATAGTATATATAGTGTCATAAGTACATATGTATATGTATATAAATATATATACACACATGCTCTTGTATATATATTACGTGTGTGTGTATTTTCCTTTCTACCATTGCATCATCCTGATCAGATCAGCCTCATTTGGCAATTACCTGGATTTCACAGACTAAGATGTGGGTTTCAAAGCCATCGACTATTCACCCAACACAGCCATAAGAGATCTCTGTCACAATTTCATTGTTTACCTCCCATCCACAGTTCACGCCCCAACAGGGAGACGTGCTCAACGAGTGCGCCTCAATAAAGGGACGCAATCTCTGCCTAGATGCCGGGCGAATTTATTTTCGTAATTCCTCCGAGAGATTATTTGGAAAATAACGTAAATTATATGGCTTGGGCAAAAGGCTGATAGGCGTTTAGAGGGTTAACAACGCGAGGAGGTCAGACCACGACCAAGTCACTGCGGACAGCGCCCCGAACTCTATTTACATCCACTGAATTAAAAAGAAGTTACAGGACGGGGATAATGCTACTTTCAGCGTACAGCAAAACGAGACACCACACACAGCGATCCAGCAGTTGCCCAGCCCCAAGCACGATGTCTGCATCGTAGGGTTGGAGGTAACCTTTTTCTGCATGTGGCATGACCTTGTAGTCAGCCAAGGAAAGTGGTTACAATATTTTGCAATTTTTTTTTAATAAATTTTGCCAAACTAAAAATTTCCTTCATATTAGAGCTAGTAAAAAGGTATTGGATGTTTAACTTATTTGGGTGTTGTCGGTAGTAGGACTTTATATATTGTTTGCGCAGGTCTTTTACTTCTTTGCAAACAAGAATATAGTGATATTCATCCCCTACGTCCATTCCACACAATGTACACTTTCTGTCGGATATTTCTACCGACGTCCAACTACCAGTTTGTGAGGAAGTTGGTTTCACAAATGGAATTGAATCATTCTTCCATGATTTTGAAGTAACTCTGTGATAAATTACACAATATGTGATAAAAAGAATCTCACGATTTGATATGAAGTTCCGAACTTCGTTCACAAAAATCGACATTCATGAGACTCGATCAGACTCAGATCGATTTTAGGAAATGAGGTTAGGAAATTTTATATCAAATGGATATTATACCTTTTCTCTTTGTCGGTTCTCACATACGTTTTTCTTTTTTTTTTTTTTAGTTTTTCGGGGTGGCGGGGTTGGGGGTGCAGACTGATCAGCTGGACTGACATTAAGACGTCACAAACTGCCCAATGAAGCCACAACACATATGGAAACTACCGATGTAGTTATAAAAGAAAGCACATGAACAGACTCTGTAGATTCTCTACTGTATTCCCACGCCATGTTCCGACTAAGTAGTTTTCCGGCCGTAGATACAGTCGAGGATCGGTGAGACAAACCCCACCACGAAAAGATTCGTCGGAAAATTTCCTAGGTCTGCAGTTTTGGCGTATAGGCATGCATAACGTTGAAATGGACGGACGTAATTGCTAGTTTCGAGTTGGAAAATGAGACGATTCCAAATTTTACAGACAACCAATTTTTAAAAAAGTTCCCATGTTGGTCGAGGATAAACCATCACTTAACGCGAGTGAAGACCATAAAAGTTTTGACAAAAATTAAGAATTCAGCGTGTAACATGGCTGAAAATTTTCATCATTGGAATAGTTTTACAGGATGGTTAACTCCTTTTAATGTCCTAAAGCTGTCGGTAAATTTAACATTAAGGGTATGGGAATTTCATATAAAAATTGAAATTTCGAAATGTTAGCGATTTTGTCTCATCGATGTGCACATTATTTCACAAACTTTAGGCATTTTCCTGTAGTGTAGTATAAAATACGGAAGCTGACATTTTACAATTTTTACCCCATCAGTTTGAACATTTGATTATTTTTCTCCGTTGAAACCCTTTAAAAAAAGAGAAAACTGCGTTTTTACCATCATTTGATGTTCTGTAACATTTTTTGTTCATTTGTCAACAGTGAGCGCATCGTGATATATAATCACACACACACTGTTCTTTCCATTAACATAAAAGTCGAGAAGGTGAGATTTGGTAACTTTTTTCCGTAGAGCAGAAAAAAAAGCTTGCAAATGATCGTAAAAACACATTTGCTATACAAAAAAAAACAAAGTGAACACTTAGTTATTGTTGGAAACTGTGATAATGACCAATTATCTGTGAATTAGCTTGTCAAAAAACAAGTTTCCTTTTTTAACTTTTCATAATCTAAAACAACAGACTGCTCACAGAACTGCCTGTTGTTTTCATTTATTAAAAGCAACAAACGGAAACTTGGCTTTACTTTCTACTCTTGTCAAAGTCTTTTTAAACAAGAACTTGCTTCTTAATTTGACCCTCCTAGTTCGACCAATATTTTCAAGGAAGATAACTTTTATCGAAAATCGATATAAGTCAGGAGTACTTATAGCTACTTTCTGTCGGACATTCTAGCTTCACCATAAAAAACTACATACGCCATTGATAGCTTCCATTCTTCCAGGTTCAAGTTCCTTACCACTGACATGTACCTATGCTCCCTTTTCATTGTGTACGCGTTTTGAAAATGTTTTAAATGTCTCACAGTTCGTTAATTTGCCGTCAACCCTTTACCTAACATGAAAAGCAGACGACACTTTTAAAAAAAATCTTGAATAAAAAAAATCTAAAAAAACACAGGTTATGACACCTCATTGGAACGAGCTCGCCGAGCTCGTTCCAATGAGATGTCATAACCTATGTTTTTGAGACAAAAAATAAAAAAATAATGAAAATTAATTGGCGATTTTTTTAGAATAGCGCTGGTCGGTTTTTTCCGTAACGTTGGGTAAAGGGTTAAGGAATGTGAGCGCATGACGTTTTTTATGTCTTTTTTAATATTTTATCTGAAAGATCCACCAGCTGCCTGTTCGGGTGGTTTTACTGCAGAATCGACGCAATGCAGTTGCCGACCCATAACTGTCACTTGACAAATCCAAAAATACTAACAAGTTGTTCGAGTGCCTTTACTTTTTCTGAAGTTTCAGTCTGTCATCTTGCTGGACTGCAAAAAGGGGCCTCAGTTTTGAAAGAGGCACACCTGTACATGAAACGACGAATGACACTATAAAATCTGCAGAATAGGGTTTCCATTCAGGCAATAACTCACAATTTTAGGATAAAGACAAAGAAAGCTCAAGCAATGTTTCAGCCAGTGGACCTCCGGGATCAATTTAGAAGTCCACTGTCAGGAACGTTGCTTGTGCTCCTTATGCTTTTACCCAAGGTGGGGTTACTGCCTGGGTGAACACTAAACTCCGCAGATGTTTTGGTCAAAATCCACCCTGCAAGTACTTACGATACTCTTGGTATATGATGTGCGAATCTATCCGTTGTTGGTGAGCAAATGGGTGAGCAGGAAGGTACGTCAAACCGCGATGCATGATGGGTTTAACATGTGTTATTTTGGTAGCCCACGCGTGCGGCCAGGTTGTGATCCCATTGCCATGGTGGTGGCGGGTGGTGTCAGTGCATGTGCGTAGCGCGTGTTGTCAGAGCGACACGTATTTCCGCCGCCCTTTTGATGATGAAAGCCACAATGTGGAATTTCCGGGGCGGCCCATGGTTGCCATCGATACGAATGGGCTCGGATGGAATAGGGCTGTGATCTTGGGATGTGTTCAGTTCAACGGGAGTAATTCCACGGGCTGGTATTCTGCCTGAACCCTTTCTTTCTGCTCCTGCACGGATTTCAGAGTTTGTGAAACAGCCAGGTTGAATTTATACGGTGGCATCTGATTGTTATGTTTAACAACGTGTTGTGAAGTAAACTCGTTCGCATGATCTACGGGTGTGCTCGGCGATCAGGAGTATTTCTACTGGATCAGGTTTTCTCATAATTCTCATTTCTAGTTGCTCTGATTCAAACAGCCCATTTCCAACATTCTTCTGCCTACCCCTTATTCCATTATTCTGCCAGGCACTGGTCTCTTTAAATAATAATTCTGATTGCCGCTGACAACCGTACCGTCGACTGAATCAATCAAACAATTGAATTGTAGAACATGAACCTCAGTCAGGTTTAATATTTCACCCCCGTCCTACTTTCCACCGTGCCCTACACTTAAATCCCTTGAAAAAGTGTATACCAGTGTGACCATATCACATTCGAATTTTGCCCAGTCCCTGTGTCTAATAACCCCCAATCGCTGTCTCAATGTAAGTCTGTATTTGACGATAAACTGGGGCCCTCTTGTTCAAGAAAGATAACAGTATGGTCAGAGATATAGCCAAGGTGAAAGATCAAATCTGAGTGGTTATCAGTTTTATATTCCCCAACCCTATTGGTCGCTCGGTGCAGTCGATGATAGTAAGTGGTGTCCAAAAAGTGACGAATCAGACCAGTACTAGATTACAAGATTGAAGAAAATGTGGACTAGGCAATAGGCTGTCAGAAATAGGCAGACAAGATCGCGGTAAGATATAAACAAAGAATTAGGGAGAGTGTTGATCTTGGAATGGAGGTTACACATGGCATGCAGAGACGTAGATCTTGAGAAAATTCGATCTATTAAAAATACTCCTTTTCAAACGAAAATGCACCTTGAATACGTAAACAGGTCCACGACACAACATTCTTTATACACGTCACAGTAACCCTCCCCCTTGTCGCGAATGTAATTGTAAAGTATATTAACCATAACCGTGGTTTCATATCCTGACAAAAAATGTAAAATTATGAAAGAATCTGATAACTGGACAGTTAGGCCCATTCGATTTTGGTCGGGGGATACTCCGACTTTCTCCAATCGTAAAACTGTCCGACACGATGTGACCCGGGCTATTGAAAGTGTCAATAAACCCCAATAAACAAACATATATAATAGCCAAAGAAACATTATAACGGAATAAGTTAGTGTGCTAAAAATGTTAACCCTTTACCCAACGCAGACGATATCAAAATTTTTTATTTTAAATATCATTTTTAAAAATTTTCGAAAAATTTCAACAAAACCATATCATGTGACCCCTCGTTGGAACGAGCTCGACGAGCTCGTTCCAACGAGGAGTCACATGATATGGTTTTGTTGACATTTTTTGAAAAATAATATTTTTTCAACTGCTGGATTTGCATATTACGCGGGCGGATGCGGGCGATTCGTCGGGTAAAGGGTTAAAGTCAACCTTCTCATAAAAGGGAAATAACTCTGTCAAACATTGTTGAAATCTTTTGAAAAATTTTGAATATTGAACAAGAGATGGATATTCATATCAGACACATACCGTCCAAGTTTTATGAAAATCCGATCTTATCTGTTTGATATCGTACAAAAAAGTAAACTGGACGATTGACATTTGACAAACGGTGGTGTCTGACGAACCCAACATCTGCTCAAAAACAAGAGAAATGCACGTCAATTATCCATACCTATTTCAAGAATTCAAGCACAGAAGAGTCGGGGTATTGACAAACAATTTGAACGATACCAGAAAGGCCAAAAGCATGAAGGCTCACCAAAAGGGCATAACTCAAGAATAAACGAAACTGCCAAATATCAAACCACCTACGAAAAGTTGCCAGATTGTGTAACATTATAGTAACTGAATGCGCTTTTGTTTTAACCCTTTACCTAACATGAAAAGCAGACGACACTTGCAAACAAAATTCTTGAATAACTAATTTTTTCATTTTTTTGTCTCAAAAACATAGGTTATGAGACAAAAAATGAAAATATTTTGAAAATTAATTGGCGATTTTTGATAATAGCGTTGGCCGGTTTTGGCCGTTACGTTGGGTAAAGGGTTAACCCTCAGCACACATATGTCGAAACACCATAAATTCAAGCCGCAGTTTATTCCCACAATGCAAATAGGAATTCAGTCAATTCAGTTTTCAATGGCATGGTGGGGGTTCGAAGCCACGCCGAGAATTTCCTTTGGCACCATTCGCCTAGCGAAACTATCCCGAACCACGCACATCACTCGGCCACCGACAGACCCCATAAAGGGAATGCTAGTTAACCAAGTATATACGAGGCCAATAAAGAACACACGGAATACTCAATCATTTAATTATTCATCAGATAGTTGCGTCTAAGTACTTAATTCTAAGAACTGCACCTCAGAAGAAATCAGCGGCACTTGTCTTTTTCAAATTTCCCGGATGCCATAGAATTAAGAAAGGACGCTGGTTTTGTTTATAATGGCATGGCGGGGTTTGAACCCACGCCGAGAGAGTTTCCTTCGGCACCAACCGTCTAGAGAAACTATACTGAACCACGCACACCACTCGACCACCGATAGACCCCATAAAGGGAATGCTAATTAACCAAGAATATACGAGGCCAGTACAGAACACACGGAATACTCAATTATTTAATTATTCATCAGATAGTTGCATCTAAGTACTTGGGCGCGCGGTGGCTCAGTAGGTAGAGGTGCAGGCTGCAAGCCGAGAGGTCATCGGTTCGAATCCCACCTGCGGCAACCGCGTTGTGTCCTTGGCCAAGACATTTCATCTCCATTGCCCGCGTGGGGGCACGGTGGCGTTGTGTACTAAGGCGTACTGCACGTCCATGGTGCTCTTGTCTTCAACCAATGCTAACCCTGCTTGTGTGGAGTTAGTATGTTGGGGAGCTGACAGTTGATCACCGTTGCTCGGTGGTTCTCTCCGGGTACTCCGGCTTCCTCCACCCGTAAAACTGTCACGGTCATGATTAGCCATTGTGCATAAATATGTGACCTTAAACACCAATAAGTAAATCTAAGTACTTAATTCTATGGAACGCGCTCGACGTGAAATACAATAAAACAATACTGCCTTTTCGTTAGATTAATTACGTACGATAATTAAGATGAAGTTTTGGCATCAAAAGGAGCAAATCTCTCTCAGAAATTCTTGAAATCTATTGCATATTGAATTGCCACTAGAACAAGAAATTCATATTTAAAACACGGCTGCTATATTTCATAAAAAATCTCATCGAAACTGATTGAATTATTGTGCTGAGTTAAAGTCCACAATTTCGAGTAAAAGGAACATAACTATCAAAAAACATTTGAAATATATTGGACAACAGACTTGAACTAGACCTTTCTATCAGATATTTACCTATGCTAATGGTGTCATTGTGGTAAGAAGAAGGTAACACGAAAAGTCGGGGTAGTGATCGAGATGAAATTTTTGTTGGAAAAGGGAAATATTTCTGTCAAATACCATTGAAATCTAGTTGCTATTAAACCTTTACCTAACACGAAAAGAAGACGACAGTTGTAAACAAAATTCTTGAATAACTAATGTTTTTTTTATTTTTTGTCTCAAAAACACAGGTTATGACCCATCGTTGGAACGAGCTCGTTCCAACGAGGGATCATAACCTATGCTTTTGAGACAAAAAATGAAAAATATAATGAAAATTAACTGGCGATTTTTGAGAATAGCGCTAGCCGGTTTTTGACCGTTACGTTGGGTAAAGGGTTAAGCACGATTGAAAATTTTTATCAACATTTGATCATAATATATTGCGTTGTTTTTGATGTAAATGTTCAGCCTAAGTATTTTCACAAGGAGTGGCATAACTCTCACAAAACTGTTGAAATGAATTCGACGTCGAATTTGAGCTTGATGTTCATACACCAAGTTTCGTAACAACTGAAATCGAATTGTCGCGCTAAAGGAGTAATTCGGACAAACGGACAACCTTATTTGTATATAACCTATCTTCGTCAGAGGATGTCATCGTACAGCGGATGCGGAGAGTTTGAGGCGACGGGTAAAACGAGGAAAACGAATGAACTTGATACAAGAGGGCGACTGTTACGACCCATAATGTAATACTACCCGTAATGTAATACCTACCCATAATGTAATACCTACCCATAATGTAATACAAAAATGCCCGTAATGTAATACGTACCCATAATGTAATAAAAAACGACCCATAATGTAATAAATGGAATAACGTGTAATAAATGTTAGGCGCCCATAATGTAATAAAATTCACAAAAAATTAGATACAAATTACACCCATCCAGGCCCGTAATGTAATAAAATTCTAAGCTTGATTTTTGTTTTTTCTCTTTACTCCAGCAGTGCATTCGGCTACTTATGACACATCCTACGCCTCCGTCAATGCTGCCAATGGCCCCTATGCCGTACACAGCCAACATGTATGGGTGTGTTGGGATTACGATGGAGAGTATTCCGGGACCTGGGGCGGGTATACTCTGCTCTGAGTGACATGCATTATCCCTCTTCTATTTGTACCACCCACGCAAACGACTTCCTCGATAGACTCTACCGCCCTGCCACAACCATATTGGTCTACCTTACCAGACATTCAATAATTTCGATTCCAGGATGGTCATTTATAACTGCAACCATCATATTCGACCGGCTGTTCACTTGCACAAAAACAATGTGGTATCAGGTTCCTGCTGTTAATAAATGCAAGTAACTCCGACCAAAGTTGCTGGGGCA
Organism: Pictodentalium vernedei; assembly: GCA_031216915.1. NCBI lineage: Eukaryota > Metazoa > Mollusca > Scaphopoda > Dentaliida > Dentaliidae > Pictodentalium > Pictodentalium vernedei. The sequence continues at coordinate 322,437,543 of CM062294.1, forward strand.
GAGAGTGGAGTGGGGTGCGATGGGGTTTGGGTGCACAATGACCGGATAGTGGGGAGGGGATACAAGGAAAAGATAGAACAGAAGCAAGACATTGAGTCAAGCGGCGCAGAGGAATATCGGGAGGCGTTATGGTGAGTGTACTGGTATTGGGATAGGGGAGATCCCGTAGCTCGATGGGATTTGGATTAGGCTACTTTGCTCCAAATTAAGCGTACTATCTATCCTCTGTCTCTCCACTTTTCACTACTTGAACAAATTAGTCATTTCCTTGTACTGTACTACTATAAGTTCATGTCGCACCCACCGCACCTGGAAACCAATGAGCCCGATCCCAGGATGACACTTAATAAAGACCACATCATATTCCCGATCCTGTGATCACATGTGTCAAGTAATATTATCAGTCCACCACACGGACTACCACTTAAACCACCTACAGTTCTTGACAGTTCCTGACGGTTGGCAGGAACTTCCTGCCAACCGCCTACTCTATCACATCGACTATTCGCGTGTTCATCTCCGCTATTGTGTCATCTTCTCCTAAGGTACACTCAAACCACATACGTAGCTAGACAGAGGAGTAGCATGGACCTATCCGTTTGACCGTGTGGTGTGACCTTGACCATCAACCCGGTGACCTTGAGCCTGTATATCGGCTCCGGCTGGGCCGATTTTCATGAAACTTGGTGTGTGGTTCGGGCGCCCAACAATTTCGCCACACGCGATGCCCGTCATGTGTGACCTTGATATTCACACAGTTGACCTTGAACTTGTATCTCGGCTCATGCTGGGCCGATTTTCGTGAAACTTGGTATGTGGGAGTAGTTCGGGGCGCTCAGTTTAGTGAAGAACCGTGTGTGATCACCCCCACCCCACCCCAAACCCAACGTCCACCCACCCCACCCCACCACGGGGTATTACCCACCATTAGTGTACCCGTTTCACTGGGTAGTTTAGTGAAGAACCATGTATGATAATAACCTCCACCACACCCACCCCACCCCACCCCAATTAAGAGACTGGTTGGGGATAGGGGATCAGTCACACCAGGTTTAATGGTCGTGGGTCTCAAGGTACTCCGGAATATCACTCCCCACCCCACCGCAACACGTTGCGCCCCACCCTCGGGATATCAATCCCCTTAGGTCACTCCTTTGGGGTAGGGGATTGTTCGTACCAAGTTTGGTGCTGCTGAGTGTAACGTTGTAAGAGTAGTTAGAGAACAACCCGGGGCATCACCCCATCCACACCCCATAGGAGGCGACCCCTGGGTACATGAATCCTCTTAGAACACCCGCCGAGGATAGGTGATTGTTCATACAAAGTTTCATGTTGCTATGTGTAACGATGTAGTAGTAGTGAGCGACCAGACACACTTCACTAAACTACCGAGTGAACGGTCCTTCACTAAACTACCGAGTGAAACGGGTACACTAATGGGGTATTGTTTCCGGGGTGGGGTGGGGTGGGGTGGGGTGGGGTGTGGTGGGGTGGGGTCTGCTTGGGGTGGGTGATCACACACGGTTCTTCACTAAACTACCCAATGACCCTTATGAAAAAGTACCATGGTACTACCATGGTATACCATGGAACTACCATGGTAATACCATGGTAAGCCTGGGACTAACATGGTACAGCCTGGTACTACCATGGTACAATTCATATGTACCAAGGCACCACAATGGTACTACCATGGTACAAAATGGATGTACAACCACACAATGTTCACATATCAGGGTGCGATCCATGGTAGTAACATGGTACAGGTACCATGGTAAACAATGTGGAGTACCATGGTACTTGTACCATGGTAAAAGTACTCTGGTATTATAAGTACCGTGGTATTGGTATCATGGTAGTGCCATGGTACAGGTACCATGGTAAAAGATGGGAGTACAAGTACCCTGGTATAAGTACCCTGGTACAAGTACCGCGGTATTAGTATCATGGTAGCACCATGGTACACGTACCATGGTAAAAGATGGTACAAGTATTCTGATATAAGTAACATGGCACTGGTATCATGGTAGTACCATGATACATGTACCATGGTAGTAACATGGTACTCAGTGGTTAGAGTAATGTGTTCGCGACCAAGTCGTCTCAGGTTCGATCCCCATGCGGGGATCGAAACTGTGACAGCGAGATCTCGAGTGCACAGAGTTGTGTTCATGCCCCCCGGTGGGAGCCGGAGTACCCGGGCAGAACCAACGAGAAGCGGCAAGTCACTTTCAATTGTCCATTGTGACAATCCCAAAGATGCATGGTTAGCACTGGTTGAAGTCATGTGTACCTTCAGCCTTTGGCACGTATTAGAACACGGCGCCACCATTCTTCCAGGCGGCATACGCAGTGAAAAGCCTTGTTCAGGACACATTTGACCGGGGATTGATGTCGGGACTGTAGCATCTCGGAAATGACGCCCAAATCACTTAGATAACCGGCCCCCGGTGGTACACCCCTTACAAAAATGTACCATGGTTTTACCATGGTATAATGTACCACGGTATTTTGGCACCTGGTACAACCATGGTACCTGTACCATGGTAGTACCATGATGTTACTATGGTAATACCAGGGTAGTACCAAGACCGAAATAAAGTGGTACTTTTACCATACTTGTACCATGGTGTAACCTGGTACAGAGTACCATGGTAAAAACCGTGGTGCCATACATATGTGCCATGGTACTGCCATGATACCAGTACCACGGTACTTATACCACGATACTTGTACCATGGTACAAGTACCATGGTATCCCACATCGTTTACCATGGTACCTGTACTATGTTACTAAATGATGAGGAGTACCATGATACAAGTATCCTGGTATAAGTAACATGGTACCAGTATCATGTTACTTATACCAGGGTACTTGTATCATGGTACTCCTCATCATTTACCATGGTACATGTACCATGTTACTACCATGGTACCTGTACCATGGCACTACCATGATACCAGTACCATGTTACTTATACCAGGATACTTGTAGCATCTTTTGTGATGTGATCGTTATTAAGTGTCATCCTGGGATCGGGCTCATTGGTTTCCAGGTGCGGTGGGTGCGACATGAACTTATAGTAGTACAGTACAGGGAATAACTAATTTGTTCAGGTAGTGAAAATTGGAGAGACATATTATAGATCGTACGCTTAATTTGGAGCAAAGTAGCCTAATTCAAATCCCATCAAGCTATAGGATATCTCCTATCCCAATACCAGTACACTAACCATATCTCCTCCCTATATTCCTCTGCGCCGCTTGACTCAACGTCTTGCTTCTGTTCTATCTTTTCCTTGTATCCCACACTACCCCCCCCCCCCCCATCCGGTCATTGTGCACCCAAACCCCGCCGCACCCCACTCCACCCTCTGCCCCAGCAACTTTGGTCAGAGTTACTTGCATTTATTAACAGCAGGAACCTGCTATCCACATTGCTTTTGTGCAAGTGAACAGCCAGTCGAATATGATGATTGCAGTTATAAATGACCATCCTGGAATCGAAATTATTGAATGTCTGGTAAGGTAGACCAATATGGTTGTGGCAGGGCAGTAGAGGCTATCGAGGAAGTCGTTTGCGTGGGTGGTACAAATAGAAGAGGGATAATGCCTGTCACTCAGAGCAGAGTATACCCGCTCCAGGTCCCGGAATACTCTCCATCGTAATCCCAACACACCCATACATGTTGGCTGTGTACGGCATAGGGGCCATTGGCAGCATTGACGGAGGCGTAGGATGTGTCATAAGTAGCCGGTTGAACTGCTGGAGTAAAGAGAAAAAACAAAAATCAAGCTTAGAATTTTATTACATTACGGGCCTGGATGAATGTAATTTGTATCTAAATTTTTGTGAATTTTATTACATTATGGGCGCCTAACATTTATTACACGTTATTACATTTATTACATTATGGGTCTTTTTTATTACATTACGGGTACGTATTGCATTACGGGCATTGTTTTGTATTACATTATGGGTAGGTATTACATTATGGGCATTTATTACATTATGGGTCGTAACAGGCGACGTTTGATATTGTTCTGGCATTTAAGATGAATTTCATTTGTTATAAGTGCTATTGCAAAGAAGTTAACTCTTTGCCAAACACGAAGTGAGGACGACACTCCAACAAATTTCTTGAATAAATATTTTTTTTATTTTTAGGTCAAAAACACAGGTTATGCACCCTCATTGCAACAAACTCAGCGAGATCATTCAAGTCAGGGTTCATAAGCTGTGTTTTTGAGACAAAAAATGAAAAAATAATGAAAACTGAATGGTGATTTTTGTGAATAGCACTGGCCAATTTTGACCGTTACGTCGAGTAGAGGGTTAAAGAGTGGCCAATGCATACGCGGTCCTTTCAGATAGTTATTTCGAATAAATTTGAAAACAACCAGTTTACTCACGGTCAAAAGTAACACACCTTGCCTTTAGTTGCGACAGACTTGTAAATGTAATTGGATATGGTGTTCTTGTGAGACATGAAAAGGACCGTGAATATCAAATTTTTAAACAAAGCCTTACAAAACACATTCTTGGAGAAATTAAAGGTAAAACTAATCAGCAGTGTGTTGTGAATTGTCAAATAGTGTACTAAAAATGGCAAAATGAAAACTTTTACTGTGTTGTGAACTGTTTTTTCTGTTCATTTTAGTCATTTTGGCAGATAAATTTCCATACATATCAACAGGATTATACTGAGGATTATCAATATCCAGTGTCAGTTTTCGCCAGTGACGAGGGAGTTACTCAGAGTGAGTCGGGGGTCCCTGTAGTTGTAGCATTATGTTCTGTGTAGCTTTGTGGAATCAGATAATGGAAATCTACCAGTTTTATTTATTTATTTATTTTATTTACTTTTATTTATTTTTATTTATTTATTTATTTATTTATTTATTTATTTTTATTTATTCATTTTTATTATTTATTTTTATTTATTTTATTTACTTTATTTATTTATTTATTTTATTTATTTTTTCGTTTATTTTATTTATTTTTTTTTTTTTATTTATTTATTTAATTTATTTATTTATTTATTTATTTATTTATTTATTTATTTATTTATTAGTGCTAATACCACTGCCAGTACTATTACTAGTACTAGTGCCAGCACTAGTGCCACTACCAGTACCAGTACTAGTACCACTAACAATACTTGCACTAGTACAACAACTACCACTACTAGTACAAGTACTACTACTAGTACTACTACTGGTACAACTACCAATGCTACTACTAATACTAGTACACCTATTATTACTAGTACTAGTATCACTACGACTACCAGTGCTAGTACCAGTACCACTGTCAATACTAGTACTAGTACAACTACCACTACTGGTACTACTAGTACAAATACACCTACCACTATTACCATTACTCTGAACCAGTCCAGGGCCGTCGAGAGGGGGAGAACCGGTGTAGTGACACCAGGGCCCGTCGTTATTGGGTCCGGCCTATTTTCCCTAATTGCCTAAGAGCAGGATTCTGTTACGTGTGAGTCCTTCACTGCGCGTCAAAGTTTGACGTGCATTGAATGGCCCGCGCGTAAGAGAATCCTGCAATATCGATGTACTGCTAGCGCACGAAGTTACAAACTTTCACTTGCAGTTTTAGAAGCTTTGTGGATAAATAACTATCACAGGATTGAGATTTGCCACATAGAAAGTTAAAAACAATGTCTCACCCAGAACTAAGAGAATTAACACTTTTTTAGCAGCCAATGAGATCGATGTTCCTTTACACCGGGTAAAAGTTAACTAAAAGTCGTATAATGTCAACAATGGGGTAACCCCCGACCCCAACCCCACTCCCGTACAGGTAGACGCGTAAAGCGGGAGATGGGGGTGTGAGAGACCTTTAGTGATCCGTTAGGGCCGTTTTAAATATTATAATTGAAGACAACACGCAGGAGACACGTCCTTGAATATGATACTTCCGCACCTGTAAGTTACCTTGACAATTTATTCTGTTACCATGAAACTTGATAACTTATGCATGGGGTAAGAAGTCTCTCAAAAGCACAACATTATCATAAATAATTGGCCAACTTTGAATTTACACAAAGCCACAAATGTAGAAAGTGACATTAAACACCAGAGAATACGCACATCACATAAAAATCATAAAAATACCTTTCCTCGCCGTATTGAACCCACGGAATGACGTTTGACCAGCAAAATGCCTTTAAACGTACGATAAAATGCTTAAAAATCGATGAGATGTACCCAAACTATGATTTGAGCCACACCAAAAATGTTTCAAGTTTTGTTGAAAAATTGTTGGTTTTCATGGATGTTTATTACACTACTGGTTAAGTTTATTACACTTCTGGTTATTACACTACTGGTTGATTTGTATTACACTACTGGTTGATTATTACACAACTGGTTAATTTTTATTGCACTACTGGTTAATTAACCCTTTACCCAACGAATCGGCCGCATCCGCCCCCGTAATATGCAAATTCAGCAGTTGAAAAAATATTATTTTTCAAAAAATGATATTTAAAATAATAAATTTTGATATCGCCTGCGTTGGGTAAAGGGTTAATATTACACTACTGGTTGATTATTACACTACTGGTTGTTACACCCCTCATTGGAACGAGCTCGTTGAGCTCGCTCGAATGAGGCGCCTTAAGCTATGTTTTTGACTGTCTTTCGTGTTAGATAAAGGGTTTGAAAAAACCATTGTGATACTACCAGTAAATGCAACAGTTGTGAGCGTCGGTAGTCTCCACTATTAAGTGATAATCCTAACTTGGGTTGTTCGGCCCTCACCCCACATGTTATTCGTGTATTAGTTATTTCTCCACTCCCTCCCCTATTCTGACTTACTGTTTGCCCCATTACCAGTCACAAATGTTTTTACTCTTACTTCTCGGAATATCTATTTATTCCCACCGTATTCTACTCCACCAATCTAAAACCACGGCGTTGATTCCTGCACACGGTATGTAGTCTGTCTAATGTTTGACAACGGCCACTCTAAACCAAACTGTGGTAGGTTGAATCCTCTTCTCCCCAGCGGTAAGTTGTAGCCCCTTCTACCCAAACAACGTGGAAAGTATCTGGAGAGTTTTATTTCTCACTGAAAATGGTGGGTCATCTTCCCGACCACCGCGTTGTCCAAATGAAGTACATTTGAAAATCAATACGCAGAACACTACTAAACACGTCACCAATTCATAATTCATCGTTTGTTGATTTTGATCCTTAATTTCTCCAAGACTTATTAAAAACAAAACCAAATTTCATCAGTCTTATAGTATGTCATGATGGCCATTTTAATCTATTATTGACCATTCCCGATGGCAACTGTTCTTCTGTACATTTCTGACGGACAGTGTATAGTTCCTGAGCCATTAGGAATGGACACACCTGAACAGACAACACTATCGGAGAACAAATTCCAAAGGAGGGGTACATTATAGATTTCTTGAAAAACTAAATATCTTCATTTTTACTTTAAAAGCCGAGCTTATTTCCACATTGGATCGAGCTCAAGGGATCATAAGTTATGTTGTTTAGGCAAAAAGTGAAAAACAATAATAAAAAAAAATTTAAAAGCCATTTTTGTGAATAGCGGTGTTCTCTTTGGGTTATGTATTGGGTAACGGGTTATGAAACCTATTTTAAGAAATACAAGAGAATACATTTGCTGCAAAAACTCTTATAGTTTGGTATTATCAAGAACTATCAGCCCTCTGTTCAAAGGGAACCGTTTCGAAAAGTATCATTCCTCAGTTCAAAGAGAAATAACCGTTCTGAATATTGAATATTCAGGTGGAGTCCCTCGGGAAACGTCATCACACCAGTAAAGTCCCGTCGTCAGGTTCAGTGTCCGGTTGTCAAGGCCCGGGGTATCCTTGTAATAAAGAGAATGTTTTTACACAACCAATCAGGAACCTATAACTTAACATTTGAATAAATATACACAGACGAGGGCCATGCAAAGCTTCGGATCGAGCTGATTCGAAATATTTTGAATCGTGAAGATGTTCTCAAACTTCTACCAAATGTCTCCTCTTGAACACTTCTCCTATCATCAGGTCTCCTCCATTGGAGACCTGATGATAGAAGAAGAGTTCAAGGAGGTTCCGCTTCCGAAACTACTTTGATTCCGTTATGATATGTTCCGCTTTTTGGACTGACTTAGTTATGATTGCAAGAAGATGTGATATCTGCCACTTGTGATTCGCGGGGCCCTAATACAAACTTGAATTGAAAACTCGCTCAAGCAAGTCAGAATAACGTGGTTGTTAAGGCCGTGTGCGGAAATTACCGTGAGTAACCTAGATTTCTCTTGAATCTTTGATACAATCACAATATAAAATATTATTTTTCATACACGATCACATTTAGGAATGTTTTATAAAGTATAGAGCTGTACTAAAATGAAATTATTCTTTATTGCCAGAAAAATATCAGTCTTCCTACTGTAGTAACCAGTTAACCCCTGCACACTGATGTCAAAAAACCAAAGTATCAAGTGTCTATTTTCCCATAATGCATCTAGGAGTTTAACCATTTCAGTCTTTTGGAGCTCCGTCAACAAGACTGAATTGGTTACATTTACAGTTGAATTATGGGAAAAATCCCCGGCTTGAAATTTAGATATTTTGACACCAATGTGAAGAAAGTTAATCTGTTAGCCCCCCAGTGTACGATGATATCCTGTGTTCGCGAAGGATAACACTCAAATTCCACAATAAATCCGACATGAAGGGTTCAAAAATACGGAAACCCACACAGAGACGCAAAGAAGATAGGATCCAGAAAGAATCCGACTCCGCGAGAATACTCCTGTCAAACCGATCATGTCCCAAGAACACATCCCTACTCAATCCGAACTCATTCGTATCCATAGCAACTAAGCCATCCCAGAAATCCAACATTGTGGCCCCCATCATCCGGCATGGGCGACGAAAACACGCGTCACCCTGACGACACGTGCTGCGCACGCGCGCTAACCCCACCCAACACCATAGCAATGGCGTCACGACGTGACCGCTAACAAGAGCTACCGTAACAACACATGTGACACCCATCGAGTATTACGGCATGACGCAACTTTCTGCTCACTCATTTGCTCCCCATAAATATCGGATCATAAGTCATACATGATATACCAAAAATACCGATTTGCGAGCCAGTGTGAATCGACTCCACTATCATAGCAATTACGTGAGACAGTTTACCTGTGCACCGATTTTACAACAATCTGATCTCACACGGTCCATTTTTTACACCCTGCATGTTGCTGGAGGATATTCCTCCTCATGACAGCAAATCTCTTGCTACTTGGAAAAGAGTAATTTCGATATTTTTAATCAAATGCCTCAATAAATTGTATTAACTTTTTCCACTGACTTTTTCAATAATATTGTCTTGAATTTTTAACCCTTTATCCAACGAATCGGTCGTATCCGCCCACGTAATATGTAAATTCAGTAGTTGAAAAAATTTTATTTTTCAAAAAATTTCAACGAAACCATATCATGTGACCCCCTCGTTGGAACGAGCTCATCGAGCTCGTTCCAACAAGGGGCCACATGATATGATTTTGTTGAAATTGTTTGAAAAATTTGAAAAAATTATATTTAAAATAATAAATTTTGATGTCGTCTGCGTTGGGTAAAGGGTTAATCAAATCTAGCCATGGCGTCTTCTCAGAAACAATTAGTAGGTTTAATGAAAAATATTTTTTAAATATTCATCAATTTAATAGTTAAAACCAAGTGTGTCAGTAAGTAGAGCTTGCTTCAAATATACACATGGAAAAAAAAATTAAGAATGGGTGGAATTAATCATTAATATTTGCAAGATAATATTTCTCTGATAGGCACAACAGTACGATCTAATAGATTTAATGTAAACAATGTGAGAATCATTTATAGCATTCCCTTCACGATGACGAACATTTTGCATGTGCAATAATGCAAGGGTAGGACCTCGTGAAAACACTAATTGAGTACATGGAACATGGCAATGGGTTTGTCATACAAAGGATTTTTGACAGTAGATGTGAACTCTACAGCCCCAAGCAAGCCATTTCACCCCAAGACTCGGGTGTCAAAAATTACAGTCTTCATCAGCATAATTTCTCCATAATACAATTCGGGAATTTAAGCAATTAAATCTTGTTTGACAGAGCTCTGTCAAACTAGATATACTGGTAAAATGAAAATACTGAAATGAGAAAATAATAATTTAGAGTTGCTAGAACGCGCGGAAGTAATAAATCAAAGAGATGGCAAATAATTGGTATGAGAAATATCGGGAGATTAGTCGCCATTTCGGTTCAAATGATGACTGGTGAGAGATCACATCGCATCAACGACCGACTTCTCTTTGAAAAGACCAAACTGACCACTTTTCGTAAAGACTGGGGTCTCCTGGCACAAATTGTCCGCTCCTCTGAAATTCTGCTTTGGAAAGTCAATGGATCCCACGGGGGTGGGGGAGATATCAAGACGAACTATTGGGAATAGTAATCATGCTGTCAGTTATATGACGTGGAACATAACAAGCGAATATTTTTTACTACTTCACGTGGAGCAGCACGCAGGACTCTGTGTTTGGCTTAGAAGAATTGTAATCTGACCTCTTGGAGATGGGTCCATTGGTCTAATGAAAGTCGATCTCTTCCGCACGTTGGAGATGATGGTTGGCGTGCTGTGGCAACCATACACAACATATTTCCAGGGATTATTTGCCAAATTGTTCTATTCGGTGGTGGGTTGGTGAAAATAAGGGTATTGCTGTCATATGGATGTTGGGAATGATGGTTTGTGTAATGTAGCAACCATACACAACATATTTCCAGGGATTATTTGCCAAAATGTTCTATTCGGCGGTGGTTTGGTGATAATAAGGGTAATGCGATCGTATGATTACAAACTTGCCTTGGTGACTATGCAATGTAACGATAGCTATCGTTGAGAAATTTTAATTAAGTTGTAGTTCACGATTTTGACAATCATTCTTCAACTGGTAAGATGCTGAAGAGACTTCGGCCAATGTGTTTGTTTGAGGTGTTTGCCCTGTTACAATGTATGGGGATTGCCTGTAAGCACTGATCAGTAAACTGTAACAAGGCAAATATTCATACAAACAAGTTCATTTCATTTCAAATGTAGTATGAAGCACACACACTGAATATGAATACTCTCTCTGCGTTGAAGTATTTGTATTTCGAACATAAGTCCAAATATAGTCTTCAAGCAACCAGTGAACTGGTAGATTGCTGGAAGCTCATATTTGCGTTTTGTTCTGAAGTGCCGGTAACGCAACCTAAAGTCTTCGTAATCTGCTGATGTGCTTAATATTATCTTTGAAGTGAAGTTATTTAGTCTGCTTGTATTTGCCCTGATACAATTTAAGGGAGAGTGCCTATAGGCACTCTCCCAAAAATTGTAACAATGCAAAGATATATCTACAATGTTTGATAAGCAAAACATATTTAACATATTTTTGATAACCAAATATAATTTAACGCTCTACCACTTAATAAGAAGACATTTTTTCAAGGATGACAATTCAGTACCCCATCGTGTTCGTGCAGTGGCTGAGGTTTTACAAAACCAAGCTATCACCAATCTTTGATCACAAACCTATAGAATAATTATGGGACACATGTGCCGACAGAGGAGCGATCATCCTGTACAGATAGTGGCAGAGTTAGAAGGGTTTCTTTTGCACAAATAATGGCATGGAATAAAACTCTAAGATCTTGAACCAATTCGTCGGATGGTCACAAGGGATCCGTCTTTGTCACAGACCCCACGATTACACCAGGTATTGAAATGTGCATTAGATTCTTGCCGCGCTTTGTCTTTTTCTATCTTACACACACTGTTATGAGATATCGATGGTTTAATTCCATAAAATATGTCCTTTTTTGTTCTTTTATATCTGGAATAAACGTATTTTAGAACCCTTTACCTAACGTAACGGCCAGAACCGGCCAGCGCTATTTTCAAAAATCGCCAATTAATTTTCATTATTTTTTTCATTTTTTGTCTCAAAAACATAGGTTATGACCCCTCTTTGGAACGAGCTCGTTCCAACGAGGGGTCATAACTCGTCGAGCTCGTTCCAACGAGGGGTCATAACCTATGTTTTTGAGACAAAAAATTAGTTATTCAAGAATTATTTTTGCAAGTGTCGTCTGCTTTTCAGGTTAGGTAAAGGGTTAGATGTGGAGTACCAAACATAAAGACAAACTGAGACTTCTAAATTACACATGATGTTTCTTTTACGATGAGAAATATTATCCACGCTTAACATTTTCCCACGTGTATATTTGAACCAGGATCACGAAACCTTAATATCTAAAATATGGTCTCGCAGAACTAAATATTTAGTTTAGAGTGATCTGCCTTGAAATGTTGTACTCGGATATTGCATCATAGTCTAAAATAAGACTCCTAGAAAAAAACTTATTGCTTGAGAAAACTGTTAAAGCATATTATTAGGTTTTTACAACAATACTGAATATTTCACAAAAAAAGGAGATTTTCTAAGTATTTTCTGGGTCTTTAAAATTCAGTTAACTATTTGTGTATTTTTGTTGGGAATTCCCAGAAAAAACTGAGTTCAAGGACGGTACTTCACTTCCCGATACATTTTCTCTCTTATTTGTTTCATGACCCCATGTTTTGTGGCCAGAGAAAGTTGTGTGAAGGTCTGTACTTTATGTAGGTATTTAAATATTTAATTTAAAGTGATGCGATCATATTTTTCTCCACATAAGTGTTATAATGGTCGCCTATGGGAAAATATTTAGTTCTGTGAGACCATATAGATCGACAGAAAATTCCATAGTGAGCGCTAAAAATGTGAAAAAAATCAGTGTAACCCGATTGTACTTTGCGACACATCATTGTGTGATGGGCCACACACCCATCAAAACTCATGGCCCCGAAAGGGAATTTTGGTGCGATTAACTGGCAGTGTACTAACTTTTGTTTGACGATCAAAATATGTCCACATGTCTTGGCCTTGTTGCAATTTATGGGAGGGTACCAATAGGCACCCTCCCATAAATTGTAACAAGGCAAGCCCATAGAGACTAAATAATTTCACTTCAAAGATAATATGAAGCACACCCTCGGTATATGGTGCCTTTAAGTTGTATTGTCTACACTTCATAATGAAGCCCAAATATGGGCTACCAGCACTCAACCAGTTAACCATTTGGACACAGAACGCATGAATTTTAGCGCACAAGAAATTGTGATGATGGTTTAGCAGAAAGCATAATGGGAAACCAAAAGTTATGGAAGATCAGCACTGAGTTTAATCAACAGCCCCGCGCTTGTTAGATGAAGTTATTACTGAGCCTCCCAACAAATACTAAATCGCTTCATAACGAACCAGTGCTATTCACTATTAGACCGTCATTCCGGGATTCAGTGTTTAATGATTAAGGGTAAAAAGTGCGTACAATGATGCAGTCTTGGTTGGCAACATACCTTTGGGTGATGACGAACACATCTTTGAAGCAGCATGGTCCAGATCAAATAGAATCGGAAATGTGGTTTGGAACGAATGGCTCAATTTGGTAATTGACACCCACATACACCTCCACACACACACACACACACACACACACACACACACACACACACACACACACACACACACACACACACACACACACACACTGAGGATTCGATTCCCGGCGGGGAAGGGGGAGGTCAGAAACCAACATTCTAAATTCCTCCAAAACATGACTGTGTCCATCAAAAGGCCCACACACATACATCTCAACATACAGAATAGAACAGGGGATAAAGTTGATAACATTATACCGTCTCCCATCTCCGTTCCGGGGAAGAAGAGTATAAACTTTCAGCTGCTTCTACGCATTTTCATACCTGTTATAAGATCAACTGGACAGTATTTCGTCCTTCATTTTTCCATCCCTCGCCTCTTTTGAGGCTCTTAATTCATCGAGGCATCTTATTTTAACCTTCTCAAATAAAAGGCAAGATTGTCACACATCTAAAAGATGAATTAGTTCCTCGACTTCTGAAGAAAAATGCTTAATTTCCCCAAAATGATTTTCGAAAACATTCTTCAGAACCATGATACCCTGAACTCTTGATGATAAGTTTTTTTCTCCGAAGCTATCTTTCAACACTTTTCTGCACATGTCAAAGACAGAGGTAAAAATATATCACCCTTTGCAATTCCGCACCTCATTTAAAACGCCCCTATCCTACCATTAATTAACCCCATGCATACTAAAGTCGTTACACGAAAAATTCAGCATACAATTGTTTACCGTAATACAACTTGGAATTTAACCAATTCACTTTTGTTTAACAGATCTCATTGAGCTCTGCTAAACAAGACTGTATTGGCTAAATTTCTAGTTGCACTGTGCGGAAAAATCGGTTCCCGAAATTTCCTATTTTGACATTTTTGTTCAGAGGGTTAATATTCTAGCACAGCAAAGATTGTTACTCATCCAAGAAACAAATAGGTATCTTAACCCTTTACCTAACATGAAAAGCAGACGACACTTGCAAAAAAAAATCTTGAATGACTAATTTTTTTCATTTTTTGTCTCAAAAACATAGGTTATGACCCCTCGTTGGAACGAGCTCAACGAGCTCGTTCCAACGAGGGGTCATAACCTATGTTTTTGAGACAAAAAATGAAAAAATAATGAAAATTAATTGGCGATTTTCGTGGATAGCGCTGGCCGGTTTTGGCCGTTACGTTGGGTAAAGGGTTAATCTCGTTGAGAAAATTGATAATTTTTCAAAGAGAAGTTGGACGCTTGCAGGAATCTACTTCGATGGTGCGGAACCATGCACTCTTGATGACAAAGGACTTTCTCACGAGGCATCATTCATTCACTGAAGCGTTGCCTCTCGCTTCCATGTCATATAGCAACATTCTTCTTCAAAAGGTTTAACTTCCACAGCCTGAGTCACAGCCCACAGATTTCTGCCTGTCAGCAGTTGTCAATTCATTGATTGGAGGATCATGCGGGAGATCTGTTTGAAACAGTTTGAAGAAACTAAAGAGGATTTAACTCCCCTTCCATTCACTGAAGCAACTTCATTGAATTTAACCCTTCACCTGACGAATACCACTCGGCACTTGCAAAATCATATCTTGAATAACCGAATATCTTCAATTTTTGCTTCAAATACATAGCTTATACTCGTCATCGGAACGGGCTCGACGAGCTCGTTCCAATGAGGAGCATAAGCTTTGTTTTTAACGCAAAAATGAATAGTCAAATTTGAATGGTAATTTCCGAAAATAGCACTGGTTCGTTATCATCGCTAAGTTTGGCAAAGGGTTAAACTTTTTCAGCAAAAATAGCCTTACGTGAACTATTCGAGAGTTCCGCTTGACATTAAATAGTGATAAAAATTATTCACTCTCGCAGACTGTGATCCTTTGATGAAGTGACCTTGCTATCTGCTAAAGATCTAAATGAAATATTGATCGGTTTTGCAGGCTTCAAGGAATTAATCCGCATTAACACCTTGTAGCACCCGAAATCATTTTAACCAGGAGGTATTCCCATTAACAATGATGGGCCACTGAACTTCAAGCGAATGTTCAAAGTCAGCTAAGGGAGATAATCCAAATTTGCTGTGCAAATAATGTTCGCAAACGCTCTTTGTATGACAAAAATATAAAATTGCATCAGATTATGGAGCGATTAGTCCTGTATAATTTATTATACAGCTGGTGTGATGTATCACAATGCCATAGTGAACTGTTGGAAACACCACAGTCTTCTCCAAATCTCAGTTCATTGAAGAGTGACAGACAAACGAAACACTGGACCACACAACCACACGCTGCACATCATAATGATGTTTCAACGATGACAGGACCAGCGTTCTAGGATCTGCATCCATGCACATTCTTCACCGTATCAACACTACAGCCCAGTTTTGCAGTCCAGCAACACGATGAGTAAACGTTGTATAAGATTAAATGGCACGGAATGAACATATAGAGTAGACCAATCAACATTTTCGACCTGGTGTCAAAAGGTTGCAGACAGAAATAATACTTTATTTACCTAGCAGATGGACTCTTTTAGTAGACCTGTATGTCCAAGAACGAACAACAAATACACCATTCTATAGTGCAAGTAGTAAATAGGTTGCAGTGGTGGGATCAGCCGGGGTGAAACCGGCGGCCGACCCGCTGTAAAATTCTCCCAAGTTTTCTTATAAATACATTCATGCGGGTAAAATCAAGTATTTTGCGTATGTTTTCATCACTAAACTGCGTAATGACATTACGAAAAATCTTTGCTCTTTACAGGTAGATTGCTAAATTATTTTTGGTCATCAAAATTTGTTCACGTTTCTTTGTCTTGTTACAATTTATGAGAGAGTGCCCAGTGACTCCCCCCAGGCCTGAAAATAAGCAGTCTGACATTTGCAGAATGAGGTTTCCAGAGGGTGAATTTGATGATGCTATCCCATACAGTGGGCCAGTTTATTCTCTGGGTACCTCTTTCTGTTTAGTTTTGAGACCCTGATTCAGATTGAGGTTCACAGAGGGTAAAGTTTGTGATGCTACCCTGCTGTGCAGGGTAGCATCACTAAATTCACCCTCTAGGGACCTCATTTTGCAGATGACAGTCTCTTTATTTTCTAGCGTGACTCACCCATAAGTTGTGACAAGTCAAATCCACACAAACTAAATAATTTTAATTAAAAAATAATAAGAAGCACATCAGTGCAAAGCCCAAGTATGAAATTCCAGCAATCTACCAGTTATTTAACTTTTAGTCCTCAACGGTCACAATACGACTGGTGACCCCGTGTGGAAGAAAAAAATAACAGTGTGTGCAATAGAAGCTCCTTATAATAGACTACCATGTAACATCGTGGATTGTCCCCGAATACCCTGTTATATCATTTGATTTTTTGAACAACACCGTCGTGTACATGCCACTTTCCACAAGGGAAACGCAGCCTCCTCCATCTATCGATTGACCTTAGCGGCCACGGATATCGCTACGATTTCGTTCGGACAACTACCCCCACTTACATTTTGTGAACGCGCGGCTGGGATGAGATCAAATGCACCAATTCCAGCTGTGTTCGCTTCATTCAAATATCCCGAATGAGGGAAGGCTGTAACAATCGTTGAACTGCACGAAACAGTCCAAAGAGAATATTCAACCCTCTCGTGAAAACTTTATAGTAGCTTCTGGCAGCATCACTTAATCCTCTGACACTGATGTCAAACTATCAAAATTCCAAGATGCATTTATTTCCTCCAAAGGAAATTAACTAATTCAATCTCATTTGCCAGATGTCATTGAGCTCTGTCAAACAAGACTGAATTGGTTAAATTTACAGTTACATTTGGAGAACAATTTGCAGGTTGAAATCTCGTTATTTTAGCATTAGTGTGTTGGGGGTTAACTTACTAGACGATTATCACATTGGCTGAAATGTTGTTATCCCCCAAGGAATAACAATGGCATTCTCCCCTCGTTCCTCACTTACTTTGATCATCTCACACGAGTGTGATAGCAGCAGATCCGCCATTTAGCTGTTTTTACACCCATGCGTCCAGACTCTAACTCGGATCCATTCGCTTCCACGGAGGTCACTTCTTTCTCGAGGAATTTTAATGCGATTTTCCATCTACTTCGCGAAGATACTGCCCTGACTCCTCGACGCTCAGACGTTCACGATTGTTTTTTGTTCTTCTTCTCCACGGGATAGTTCTTCTGCTCTGGGCCGAATGCGTGGCTTCTTTCTTTTCGATGTTCTCACTTTCGAACGATTACCCCTTCTAGAGAAATAATCATTTTGTTTTTAAATGATTTTGGCAAAAAGTTCTGGTGCTTCAACGTTTACGAGTCTTCTGAAGGTGGCGTGCACAGAAGTGTGCCTTCAGTTTTATGACGATCGAAATCGGCAAGCCGATACAGCCTTGGCAAGTACCATCAAATTGTATATATATGGTATTACCCTCATTGGTGCATTTGTTGTTATGTATGCACAGATTTATAATTGAGTTACTGCTGGGTTTTTTTCTTTTGAGGCACACTTTTCGCCAAAATCATTTCAAAATTTAAACACCTATACCATTCTCATTAGAACACAACATCATCTTCATACTATCTCTATGTTAACCCCTGAAACAGAAAGAATTCACTTGAATAAATGGCTCACCACAAAGCTCTTACCGCGTAAGGCGGGCGTCAGTTAGAGATATTGAGTTCCTTATCGTAACTAGGGGCGGCTTGCATGCTTGTTGGTTGGACGCCAAACAGGGAGTAACTCGTTCTGTGCGAGGAAGCTTAACAAGCACAAGTAAAGTTTCAGATAAAGGACACCCGGGTTGCAAGTATCCATTAATCCTTTACCTAACCTGAAAAGCAGACGACACTTGCAAAAAAATAATTCTTGAATAACTATTTTTTTCCATTTTGTCTCAAAAACATAGGTTATGACCCCTCGTTGGAACGAGCTCGACGAGCTCGTTCCAACGAGGAGTCATAACCTATGTTTTTGAGACAAAAAATGAAAAAAATAATGAAAATTAATTGGCGATTTTTGAGAATAGCGCTGGCCGGTTTTGGCCGTTACGTTAGGTAAAGGGTTAACCATTTACCTAAATGAATTACAGATGACACTTGAAATAAACCTTTTTCCATAACTAATTTTTTTTTGTCTAAAAAACGTTGTTTATGACCCATCATTGGAAGGATCCCGAGGAATTCGTTCCAATGAGGGTCATAAGCTATGGTTTGAGACAAAAAGGAGAAAATAATAAAATTTAGATAGCGATTTTTTGTGAATAGTACTGGCCTGTTATTTAGTTACTTTAGGTGCAGCGTTAGCAGAAACGTTGCTCTTACTTTTATAGGCAGAGCAGATGTATATACAAGCATTATTGGTTTCTTCAAAGAACCCTTTTAGGGTTATATTCATAGATTAGAAGTTGGAGTGACCGCCTTTCCTTTATTGAAGATAGAAGTGAAGCCTTGGAAAAGGGAATTTACTGTTCATGGGTCACCAGATAGATACTCGGGTGGTACATCAACTGTAAATTTGCTTACTGGCTCCTAGATTTTTCACTTTTCGAGGAGGTTCGAATGGGCGGGTGTTCCTCTAAACACAAAATGTCCACACGTGTGCCGCGATTTTGATGAGTCATCCCTTTTCCATAAACTGTGTTGGAGAATAATATTGTTCAGAAACTAATTTTGTCCCTTATTAACAGTTTACAAGAGAGGGACAACTGTTCCCAGCAAATAAACTGCAACCAAATACACATATTTAGAAAGTTGTTCTAATGAACTGAGAAGATAATACAATTTGAAAAGCCTAACAAATAGACAACGCGCAAATAGCATCATTAGTACCTTCTCTAGTTAGAATGAAATGAGGCAAGAGTTTTAGACTGCCAAAGACCATAACTCTCGAATGATCTGATAACTTAATGCACATCAGCTCGCTACACTTTTAATGTATTCCAAATTTGGTCGAAATCCACTGAGATCTATCGGATGAAGGAAGAGACTTGCAACGAGAAAGTTTTAACCCTTTACCCAACGCAGACGATATCAAAATTTTATTATTTTAAATATCATTTTTTCAAAGTTTTCAAAAAAATTTCAACAAAACCATATCATGTGACCCCTCGTTGGAACGAGCTCGACGAGCTCGTTCCAACGAGGGGTCACATGATATGGTTTGTTGAAATTTTTTGAAAAATAATATTTTTTCAACTGCTGAATTTGCATATTACGCGGGCGGATGCGGCCGATTCGTTGGGTAAAGTGTTAAACTAAGTCTCAAGCTCCATACTTATTCAAAACATTGTCGGGCTGCAAAACAACAGAGACGAGACGACAGAATTTTATACCAAGTGTCAAGGGCCATAATTCTTGAATTCTCCGGTCACGTCAGTAGGTAATAAATGCGGATTCCAGACCACCCTGTACATGTACCGTACACGTACACGTACATGTACGTGTACCCTCGTAGGATTCACTGTTAAATCGCGTGCACGTATACAAAAATGTCATTTTTTCATGGTGGTCTGGAATCCGCAATTGTTTTTGAGGCTCACAGATCGCACTTTTCACGTTCAAAACACCCGTTGGCGAACGCGTAGATTCCACACGCCGTTCAAAAAGTGAAAAATGTACGAAATTGTACATGTACATTTTCTTAAAAAATTTTTGTCGACGTTCCCATCGCGGATTAGACCATCGATCCATCGTTGACGAACGTGAGCAAAAAACGCTTTGCGGATTCCAGACCAGCATCAAAAAACGGTTTGCGGATTCCAGACCAGGAAAAATCCACTATGGGATTCCCCACTTCTGACGTAAGTGGGGATACCCATAGTGGATTTTTCCAATCTTAACAGAAAAAAACTAAGTTTTTTGGGAAAATCACACTATGGGTATTCCCATTTCTGACGTAGGTGGGGATACCCATAGTGGATTTTTCCAAACTCAACAGAAAAAACCCCGAGTTTTTTGTAAAAATCCACTATGGGTATCCCCACTGTTGACGTAAGTGGGGATATCCATAGCGGATTTTTCCAAACTCAACAGAAAACGGACTTTTTTTTGGAAAATCCACTATGGGTATCCCCACTTCTGACGTAAATGGGGATATCCATAGTGGATTTTTCCAAACTTAACAGAAAAAAACTAAGTTTTTTTGGAAAATCCACTATGGGTATCCCCACTTACGTTTGAAATGGGAATACCCATAGTGGATTTTTCCAAACTCAACAGAAAAAACTAAGTTTTTTTTGAAAATCCCACGATGGGTATCTCCACTTGTACAGTATAAATAGAGCTCCTGCACGCTACAATCATCATTGGCGAAGATCCTCCAGGATCGGCCACACGAAAAAAAGGTGAGAAGAAATCTACGTGAATCCAAATGTAAAATAATAATAAATTTTATCAAAATAATGTGTATCATTACACTGAGTTACTCTGCGATGAAGCTCGTTCTGACACGTAAATATAATTATTCACGAAGGAAGTGCTGTGGATTTTGTTGTCCAGTCACTGAGGGTTGAAAGGGGCTTGTTCCCCATACCGTCCCTGCGCGCCTTCGGCGCGTTAAACCATTCCATTCGGGTGTCAGTCTACAATCATCAGTCTGTTTTTATCAAGCTGACAAGCAGGTCGAATGTCAAAGTGGCATTTACTGTATAAACTTACTGAGAACGCCATTTGTCACGCTCGAAATGTATTACAGGTTTTCATTCAAATGAGTCAATTGTCAGTTAAATGGTTTAACTGAAAAACTATTCTATGGATGAAAGCGGAAACAGTTCAAAAGATTAATTGATATGATTTAAACGCGTTTTTTGAAAGCGTTACATTACTGATATGTTACTTGTGGTTTTGCTTATTCGAGTTTTCCTTATGGTGAGGATAAGCGCAGTTGCGATTTAACACGTTCGAGAGCAAAATTCATTTAAAGAGGTTTATTTTGTAAATGTTCTTTCTCAACTGGAATCGATTTTGAGGCGAGGAAATAAAAAGTGATTGATATTATATAGGAGAGAAAAAAAAAATAAATAGTTATTTAAAAAAATAAATATCAAATCGAATAGATAATAAAAAATATGTAAATCATGAACGCTTCCCAGACTATTAGAGCAAGGTTTCTTTTAAAAATGCTGATGAGAGCCTATGCATTCTGCGTGAACGAACAACTAAGTCGCCTCTTGTTAGAACGATGCGTCGGATGTCGGGATCATCTAGACTTCGATCACGAGAATCATTCGTGTCTGATGATGGAAAGGGAAGATATGGTCGTCAAGTATTTTGAACCGGCGTTCGAACGCGTTCAATTCGATGAAGTGATCACGTTTTGGAAGAGATTAGTCTTCTGCAAGAATCGAGACAAGCCCACAGTTTCGGAAGAACTGAAATTGGCGCGTAGAAGTCCGACTTTAGAAGACAAGGGATGCATGATGAAATTATTGCTGAATGAAGCATACGTCTAAGTTTTCTCGTTGATATAAATAAGGGAGAATAGAAAATAAAAAATAAATACACATAAATTTTTTATCTAATGTTAGAAAGAAAAAAAACACAAAAATGAGAACCAGAAATAAATTGTATGCGACGTTAGATGACGACGAGGATGAGAAGCCGAACAGCGTTTTCCCAATGGCACCATTGCTAGAAGAGAAAGAAAGAGGAGAGAGGTATCGCATCAATCAAATCAGTAGAATCCAATTGTATCTGACTCGGGAGAGAGATTCTCGCCGTTCTCTCAAGAAGAAGTATTCGCATTTCCTGAAATTCGTCAACGCGGTTGACACGACACTCATCACGATTTCCATGGGTTTACACGCGGCCGGCATCAGATTGTTGTCGACTGCGGTCGGCATCTCGATCGTGTTGACCGTAGAAGGAGTGGCTCTCGCCACCGGATTGTTTAGCATGCTCGGAAACTTTTTGAGTAGGAAATTATATCTGAAGGCAAGGAAACATGAAAAGGTTCGCGTCTTGGCCGACTCCAAGATCGACATGATATCCGAAATGATCTCAATGGCGTTGAAAGACGGTAGGATATCGGATGGAGAATACTTCACGATATTGAGCGAGAAAACGAAATACGATGCCATGAATGAAGCTGTGAGAATCAAGACTCGTCAGATCATGAAGGAAGAGATGAAGGATTCTCTCATGGAAAAGGGGAGAAATGAGGCTAGGGAGGAGTTCAGTAAGATGATAGAACTCAAGAGCAGCGATTGAAAAAAAATATATATATAATAAGAACAGAATTTTTAAAAAAGAAATATTAAATTTATATATAAAATAAAAACGAAATTAATTTAAATAACTTTCAAAAAATGTATTGTGTAAAGTGTAAGAGAGTTACCGAGACGAGTAATTCTCAAGAAATACGAACTAAAAATGACAGACAGATGCTTCGCGGAATTTGCGACGTGTGTGGTTCTATGAAGACTCAATTTGTCAAAAAAAAGAACGCGAGCAAAGGTAAAGGCATCGTGAATAAAATGATCAATAATCTACCTTTCGAAATGCATCTGCCTGGTCACAGTTTCATGGGACCTGGAACGAAATTGAACAAGAGACTCAACGCTGATCTGACTCCTAAATCTTGGAGCAAACCTGTGAATAGGGTGGATGCCGCCGCGTGTGATCATGATCTATGCTACGCCGGACATCCCGACACCAAGACTCGCAACGATGTCTGCGATAAAAACATGTTCGCGACATTGAGAGGTATATCGAATCTGACCAGGAGAGAGAAGATAGAACGTTCGCTGGTTGGCAATTTGATCGGTGCGAAACGTCGATTCGGATGGGGCGTTCAAAAAAAAAGAGCACCTGAAAAGAAGAAGAAACGATTATTGACGAGCGTTTTCGAGGTGGAACGAGGGTGTCAAATATCTATTGACGGTCATCGACGTGTTTTCCAAATACAGTTGGATCAGAGCTTTGAAGAATAAATCAGGACCTTGCGTCGCCGAGGGTCTGAAGAGCGTGTTTGACTCGTCTTCTCGAAAACCGAATAAATTGTGGGTGGATAAGGGAAAGGAATTCTACAACAAGCACATTCATCGATTAGTTGACCTCTACTCAATCGAAAATGAAGAGAAAGCCAGCATGGTGGAACGTTGGAATCGAACGATGAAGGAAAAGATGCATAGATACTTCACGGCGAATTCTACCAAGAAATACATATACGCTATGAATGGTCTGGTCAAAGATTACAACAACACGCAACACAGATCATTCAAGATGACTCCCGCGGAAGCTAGCGATCCTCGAAACGAAAAACGGGTCTACGCGAATCTATATCCTGAGAGATCTAAGATCAGGAAGAAGTCTAGAACGCCGAAATTTGCGGTCGGTGATCGAGTGAGAATCTACGCTTATAAGAAGCACTTCAAAAAGGGTTATACTCCTCGATGGACCTCGGAAATCTTCGTGATAATAAAAATATTTCACACCGATCCGGTGACTTACAAAATCGAAGCTTTGGATGGAGAAGAGATCATTGGAAAGTTTTACGAACAACAATTGCAGAAGACGAAGTTTTGATAAAGAAAAAAAAAAATTTTTATTTACTCTCTTTAACATTTCTTGTTTACATATATATAGGAGAGAAAAATAATAATAAAAAATAATTAAAACTATTTTTAGAAAAAAAAGCAAGCTAATTAATAAACAAAAAAACAAAAAACCCTTCAAAAATGGCAAATATACTAGATATAGCACAAAGCATAGTGAAAGATGAAAGTATTCAAGAATATGAGGTTCACGAATATGAACCGGTAACCGGAACAAGTTTGAACAATGCGGGAGAGATAAGAATCAACGTCGAAACCCAAGATCTATTCATCCATCCTAGCGAAAGTTACATAGTGGTGCAGAGACGTCTCACCAAGGAAGATGGGAGCGACTACGCCGACGACGACACGGTTACTCTAGCCAATAATGGGATCATGCATCTATTCAGTAATATAAAATACTTGCTATCCGGACAAGAGATAGAATCTGTGTTTCATCCCGGTCAGGCCACCATGATGTTCGGACTCTTGACGTATCCGGATGATTTTTCGAAATCCAGAGGACTTAATCAGTTGTGGGTGAAAGACACCATCGGCCCTGCTAGCGCCAGCGCCGGTGCGATATTCGACTACGTCGTCAATACGTCCAGACCTAAAGGAACGTTTTCATTCAGGATACCTTTGAAACACATCTTCGGATTCGCAGACGATTACAACAAGATCATGTACGGATTCAAACACAATCTGACGTTGATTCGAAAAGCAAATGATGATGCGATAGTGAGACTCCCCGTGACTGATGCGGGTAAGAAAACTCTACACAAGATATCGTGGTTCATTCCGCACGTGGAACCTTCGATTGTGGAAAAAACGTGTCTCTACAAGATCATAGAATCCAAGAGTAAATTACCTGTGGGTTTTAGAATGAGACAGTGCGACACGGCTAGCATTCCACCCTCCACGAATCACTTTGCTTGGAGATTGATGGTGAAATCCACTTCCGAGAGACTGAGTTTCATCGTGGTTGCGTTTCAGACCGATAGGGACGGGTCTCAGGAAAAGAATACGTCGCTGTTCGATCACTGCCATTTGAGAAACATGCAAGTGTTTCTGAACGCCACGAGATATCCAGCAATTGATTACAATGCATCGTTCGACAAGAATGATTTCTGCAGTCTGTATGGCGATGCCGCTGATTTTAGAAAGAAGTCTAGACGAATTGATGAGCAATCCTAACATATCTCCCGGCGAATACAAGTCGATGTATCCCATGTTTGTATTCGACGTCAGTAAACAGAGTGAACGACTCAAGAGTAGCGTCTTAGACATTCAGATCAAGATGCAATTCGATAGGAATGTGCCGAGAAAAACCGAAGCCTTCACCCTAGTCCTGTCGGACAGAGAATTACAATTCGAATTGGATGGAAATAAGATGTCGATCATTCGATGAGAGATGGGTGTGAAAAAAATTAAAAACAAAATAAAAAAGTAATGAGTAATTATTAAAAAACAAAAAAAAAAACAAACAAAAAAATATAAGTAATGAGATCTAGAGAGATTGAACATCTTTCTAAATCTCATTACTTTTTTTTTGTTTTTAATAATCACACATTATTTTTTTTTAATTAATTATTTTCACGCGTTCACTGTTTGTTCAAAGGATCTAGTTCGATCAGTAGGCTCACCACGGAAGTGACGGCTTCGGGATTATTGGTTTTCGTAATGAAATTAATCCTGTCTCCAGCGTTCACTTTGAGAGGTGTGCCAAACGCGCTAACATTCGCGTGTTGATTCTCAGTCTTTTCAATGCTCTATCTCTTATCGCTCTCTACTCCATTCACCATGAGATTGACGACCGCTCTGTTATTCAAATCCGAGGAAGCCAGACTCAGTCGAGTGATTTCACCTCCCAATGGGATGGGATATCCCACCTGACCATGTTGTGATCCACTACCTCCATTTCCGAAAGACCACTCAGCTTTTCCCTCCTCTAATGTGCCGCTCTACTCGGCCCACACGGTGATCAATTGTCTAGCGTATTTGACTCTTTCCACCACTGAAATCAGGGTGCAGGCGTCCGTCATGTTCATTGGATCCGGTAGATTTGTGAGCGCATGTCCACCCATGTCTAGTTTACCTTCCATGATGTCGCCCTTTCTCCAGACCGAGTTGTCATCCACATACTTCCTGATGACTGCACTAGAATCGAATTCGGGATCATGATCGAGACCGAATAAATTCTCACCGTTCATGTTGATGCCACCCTCCATGGTTCCTCCAGATTGTTTGTTCAGGTAGAGATCATCCACTTGCGATTCTATGTATTCTTGTGATCATATCACAGCAGAATTTACGTTGACTGTGGTTGAGTCTGCATCCATGTCGTCGACCTTCGACAGATTCAATATCTTGTTGAATCCCGCATTCAGATCTGATTTCATTTCTCGTCTGTCAGACTTTCTCTGTTCCAGATCTACGTAGTGCTTGGTCGCCACATCCTTGGGATTCGTGGGAGTGGCCACATTCGTTATCTTGTTAGAATTGGCGTTCAATTCCGAGTGCATCGTTTTCTGAACGTATCTATTTCTCAGGTGTTTGCTGAATCTCGTGTGAGAGTCGTCTGCGTATTTCTTGGTCGTGGCATCGGTGGGATCTTTGGGATTTGCGACGTTCACCAAACGTTTAGATTTCAGAATGAGATTGTCGGTCATGGCTTTATCCACGTAATTATCTAGCATGATTCGTTTGAAATCCGCGTTCCCCCTGTCAACGTATTTTTTAGTCGCAGCATCTGCGAGATATATCGGCTCGGGAAGATTGTAGACCTTCTTATCGTTCATGTTCAAAGGTTGCTCTCGAGGTTCGTATCTCCGAACGTATCGTTCGTCCAAGTTGGCAACGTCGTAACCATCGCCGACTTCGAGTGTCTTCCTCTTCTTTTTGGGTTGACTTTCATTGTCACTTCTACCAAATTTATCGACTGGCATGTTGTTTTCATGTTTTTGTTTTAAAATATATTTCAAATGCAGTTTATTAAAAATGAATTATTTCACTTATTTTTTATTTTTCGTTTTTATTCGATTAAAATTTTTTTAATAATTTTTACCTTTATATATACTATAAAAAAATCTCTCTAATGTAAATCATTGAGAATGTCTTGAAACCAGTCTCCTTCAGACCATCTCTTGAGAACTCAAAACGCAAAACACTTGATCTGGCGATTGCACTCGTTCCGTGTTGTAACGAACCATCGATTTGTTGAAATAGTTCTTTATTTCATTCGGCGGTGAGATTCCGTAGCTGTCGAAATAATAATTCTTCTTCTTCCCGTTCTTGAACCACGCCACCCAGTGAGTGCCTTCACCCGATAAATCATCTAGATTTAAAATTCCGCATTCCGATTGTCAAGGTCTTCTCTTCGGCAAGGCATCTCTGGAAAACACACCTAGAAAATCTTTGATTTTCAAATCCTTCACCACATTCAACAGATCGATGTTGGATAGGGGTTCGTTAGGTAAGACGGCACCTTCTATGGATATCTCTATTTTCTTATTCATAAATGCGTATATTTTTTTTTTTCAATTTATTTATTTTATTATAATTCACTAAAATGACGTTATTTTTTTATTTTTATTTTTAAACTAACTCTCTCGACGTCTCTATTGACTTCCATAATCTTGAATCCGTCTAATTTCTCTTGATTTTCTGGAATCCTATCATCCTTAATCATATCTGGAATCCTATCATCCTCAATCATATCTGAAATCCTATCATCTAAAATTAGATCCAAAGTCCAATGTCCGAGTGCTAAAGTGCTTATTTTATCGTCTAACATGAATCTCTTATCATCATCAGCCGTCAGTGAAATCTTGTTGACTATTTCGGTATACAAGTCGTGATTTTCGCTTCGAATCGATTTCATAGTCTTATACACCGGACCACTTCCTAACAGACAATCTTTATAATCTCAGAAAGAGATGTTTTTCTTCACAACGCACAGTTCAACCCCTTTGCACTTTTTGATCTCTTCATCTTCTAGACGATAAGCATACAGTTTGGGTCTCAAACTCACGAATTCGACGATTTGTTTACCACCGCTCTCATCCTTAAATTTAAATAACACCTTCTTGTTGTCGTTCGATTGAATGTTGGACGGGTGATTGACGGGATAATTGCTCATGTCGAACCATGCGGCCACGTCCGGAGATATATCTCATTAGACATCTTTCATCTCTATCTCATAAACTAAACTGTCCGTGTCGGTGAACAGTAGTTTGGCTTTATCACCAAATTTTCGTTTGACATAATCGTAGTGAAACTTGTAATCAATCGCTTGCTGATATCTAAGATGATCGGTCTGAGATAATACGGTTTGTCGAACTTCAGGTGCGTCTTTTGCATGTGAACGGCCACTAGATTTTCGCCGAATATGGTTCGGTGTTTGTAATTGGGTTTCGCCACTAATTTTTTAGCTCTTTTCTCAGACGTGATGAGTCGAACGTCGGTTCTCTTCCTGATGTTTTCCATCGATTTACCGTACACGCAGTTGTTCATGAGTTTGAAGAAATCTTTTTCAAAATCGTTCTTAGCTCGAATTCTGAGATTCGTGTTGAGATCGATGTATTTTTTCATCCAAGGCTCTTCGTCGAATTGAATGACGCGATGTATGTCTACTAATTTCATCCCGTAATCAATGTATTGTTTCAAATTCTCACTGTAGACGACGTAGTTATGTTTGTTAAATAAATTGGGAATGAGTTTTTCCTCGTCTCCTTCGAACGGTTCCATTCGTTCAGGAGCCAGCGGATAATCGTTGTGTAGATCATGTAATTCTTCTGGACAGTTCAAATCGACTTCTAAAATGCAAGGATAGTCTCTCCATTTTTGCATCTCTTCTGGTTCCGTTACCCATTCGAAATTTCCAATTGGTAAAGGATGACTCATAGCCCAACCGTACAGATTACTAGCATCCCAATACTGTATGTATATATTCGACTGTTTCGAATCGAAGCCTTCTTTCATGTAGTGATTGTTAGCTTCAGAATATCTATGGGAGATCATCGACACGCCACCTCTCGCAGCCCTTTCGAACATGAGCAACATGTCCATGTTGGATAATAATTCCAATTGGACTTCGGTGGTCTTCAACAGAGCGTCCCATGCCAGACCTGGTGCGGTGAAATACCAAGCGGGATCCAGATCGTAATTTCGACGACAGACGTCTCGAAAATTTTTGAACACGTCTGCCAAGAGCAGAATGTCAGTCTTCAGATAGAGATCGTGATAATCTCTCATGGTTTTCATATCGAATGATTTCCATACGTTTTTGGCATGTTCGTAATTCTCGTCGGAAATGTCGGATTCATATAATTTTGAATAAAAATCTTCTTTTGAAGGTAGTGCGGTGTCGTCGAATCTCTTTAGATCGTTCATGTAATCGTAAGGATAGACTCCTTTCCTCAACATAACGTCTACTCGTTCTCCGAAATGTTCGCTCGTGATTTTAAATTTATCCTTGCTCATGTTATTGACTAATTTTTCCAGAGCGGTCGACATGAATTTAAAACTGTTGATGAAACGTATGCTTCTGCGAATTAATTTCGTTTTTTCGTCCAACGTCTCTCCGTCGATTACTCTTTTCTTCTCCATGACCTTCCATTTCGTGAATGAAATGTATCTTTCTTCGCTGTTCACGATGCAATTTAATTCTTCGTGGGAGGTGCCTAGATTTTTCATGAACAGATGACTGTCGTAACCCGAGAGATTGTGAAATATCACCGGATAGAAAATGGCATCTCGATATTTTAAATTACACTTGCTGTGAGCCGGACCGTGATACAGACCCGTGTAATGATCGTGGTCTCTGACCTTCTTATTTTCCTCTGAATTCTCATCGAACGATTATCTGCATATGTGACATTCGGTGGCTCTGTTATTTTCGTCCTGCTGCTCTCGCGTGATGATCATTTTCGCCGGAGTTTTGAATTTGTCGTATAACATTTGAATTTTTGATTCTAACTCTTCCACGAACCTTTGAGCCACGTCGTCATCTTCGCACTGTTTCATGTAGGTGAAGGGACCCATGTCATGTTGCGAGTCGAAAGCACATTTCACGTAAATGCAAAAGCCCAAAGGCATGTGTTTTTGATATCTTTCGACGTAACTACGAAGAGCGTCGGGTTGGCAGGAACTCATTTTCATGGTGAAGCATTTGAAATCAGCGTACACGACGAATGGTACTTTTAACCTTCTATTGCGATTTTTCAAACTTCACGATGGTGTTGGGTTTGGGCATTTCGACGGTGACACCTTGATTTTCATTGCAATATTCCTGATGTTTTGCTAACAATTTTTCGCTGTGAAACGCATTCATGTAGTTGCAACATAAACATATCTTTCCTTTATGTTTATTATTTTGTCTCGACAGTAATCGGCTCGAATTTTTAACCCAACAATAATGACGATTGTCACCATTCGAAATCAATAATAAAATAATCATCTTTTCTCTTTCGAGATACGAAGTCTGTCTGAGAGGATAGATCATTCGTTTTTCATCGTTGTATCCCAAGATGTTCACTGCTACGGTGGGATTTTGAGCCTCGAAACCGTTCGATATGTTTTAACTGCATTGGAAAAGTCACTCCTGTCCAATCGAGATTTTTAGAAGTCTCCTCGTAACGAGAAACTCTATCGGAGTGCATTTGGACAGGGTATAAAGTGGAGGTGACTGCCCATTTAAAACACTGATCATCTTTATTTCTCACGTTGATCACAGCATTTTTTTTAGCTAAGAAATACGGTAATTCCACGTAGGAAGACCCTTTCAATGAATCGTTTTTAGTTATATGAATTTCGAGTTTCAACACCTCATCGAATGTCCAATTACTACCTTCATGTTGATAATTTGCGAGAGACGTCAACATCTTGTTTTTCATCTTTTCGAAAATGTCTGATAAATCTGAACCTCGAAGTACGGGTTCGACGTTGGATCTGAAATATGCATTTTTCACGATGCTCTCGCCGGACTTCACGTCGATTTTATTCATCATGTAATGGAGTATCATCTTAATTTTTAGTCCCATGTTCATGTGTTTGTGAAACAAATCCAATACTTCTTTCTTCACCCGTTCCATGAACAATTTCGCATCGACTTTCTTGAACGAGGGAACCACGTCGAAAGTTTTGAAAACATCTTTGATCGCACTCTCTTGTCCTACAGGCTTCGATTGGAATACTTCCACGACGAGTCGTGCTATATATTCTTCTCCTTTCCCTTCGTCGATTGCTCGTCGAATTTCGCTCGATATATCTCGTTTGTCTAGATTCTGAAGTGCATCACTCGTTTTCGTTTTCGTTTTTTTTTTCTTTTGGAACTCGAAGTTCTTCAATGGCTTTTCATTTAGTCGTCTTCTCATTTTTCACAATCGATGCATTTTTTGACTGTTTAAGTTTATCCACTTCCAATCTTTCGATTTTTTTCTTTCCATCGTTTCGCAAATGATTTTTTTGATTTGGTTCTATGATTTCTGAAATGCGGAATTTTTAATATTTTACAAATCTCGTTTAACTGAGATACGGTTTTCTCATTTAAATTGTCCATTTTTTTATTTGTTTGCTCCATTTGTAAGAATATTTTTTTTCGAATTTTGTTCTTAAATAATTTGTTAAAAAGTTTTAAAATTGTTTTTATATATATATGTTTTAATTCCTTCAAAAAAATTTTTTAATGAAATTAAACAATTTTTTTATGTTCCTTAATGTGAAAAAAAAAATTTAATTAATACAAGAAAAAAAGGACGTCAAATTTAAACTTTTTATTTATATATAAATATTTTACAAAAAAATTTTTTACATTAAAGAAAATTAAAAATTAAAAAAAACTTTTATATATATATAAAGAGTAAAAAAAAAACAAACTTTTTTAACAAATTATTAAATACAAAATTTAAAATATACATTATTTGCAAGAATTCATAAAACAAAAAAAACAGATAATCGATCATGACAACAACACCTAAAAAATGCGAACTGAAATTGAAACGAGTCGAAACGTGTAAGAAATTCGGTTTTAAAATCTATAGATTACAATGACACGATTCCATCGAATTGAACGAGGTCGGGACGAAGGGCTTAGAGCACAAATACAACAAATATAACATGCCTTTGAAATTGGATGAAGCCATGCTTGATTTATTTTACGAGTACCAAAGCGATCTACAGAAAATCGTCATCACCAAAGATAGAGAATTCGACAAGGACGATTTGTCATTGTCCTATGGAAGTTACATATATCCAAAAATCTCACTCGAACTTGTGGACAAATCGGGTGGTGAGAGCGCGTTCACCGATGTAAAAAAAACTCAAAAAAGTAAAGATAAACATTCAACACATTTTCGAAAAAGGAGAATACACGAGTGTCAACATGCTAATAATGGACTTGGAAATATAAACAATAGAGAGATTGATTTTTAGCAAAGAAGAAGGAAAAAAAAGTAATGAGATCTAGAGAAGTTGATAATCTCTAGATCTCATTACTTTTTTTTTTGTTTTTGTTTTCCTTCTTCACTATCGCCCATATATTATAATAACGTTTCCTTTTTTCTCAAATTTCGGCTTTGATTCTTGTTTTCTTTTTTTTTTGTGATATGTTACGTTTTTTTTTTTATAAGAACACATTTGTTTATCCGAATCATAATTATGAATGAATGTTGTGCATCTCTTGGTAACACTCGCATCATTACCATTCTCTTCAGAAGGTAGTGGTGATGGTGGAAAACGTCTCATTCTTTTACATTTCAAC
Organism: Pictodentalium vernedei; assembly: GCA_031216915.1. Taxonomy (NCBI): domain Eukaryota; kingdom Metazoa; phylum Mollusca; class Scaphopoda; order Dentaliida; family Dentaliidae; genus Pictodentalium; species Pictodentalium vernedei. The sequence continues at coordinate 322,470,397 of CM062294.1, forward strand.
CATCTATCCCGATCTTTATTTAACTCTTTTATCAGTTCTTTCCTAAGATATTCATCGTTAGCGTCTAATCATTTTTCCACATCTTTTTCGCACTCTATCTCGCGATATTCATCATTATCGTCTAATTGTTTTTCCACCTTTTTATCCATTTTATATTATTTTATACTTTCTATGATTTATATTTTATATAATTATATAATTTTTACATTATAATAACATACTCAAAATCGGTATATTCTTAAATGGTGAATTCTCACCAAACAACAAACCCTTGCCGAGCCGCTCAACGTTCCGTCCACTCTTTAGATAGAGACCGTTTCCACTCAAAGAGTTGCCACCTCTAATGGGTTCTAGATACAATCCTTCACTGCTGTCGTCTACATGGACGCGACACACGGCTCCTCCCTTCTTCAAAAACAATCCGCTGCCACCCATTAATTTCTCAACTGCTGAACTCGCGAGTCCCGAGAGAGCTCCCACGCCGAGAGTCTTTCCGAGAAAGGGTAATGCTTTTGCTGCAAAGGGTAATGCTTTTGCGGCGATTCCTGCCAATAGCGGTAGGAAACTGCCTTTCATTCTCAAATTGTATCTCAATTGAGCGGGACTCAATCTCACCGTCAACCCTCTTCCATCACGAATCGCTTTCTCCATCCTTTTGATTTGACTTCTGGTCAAGGCGATCGAATCCTGACCGCCACTCATCAGATCTTCATGAGTGAATTTGAATTTCACCACCTCGCCTCGAGTTGTTAACGCTCTCTTAAGTTTTTTCCTCTGTCCTGTGGATATGTTCACGTTTTTAACCATGTATTGTGTCATAATTCTTTTTTTAAAATATATTTTCTTCAATTGTTTTTTTTGTTTTAAGGATAATTATATATATTAAATAATTTTTGTAAATTAATATTGCGTTTATTTTATTTTGTTATTTATATATACACAATATTTTTTTTTTTGCTTTTATATTTCTCTTATGTGAAATTGTATCATCACCCTCTCTCCGCAAAGATCTAACAGTTCACCATTTTGATCCGTCAACGTGGTTTTGAGACTATACAACGTGTCTAAAATCACTGGTAGATAAACTAAATTTTGAGGTCGTTCCATGATCTTATAACCCGGCGACACGTTTGGAAAGAAGGAATAGATCGACGGTTGAGCGCTACCATTCACGTAGCTTCCAGCAACCACGTCCACATTCACCAGAATGCTATTGACTGCGAGAATGTCGACCGTATTTTCAGATGCCGTGTGGCCTCGATAATCTTTTGATCGAATCCCAGCATCTCGCCTATAGAATCGTCCGTGCTGAAATCCACTCGAAAATTATCATCCAAATCCAACATCGTCTGTGAGGGTTTAGGGTTGGGAGCGAGTCTGATCTTGTTGTTTCCCTTTCCATCCATCTTCATTCGCGTCTGAATGTAATTGTTCAAATCATCTATGTCGTAACTTCCTTTGGGAATTCGAATCTCCAAACCAATCCACTCCGTCGGAATACTTGAATGAGTTATTCTTTTCGGTGATGTTGGGAAAGGAATAATAAGTCTCCAGATTCACCAACGCCATCTCGTATCTTTTCTCTCTATTCAATTCAATGGAAGGTTCGAATTTCGTCGCAAATCGAGTCGAATCGCCACTCACCACAATTTGAATGGATTGTTTTGCAGCCGTATTCTCGGCTATCCGTTCTAACAATTCTCCTTGTTCGAACATTATATTTTAATTTTTTATTTTATTTTTTCAAAACTAAATTATTTGATGATTTATTATTTTTCTAATTTTATTTTCGCTCTTTGTCTTATTATCATCAGAAAAATAAAACTTGTCGAATCCGCACCGATATTTTCCATGATTAAATTCGCTAGTCAAATCGATCACAACGAAACTGTAAAGTCCTCCATCCCAAACCCTCTTGCAGAATCTCCTGAATTCCGCCGCGCTCATGTCGTTTGCGACGTGATCGCCGTAGATGTGATTGAGATTCTTGAGATCCTGGCAAAATAGACTTAGTAAATTAGCATTCTCCCTTATCGTCTGTCTGGGCAATCGAAAATAATTCTGCAACAGGTAGAAACAGTCCACGTTGTTGTGACGACCTCTAACGTAATACGATTCGCATCGGTTCTGTCTCTCCAAAAGCAGATCATCGAAAATTATGAGATTCTTATCTTCCGATTTCAATTCTCTAGGATCTGGAACGTTGCTAGCATTCTCATAAAATCGACACTCGACGTTCGAAGACACATTTCTCTTCATCAATTCCATTGCCGCACCGTCCAAAATGGTCGAAAGAGAAGCTTCACTTTTGTCGAATTCCTCCCTACTGTCAAAGATTCTGGCTATGACGTCCTTGGGCAATCTACGATCCATGCACTCTCAAAGCAATCTGTATTCGGGTTGAAACAAGCTCTTGCCAAACACGAACAATCTGTCGTAATCCAACCAATCCAGTCACAACAACAGATTCATCAACAGATTGGTCTTTCCACAATTCGATTTTCCCACTATCTAGCCTCTTATGCTTTTGGGAAAGAACTCGTTATTCGACCTCTTGGTCACGGCATCGTCCCAAGACATATCTTTAATGTTCATCTTTGTTTATTTTTTTTGTTATTTTAGATTTTTTCAAACACAATTTTTTATGTTTTTTCAAACTCAGTTTTTAATATTATTATTTATTTATATTACACCGTCGCGAGTTCTCTTCAATCCAGATTCACTCGTCATTTTGGCTAAAACTTGTATGGGTACCACAGCATCCTTAAAATCTTCCCAACTTTTCGGCGTTCTCTCTAACGTAGCTCGCTTCGCCGGTGGACTGATCAACTTGTCGATCAATGCGTCGGCTGCCCTCTTGCCAGCCACAGAAGCTATACTATCACTGGCTTCGGAAGCGGCTTTCTTACCAGCATCCAAAGCCATCTTCTTACCAACCTCAAACGCGGTCGATGCAAGTTTTCTACCTGCATCGCTCATGAACGCTCGCATTATAGAATCGATAATGCCAGAATCGCCTTGAACGTAAGTTCTAACGTATCCCCTGTTCTTTATCACCAACATATTTTTATTTTATAATATATATTTTGTATTTTTCACTGGTAAATCGTTTGTTGTTTAAATACTTTATTATTCTAGTATAAAATGTACTGTTTTTATTTTATATATTTTTGTTTGTTTGTTTCTCTTTACTTATTATATACATCAATCCTTCAATTCGTTCATCAGCCTTTTATAATGGTTTTTATTCAAAACCTTCTGTCTTCACAATTCATCGCATATGCTAACTATCTCATTAAAAATCCTGTGTTACCAGCGCGTCTACTTGCCATCAACAAACTCAATCTCTGAGATAGAGCGTCTGAATCGCTCGGAAGAAAAGTGGTTTTCACCCCTTTGCCAGTCACCGATTCGACAAACTTCTTATTCATATCCCATATGGGTTTCACCACTTTCGTCCACTTGTAACCTCTGTTGGCTTTGGGTCTCGTCTCTCTGGCATCGTTATTTCTCTTCATGGCGTGGGTCTGAACCAGAATGTCGCCGTAATTGTCGAAATCCTGTTCCATGTAATCTCCAGGCTTGTCGAAAAGGAGCAATTTGCGCAGTCCAGGAGTTAATTCGTACCTATTCGAACCGACGATTAAATTATCATCATCCTCTCGCACTTCTGTGTGGCCTACAAAAGTTCTACCATCAGAATCCTTATAAATTCCATACAACAGATCTCTCTTACCACCATCCTCGGACGACGCGACGCTATCAGTGGTGATAGTCGAAGCTGGCTGTATCGTCGCTCTCGCTCACGTCTGTTTCGATTCTCATGGGAACGTAATCCGGTGTAGATTGAAAGGAATACTGTTTTGTAAAACTACCGGGCAACGAACCCATTCTCAAAGAACTCTCTTTTATGGGTCTCAATTCTTCAACTATCTCCTTCTTGCTTCGTTCTTGAACCTCCGTCACGGGTTTAAATATTTTTGTGGCCTCGCGTTTCAGTTCCATCTCTCCAAGACTTCTGCTTCTGTCAGCCGATTGAATGCTCTTCTTGGAACGTTCATATTCGCTTAAAAGTTGATCTCGACGTTTCGAATCTGTGATGTGTAAAAACATTTTTTCGTTTTCTAAATTATTAATATTTCCTTTAGAGTATGCTAACTTGAGTTATTTATTATTTTCAAAATTAAATGTATAATTATTTTTATGTTTTATGTTTTAAGTAAATAAAAATCTTCTGTCTTTAATATAAAAACTAAAACCAGTTGAGGAAAAACATTTTACAAAATGAAACCTCGATAAATAGTTAAAAAATCTTAAAATAGCATCCGTTTCAAACGTGGTAAAAATCAGAAAGAACATGAATAATTAAAATCTCGAATAAAAACATGTCAGTAAATGTAACGCTTTTCAAAAAAAAAATAACATCAATTAATCTTTTGAACTGTTTCCGCTTTCATCCATAGTATATAGTTTTTCAGTTAAACCATTTAACTGACAATTGACTCATTTGAATGAAAACCTGTAATACATTTCGAGCGTGACAAACGGCGTTCTCAGTAAGTTTATACAGTAAATGTCACTTTGACATGCGACCTGCTTGTCAGCTTGATAAAAACAGAATGATGATTGTAGACTGACACCCGAATGGAATGGTTTAACGCGCCGAAGGCGCGCAGGGATGGCATGGGGAACAAGCCCCTTTCAACCCTCAGTGACTGGACAATAAAATCCACAGCACTTCCTTCGTGAATAATTATATTCACGTGTCAGAACGAGCTTCATCGCAGAGTAACTGGGTGTAATGATACACATTATTTTGATAAAATTTATTATTATTTTACATTTGGATTCACGTAGATTTCTTCTCACCTTTTTTTCGTGTGGCCGATCCTGGAGGATCTTCGCCAATGATGATTGTAGCGCGCAGGAGCTCTATTTATACTGTACAAGTGGAGATACCCATCGTGGGATTTTCAAACAAAACTTAGTTTTTTCTGTTGAGTTTGGAAAAATCCACTATGGGTATACCCACTTACGTCAGAAATGGGAATACCCATAGTGGGATTTTCCAAGAAAACTTAGTTTTTTCTGTTGAGTTTGGAAAAATCCGCTATGGATATCCCCACTTACGTCAGAAGTGAGGATACCCATAGTGGATTTTTCCAAAAAACTCGGGTTTTTTCTGTTGAGTTTGGAAAAATCCACTATGGGTATCCCCACTTACGTCAGAAATGGGAATACCCATAGTGGGATTTTCCAAAAAAACTTAGTTTTTTTCTGTTAAGTTTGGAAAAATCCACTATGGGTATCCCCACTTACGTCAGAAGTGGGGATACCCATAGGGGATTTTTCCTCAAAAACAATTGCGGATTCCAGACCACCATGAAAAAATGACATTTCTGTATACGTGCACGCGATTTAACACTGAATCCTACAATGGTACACGTACATTTACGTGTACGGTACATGTACAAGGTGGTCTGGAATCCGCATTTATTACCTACTCACGTCGGGCGCACCAATCACACTGTTAATGAATCCTAACGTTGGTGGAAATCCACCAAGAACCGTAGGAGCAAATGTGGTGACAAGAACAATGGCCATAACTATTGGTTACTTCATACCCATGTACCACAACATAGGTTAATATGGACTGAAGTTCAAACAAAATCCATTTAGACTTTATGGGGAGATGCGATCACTGAGGTTTAGAATGAATGTAAAGAGCTATAACTCATGAAATAAAAAACAAACTTATTTCAACTAATTTAGCACGGGGAAGGATCACAGTGGCTCATTAGCGGAAATTAAATAGTAAGTTCCAAAGTTTTTCCTTCGGAAAAATCAGTAGAAGAAAGTTCCGTTCTTAATTTTACAAATTGCTGAAACATTCCTGTTGTCTTACCTGTATGGGTGTCCACATTAATATTTTTTCTTGCTTTTGGATGTATTTCTGCAGGACATGCTCTCCTCAGAGAGTGGTGGCAGGCGCCCTTTCGGGGCTGGTCTAGCTTTGCTAACCCTCTTCTTCTTTGGTGGCTCAGGGGTAATGATGCTTATCTGTGATGGAATCTCCACCGTGTATCCGCCGTATCCATCCGAGATGGTAGCCGTGGAGTCTGTCTGAGACTGGAGTGACGACGAATTGCTGATGTCAGCCTGGAGTGTTGGGCTCAGTGTTGAGGGTTTCGCGCTCCGCATGTAAAGGCGCAGATCGGCAACGGAGGAATTCACAAATGGTGATGGAGTTGGAACTCGCTTCTTGTTATGCACGTGTGGAGGTAGTCCATTGACAATTGGTGGAAGCTGAGTTGGAATGTTGTACTTCTTTCCAGAGACGACCATGTCTTCACCATAGACCAGTTGCGGGAAGAGCTTATCTTGTTCAGGTGACCCTTCTTGTACGCACTCCAGGTTTCTGTAATCTCCTTCATGTTCCCTTTTAATGTTTGTCGCCTTTGCTGGAATTACGACGTCCAGGTTAATAAGGTCCTCATTCTTTCTGGTCTTGAATGCTCTTCTACCAGAATATCCGTTTTCATCTTTAATGTCAGGCAACATTCCCTTTCTGGCATAAAGACCTGCACGGTCATAAGGCAGGTAACTTCCGTTGTCGACAGCCTGTCTGGTTCTGGGATTAGCAACTGAAATATATAACAGGTCTACTATTAACACTTTGAACAATGCACGCGATATCAACATTTCTTACTTATTTGTTTAAAAACAAATTTTAAAAAAAAAACCTATCATGTGATCCCATATTGGAACGATCTCGACAAGCTCATTCCAATAAGGGCCACGAGACATGATTTTGTCGAATTTATTTTAAGCTGCTTGATGAGGCCGAATTGTTATTGAGGATTAAATTAAGAATATGATTCTAAAAATTCTAAAAGTGGTAAATTCTGCAAACATAATAATTGATTCAGACACTGTTTCTTCAGCACATCCCACTTTATGGTCCAGCATGAGGTGGCTTAAATAGCCTTTTGTTCGAGTGGGATATACGAGGCCACCAAATTTCTGAAAGAAACTAGCCGAGAAACGCATCGCCTTGGGCCACAGTGGGCAGCTGGTGATGTCTTGTATTGTCAATTTCCATCGGAAATTTTTTGCTCCAACGTCAAATATCAAAAGAATAGAGGGAGTCGGCTCTCTAAACTTCAAGAATTATTTTTTTAAAATCGCTGTATTACCTCCTTAACTCACAATGACAGTTGATAATCCATTCCATGTGTGATGACAAAATGTGGGACAGACATCGAAATTTCCAACAAAATTATCGGTGTGGGAGCGGTCTTTCCTACTGCCTCTCCTGTATATTCGCCTTTGCCGGACTATAGCAGGTCTTTACGTTACAATAAAATGTGGGAGTCTTGTAAATGCGGAGGGTATATGTTTATATATAAATGAAAGTGCCGTGTCTACCGTTATGGGTATGCAGTATGCATTCCGACTGTTTTCAAGGAATAAAGCTTAAATTAGGCGTTGGAGGTTAATTTTTGCCAAAGGGGTAGGTAACATGGAGTGGATTTCGGTCATCTAAACTCATGGCTGATTAGATTCACCTGTCGGTGGTCTAGGTACTCTTGGTCGAATACTTTCTTTGCTGACAGATATCGAGGGAAGTTTTGATTCTTCGCCATTTTCAGTCGTTCCGTTTCTCTGAGAACCGTACTTATTCTCCTTTCCGTGACTTGTATAAAACACTATCCTTCTCCTTCTATTATTCTCCATCTCTACAATGAACAGAAATAGGATATTTGATATATACAGGACTTCAACGGTTTTTCCCCTCTATCCCCTTCTTTATATTGATTTAATCATACCAAGTTAGATTACATTGGGTCCCGCCCCAAAATGCTTCCAATGTAGACCTCTTCCACCTCCTTCCCCTCCCCTCCCCAACACACACACAACATCGAACACTGAATATCAATGATATTAGATAATTATAAAGCGATTTCCCTGGTTTGCCTGACCACAAATGTAACATCAAAATGCATGATGGGTGCCACGTGTGTTATCACAGTAGTCCGAAGGTGTGGGCATGTGACGTCGGGATCAATGTCAGTGCACTTGTTCAGCACAAGTTATTTGGATGACACGATGAGTACCATGTGATTGTTGTGAAGCTGAATGTCATTCAAGCGAGTTAGCCTTTGACCCAATACGAATATAAGCCAACACTCGCAAAATGTGTTATTGAATAACTGAAAGCAAAATAAGTTTCTGTCTCAAGGAACATAGCTTACAATTTTTCAATGGAAGGAGCTCACCCAACCCCCTATAGTTACGCTCTTGGTGGTAGCTTGGTGATTAAGTATTCCATTGAATACATTCACAGTGATCCACTACAATACGGCCCATGTAGCTAACCCTTATTTATTTATTGGTGTTTAGGGTCACCTTGAGCATCTATGGCTATATCATGACACCAACATAGGCACGAAGTCAAGTTTAGGCAATCGTCTATGGCCTCAATATAGGCATGAAGCCAAGTTTAGCCAATCGTCTATACCTCAGTTGCCACTTTAACCCTTTGCACACTGATGTCAAAATTCTGAAATTTCAACCAGCAATTTTTCCCATAATACAACTTGATATTTAACCAATTTAATCTTGTTTGACAGAGCTCAATGAGCTCTGTCAAATGAGATTTAATTGGTTAACTTCCCAGTCGTGTTATGGCAAAAATTGGCTTTTTATAATATTATTTTTTCGACATCAGTGTGTAGAGGGTTAAAGGACTTCTTTTCCAGATTTGGTCACCAGATCATATTTTACCAAGAAAGCAGAACTTGTTTACCACAGTAAATAAGCACTGTTCCACTTTTCGCGGCACAGATTCCTCTGGCACTGGGGTGGAAGGGGGCTAGTCTTTATTTTATGAGGTCCATATATAGCCTTAGCGTTTATGAAAGGATAATCCCCACAAGACTACGTCATTACAAAACAAATACAATTTAATACTTGGGACAACTGTGGCAACGCGTCAGTTAATCGATAACCATAATCACTGATAGCCATCATGTGGTTGTGGGTGGCTTTGGATAATTTGGTGATATGGACAGATTTCCCCTGCAACAACATGTAATCAGATCTCAGATGGGTTACAGAAAGTCTGTGCAGAGGAGTAAATGGGGAGGCGGGGAGGGAATTATCACACTCCTCCCCTATAATTTGTTCCTGTGGAGATAATTTCGTCTGGGTCGAAGTTGTGATTTTTTGACTCACACCATCTTGTTCAGATTTCTCTCTGCACCTCCCCATCCCGATACCATGTACAAGTACCCCTTTCTAATGGCCTATCAAATATCGACCTCATAAGGGACGTGGGCACTGTGGGGACGTGTCCCTTGCCCTTCCACAGACAGGCAGACAGAATTTAGACCAACATCATCTTTATCACCCCGTTATTGCAATCTTATTGGGAATTTTCAGAATTTCAAGACTATTCAGTCTTCAGATGTGATTTGATTTGTCTCAACTACGGTCCTTGTATGCTGCAGGCAGATATTCCTGTCCAGGACAGGATTTCACTTGCCACTGACTAAGTACAAACTGGGTAATTTAACCCTTTACTCAACGTTACGGCCAAAACCGGTCAGCGCTATTCACAAAAATCGCCAATTAATTTTCATTATTTGTTTTCATTTTTTGTCTTAAAACAAAGGTTAGGACCCTTTTTTGGAACGAGCTCGTTCTAAAGAGTGGTCATAACCTATGTTTTGGGGCCAAAAAATGAATAAAATTAGTTATTCAAGAATTTTGTTTGCATGTGTCGTATTCTTTTCATTTTAGGTAAAGGGTTAATTAAATTATCTTCCTGTCAATTAAAAAGATTTTGTCACCAATGATTCCTTGAGTTAAATTCCGATGAATTTTTCATCAAATGTAGTCATGGCTGTTGTCAAGCAACCCTGGCTAGATTTGAAGAAAATACATTTAACCCTTTGAACCGTAAAGGCGCTTTTCTGCCCAGGAACATGATACGCCATAGCGTTATTAAATAGGATGGCTGTTCGGTAAACAGGTGAGGTAGACCAATCAATATTTTCAACGTGCAGCCCAGAGGCTGCACGTTGAAAATATTAAAATATTAGTTGGTCAACTGCAAATAATGAATAAGGACTCTTCTAATTCTTTTTATTGAACTGGCATGGAAGATACTACCAGAGTTCAAGGGTTGAAATACTCGGCGGCGTAAGAGTTAACGCTAGAAAAAAAGCAAACTTTTGGCTCCACATTTAACAAGTTTTCCCACCGGGCCGAAACAATATTTATATAGACATGTATATGGAGTCCAAAAAGAGTATTTTCTCAATGTCGCGGCGCATGAGAACAAAACATGTCTTTGTGTATTGCCTTCCCACCATATCATGAATGAACATGGGCCACCACTGGTATATATCAGTGTATGGCGGCCCTCGTATGACCGTGACACCCCCCTCCCATGCACCCCCCCCCCCCCCCCCCCCCCGTACACACACACCACCACTACCACTTTCACCCAACGCACATCCAAGTTCGAAATGCATCCTAAATCCGTGATATCTTTTCTGGACAGAATTATTCGAGACGTCTTGACTCTCGCTTCACAATCATTCTCTTTCGCGTTTTCCCCGTTAACCCTTCAACTAGCATGAAAAGCAGACGACACTTGCAAAAAAATTCTTGAATAACTAATTGTTTTCATTTTTTTTTTTGGTCTCAAAAACATAGGTTATGACCCCTCATTGGAACCAGCTCGACGAACTCGTTCCAAGGGGGTCATAACCTATGTTTTTGAGACAAAAAATGAAACAAATAATGAGAATTAATTGGCGATTTTTGAGAATAGCGCTGGTCTGTTTTTGGCCGTTACGTTTTGTAAAAGGTTAAGCTCTTTCAGCATCCCTTTTGACATTTTATTCAAGAACACTAAAATATTGACCTCGTGGCTGCTTTTCCTATCTCCACTAAGCCTTCTGCCCGCTTAATCAAAGTACCAAACTCGTATAGCATATGACCCCTCAATGGAATGAAGGGTCATAAGCTATGCAAAAATGACAACAACAAAAAAAGTTATAATAACCAACTCGAAAGATTTCGAGGGGACCTGTGAATAATTATCCCGTAAAGGACGGTGTAGTGTGCCTGACCGGTTTCGTTATATGATGATAACTTCATCAGAGGCAAAGTGGCTACTTGTGGCTGAGCTTTATATACTGCCTCAAATGTAAGTGGCGGATGCAGAGTGATGATGTAATTTTGGCGGATGCATGGTATGGTTCTACGGAAATGTGAATTCGGTGATTCACCCTCAAAACGCTACAACCACTTAAGCCTCAGCAGAAAGGACTTTTAATTAAGTTGATTTTATTTGGTTTATATATAAAAAAAAAAACCCAGTTATTCAATAATTTTGTTTGTTTGCAAGTGTCGTTTGTTTTTCATGTTAGGTAAAGGGTTAACTGTCATAAATACTGTACATGTGTGTGGGTGTGGAGTTATCGGGTGAATGACAAAGTGTAGGTGCGAATTTCCTTGGATGCATTATATTGTGCAATATACAATCTAAAGTCAAAGGGCTCAAACAAGCCTGAAAAGAAAGCAGTCTGACATTTGCAGAATGGAGTCCCCAGCGGGTGAATTTGATGATGCTATCCCATACAGTGGGCCAGTTTATCCTCTGGATACCCCTTTCTGTTTAGTTTTGAGACCCTGATTCAGATTGAGGTTCACAGAGGGTAAATTTAGTGATGCTACCCTGCTGTGCAGGGTAGCATCACTAAATTCACCCTCTGGGGATCTCATTTTGCATTCGCTCACGAGTGCTTTCTTACGAGACTAGATCTGCCATTTGAACCCATGCCACACACACGATCGGTCATACAAATGGAGGGTTATGATAATCGACTCGATCTGTTGGGGACAAGCAGTATCCATTTGATCACGACTAATGCGTGGTTTTATTGAACCAACAGTACATTTCCAAGAAGTATTGAATTGGTACACACTAAAACCTAAAGCGTTAAAACTGACACTTTCAAGGTGTTAAACCCATTCTAACTCTTAGGGTTTGATTTTAACACTCAAAGTACAATGCTTTAAGCACTCAGACATTACAATCGTCAGACATCTGAAACTTGAATGGATGGCACTTCCCATGTGTTTAGCATTGGTGGTTCTTCCAGAATCGTCCATAATTTGATTTGCGCTTGGTGGGTACATAATTAAAAGGACACAACGCAGATGACGCGGATCAGGCTCGAGAGTTCGAGCCTGATCCGCGTCATCTGCGTTGTTTCCCTTTAAGTGTCGCGACATTGCATTTGTCAAGTGGTATTATTGTAACACCTGTCAAGTTCTGGGATATCTACACTTGAACAAAGTGCTAGTTCAGCACTTAGTAAGTGTTAAATACAGCACTTCAAGTGTAGTTTTTAACACTTTAGTTTTTAGCGTGTAAACAATACCGAATGACAAATATTCCAACTACATCATCAGGGCATGCCTTCGATGAAGACACGCCTTGATGATGTATAGTTGGAATATTTTTTCAATCGGGACTTGAACATTAGTCGTAACAAATCCCCCCCTCCCCCCATCCCCCCCCCCCCCCCACACACACACATCCGTCAGGTGCGTAGCCAGGATTATGTACTGAGGGAACCTTGGCAAGTTTCTTTTTCATTTTTCTTTTTTGTTGGGGGTGGGGGATATGATACTTGGATGGTCGATGCTGGCGTCCGGTGGCCTATCCTAGTGTTAACTAGGGCACGTCGGTCGTTACCCCCTCCGCCCATTTCCCTTAAGGGAAGTGGGCGGAGGGGTAACAACTGGAAGGTCACAGTTAGAGATAGACCTTACCCCCCAAAATTGTTTGCAAAAATCGGTGAATTCTAGGAGTATATAACGTATGTAAACCTATATTGGAGACCATTTTAGGGTTATTTTTATTATGTGAAAGTTGCATTGGACAAGACTGGGTCAATGTTGTTTTTGTGTGGGTCTTATTTGGAGGGTGGTGGGGGGGGGGTCGACAATTGTAAGGAGCCAAGGGGCACCAACCCTCAACCCGTGATTACGCCATTGTCAAAAATGGGTCATCTTTGCGACGCCCCGCATACCGCCCCCCCCCCACCCCCCCTACTGCACTACGGGAGCAAGAGAGGTAGGGGTACCAAGAAAACGCCGTTTCTAGGTCTTCCCCTATGAAGTCCACAGTGCTCATATGTGATAACTTCACTGGCCATATAAAATACCGCTTATCCCCTTTTACTTTCCATTTCCATCTGGTTTTCCACGTGCCTCGCCTTTAAGTTTAACCTAACTTTAACAACAAATGGAGGTTATGGTAATCGACTCGGTCTGTTGGGGACAAGCAGAATCCATTTGATCACGACTAACACGTGGTTTTATTGAACCAACAGTACATTTCCAAGAAGTATTAAATTTGTAAACTATAATACTGAATGACAAATATCCCACCTACATCATCAAGGCATGCCTTCGATGAAAACACGCCTTGATGATGTATAATTGGAATATTTTTTCAATCGGGACTTGAACAATAGTCGTAACAAATCGCCCCCCCCCCCCCTCCACACACACACACACATGCACACTCCCGTCAGGTGCGTAGCCAGATTCTATAATAGGGGGAACCCTGGCCAGTTTCTTTCTTTTGGGGGGGGGGGGGGGGTGGGGGTGCGGGATATGAAAACTTGGAAGGTCTATGATGGGGTTCGTTGGCCTGAAACACGCGAGGGGAAGACCTAGAAACGGCGTTTGCTTGGTACTTTTACCTCTCCTGCCCCCGTAGCGAAGTAGGGAGGGGGGGGGGGGTATGCGGGCGGGGCGTCGCAAAGATGACCCATTTTTGATAGTGGCGTAATCGCAGGTGCAGGGTTGGGGCCTTTGCTCGTTAAAATTGTCGCCCCCTCCCTCAAAAAAAAAAAAACAAAAAAACAAAAAAAACAAAAAAAAAAACAAAAACAACATTGACCCAGTCCTGTTCAATGCAACTTTAACATAATAAAAAATAACCCTAAAATGGTCTCCAATATAGGGTTACATACGCTATATACGCCTAAAATTCACCGGTTTTTGCAAAACAATGTTGGGGTGGGGTCCAGCTCTAACTATGACCCCCCAGTCGTTACCCCTCCACCCACTTTTCTTTAGGGAAATGGGAGGAGGGGTAACGACCGACGGGCCCTCGTTAACACTATAGGAGAGGCCCACGAACCCCATCATAGACCTTCCAAGTTTTCAAGAGCAAGAGAAAGCTTTGGGCGGAAATGAACCCAACATTGACGTTTAAGCCTGACTGACTGCATCTTTTCCCACATGCCTCACCTTTAAATTTAACCTAACATTGACAACTGAGGATTTTATTCTCCCAAAACAATCTGCACACGCTGGTAGCTTTCGGATTTCTAATGCAACGTCCACAAGGGAGAGTGTTTGTGACGTCGTGCTTAAACGTCAATGTTGGGTTCATTTCCGCCCAAAGCTTTCTCTTGCCCTGATTGGACTATTCGCGTACAACGGGAAAATCATTCGTTACTTTAGCCAAGGCATCAGGCAGCATACATGTTGCGGACCGCTCTCGTAATACTGACTTCATGTAGGCCGAGGGGTGTAGGAGGTTCTATATTGTATCAAAGGAGGAAATTGATTTTGGCTTCCAAAAATCATTTTTAAGATCATTTTGTTTAGGTCAACAAACAATTGTACCGTACTATTATTTTGCGGACACATGACGGTTTCTTATGGGGGTGTACCGGGTAGAAAATACCCCCTCCCAAGCGTTTCCTTCGCTTTTTATGACCCCGTGTTTGTGCCCACAAATGAAGGGGGTTGGGGGGGGGGGGGAGTCTCACTACACCATCCCAATCCCAGTTTACTCAACAGGCATACTGACAATTTTCCTCATCGTTCATATTCTTAAAATGGTTTTTCGTTTTCGCAAATCTTTTCAAGATTTTATTTTTAGTTTTATAAATACCAAGTATATGATAGAAGCTTTGAAGCAGAGGACATCTGGGTGTTATACTTCCCCCCAAAACGCACCATTAGGCCGGGGCCCTTGCTGCCAGTCTACACACTCAGGGAGCGAATAAAATGATTTTCATAAACGCTACCCACTAAATTTATGAAGAGTAGTAAAGAACCCCACAACCACGACAATCACCAGCACCACCGGTATAACTGATTGCCGCAGAGACGTTCGTGTAAGTAGAACGTTCATTTTAACATTGAAGCCGTGTACACATGTGAGGCGTTCAAACAGATCAGAATGGACCAAACTCAGGAACGCCGGAAGCACGGGGACAGAGGGGATAGCTGCCTCCCTGCCTTCGGACCATGGGGAGAAGGGGGCAGGTAATGTCCTTCACTTGATCGTTTTTCGATGATTTATTCTCGAAGTAAAGTTTAAATACACCCCGAATCCGTTCTGGGAGCTTTCAAAATTCATTGGGGGAGTAAGAGGAGTTTAGGAGGAGGTGCCCCAGCCCGATGGGAGTGAGACAGCTTCTCTCAAACTCTTCCATCTCGGGGCTTGGTTTTCGAGACGCGCTTGCTTCGGCATGTCCAGGGCTTGCCTTGAGTCGGGGCTGATCAGCCCAGGCCCCGAGATCAGCCCCGAGGAGCACTTGCTGGGGGCTTTTTTTCAAGCCCCGACATTTTCCACAAAAAAGCACTAACAATAATGGACAAAATGGAAAATCAGCTCCGAAAAGGCCCCGACCTCAATATGTGGGGACTTTTTTTAGGCCCCGACCATTTTACTCAAGGCGAGCCCTGCATGTCATGGTGAGGCTGCTAGTGCGAGTAAACGCCCTTTCCCCGGAGTCTGACCCCCTCCTGCCCTGAAGTGGTTCCGGCGCCACTGACCAAGCCAATTGCACCAAAGTGAACGAGGGGTCGGACAACCTGATACGTAGTATGCAAGTGAGACATTGCTAATATCAGAAAAGTAAAAGATATTTGCGCCTCAAAGGCGCGTAAGGGCGCATCATTGGTTAATTGAAGCCCCTTTAGAAGCTCGATCTTGACTAACAAACTGTACATATGTAGCAGACAAGGTATAATTATAAAGGCTATTTACTATGGCAGAGAAGTCGCTTTGTGTGTTATGGGTCTTGGGAACGAGCCTCGACTCTCGCACTTCTCTTACGATCTGTTACAATGATGCCGTGACCAGTCCTTGGCTGCTAGCTGTAATGTGGGCGATGTTTCGACGAAGGGTGTTGAATGGCTATATAACGTGGAGGTAGTGCAGGCGGTCGAGGTAAAAAGGCCGTTTATCAACCAGCCTAGTTAGGATGTTTCAGTCTCGTGGTGGATCGGTTGGATTGCGTGTTAGACGTCATGTGTTCATTAATCGGCTGGGGCATTTACTCTTGATCTGTTATAGAAATATTTCAAGGTTAGCCGGCAAGAGGAGAAAACACTGGAGTTACAATCCACTTTTACTCACCGGAGCCTTGTGCTGAAGTTTGGTTTCTTCTTTTTTGGCGGATGACTTGTGTTTTGCAGGTCAAACCCTGCTCCCTCTCAGTGCTGATCTTTTTATGTGGTGGTGTCGGTAGATGGGTGTACAATAGTCGATGAGAAGCCTTAACTTTTCCCATTTAACCGGTTCTCGAATATCTTACAGGACTATTAATTCATCCTCTGGCACATCTCATATACGAGGAATTTTGGAGGAATGATTAAAAAGTAACTCCTTATGTTCCTCGAGGGTGTGTATGGCCCAGGAGGCAGATGTTGAAGTGCTGGACACAGGAAAGTCAGTATCCATCTACGCTCCACTCCCCCACCCCCCAACCACCACCACCCTGCTTTTCAACCTTCCCCTGCTTATCCAATGGAGAAGACTTGATTGAAGGAGTGAGCACTCGGGCAGTGGAAGATAGTTAAAACCCTTTGCCTAACACGAAAGGCAGACGACACTTACAAACAAAATTTTTCAATAACTAACTTTTTTTTTTATTTTATTTTATTTTATTTTTTTTTTTTTGCGTCAAAAACATAGTTTATGACTTCTCATTGGAACGAGCTGAACGAGATTGTTCCAATGAGAAGTTATAAGGTATGTTTTTGAGACAAAAATAATGAAAACTTAATGGTGATTTTGCTGAATGGCTCTCGCCGGATTTAATAGTTACGTTAGGTAAAGGGTTAAGGAGTTGTTACTTTCTCCTGCCTTCTCACTCCCTCTCTTTCTCTCCAACCCGAAGATGCCTCGAAGAGTCTGCATGGCATTCGGATGTTTTAGCGATGTATTGTTCTCTTCTTTTAATTTTATCTCTTCAGTGCATCGTCTAAAGCACACAGTCTACTTCTTAGATTGTGGTCCAGAGTTGAAATGGTACCACCACTCCTAAGAGATTGTTCTTGTCTGAACTTGATGGTTAGCTCAACGCAGCCAAGTTGAACATTTTTTACTCTGTGAAACGGCCGATTCATTCAGCACTCTCGAAGTTGTACAGGTGTCTTCATGAAAAAAAAATCAAGTTGTCTTGATGCAGGAGCGATGTTGAGGTATATATCGGTTTACTCTGAAGTCCGAAGTGAAAATGAAAACTTCCGCATCGATAGTGTTATTATCACAGAAGATTAAGTTGTAAAATTAACAAACACAAATCAAGCTAACGCGTGGAAAGGTTTTTTTTATTAGAAATAACAAACATGATAGTTCTGCAAAACACACTATAACCAATTATGAATAAGTTATCTCTTGTCTTCGGAGAATGACTGTTACATTGTGCAGCAATATCTAACTTCCTCCGCAGATGGATACTCCTGGTAAAAACGAAACGTAAAAATAAAGGAGTGTGGGTGTGGAGGTGTGGGGGATATATGTAGGAAAGATTCGACTCACCTCACTCTGAGGTCAACTTTCCTAAACCATCTGGAACCAGGATGAAATTCAGCGGTATTGAGAATGTAACCTTTGTTCAGTGTTTTCGCGAGGAAGATATTATTGAGACTATCTATGGAACTATCAGGACCTGATAAAACTAAAAGTCCCCTTCGCACGGTACACACCGTTGTGTGTGCCGCTAAAAGAGGATTTTTTGTTTCGTCAGTATGAAATACCATTACCTAGCACCAGAGATAACGGAATCTTATTTATTTATTTATTTATTTATTTATTTATTTATTTATTTATTTATTTATTTATTTATTTATTTAAAAGAAGCGGGGGAAGGTAACGACTGGAGGGTCGTAGTTAGGACTAGGCTTCCCACGAGTAAATGTTGCAAAATGGAGTTCTCTAAGAACGAATCTGGGGCATTTGCAGCCCAATATTGGAGACCGTTTGGCTCTCTGTTGTGTGAAACTTGCATTGGGGGGGGGGGGGGGGGCGGGGGTTAGGGGACCGTGATGTCCGCTTCCCCAGGCGTCCTTACCCTGGCTACGCCACTGAACTGAACTGGCCAGATATTTCCATTGTAAAGCCACCTGGCGAATGAACAACAGTAAATGTAGACCAATTTGCTATTGCAGTAGAAACTTGAGGGTCCATCAAGTAATCTAGCTGCTCGTGGACCTCGGAATAGGCACCTGGGTGACAAAGACTTGCAAGTTTACTTGTTGGGGGCAAAACTTTATACTGGACAAGGTTTTGCCTTTCCGTGTCCGACAACTTGTGAGAAAATTAGTCCCTCACGTGGAAATCTTAACCTCTTCGTCAGGAAAATCGACGGTGCCAGCATTACGTTTTAAATAGTGATGAGATGCTTCAAATAAATTGAGAATAAAAATAAGGCTTGGGCCACTTGGGTATGTTTTACAAACAAGCAATATTTGTTGTAATGAACGCAATTACAACTGTCACCGAAAGCTTTTTAAAAATTCCGTTAACTTACCTTTGTCTTCTAAAAATACACGCAGATGAACTTTGACTGCTATCCGAGACAATTCACCTTGAGGCAAAATGCTATTTATTCACAAAAAATCCGTAAAAATTACTCTCACTGTGAAAATGTGCAACCACGCAACACAATAGCCTTGCTGTGAATGCGGCGACGGTGACGTTTTCGTCTATGACGTTAAACTTGAACTGAGCAGATTTCATGCCCGCCACATTCCCAGCTAATGGTAACGTCGCTGCCTTCATGTGGAACATTGTAGATGCGTTCACGTTGGTCCCAAAATACTATATTAAAAATTCATCACGTAAATACCGTTAATACCATGGCATTCAATATATTCTGGAAAATGATATACCTGCACAAAACAAACAAAAATGTAGTCATATTATTGACGCAAGTCCAACTTGAGCAACTGTGATAACATTAACAATACAAGAACGCCTATCCGGTACTTAGTATTTTTTCTGTCATTCACTAACGGTTAATGAGACAAACAGCTGACAGGGGTGGGAGAGGGAGGGGTACTTAATAATTCCTGAATTTTTGTGGGCTAAAATAGCCTATCACTGTTCCAAAATAGCTCTCTCCGGCCAACCACGGTTCGGCCCCGTCTGACAAAGTTTGCGATTCTAGCACCGAAAGACGCAAGATCCTTGGATGTAAAAGCATAATCCAAGTACTGAGGTGGGTGTATACCAACCTGCAGGTATTATGACAAAAATAAATAAAATTAGTTTTTGAGATGCCATGCTAATAGAACTAATGTTCACAAAAGAACATATGATTAACCCTTTTCCTCACATGAAAAGCAGACGACACTTGCAAAACAAATTCTTGAATAACTTTTAATAACTTTTTTTTTTTCATTTTTTGTTTCAAAAACATAGGTTAGGTTATGACCCCTCATTGGAACGAGCTCGTTCCAATGGGTGGTCATAACCTATGTTTTTGAGACAAAAAAAAAAAAAAAAAAAAATAATGAAAATTAATTGGTGATTTTTTAGAATAGCGCTGGCCGTTTTTGACCGTTACGTTGGGTAAAGGGTTAAATATCAAATAGGGCCTTAAATTCATGCGAGTATTAGATCGGTTCTCAAAAATGATTCTCGCGGAGAAAACAATGATTTTTTTTTAATTCATTTTAATTTGCTTCATAGGTATTGGTTTAGGCCAACACATATTGTAAAATTACATGTAGCTGGTACAGTGCAGGCGAAAAGGGAAGCAATACAATAAAACAATGACAATCAACATCACAAAATTTATCCTGTCTGAACCTCAGTCTGAATCAAGGTCTCAAGCCAAAACAGAAAGATGAACCTAGAGGATAAATTGGCCCACTGTATGGGATAGCATCAACAAATCCACCCTCTGGAGACGCCATTTTGCAAATGACAGGTTGCTTATATTCAGGCTTGCTCTCAAATATTCAATTACTGAATACAGATTCTCACAGCAGGAGTTCGCCAGAATTAAAGCCGGTTTTCGCAGATCGGAGACAAATTTTAGAGAACCACTACCTCATGGAAGCTATCCAAAGTGACCCACTTCAGTACATGTGGTCAGTTGACCTTTATAGTATCACAATATTAATAGTTAGCCACAGGGACCCTAAAATTACAAGATGTGTGACATCATATCATGTCTGGAATTGTGTTCTCAAGCCCTAAAATTGCTGGTTATCAACCAGAGTGGGGACAATTATGGGTTCAAATAAAACATAGAAGATGAGGTGAGGGTTAACCCTTTACCGAACATGAAATGCAGACGACACTTGCAAACAAAATTCGTGAATAACTAATTTTTTCCATTTATTGTCTCAAAAACATGTTATCACCCCTCTTTGGAACGAGCTCGTCGACCTCGTTCCAAAGAGGGCTCATAACCTATGTTTTTGAGACAAAAAATGAAAATATAATGAAAATTAACTGGCGATTTTTGTGAATAGCGCTGGCCGTTTACGTTGGGCAAAGGGTTATTAGTTAGCCTCAGGGACCGTAAAACTACAAGATGTGTGACATCATATCATGTCTCGAATTGTGTTCTCAAGCCCTTAAATTCAAAATTTGGGGTCAAGTTGGGGGTCAAGTATATTTGATTGCTTGTGACTATAGAGTTAGGCCTTTGCTCAAAAGATGAGAATTTTATATTTCAATGATAATTTATGTTTCAAAACTGCAGTTGATATTTTGGCCGGATTATCAGCAGAAAACGGAAAAAAATACAAGGCCCCTTCGAAGCTTCGAAATTCGATTCGAAAACATTTCTATGATTCGAGTCGAGTCGCGCTGAATTGGAAATTTTCGAATCGTCGAGTCTACATGTCTATTTTCTTGGTGTCTTCTATCAATCCTACAAGTCTCTTTTCTTGATGTCTTCATCTACCATCAGGCCCCTTGTACGGGGAGGGGGAGGGGGCTGATGCCTAGAGGAAAAGTTCGAGGAGGTTCAGCTTTCGAAACTAATTTGATTGCGTTCTGAATATTCTGTTTTGGGAGTTCTTTTATTGACATGCCCAAACACACCGTGACGAGTCGCCATTGAATACAATGCTTCATAACATTTATGGTTGCAAAAAGGTACAATATTTATAACTTGTAGAGCCGCGAGGTTCTATTCGATTCGATTCGATTCGAAAACTCCTACTTGATTTGATTGGGATTCGATTCGACCCGAAAATTGAGATTCGCAGGACTCTAGAAAATACAGTGTATAATTTAAAATATCAAATAGTTACAGTAGCTGGGTGAGGGATTTCGGATGTAATCTTGCCTCCATCCCTGTATAAAAACTTCCAGTTTTCAGAAGAAAATCAGTCTGCTTCGGTTGGCTCACTGCCACACCTGAATTCTTCTTGAGGGGTAAAATTCAATTAAATAAAAGAAGTGTGAATCAAAAGAAAGAAGACTCCAACTTAAGATGTAGAAATCCTTCTTTAGTCACTCTGCTGTGTCTGGGCCCCTATCTTAATATCTTAACCCTTTACCTAACGTAACGGCCAAAACCGTCCAGCGCTATTCTCAAAAATCACCAATTAATTTTCATTATTTTTTTTTTTTCATTTTTTGTTTCAAAAACATAGGTTAGGTTATGACCCCTCATTGGAACGAGCTCGTTCCAATGGGTGGTCATAACCTATGTTTTTGAGACAAAAAAAAAATTTAAAAAAAATAATGAAAATTAATTGGTGATTTTTTAGAATAGCGCTGGCCGTTTTTGACCGTTACGTTGGGTAAAGGGTTAAATATCAAATAGGGCCTTAAATTCATGCGAGAATTAGATCGGTTCTCAAAAATGATTCTCGCGGAGAAAACAATGATTTTTTTTTTCAATTCATTTTAATTTGCTTGATAGGTATTGGTTTTGGCCAACACAAATTGTAAAATTACATGTAGCTGGTACAGTGCAGGCGAAAAGGGAAGCAATACAATAAAACAATGACAATCAACATCACAAAATTTATCCTGTCTAAAACTCAGTCTGAATCAAGGTCTCAAGCCAAAACAGAAAGATGTACCTAGAGGATAAATTGGCCCACTGTATGGGATAGCATCAGCAAATCCACCCTCTGGAGACGCCATTTTGCAAATGACAGGTTGCTTATATTCAGGCTTGCTCTCAAATATTCAATTACTGAATACAGATTCTCACAGCAGGAGTTCGCCAGAATCAAAGCCGGTTTTCGCAGATCGGAGACAAATTTTAGAGAACCACTATCTCATGGAAGCTATCCAAAGTGACCCACTTCAGTACATGTGGTCAGTTGACCTTTATAGTATCACAATATTAATAGTTAGCCATAGGGACCCTAAAATTACAAGATGTGTGACATCATATCATGTCTGGAATTGTGTTCTCAAGCCCTAAAATTGCTGGTTATCAACCAGAGTGGGGACAATTATGGGTTCAAATAAAACATAGAAGATGAAGTGAGGGTTAACCCTTTACCGAACATGAAATGCAGACGACACTTGCAAACAATATTCGTGAATAACTAATTTTTTCCATTTATTGTCTCAAAAACATGTTATCACCCCTCTTTGGAACGAGCTCGTCGACCTCGTTCCAAAGAGGGCTCATAACCTATGTTTTTGAGACAAAAAAATGAAAATATAATGAAAATTAACTGGCGATTTTTGTGAATAGCGCTGGCCGTTTACGTTGGGCAAAGGGTTATTAGTTAGCCTCAGGGACCGTAAAACTACAAGATGTGTGACACCATATCATGTCTCGAATTGTGTTCTCAAGCCCTTAAATTCAAAATTTGGGGTCAAGTTGGGGGTCAAGTACATTTGATTGCTTGTGACTATAGAGTTAGGCCTTTGCTCAAAAGATGAGAATTTTATATTTCAATGATAATTTATGTTTCAAAACTGCAGTTGATATTTTGGCCGGATTATCAGCAGAAAACGGAAAAAAATACAAGGCCCCTTCGAAGCTTCGAAATTTGATTCGAAAACATTTCTATGATTCGAGTCGAGTCGCGCTGAATTGGAAATTTTCGAATCGTCGAGTCTACATGTCTATTTTCTTGGTGTCTTCTATCAATCCTACAAGTCTCTTTTCTTGATGTCTTCATCTACCATCAGGCCCCTTGTACGGGGAGGGGGAGGGGGCTGATGCATAGAGGAAAAGTTCGAGGAGGTTCAGCTTTCGAAACTAATTTGATTGCGTTCTGAATATTCTGTTTTGGGAGTTCTTTATTGACATGCCCAAACACACCGTGACGAGTCGCCATTGAATACAATGCTTCATAACATTTATGGTTGCAAAAGGGTACAATATTTATAACTTGTAGAGCCGCGAGGTTCTATTCGATTCGATTCGATTCGAAAACTCCTACTTGATTTGATTGGGATTCGATTCGACCCGAAAATTGAGATTCGCAGGACTCTAGAAAATACAGTGTATAATTTAAAATATCAAATAGTTACAGTAGCTGGGTGAGGGATTTCGGATGTAATCTTGCCTCCATCCCTGTATAAAAACTTCCAGTTTTCAGAAGAAAATCAGTCTGCTTCGGTTGACTCACTGCCACACCTGAATTCTTCTTGAGGGGTAAAATTCAATTAAATAAAAGAAGTGTGAATCAAAAGAAAGAAGACTCCAACTTAAGATGTAGAAATCCTTCTTTAGTCACTCTGCTGTGTCTGGGCCCCTATCTTAATATCTTAACCCTTTACCTAACGTAACGGCCAAAACCGTCCAGCGCTATTCTCAAAAATCGCCAATTAATTTTCATTATTTTTTCATTTTCTGTCTCAAAAACATAGGTTATGACCCCTCGTTGGAACGAGCTCGTAGAGCTCGTTCCAATGAGGGGTCATAACCTACGTTTTTGAGACAAAAAATGAAAAAAATTAGTTATTCAAGAATTTTTTTGTAATTGTCGTCTGCTTTTCATGTTAGGTAAGGGGTTAATAGGATTATAGGAAGGATATAAATAGAAGGATTTCTACATCTTAAGTTGGAGTCTTCTTTCTTTTGATTCACACTTCTTTTATTTAATCGAATTTTCTTAAACAGTTTAGACAGACTATAGAGTTAGGCAAAAGTAAATAAATTCGGTAAAGAATGGGCAGCGTCTCGGATAATTAGGATGTCAACAAGGAAAGGTTTCTGTATGAGTGTTGAAATGACAGCAAAATCCGGGAAGATTTTTATCACATCGAGGATGGGGATGGGTGGATGGAGTGGATAGTTAGTGTCTCTTCGAGGCCTACAAACTAGAGTGCATTGTGAACTTTTGAGTATCTTTTAAACAGTACATCTGCAATATCATCCCTTGAGTGGAACTTGGTGCTATCTGCAATGTCAAAACACTTCAGATGGCGCCCTGTTCCGCTCAAGGGACGATTCTTTGCCTCACCCTAAAAAATTTCATCAATTTGGTCAGTCAGAGCTCCAACAAGAGATATCAGTCCAGTGCCCGGCCTTTGTCTGTTGACAGATAAAATTAATGTCAATAACGCCGTGACGTGCCGAAACATTACAGGTTGTGAATTAAGCAGATATCGAAATGGTGAAACAAGAGAAGTCACATTTGAAATCCACAGTTTTGTGTTGTTTTTTTTTTTTCCCCCTTCAGCAATGCCAGTTTTTTTTCCCCTTCAGCAATGTCAGCAAAGTGATGCGATTCGATTAAAAAAACAGATTAAGGGAAACAACTCTGTTGATATTTAGATATTTACAGAGTTTTTTCCCTTGGAATGCAATTTAGTTTTCTTTGTTGAAAATTGATCTCTGGAAGTTGGTGTTTTTGTTGAAACAAGAGGCCCCAAGTGACCTGAAGGCGCTCACCTGACATGGTGGCCTAAATATCAACCCAGAGAATTGATTTCAATAAGTTGCATCTGCTCCTCCTAAGAAAAGCTTATACCAAATATCCAAAGATTCTGACCAGTGGATCAAAAAAAAAAAAAAAGAAGATTTTTAACTGGTAGAGTGCTAAATTTTATTTGGCCACCAAACTTTTTGCACATGTCTTTGCCTTGTTATAATTTATAGGAGAGTGCCCACAGGCACTCTCCTATAAATTGTAACAAGGCAAATCTTAACAGACTAAATAATATCACTTCAAAGATAATATGATGCACAGCCACTTAATTTGATGCCTTTAAGTTGCAGTACCTGCACTTCAGAATAAAGCCCAAATATGGGCTTCCAGCACTCTACCAGTTAAAGAATATTCCTCATTTTGAAGGAACTGCACACCAAATATCAAAACATTCCGACTGCTGGATCCGAAGAAGAAGATTTTTAAAGAAAATTCCTCATTTTGAACTAAGTTACAATTCAAGCTCCCACAGTGAGTCCAAATATGGACCTAGGGACATGGCTTGAACAAACTTGAATCTCACCCCCCTAAGGATGCTGCATGTAAAATATCAAAACATTCCAACTGCTGGATCTGAAGAAGATTTTTAAAGAACATTCCTCATTTTGAACTAAGTTATAATTATGAGTGAGCCCAAATATGAACCCAGGGACTTGGCTTGAACAAACTTGAATTCCCCCCCCCCCCCCCTAAGCATGGTGCATACCCAATATTAAAAGATTCTGCCTGATGGATCTTGAGAAGAAGATTTTCAAAGAAATTTGCCTGAAATGCACTAAGTTCGAATTCAAGCTTCTATAGTGAGACCAAATATGAATCTAGGGAGCCGATTTGAACAAACTTGAATCAGATCCACCCCACAATGTTGCATACCTAATATCAAAAGATTCTGCCTGCTAAATCTGGAGAAGAAGATTTTTTAAGAAATTTGCCTGAAATGCACTAAGTTCGAATTCGGGCTTCTATAGTGAGCCCAAATATGAATCCAGAGGGCCGATTTGAACAAATTTGAATCAGATCCACCCCACAATGTTGCATACCAAATATCAAAAGATTCTGACTGCTAGATCTGGAGAAGAAATTTTTTTAAGAAAGTTGCCTGAAATGCACTAAGTTCGAATTCGAGCTTCTATAGTGAGAAGTATTGAATTGGTACACACTAAAAACTAAAGCGTTAAAACTGACACTTTCAAGGTGTTAAACCCATTCTAACTCTTAGGGTTTGATTTAAACACTCAAAGTACAATGCTTTAAGCACTCAGACATTACAATCGTCAGACATCTGAAACTTGAATGGATGGCACTTCCCATGTGTTTAGCATTGGTGGTTCTTCCAGAATCGTCCATAATTTGATTTGCGCTTGGTGGGTACATAATTAAAAGGACACAACGCAGATGACGCGGATCAGGCTCGAGAGTTCGAGCCTGATCCGCGTCATCTGCGTTGTTTCCCTTTAAGTGTCGCGACATTGCATTTGTCAAGTGGTATTATTGTAACACCTGTCAAGTTCTGGGATATCTACACTTGAACAAAGTGCTAGTTCAGCACTTAGTAAGTGTTAAATACAGCACTTCAAGTGTAGTTTTTAACACTTTAGTTTTTAGCGTGTAAACAATACCGAATGACAAATATTCCAACTACATCATCAGGGCATGCCTTCGATGAAGACACGCCTTGATGATGTATAGTTGGAATATTTTTTCAATCGGGACTTGAACATTAGTCATAACAAATCCCCCCTTCCCCCATCCCCCCCCCCCCCCCACACACACATCCGTCAGGTGCGTAGCCAGGATTATGTACTGAGGGAACCTTGGCAAGTTTCTTTTTCATTTTTCATTTTTTTTTTTGTTGGGGGTGGGGGATATGATACTTGGATGGTCGATGCTGGCGTCCGGTGGCCTATCCTAGTCGTTACCCCTCCGCCCATTTCCCTTAAGGGAAGTGGGCGGAGGGGTAACAACTGGATGGTCACAGTTAGAGATAGACCTTACCCCCAAAATTGTTTGCAAAAATCGGTGAATTCTAGGAGTATATAACGTATGTAAACCTATACTGGAGACCATTTTAGGGTTATTTTTATTATGTGAAAGTTGCATTGGACAAGACTGGGTCAATGTTGTTTTTGTGTGGGTCTTATTTGGAGGGTGGGGGGGGGGGGGGGTCGACAATTGTAAGGAGCCAAGGGGCACCAACCCTCAACCCGTGATTACGCCATTGTCAAAAATGGGTCATCTTTGCGACGCCCCGCATACCGCCCCCCCCCCCCACCCCCCCCCCCCCCACCCCCCTACTGCGCTACGGGAGCAAGAGAGGTAGGGGTACCAAGAAAACGCCGTTTCTAGGTCTTCCCCTATGAAGTCCACAGTGCTCATATGTGATAACTTCACTGGCCATATAAAATACCGCTTATCCCCTTTTACTTTCCATTTCCATCTGGTTTTCCACGTGCCACGCCTTTAAGTTTAACCTAACTTTAACAACAAATGGAGGTTATGGTAATCGACTCGGTCTGTTGGGGACAAGCAGAATCCATTTGATCAAGACTAACACGTGGTTTTATTGAACCAACAGTACATTTCCAAGAAGTATTAAATTTGTAAACTATAATACTGAATGACAAATATCCCACCTACATCATCAAGGCATGCCTTCGATGAAAACACGCCTTGATGATGTATAATTGGAATATTTTTTTCAATCGGGACTTGAACAATAGTCGTAACAAATCCCCCCCCCCCCCCCCCTCCACACACACACACACATGCACACTCCCGTCAGGTGCGTAGCCAGATTATATAATAGGGGGAACCCTGGCCAGTTTCTTTCTTTTGGGGGGGGGGGGGGGGGGGTGCGGGATATGAAAACTTGGAAGGTCTATGATGGGGTTCGTGGGCCTCTCCTATAGTGTTAACGAGGGCCCGTCGTCGTTACCCCCCCCCCTCCCATTTCCCTAAAGAAAAGTGGGTGGAGGGGTAACGACTGGGGGGTCATAGTTAGAGCTGGACCCCACCCCAACATTGTTTTGCAAAAACCGGTGAATTTTAGGCGTATATAGCGTATGTAACCCTATATTGGAGACAATTTTAGGGTTATTTTTTATTATGTTAAAGTTGCATTGAACAGGACTGGGTCAATGTTGTTTTTGTTTGAGGTTTTTTTTTTTTGTTTTTTGTTTGTTTTTTTTTTTTGAGGGAGGGGGCGACAATTTTAACGAGCAAAGGCCCCAACCCTGCACCTGCGATTACGCCACTATCAAAAATGGGTCATCTTTGCGACGCCCCGCCCGCATACCCCCCCCCCCCCCCTCCCTACTTCGCTACGGGGGCAGGAGAGGTAAAAGTACCAAGCAAACGCCGTTTCTAGGTCTTCCCCTCGCGTGTTTCAGGCCACAGTGCTTATATGTGATAACTTCATTGGCCGTATAAAATACCGCTTATCCCCCTTTACTTTCCATTTCCATCTGGTTCGCCTGACTGACTGCATCTTTTCCCACATGCCTCACCTTTAAATTTAACCTAACATTGACAACTGAGGATTTTATTCTCCCAAAACAATCTGCACACGCTGGTAGCTTTCGGATTTCTAGTGCAACGTCCACAAGGGAGAGTGTTTGTGACGTCGTGCTTAAACGTCAATGTTGGGTTCATTTCCGCCCAAAGCTTTCTCTTGCCCTGATTGGACTATTCGCGTACAACGGGAAAATCATTCGTTACTTTAGCCAAGGCATCAGGCAGCATACATGTTGCGGACCGCTCTCGTAATACTGACTTCATGTAGGCCGAGGGGTGTAGGAGGTTCTATATTGTATCAAAGGAGGAAATTGATTTTGGCTTCCAAAAATCATTTTTAAGATCATTTTGTTTAGGTCAACAAACAATTGTACCGTACTATTATTTTGCGGACACATGACGGTTTCTTATGGGGGTGTATCGGGTAGAAAATACCCCCTCCCAAGCGTTTCCTTCGCTTTTTATGACCCCGTGTTTGTGCCCACAAATGAAGGGGGTTGGGGGGGGGGTCTCACTACACCATCCCAATCCCAGTTTACTCAACAGGCATACTGACAATTTTCCTCATCGTTCATATTCTTAAAATGGTCTTTCGTTTTCGCAAATCTTTTCAAGATTTTATTTTTAGTTTTATAAATACCAAGTATATGATAGAAGCTTTGAAGCAGAGGACATCTGGGTGTTATACTTCCCCCCAAAACGCACCATTAGGCCGGGGCCCTTGCTGCCAGTCTACACACTCAGGGAGCGAATAAAATGATTTTCATAAACGCTACCCACTAAATTTATGAAGAGTAGTAAAGAACCCCACAACCACGACAATCACCAGCACCACCGGTATAACTGATTGCCGCAGAGACGTTCGTGTAAGTAGAACGTTCATTTTAACATTGAAGCCGTGTACACATGTGAGGCGTTCAAACAGATCAGAATGGACCAAACTCAGGAACGCCGGAAGCACGGGGACAGAGGGGATAGCTGCCTCCCTGCCTTCGGACCATGGGGAGAAGGGGGCAGGTAATGTCCTTCACTTGATCGTTTTTCGATGATTTATTCTCGAAGTAAAGTTTAAATACACCCCGAATCCGTTCTGGGAGCTTTCAAAATTCATTGGGGGAGTAAGAGGAGTTTAGGAGGAGGTGCCCAGCCCGATGGGAGTGAGACAGCTTCTCTCAAACTCTTCCATCTCGGGGCTTGGTTTTCGAGACGCGCTTGCTTCGGCATGTCCAGGGCTTGCCTTGAGTCGGGGCTGATCAGCCCAGGCCCCGAGATCAGCCCCGAGGAGCACTTGCTGGGGGCTTTTTTTCAAGCCCCGACATTTTCCACAAAAAAGCACTAACAATAATGGACAAAATGGAAAATCAGCTCCGAAAAGGCCCCGACCTCAATATGTGGGGGACTTTTTTTTAGGCCCCGCCCATTTTACTCAAGGCGAGCCCTGCATGTCATGGTGAGGCTGCTAGTGAGAGTAAACGCCCTTTCCCCGGAGTCGGACCCTCTCCTGCCCTGAAGTGGTTCCGGCGCCACTGACCAAGCCAATTGCACCAAAGTGAACGAGGGGTCGGACAACCTGATACGTAGTATGCAAGTGAGACATTGCTAATATCAGAAAAGTAAAAGATATTTGCGCCTCAAAGGCGCGTAAGGGCGCATCATTGGTTAATTGAAGCCCCTTTAGAAGCTGGATCTTGACTAACAAACTGTACATATGTAGCAGACAAGGTATAATTATAAAGGCTATTTACTATGGCAGAGAAGTCGCTTTGTGTGTTATGGGTCTTGGGAACGAGCCTCGACTCTCGCACTTCTCTTACGATCTGTTACAATGATGCCGTGACCAGTCCTTGGCTGCTAGCTGTAATGTGGGCGATGTTTCGACGAAGGGTGTTGAATGGCTATATAACGTGGAGGTAGTGCAGGCGGTCGAGGTAAAAAGGCCGTTTATCAACCAGCCTAGTTAGGATGTTTCAGTCTCGTGGTGGATCGGTTGGATTGCGTGTTAGACGTCATGTGTTCATTAATCGGCTGGGGCACTTACTCTTGATCTGTTATAGAAATATTTCAAGGTTAGCCGGCAAGAGGAGAAAACACTGGAGTTACAATCCACTTTTACTCACCGGAGCCTTGTGCTGAAGTTTGGTTTCTTCTTTTTTGGCGGATGACTTGTGTTTTGCGGGTCAAACCCTGCTCCCTCTCAGTGGTGATCTTTTTATGTGGTGGTGTCGGTAGATGGGTGTACAATAGTCGATGAGAAGCCTTAACTTTTCTCATTTAACCGGTTCTCGAATATCTTACAGGACTATTAATTCATCCTCTGGCACATCTCATATACGAGGAATTTTGGAGGAATGATTAAAAAGTAACTCCTTATGTTCCTCGAGGGTGTGTATGGCCCAGGAGGCAGATGTTGAAGTGCTGGACACAGGAAAGTCAGTATCCATCTACGCTCCACTCCCCCACCCCCCAACCACCACCACCCTGCTTTTCAACCTTCCCCTGCTTATCCGATGGAGAATACTTGATTGAAGGAGTGAGCACTCGGGCAGTGGAAGATAGTTAAAACCCTTTGCCTAACACGAAAGGCAGACGACACTTACAAACAAAATTTTTCAATAACTAACTTTTTTTTTTTTATTTTATTTTATTTTTTTTTTTTTTTTGCGTCAAAAACATAGTTTATGACTTCTCATTGGAACGAGCTGAACGAGATTGTTCCAATGAGAAGTTATAAGGTATGTTTTTGAGACAAAAATAATGAAAACTTAATGGTGATTTTGCTGAATGGCTCTCGCCGGATTTAATAGTTACGTTAGGTAAAGGGTTAAGGAGTTGTTACTTTCTCCTGCCTTCTCACTCCCTCTCTTTCTCTCCAACCCGAAGATGCCTCGAAGAGTCTGCATGGCATTCGGATGTTTTAGCGATGTATTGTTCTCTTCTTTTAATTTTATCTCTTCAGTGCATCGTCTAAAGCACACAGTCTACTTCTTAGATTGTGGTCCAGAGTTGAAATGGTACCACCACTTCTAAGAGATTGTTCTTGTCTGAACTTGATGGTTAGCTCAACGCAGCCAAGTTGAACATTTTTTACTCTGTGAAACGGCCGATTCATTCAGCACTCTCGAAGTTGTACAGGTGTCTTCATGAAAAAAAAATCAAGTTGTCTTGATGCAGGGGCGATGTTGAGGTATATATCGGTTTACTCTGAAGTCCGAAGTGAAAATGAAAACTTCCGCATCGATAGTGTTATTATCACAGAAGATTAAGTTGTAAAATTAACAAACACAAATCAAGCTAACGCGTGGAAAGGTTTTTTTATTAGAAATAACAAACATGGTAGTTCTGCAAAACACACTATAACCAATTATGAATAAGTTATCTCTTGTCTTCGGAGAATGACTGTTACATTGTGCAGCAATATCTAACTTCCTCCGCAGATGGATACTCCTGGTAAAAACGAAACGTAAAAATAAAGGAGTGTGGGTGTGGAGGTGTGGGGGATATATATAGGAAAGATTCGACTCACCTCACTCTGAGGTCAACTTTCCTAAACCATCTGGAACCAGGTTGAAATTCAGCGGTATTGAGAATGTAACCTTTGTTCAGTGTTTTCGCGAGGAAGATATTATTGAGACTATCTATGGAACTATCAGGACCTGATAAAACTAAAAGTCCCCTTCGCACGGTACACACCGTTGTGTGTGCCGCTAAAAGAGGATTTTTTGTTTCGTCAGTATGAAATACCATTACCTAGCACCAGAGATAACGGAATCTTATTTATTTATTTATTTATTTATTTATTTATTTATTTATTTATTTATTTATTTAAAAGAAGCGGGGGAAGGTAACGACTGGAGGGTCGTAGTTAGGACTAGGCCTCCCACGAGTAAATGTTGCAAAATGGAGTTCTCTAAGAACGAATCTGGGGCATTTGCAGCCCAATATTGGAGACCGTTTGGCTCTCTGTTGTGTGAAACTTGCATTGGGGGGGGGGGGGGGGTTAGGGGACCGTGATGTCCGCTCCCCCAGGCGTCCTTACCCTGGCTACGCCACTGAACTGAACTGGCCAGATATTTCCATTGTAAAGCCACCTGGCGAATGAACAATAGTAAATGTACACCAATTTGCTATTGCAGTAGAAACTTGAGGGTCCATCAAGTAATCTAGCTGCTCGTGGACCTCGGAATAGGCACCTGGGTGACAAAGACTTGCAAGTTTACTTGTTGGGGGCAAAACTTTATACTGGACAAGGTTTTGCCTTTCCGTGTCCGACAACTTGTGAGAAAATTAGTCCCTCACGTGGAAATCTTAACCTCTTCGTCAGGAAAATCGACGGTGCCAGCATTACGTTTTAAATAGTGATGAGATGCTTCAAATAAATTGAGAATAAAAATAAGGCTTGGGCCACTTGGGGATGTTTTACAAACAAGCAATATTTGTTGTAATGAACGCAATTACAACTGTCACCGAAAGCTTTTTAAAAATTCCGTTAACTTACCTTTGTCTTCTAAAAATACACGCAGATGAACTTTGACTGCTATCCGAGACAATTCACCTTGAGGCAAAATGCTATTTATTCACAAAAAATCCGTAAAAATTACTCTCACTGTGAAAATGTGCAACCACGCAACACAATAGCCTTGCTGTGAATGCGGCGACGGTGACGTTTTCGTCTATGACGTTAAACTTGAACTGAGCAGATTTCATGCCCGCCACATTCCCAGTTAATGGTAACGTCGCTGCCTTCATGTGGAACATTGTAGATGCTTTCACGTTGGTCCCAAAATACTATATTAAAAAATTCATCACGTAAATACCGTTAATACCATGGCATTCAGTATATTCTGGAAAATGATATACCTGCACAAAACAAACAAAAATGTAGTCATATTATTGACGCGAGTCCAACTTGAGCAACTGTGATAACATTAACAATACAAGAACGCCTATCCGGTACTTAGTATTTTTTCTGTCATTCACTAACGGTTAATGAGACATACAGCTGACAGGGGTGGGAGAGGGAGGGGTACTTAATAATTCCTGAGTTTTTGTGGGCTAAAATAGCCTATCACTGTTCCAAAATAGCTCTCTCCGGCCAACCACGGTTCGGCCCCGTCTGACAAAGTTTGCGATTCTAGCACCGAAAGACGCAAGATCCTTGGATGTAAAAGCATAATCCAAGTACTGAGGTGGGTGTATACCAACCTGCAGGTATTATGACAAAAATAAATAAAATTAGTTTTTGAGATGCCATGCTAATAGAACTAATGTTCACAAAAGAACATATGATTAACCCTTTTCCTCTCATGAAAAGCAGACGACACTTGCAAAACAAATTCTTGAATAACTTTTTTTTTTACATTTTTTGTTTCAAAAACATAGGTTAGGTTATGACCCCTCATTGGAACGAGCTCGTTCCAATGGGTGGTCATAACCTATGTTTTTGAGACAAAAAAAAAAAAAAAAAAATAATGAAAATTAATTGGTGATTTTTTAGAATAGCGCTGGCCGTTTTTGACCGTTACGTTGGGTAAAGGGTTAAATATCAAATAGGGCCTTAAATTCATGCGAGAATTAGATCGGTTCTCAAAAATGATTCTCGCGGAGAAAACAATGATTTTTTTTTAATTCATTTTAATTTGCTTCATAGGTATTGGTTTAGGCCAACACATATTGTAAAATTACATGTAGCTGGTACAGTGCAGGCGAAAAGGGAAGCAATACAATAAAACAATGACAATCAACATCACAAAATTTATCCTGTCTGAACCTCAGTCTGAATCAAGGTCTCAAGCCAAAACAGAAAGATGTACCTAGAGGATAAATTGGCCCACTGTATGGGATAGCATCAGCAAATCCACCCTCTGGAGACGCCATTTTGCAAATGACAGGTTGCTTATATTCAGGCTTGCTCTCAAATATTCAATTACTGAATACAGATTCTCACAGCAGGAGTTCGCCAGAATTAAAGCCGGTTTTCGCAGATCGGAGACAAATTTTAGAGAACCACTATCTCATGGAAGCTATCCAAAGTGACCCACTTCAGTACATGTGGTCAGTTGACCTTTATAGTATCACAATATTAATAGTTAGCCACAGGGACCCTAAAATTACAAGATGTGTGACATCATATCATGTCTGGAATTGTGTTCTCAAGCCCTAAAATTGCTGGTTATCAACCAGAGTGGGGACAATTATGGGTTCAAATAAAACATAGAAGATGGGGTGAGGGTTAACCCTTTACCGAACATGAAATGCAGACGACACTTGCAAACAAAATTCGTGAATAACTAATTTTTTCCATTTATTGTCTCAAAAACATGTTATCACCCCTCTTTGGAACGAGCTCGTCGACCTCGTTCCAAAGAGGGCTCATAACCTATGTTTTTGAGACAAAAAAATGAAAATATAATGAAAATTAACTGGCGATTTTTGTGAATAGCGCTGGCCGTTTACGTTGGGCAAAGGGTTATTAGTTAGCCTCAGGGACCGTAAAACTACAAGATGTGTGACATCATATCATGTCTCGAATTGTGTTCTCAAGCCCTTAAATTCAAAATTTGGGGTCAAGTTGGGGGTCAAGTATATTTGATTGCTTGTGACTATAGAGTTAGGCCTTTGCTCAAAAGATGAGAATTTTATATTTCAATGATAATTTATGTTTCAAAACTGCAGTTGATATTTTGGCCGGATTATCAGCAGAAAACGGAAAAAAATACAAGGCCCCTTCGAAGCTTCGAAATTCGATTCGAAAACATTTCTATGATTCGAGTCGAGTCGCGCTGAATTGGAAATTTTCGAATCGTCGAGTCTACATGTCTATTTTCTTGGTGTCTTCTATCAATCCTACAAGTCTCTTTTCTTGATGTCTTCATCTACCATCAGGCCCCTTGTACGGGGAGGGGGAGGGGGCTGATGCATAGAGGAAAAGTTCGAGGAGGTTCAGCTTTCGAAACTAATTTGATTGCGTTCTGAATATTCTGTTTTGGGAGTTCTTTTATTGACATGCCCAAACACACCGTGACGAGTCGCCATTGAATACAATGCTTCATAACATTTATGGTTGCAAAAAGGTACAATATTTATAACTTGTAGAGCCGCGAGGTTCTATTCGATTCGATTCGAAAACTCCTACTTGATTTGATTGGGATTCGATTCGACCCGAAAATTGAGATTCGCAGGACTCTAGAAAATACAGTGTATAATTTAAGATATCAAATAGTTACAGTAGCTGGGTGAGGGATTTCGGATGTAATCTTGCCTCCATCCCTGTATAAAAACTTCCAGTTTTCAGAAGAAAATCAGTCTGCTTCGGTTGACTCACTGCCACACCTGAATTCTTCTTGAGGGGTAAAATTCAATTAAATAAAAGAAGTGTGAATCAAGAGAAAGAAGACTCCAACTTAAGATGTAGAAATCCTTCTTTAGTCACTCTGCTGTGTCTGGGCCCCTATCTTAATATCTTAACCCTTTACCTAACGTAACGGCCAAAACCGTCCAGCGCTATTCTCAAAAATCGCCAATTAATTTTCATTATTTTTTCACTTTTTGTCTCAAAAACATAGGTTATGACCCCTCGTTGGAACGAGCTCATAGAGCTCGTTCCAATGAGGGGTCATAACCTACGTTTTTGAGACAAAAAATGAAAAACATTAGTTATTCAAGAATTTTTTTGTAATTGTCGTCTGCTTTTCATGTTAGGTAAGGGGTTAATAGGATTATAGGAAGGATATAAATAGAAGGATTTCTACATCTTAAGTTGGAGTCTTCTTTCTTTTGATTCACACTTCTTTTATTTAATCGAATTTTCTTAAACAGTTTAGACAGACTATAGAGTTAGGCAAAAGTAAATAAATACGGTAAAGAATGGGCAGCGTCTCGGATAATTAGGATGTCAACAAGGAAAGGTTTCTGTATGAGTGTTGAAATGACAGCAAAATCCGGGAAGATTTTTATCACATCGAGGATGGGGATGGGTGGATGGAGTGGATAGTTAGTGTCTCTCCGAGGCCTACAAACTAGAGTGCATTGTGAACTTTTGAGTATCTTTTAAACAGTACATCTGCAATATCATCCCTTGAGTGGAACTTGGTGCTATCTGCAATGTCAAAACACTTCAGATGGCGCCCTGTTCCGCTCAAGGGACGATTCTTTGCCTCACCCTAAAAAATTTCATCAATTTGGTCAGTCAGAGCTCCAACAAGAGATATCAGTCCAGTGCGCGGCCTTTGTCTGTTGACAGATAAAATTAATGTCAATAACGCCGTGACGTGCCGAAACATTACAGGTTGTGAATTAAGCAGATATCGAAATGGTGAAGCAAGAGAAGCCACATTTGAAATCCACAGTTTTGTGTTGTTTTTTTTTTCCCCCCTTCAGCAATGCCAGTTTTTTTCCCCCTTCAGCAATGTCAGCAAAGTGATGCGATTCGATTAAAAAAACAGATTAAGGGAAACAACTCTGTTGATATTTAGATATTTACAGAGTTTTTTCCCTTGGAATGCAATTTAGTTTTCTTTGTTGAAAATTGATCTCTGGAAGTTGGTGTTTTTGTTGAAACAAGAGGCCCCAAGTGGCCTGAGGGCGCTCACCTGACATGGTGGCCTAAATATCAACCCAGAGAATTGATTTCAATAAGTTGCATCTGCTCCTCCTAAGAAAAGCTTATACCAAATATCCAAAGATTCTGACCAGTGGATCAAAAAAAAAAAAAAAAGAAGATTTTTAACTGGTAGAGTGCTAAATTTTATTTGGCCACCAAACTTTTTTCACATGTCTTTGCCTTGTTATAATTTATAGGAGAGTGCCCACAGGCACTCTCCTATAAATTGTAACAAGGCAAATCTTAACAGACTAAATAATATCACTTCAAAGATAATATGATGCACAGCCACTTAATTTGATGCCTTTAAGTTGCAGTACCTGCACTTCAGAATAAAGCCCAAATATGGGCTTCCAGCACTCTACCAGTTAAAGAATATTCCTCATTTTGAAGGAACTGCACACCAAATATCAAAACATTCCGACTGCTGGATCCGAAGAAGAAGATTTTTAAAGAAAATTCCTCATTTTGAACTAAGTTACAATTCAAGCTCCCACAGTGAGTCCAAATATGGACCTAGGGACATGGCTTGAACAAACTTGAATCTCACCCCCTAAGGATGCTGCATGTAAAATATCAAAACATTCCAACTGCTGGATCTGAAGAAGATTTTTAAAGAACATTCCTCATTTTGAACTAAGTTATAATTATGAGTGAGCCCAAATATGAAGCCAGGGACTTGGCTTGAACAAACTTGAATTCCCCCCCCCCCCCCCCCCCCCTAAGCATGGTGCATACCCAATATTAAAAGATTCTGCCTGCTGGATCTTGAGAAGAAGATTTTCAAAGAAATTTGCCTGAAATGCACTAAGTTCGAATTCAAGCTTCTATAGTGAGACCAAATATGAATCTAGGGAGCCGATTTGAACAAACTTGAATCAGATCCACCCCACAATGTTGCATACCTAATATCAAAAGATTCTACCTGCTAAATCTGGAGAAGAAGATTTTTTAAGAAATTTGCCTGAAATGCACTAAGTTCGAATTTGGGCTTCTATAGTGAGCCCAAATATGAATCCAGAGGGCCGATTTGAACAAATTTGAATCAGATCCACCCCACAATGTTGCATACCAAATATCAAAAGATTCTGACTGCTAGATCTGGAGAAGAATATTTTTTAAGAAAGTTGCCTGAAATGCACTAAGTTCGAATTCGAGCTTCTATAGTGAGCCCAAATATGAATCCTGGGGGCCGATTTGAACAAACCTGAATCAGATCCACCCCTCAATGTTGCATGCCAAATATCAAAAGATTCTGCCTGCTGGATCTGGTGAAGAAGATTTTTGAAGAAATTTGCCTGAAATGCACTAAGTTCGAATTCAAGCTTCTATACTGAGCCCAAATATAAACTCAGGGGGCCGATTTTAACAAACCTAAATCAGATCCACACCACAATGTTGGATACCAAATATCAAAAGATTCTGCCTGCTGGATCTGGAGAAGAAGATTTTTTAAGAAATTTGCCTGAAATGTACTAAGTTCGAATTCGGGCTTCTATAGTGAGCCCAAATATGAATCCAGGGAGCCGATTTGAACAAACTTGAATCAGATCCATCCCACAATGTTGCATACCAAATATCAAAAGATTCTGCCTGCTGGATCTGGAGAAGAAGATTTTTTAAGAAATTTGCCTGAAATGCACTAAGTTCGAATTCGGGCTTCTATAGTGAGCCCAAATATGAATCCAGAGGACCGATTTGAACAACTTGAATCAGATCCACCCCACAATGTTGCATACCAAATATCAAAAGATTCTGCCTGCTGGACCTGGAGAAGAAGATTTTTTAAGAAATTTGCCTGAAATGCACTAAGTTCGAATTCGAGCTTCTATACTGAGCCCAAATATAAACCCAGGGTGCCGATTTGAACAAACGTGAATCAGATCCACCCCACAATGTTGCATACCAAATATTAAAAGATTCTGCTTGCTGGATCTGGAGAAGAAGATTTTTTAAGAAATTTGCCTAAAATGCACTAAGTTCGAATTGGAGCTTCTATACTGAGCCCAAATATAAACCCAGGGGGGCCAATTTGAACAAACTTGAATCAGCTCCACCCCACAATGTTGCATACCAAACATCAAAAGATTCTGCCTGCTGTTTCTGGAGAAGAAGATTTTTGAAGAAATTTGCCTAAAATGCACTAAGTTCGAATTCGAGCTTCTATACTGAGCCCAAATATAAACCCAGGGGGCCGATTTGAACAAACTTGAATCAGATCCACCCCACAATGTTGCATGCCAAATATCAAAAGATTCTGCCTGCTCAATCTGGAGAAGAAGATTTTTTAAGAAATTTGCCTGAAATGCACTAAGTTCGAATTCGGGCTTCTATAGTGAGCCCAAATATAAATCCAGGGAGCCGATTTGAACAAACTTCAATCAGATCCACCCCACAATGTTGCATACCAAATATCAAAAGATTCTGCCTGCTGGATCTGGAGAAGAAGATTTTTTAAGAAATTTGCCTGAAATGCACTAAGTTCGAAATCGGGCTCCTATACTGAGCCCAAATATGACCCAGGGGGCCGATTTGAACAAACTTGAATCAGATCCACCCTACAATGGTGCATACCAAATATCAAAAGATTCTGCCTGCTGGATCTGGAGAAGAAGATTTTTTTTAAATCTTTTTCCCTTTGCCTACAGTGTTAAAAAGTGCTGACTCAGCACTTTTTCAAAGTCCTGAAAAAAGTACCTTGTGATCAAACGAATAGGGATTTTTTTAACCATTCTATTCTACTGGATAAAAGTAAGCCTTATACAAAATAAGAATTCTCTGTGCCGTGTAGTTTTGGAGATATGGTAGTTTTAAGGTTTTTCCTATTTTTAGCACCCGAGGTTCCCACGGGGCAATGAGAAATTTTTTTTTTACATCAATCAACTACTTATGACCCATTGTCATCTCATATCAAATTTGGTTCAAATCGACCTCACGGTTCTGAAAATAGAAATTTTAGGCGTGGCCAAAATTTTTGCCCCTCCCATAACGAAGGCAAATAATGCCCGACAAACTTCTCTTGAACAAATTGATTCTAAACCTCAAAAGGACTCTGTATACCGCATATCAAGTCTCTGCTACTGGTGGTTCATTAGAAGAAGATTTTCAAAAAATTTGGCCATTTTTTCCCCACACCTCTGCTCAATATGAGCCGAAACCTATTTTGGATAAAAATCAAAATGCCCCTATATAACCACTACTTAGATGAAATTTAATTAAAATGTGGCCAGTGGTTTAGGAGAAAGAGGCTCAAACACCACCTTCACGCAGGACAACGGACGACAGACGACGGACGACGGACAAAGAGTGATAAGAAATGCTCACCCTGACTTTCAGTCAGGTGAGCTAAAAAAGACGCATGATGAAGTTGCTGGAGTTCAGACAAAATGCATAAGGTAAACGCATTGCCCGGAGGGAGGATGTGTGTGGGAAGAGATGGATTTTCTTGGAAGTATCTTGATGCTCATCTTCTTCAAGATACGTCATAAATAACTGTTCTAAATATGAAGCACTTCAAGTAAAAAAGGAACTTATTTTTTTATTTATTAATGGGATTTAACGACACTTTCAACAGGAACAAAAGGTACTACCAGGGCATTTAACCAAATTATAAACCAATTATTAAGGACTTTTCCAGATTAATAAAGTATGGGGGTCCACCTCCGAAATTCCAACTGCACCCTTCATCCTTGGGCAGACACTGAAATTTACAACTGCCGGGAAGTCCATTTGTGGCGTTGCTTCTTGTTTTGGAAACATCTTTAGACAAGGTACATTCAAAATCTATCAAAATGCAACACAGAATGGGTCAAGAATTATTGTGAATCAATGCAACATTGACAAATCGTCTCCTGAGTTCCAATGTGTTCTCTGTACCAGTAGGCACAGAGAACACATTGGAACTCAGGGGATGAAATGATAATAGATTCTAAAGGCAGTCCCAAACAGGTCTGGCATTCCAGAAAATCAAGGGGTGCAGAAAATTGCCATCTTCAATTTTTTCTAGGCGTGCAGTAGGCGTGCAGCACTCTTGCACTCCTAAAGAATGCCAGGCCTGGGTGGAGGTGAAACACCTCCCCACAATCAAACTCAACTTGAACCTTTTCGCCACCTCCTTACTTGCGACTCTGAACGCTGTCGTTTTATGATCATGATATACAAGAAATTGTTTTTGGGTGGGGTGGGGGTGGAGGGTGTTGGGGGTCGGATGTATGTATGTAAGTATGTGTGAGTGTAATGCTAACATTAAATTCACACAGAAGAATTAGTTTCAATGGATACAGCTAATTGCTTGCAATTCCAACTCCAATCACCAGGAGAAAATGTCTTTCTAACCTTCAATCTCTCTTTTATCCTCCAAAGTAGTAAAAATAGACTTATATTCAATAATTATCTTGTTTGACAGAGTTATTAAATCAGACTGAAAGAAGATATAGAGAGATATTTATTTATTGTTCTGATTCTTTTGAGTGTGAAAAGTGTTGAAGTAGCATAAAAAAATCACAATGGTAAAGGGACAATTACCCAATGTGGCGGGAAAATGCATTTTTAATAATTTTCTACAAAAAGTATTTATTTTGCATTTTTAAGGCATCATTTTGAAAAAATAGATGAAGAAAAAAATGATTAAATCTGCAAGCAACTTAATTGTTTGTGGGAAAAATTAATCAAATTTAACCATTCACTATAGGGATCAACCAACTTTGCCCAGCATTATACATAAAATCTCTTGGTATTCAAAGGGTTTTTTAACAATCCCTTGGTATACCATGGTGCATTGTTTCAGAAGGATTCAAATTTTAGTTTTTGTTCCAATTTTTGTTTCAAAACATTATGACCTCCTGATTATCCATCAAGCTGATGGATATCAAGAAATATCTTTTAGATAATTTGCG
Organism: Pictodentalium vernedei; assembly: GCA_031216915.1. Lineage (NCBI taxonomy): Eukaryota > Metazoa > Mollusca > Scaphopoda > Dentaliida > Dentaliidae > Pictodentalium > Pictodentalium vernedei. The sequence goes on from CM062294.1 coordinate 322,512,619, forward strand.
ATAAAATTCTGTTTTATTTCAGTTTACTGTGGAGGTCCAGTGATCCTCTCTAATATATATTCTTAATGTTAACCCTTTTCAAATTTGCCCCACCTGAATTGCAGACAACACTTGCAAAAATAATTCTCGAATAAAAAAACATAGCTTGTGACCATGCAATGGAATGAGATGAAGGGTCATAAGCTATGTTTATGAAACAAATCCAAAAAATAATAAAATTTGAATGGTGATTTTTGTAAATAGCACCAGCTAGTTTTGGCCACCATGTTGCGTGACAGAGTTAAAGAACAACTTTATCTTTTTGTCTGTTTTTGTTGTTTGTGAACATCACGAATAGGCACCGAGTAACATGCGGTTAATTGAATACATTACAATCCTGTTAACGGAATAACCATTTTACAAGTAAAAAATATTCAGTCAGCAGCTGTATACAGTTAACAGGAAGTTGGTCATTTTCCTGTATTCTAGCGGCAAACTAAGCATTTACTATATAACTATATAATCAAAGAACTCAGTCAAACAAGATATAATTGAATATATAGACAAAACTACATGTATGTTTCAATGAGTCGTTTTGTATTCAATGAGTCAGATGTGCGTATGAAGAAAACGTCGAGACCGAAGGTCGAGACGTTTTCTTTCTACGCACATCTGACGAATTGAATACAAAATGACTCATTGAAACATACATGTGGTTTTGTATTTATTACATGACTCAAGCACCTACTGACCTAATTTTCTTTTCTATCAACAGTGGTAAACACCATGCACTTTATGCAATCGCATTGCATAAAAAAAGTCCTGGTTGGAACAGGTTGGTGTGCAATACGGAATTCCATATTGCACAGCCGTATTGCACGCCGTATTGCATAAGAGAGACTGCATGGGCATGTAATAAATGCTTTTATTACATGCCCATGCAGTCTCTGTTATGCAATACGGCATGCAATATGGCTGTGCAATACGGAATTCCTTAATAAATGCTTCTATTACATGCCCATGCAGTCTCTCTTATGCAATACAGCATGCAATATGGCTGTGCAATACGGAATTCCGTATTGCACACCAACCTGTTCCAACCGGGACTTTTTTTATGCAATGCGACTGCATAAAGTGCATGGTGTTTACCACCGTTGATAGAAAAGAAAATTAGGTCAGTAGGTGCTTGAGTCATGTAATAAATACAAAACCACATGTATGTTTCAATGAGTCGTTTTGTATTCAATTCGTCAGATGTGCGTAGAAAGAAAACGTCTCGACCTTCGGTCTCGACGTTTTCTTCCTACGCACATCTGACGAATTGAATACAAAACGACTCATTGAAACATACATGTGGTTTTGTATTTATTACATGACTCAAGCACCTACTGACCTAATTTTCTTTTCTATCAACGGTGGTAAACACCATGGAATTCTTTGATAAATTACAAGGTGTTTATTCAATTAACTGGTGGAGTGCTGAATTATTTTTAGTCACCCAAATTTGTTCACATGGCTTTGCCTAGTTACAATTTATGAGAGAGTGCCTAAAGGCACTCTCTCATAAATTATAACAAGGCCATACTAGACAGACTAAATAATTTCACTTCAAAGTTAACATGAAGCAAATCTGCAGAATATGAAGGATTTAAGTCATGATACCTGCACTTCAGGGTAAAGCTCAAATACGGGCTTCCAGCACCCTACCAATTAACAGATTACTCTATAAGCTATATACAAATAACAGGTCACATTTGTTCTGAAAGTATGGTGAATAGTTTGGTGTTTGGAAGGTATATGCATTTAACAGAGGTATTTCAATAACAATCAAAATGCATTTTCAAGCAAAAGAAAAAAACATCCAATTAACACTATAGAGTGATTTATTTATTTATTTATTGGTGTTTAAGGGCACATACTTATGCACAATGGCTAATCGTGACCGTGACAGTTTTACGGGTGGAGGAAGCCGGACTATCCGGAGAGAACCACCGAGCATCGACGAGCAACTGTCAGCTCATCAACATTCTAACTCTGTTCAAGCTCCGCTCAAGCAGGGTTGCAGCGGTTGAAGACATGTGCACCATCGACGTCCAGTATGCCTTAGTACACGGCGTCATCGTGCCCCTATGTAGGCAACCGGGATAAAGTGCCTTGCCCAAGGATACAGCGCGGATTGTCCCGGACGAGGATCGAGCTCGGGACCTCTAGCATAGAAGTCCAACAGTCTTCCACTGAGCCACAGCGAAAGAAATCCAACACATTGTAGTAATTGTGAGATCCAGGCTCATCTGTTACTGAAAGTTTTTGACAATTGGGCCAACCACATGTAAGATGTTGAACTATTCTCTTTCTTTTACAGTAGGGACCTGAACATACATCCATTCCCCCCCCCCCCCCCTCCCACCCCACACACACACCTGTGAGTAGCAAATGAGAAGTCCACAAACAACTGTGATGGTTGTCTGGTGACGATTGGATCATCACGTGAGAGAAGATATAGAAAAAACACACAATGTCACTTTTCTGGAGGGTATTTCATGTATTTTCATTGTTTTCCTGCAAGGATGGGATAGCTAATCCCTCAGTTGTAATTATGAGGTAAACATGCACCTATACATCTAGTCTGGCAATGATCGGATCATCCAAATGGGAGAAAATGTTGAACAAACACACACACAAACAAACTGTTCTAAAAAAAACAAGATGGCTGGCTAATTTCCATAATTTATGCACAACTAAAAACCTGTATACTATGTTATGTATATTGTGCCAATCATTTTCCATACCAAAAATAATCAAAGTCCGAATCACAATTTTGAAGTACTTGCTTGAAAAGTGTAATTGTTACTTTTAGAACAAAATGGCGTTGGACGGCAGTTTTTGATGGCGGTCAAAATCCAGAATGTGTCATCAAGTTTATCTTGTACGAACCATTGTGTCATATCTTTCATTTGGTCATATTATTCATCTGTATAAAAATGTTTGTATGGGTAAAAGAACTTCTGAAGAAATAGATAGATGGATAGACAAAATAGCAGATGGACAGATAGATGAATGGTTGGACAGATGTAATCCAGTATAACACCCCCCACCCCCCACCCCCACATCCCTGGCAACAAGAATTGCAAGTTCTTCCAAGAACTTGGGAAGCCCAAAATCAGCCATAGTACATGTTCTTGATGCAGTAACATTTCCAGCAGTGTAATACCGAAGACTTGTGAAAATAAAAAAATTACCAAAATATTTTTTGCATTTTGCTGCTGAAAGGCAACTTTTGGGCTCAAAAAATGAGCCAAATTTAGCTTGAACAAATTTGAAAGTATTTGAGTGAAAGATGCAGCTGCCAAAAATAACATCTTCTGCAGGCTACAGTGGTTCTGAGGGAGTTCTTTTTAGGTTTTGAGTTATCACCCTTTTGGGGTCCCACAAGTCACATCAACAAAAAACAAAAACTTTAAAAAATAACCAATAAGTATGACAATTTTTGTATTTTAGAGCCTGAAGGCAACTTTCAAGCTCTGAAAGTGAGCAGAAATATGGATGCAGAAACTTGGCTTTGGCTAAAACAAACTTGCATGTAAAAAAATTACCCTAAAATTACAATCTTTGGCATTTTTGAGCCAAAAATGGATACAAAAAGTTAACTTGAAACACATCAAAACACAAAAAGTGACAATTTTGGAGCCTGAAGGAAACTTTTGGGTACCCAAAACAAGCTCAAATATAGACACAGAAACTTTACTCCACAAGCTGTGTCAAACCAGATATAATAGAATAAATTTTCTGTTTCTATCTAGAATACAGAAATGTTACGAAATCCTTGTTAATTGAATACTCCTGTTAATTGAATAATTTTCACTGACAAAGGGACTATTTAATTAACAGCACTTACGAAGTTTTGTCACAAAATATCTGGTGGTTAAAAACTTGTGAGTTCACAACTAAGCTGATGGTAAAATTGAAATAAATTCCAATACACGTCCAGTAAGGGTAATATCGGGGACAAATATACACCAAATAACACTGTCACTGAACCTGAGGTAAAACATCAATACGATATACAAGCATACCAAAAATTCCATTCTGTATAATAACCCTTTATTCAACATAACGACCAAAACCGTCCAGCACTATTCACAAAAATCGCCAATTAATTTTCATTTTTTTTTCATTTTTTGTCTCAAAAACATAGGTTATGACCCTCTCTGGAACGAGCTCAACGAGCTCATTACAGAGAGGGGTCATAACCTATGTTTTTGAGACAAAAAATGAAAAAAATGAGTTATTCAAGAATTTTGTTTGCAAGTGTCGTCTGCTTTTCATGTTAGGTAAAGGGTTAAAGAAAGTGTCAATGACACTGTAGCTTAACTTGACTGTGTGTAGTGTTTGATGAAAAGGATAATATTCAATGTTTATGAAAGGATTATGAAATAAGACAAGAATAGTGATAATTGAGAATATGCTAATTTCTGTTCCCTATATGCTCTGTTTTCAATAAGAACAATTTGAGGTGTAGACTGTACTAAAGAATTGAGGCCTGGGTAAATGTAGCCCTCACAGTTAATGTGTGTGTCAACCAAAGTTACCAAGTCACAGTAAAATCATTCCAAAACGTGACATCCTACCAAGCTACAATGAAATCCCTTTATAAATATAACTCGAAGACTTTGATAAAAGGAATCTAGGTCATGTGATGGTTTGGTGGTCACAGTTGATCGATCATGACCAAAATAGGAGAGTCTCATCTAGATATAATACAAAGTTATCCTACCAAGTTATAATGAAATCCCTTCATAAAAATAACCTGTAGGAGGTGCTAAAGGGATCTAGGTGACATGATCAGGCAGTAGTAACGGCTGACCGATCGTGATCAAATAGGACAGTCTCATCTAGACATTATACCGAGTTATCGTTCCAATTTACAATGAAATCGCTTCATAAATATGAACTGTAGACTGTGCTAAACAAATTTAGGTCATGTACCTTTGCGCCCATTACGGTTGGCCGTCACAGCCAAAATAGGATGTTCCATCTGGACATTATACTGAATCATCTTACAAATTTGCAATGAAATCCCTTCATAAATGCAAGCTGTTGACTGTGATAAAAGAATATAGGCCAAGTGCCTCTGTGGCCCTCACGGTTAACTGAGCCCAACCAAAATAGGATGTTCCCATCTAGACATTGTACAGAGTCATCCTACCAAGTTACAATAAAATCTCTTCATAAATATGACCTGTAGACTGTACTAAAGGTTTTCGGGCTTCGGGCCTGTGCAGCCATCATGGTCGACCAATCGCGACCAAAAGAGGACGTTCTCATCTAAACCTTATTCAGAGTCATCTTACCAAGTTACAATGAAATCCATTCATAAATATGATCTGTGGACTGTGCTAAAGGTTTTCAGGTTTCGAGCTCGTGTGCCCGTCTCGATTGACCGATCACGACCAAAAGGGGACGTTCTCATCTAGACACGACCTCGAAACTGCATATGAAATTTTGTGATGATTGAACAAGAACTACGGGTTGAAGACTGTGCTAAAGAAAATTTGAACAGACTTACAGACTCACAGACATCTGCACGCATGATGGCAATAGCTTATCTTGACTTTGTCAAGTTAAGCTAACAAAGATAAATCAATAACCAAAAAAAAAAGTATGACAATTTTGGCATTTTAGAGCCTGAAGGCAACTTTGAAAGTAAGCAGAAATATGAATGCAGAAACCTGGCTTTTGCTTGAATACACTTGAATGTAAAAAAAGTACCACAAAATTACATTTTTTTTGGCATTTTTGAGCCTAAAATATGGATGCAAAAAGTTAACTTGAAAAATATCAAAACACACAAAAAACCAACATTTTTGGGAGGCTGAAAGTAGCCCAAATATGGACACAGGAACTGTACTCCTTAATCTGTGTCAAACCAGAAATAACAGAATAAATGTTCTGTTTATATCAAGAGAACAGAAATTTTACCAAATCCCTGTTAATTGAATGCTCCTGTTAATTGAATAATTTTCACTGACAGAGGGGCTATTCAATTAATAGGGTTCCACTGCACTTATGAAATTTATCACAAAATATCTGGTGGTTAAAAACTTGTGTGTTCACAACTAAGCTGCAGAGATGAAACGGTTAACCTATTAATCGATTAACCAATGATCAATGTCTTGATCGATCAAAAAAGTAATTGATCGATTAATCGTTACGTTTGAACTACTGCATTCTATGGCTTAGGAAAAGAACAAACTTCCAAACAGGCAAACACTGTCACACTGACTCATCAGTTATATGAGACAGGGTAAGAGCATGCAAATTACATGCTGACAAACTTGTTCACTTGCATAATCATTATACTGTATTAGTAACTGGAAATGGTAATTCTTCACCCAATGCAGGTAGCAGACGATATTGATATTTGCAAAATAAATTCTTGAATTACTAAAACTTTTCAATTTTTGTCTCAAAAACATAGCTTATGACCCCTCATTGGAACGAGCTCAACGAGCTCGTTCCAATGAGGGGTCATAAGCTATGTTTTTGAGATAAAAATTGGAAAACAATAAAATTTGAATTGAGATTTTTGTATATAGCACTGGTTGGTTTTGTGCATTATGTTAGGTAAAGGGCTAATGCTGTAAATCAATGGTACGGCAATTTTTCAGCTACCTGTTAATGCAAGTGATTAATCGGTTTTACAGGGTTAATCCATGTGATTAATCGATCAAGAAAACCCTTTAACCGTTTCAGCTCTACTAAGCTGCGAAGGATGGTAAAATTGAAATAAATTCTAAGCCCAGAAAGGGTAATATCAGAGACAAATATACACCAAATAACACTGTCACTGAACATGAGGCAAAACATCAATATGATACACAAGCATACTAAATATGATGTCATTCCATTCAGTACGTTAAAAAATATTGACTTTAAAAACTTGACAGACCATCCAACTGACCGACATTGTCTCCTCCAGAGCTGCTTATCGCATCTAAAAATTATGGAACGGACTGAAATGGATAAACAAACTATTGATACCAGCTGAATGAACTATTGATAGACAAGATAAGATCATCTGGCAAAATCATATCAGAGCAGCTATTAAATGGTTTGTTATTTAAAAATTATATGCATTTAACAAGGATATTTCATTAACCCTTTACCTCACAAATTGGCTGCAGCAGCGCGCATAATTTACAAGTCAAGCACTTCAAAAAAAAAAAAAATTTCAAAAACTTTCAACAAAAACATGTCATGCGACCCCCTACACCCTCCCCCCCCCCCCCCCACTCCACTGCCACATGATATGGTTTTATTAGAAATATTTATTGAACAATTTAAAAAAAGAATTAAAATAAAAAAAATTGATATCGTCTGCATTGGGTAAAGGGGTAAGTAGTGTATCAAATATTTTACTTTTTATTAGTTTAAGGTCACTTTCAGCATCTATGGCTCTATTCTAACAGCTACATAGCTATGAAGTCAAGTTCAGCCAATTGTTTATACCTATGCTACCCACTTTAGAGTATTTCCATTCCAGCATTGGCAAATGGGTACCATTTTACCAGTATTTATTTCTCAGCATCTACGACTATTTTATGACCACAACAGATGTATGAAGTGAAGTTTAGTCAATCGTTTATATATTTATGCTGCCCACTTTAGAGGACTTCCACCCCAGGCTGGGGTCCCATTTACCTGTACAACAGAATGTGCTTATCATTGTAAACAAGCACTGTCCCACTAATCCCGGAAATCAAAGTGATTTGGAGCCACTGTATAAAAGAATTAATCCCAAAGGTGTCTGAAAATTTTCATTGCCTCAGTTTGATTTCACTTTCAGCATCTATGGCCAGAACACCACATTTATCCAGCTGTTTATCAGCAGACTGCTCATTTCAGAACACCCAAGCATTGGTTACCAAATCCTAATATTTATGTATTGGTATTTAATCCTTTGTGACTATGGTACGTAATATTACATATGGAAATTCCCGTGTATTGCAACTATGGTATGTAATATTACATGCTTCGATTTTTAACGATTGCGTTTGACGTCGCAAAAGCCTGATTCTAAGTGACATCAATACGTCACGATAGCAGTAGTCAGACAGGGTTAAGGTCACTTTTAAGCATCTTTGGCAGTATCATGACCACAGTATGAGTATGAAGTCAAGGTCAGCCAATCGTTTATACCTATGCTGCCCACTTTTGAGGACTTTCACCCAAAGCATTGGTTCTGGGTCATATGTTACAAGCAAAGAAGAACTTGATTACCACAGTAAACAAGCAGTGCTCCACTTCCCGGGATTCTCACATGGACTAAATCCCATTAACTGGTAGTGTGCTGGAAGACCATATTTGGGCTTACTCTGAAGTGTTGGTACCAAAACTTAAAGGCTTCATATTGTGTGGATGTTGTTTTAGTCTGTTAGGATTTGCCTTGTTACAATTCATGGGAGAGTGCCTATTGGCACTCCCCCATGAATTGTAACAAGGCAAAGACATGTGAACACATTCTGATGACTAAAAATAATTCAGCATTCTACCAGTTAATCCCTTACCCAAGATGGCTAGAATATATCTTTTGCCACAATTTTCTTGAATAACTGAATATTTTTAACATCGGTTATTACCATTCACTGGAACCAGAACATTGAGCTGGTTCCAGTGAATGATCATAAGCTGTGTTTTGGAGGCAGAAATTGAAAATATTTATTTATTTATTTTATTCATTAATTGGGTTTTAATGACACTTCCGACAGCCCGGGTCACCTTTTGGGGGACAGTTTTATGGGTAAAGGAACCCGGATTACCCAGTGAGAACCACTGAGCAATGGCGAGCAACTATCCGATTCAAAAACGTACTAACTCTGAACAAGTAGGGTTAGCAATGGTTGAAGATAAATGCACCATCGATGTGCAGTACGCCTTACAGCACAGCGTCACCGTACCCCCAGGTGGGTCATCGGGATGAAGTACATTGCCCATGGACACAACCCTTTTACTCCTGGTGGGGGTCGATTTGAAGTCCAATACCGTACCACAGAGTCACCGTGCTCTCAACTGAAAATATAATAATTTGATGATGACTTTTGTGATCTCTTGTAATCTCTTTTACCTTGTTTGACAGAGATTTATAAGCTCTGTCAAACAGGATATAATTGATTAGATATTAAAAGTAGAAGTAATGAGTCATGAGTGGGTTGCGCAACCAGGTACAACTAGTAAGTTTGACACATGACAGAATAATTTTTGATAGATCGTAACATTTTATATTCAATCAACAGAAATTTACGACACAGTGAAACAACATTACTTGAATAGTCTCCTTTCCAGCGAAACACATTCAATTAACGGAGTATATAACTAACGGGGGCGCGGTGGCTCAGTAGGTAGAGGTGCAGGCTGCAAGCCGAGAGGTCCTCGGTTCGAATCCCACCTGCGACAACCGCGTTGTGTCCTTGGGCAAGACACTTCACCCCCATTGCCCACATGGGGGCACGGTGGCGCTGTGTACAAAGGCGTACTGCACATCGATGGTGCACCTGTCTTCAACCAATGCTAACCCTGCTTGTGTGGAGTTGGTATGTTGGGGAGCTGACAGTTGCTCGCCGTTGCTCGGTGGTTCTCTCCGGGTATTCCGGCTTCCTCCACCTGTAAAACTGTCATGGTCATGATTAGACATTGTTCAGAAATATGTGACCTTAAACACCAATAAATAAATAAATAAATAAATATAACTAACAGGAAAAAGGTCATTTCTTCAGAACATTTCCTCTATCATATTTTATTTGAAAGAGCTCATTGAGCCCTGAACAACACGACATAATGGATTAAATGCCTATATTGGATGTATTGAGGCCAAAATGTATAGTCATGTGGGGAATTCAGTGGTTGTTAAAAGTAATTCAAGATTACAAGATTTTTCATTCAATTAAATATCTAAAATGGGCTCTACTGTATAACCTTTTTTTGTTGCAATTAAGAGATGAAATATGTATTAGAAGTATTGTAGTTTGTTTTGTGATTGAAAGTTAAATGCAACTAATAAGTTTATTCCAATTATTTTTTATATTGATTTATTGGAGTTTAAGATCACTCAGAATCTATGGTTATATCAATGGCACTGGTAAGAGGGTGCTGTTTTACCAGTAAAGATGAAATTGTTTTCCGCAGTGAAAAAAACACTGCTCCACTTTCTAGGGTTCCCATGGGGAGGTGGAGGGTGTGGGGGGGGGGGGGGGGGGGTATTCCATTAAACAGTATCCATTTAAGAAGGGCTCACCTTCTAAGTTTCTCAATTTTAGATAATTTGCTCTGCAATTAGTCAAATAGAACACTATTTTGGTGTCTGCAGACCATTTAATTTCGCAATCAAAATATTTTTTAAAAATTTTGAAAACTCACTGAATTTCACATTTACAATGTGACACTTGCTTAATTTTTTTAATTTTCGCAAAAGTTTTTTACCACCACTAAGAAGTAGATTACCAGATGAAAACAGGAGACCTCTCAACCTGAAAAGCTCCAGTCCAGGACATCATTTTCAGAGACAGCAGCCTCCTTCATGAAAAATGGCAGAGATTTGACATCTGCGCTCTCAATGTAACCGCGACCTTGGAAATGTAAGACTCCACTGTAATATCCTACTCATGGTTGCATTATATTTTGGTTATTTATTTATCTATTTATTTGTTGATGTTTAATCGTTAAAGGCCAAGAGATTTTAATTAATTTTTGCTACACTTGGACGGTCCACATTCTGTGGCTTTGCAGTTGTTTCAAGGCAAATCTTGGCTGCCTGTAAAGGCAGCCAAGACTTGTCTAGAAACAACTGCATTGGTACTCAAACTTTAACATACAACCTTTCCCCAGAGAATGCATGTTACGCCATCTGCACACTGCCGTAAAAGTGATTAAAGTCGGTAATAGACCTTGAAGGGTTAAGGCCACATTCAGCATCTATGGCTATATCATGACTGCAACATAGGTAGTAAGTAAAGATTAGCCAAACTGTTTTACTCATGCTGCCCACTTTAGAGGACTTCCACTCCAGGTATTAGTCACTGGGTCCAATTTTACCAGGGAAGTAAAACTTGTCTACCACAGTAAACAATCATGGCTCTACTTTCTAGGGTTCCCACGGGGAAGGAGAGTTAAGGCCCAGATAAACAAAATAATTTGGACAGAGAACCAAAACAAACAAGTGCAATGCCATGGGATGGCCAATCCCCTACCACCCAAGTCCAACAAGGGCAATAACTCTCAAAGAAATAATTGGACACAGCCAGTTCAAAATCCCCTTCATAATTTTACCACAAAAAATGGATATATATTGAATTAGGAAAAAAAAATTTGAACAGTTTTCTTTGAAATGTGGTGGCATAACAAGAAATTAGTTCGAAATCCCCTTCACAATTTTATCACAAACAAGAGGCCCCAAGGAGCCTTAATCACTCACCGGCCAAAGTGGTTCAAAGAAGTATTTGGGGTCACATTCAGTTAGACATGGTTCATCAACACTACAAAGGAATGAAGTCATGAGAGACAAATTTTATGGAACTAGGGACATGGCTTGAACAAACTTGAATCTTACCCCCGTAAGGATGCTGCATACCAAATATCAAAAGCATTCATCTGCTGGATCTGAAGAAGAAGATTTTTAAAGAAAATTCCTCATTTTAAATTAAGTTATCATTCGGGCTCTCACAGTGAGCCCAAATATGGACCCAGGGACATGGCTTTAACAAACTTGAATCCCCCCCCCCCCCCCCCCCCCCCCCAAGGATGCTGAATACCAAATATCAAAACATTCCGACTGCTGGATCTGAAAAGAAGATTTTTTTTAAAATTCCTCATTTTGAACTAAGTTATCATTCAGGCTCCCAAAGTGAGCCCAAATATGGACCTAGGGACATGGTTTGAACAAACTTGAATCTCACCCCCTAAGGATGCTGCATACCAAATATCAAAACATTCCGACTGCTGGATCTGAAAAAGAAGATTTTTAAAGAAAATTCCTCATTTTGAACCAAGTTATAATTCGGGCTACCACAGTGAGCCTAAATATGAATCTGGAGACTTGGCTTGAACAAACTTGAATCTCACCCCCTAAGCATGCTGCATACCCAATATCAAAAGATTCTGCCTGCTGGATCTTGAGAAGAAGATTTTTAAAGAAATTTGCCTGAAATGCACTAAGTTCAAATTTGGGCTCCTATACTGAGCCCAAATATGAACCCAGCGGGCTGATTTGAACAAACTTGAATCAGATCCACCCCACAATGTTGCATACCAAATATCAAAAGATTCTGCCTGCTGGATCTGGAGAAGAAGATTTTTTTAAGAAATTTGCCTGAAATGCACTAAGTTCGAATTCGAGCTTCTATAGTGAGCCCAAATATGAATCCAGGGGCCAAATTGAACAAACTTGAATCAGATCCACCCCATAATGTTGCATACCAAATATAAAAAGATTCTGCCTGCTGGATCTGGAGAAGATTTTTTAAGAAATTTGCCTGAAATGCACTAAATTCGAATTCGGGCTTCTATGCTGAGCCCAAATGTGAATCCAGGGGGTCGATTTGAACAAACTTGAATCAGCTCCACCCCACAATGTTGCATACCAAATATCAAAAGATTCTGCCTGCTGGATCTGGAGAAGAAGATTTTTAAGAAATTTGCCTGAAATGCACTAAGTTTCAATTTGGGCTTCTATAGTGAGCCCAAATATGAATACAGGGGCCAATTTGACCAAACTTGAATCAGATCCCCCCCATAATGCTGTATACCAAATATCAAATGATTCTGCCCACTTGTACGGGAGAAGAAGATTTTTTAGTAATTTCTCTAATATACATAGGATGCTATCGGAGTTATGCCCCCATGGAGCCCCAAGTGGGCATGTCCATTTCAAAGTTCAAATTCAGGCTTCTATGCTGAGCCCAAATGTGAATCCAGGGGGGGGGGGGGTGGCGATTTGAACAAACTTGAATCAGGTCCACCCCACAATGTTGCATACCAAATATCAAAAGATTCTGCCTGCTGGATCTGGAGAAGAAGATTTTTTAAGAAATTTGCCTGAAATGTACTAAGTTCGAATTTGGGCTTCTATAGTGAGCCCAAATATGAATCCAGGGGGCTGATTTGAATAAACTTGAATCAGACCCACCCCATAATGTTGCATACCAAATATCAAAAGATTCTGCCTGCTGGATCTGGAGAAGATTTTTTAAGAAATTTGCCTGAAATGCACTAAGTTCGAATTTGGGCTTCTATAGTGAGCCCAAATATGAATCCAGGGCCAATTTGACCAAACTTGAATCAGATCCACCCCATAATGCTGTACACCAAATATCAAATGATTCTGCCCACTTGTACGGGAGAAGAAGATTTTTTAGTAATTTCTCTAATATACATAGGATGCTATCGGAGTTATGCCCCCTATGGAGCCCCAAGTGTGCATGTCCATTTCATTTGAACAAACTTGAATTGACATATGGTAATGAACATCCATACCAAGTTTGGAGCAAATCGACCTAGCGGTTTCAGAGGAGAAGTCGTTTGAAAAATGTTCACGACGCCAAACGGACAACGACGACGGACGGCAAGTGATAAGTTTAGCTCCCTTCGGTGAGCTAAAAAGGCTATATATTAAATCAGGAAAAAAAATCTTGAACAGTTTTCTTTGAAATGTGGTGACAAGAAATGGTAATGTCATGACAAGAAATTCTAAATCCACCAAGGGCAATAACTCTCAAAGAAATGCTTAGACACAGCTGGGGTTGGCTACGTATAAATTATGAAAAAAACTTTTGAACAATTTTCTTTGAAATGTGATGACAAAAGAATCTTAGTCCAACAAGGGCAATAACTTTTGTAGAAATACTTGGACACAGCTGGTTTGCGATCCCATTCATGATATTATCACCAAAAGGCTACATATCATTTTTTTTTTATTGGCATCTCTATAAAAATAGTACATTATATTACGACAAAATGAAATTTTTACAGCATAAAGTATTTTCAGAGCAGTTCTCCAATTATTCAAAGAATGCGTCTGTTAGGTAGCTCAATTTTTCCCTAATATGCTCAGTCTTGCTTATTGTGTACATGTATAGAGAATACATTTCAATATTTTTGTAGGATTTTATAGTTCTTGCTAGATCTGTGAAAGAGGGGATGGTTTTACTTCGGCTGCAGGTGTAAATATACTTTTTGTAGATGAGGAGACAGGTATTCCATACATTTGGATAGGCATGGTTGAAAGTTGTGCCTAAAATTATTTCTCTTTTATTTAAGTTTAGTTGAACTTGCGGATCCAGATTAAGGTTAACCTTTTCCACTAGGGAAAGTAAAACAGTTTTCGAGAAAGAACAATCGTAAAATAGATGTGCGATTGTTTCTTTTGTATTTCCATCGAAAGAGCACAGCTCTGTTTCCGAAAGCCCACATTTAAAGAGTTTAGATTTTGTGAATAGGATTTTGTGGTTAATCTTATATTGTAAACTTTGTAGATATGTATCATCTGTTTCCCTAAAAGTTTGTTTGTAAATGTGTTGCCGATCATTATGGTCAAGATTTTCATCTGATGTGGTGTTGCATTTCTCTTGCGTATGTGTAGGTTTTTGTGATACTTTATAAAGAAGTTTTGTACTGTTGGATATTATATTTTTCCATAACCTTGGTATTGCATTCATGTGCACACCGAGGTAGTTGGTGAATGGTATATCAAGGTCATATTTCAACTTAAATTCTTGAAAGTCAGTAATAGATCCTGAAGTGCTAAGTATATCATTTATAAAGAAAACACCCTTTGTACACCAACGTCTGTAAAGAAGCGATTCATCATTAATTTTTATATAATTATTATAAAATAGTGCTTGTGAGATGATCTCGGTCGGGGTTGTGGGATCTTTATCTTTTAAGAGAGCCTATACATTAAGCACGTTTTTCCAGGAAGGGTCCATATAATTTGAAACACTAAGTATACCATGTTTATTCAAAGACCACATTTTGCTCCCCCCAAATGTTTAAAAATTATCGACTACGAGTGTTTTCCATTTGGCTATTGTTTCTGAATCTAGTAACTTTTTGATCCATATCATTTTTAAAGAGCAACACAGTGTTTTTACATGGGGTAGTTTGAGCCCAACATTTTCGATTAAACTGATTATTACGTCATGTTTAATTTTGTCCATTTTGTCCGACCATAGAAATTTAAAAATTATACTTTGAATTTCATAGGCACCCTGTTGAGAAGGGTTAGCCCCCAGGAAACTTATTAGTAGTAGAATTCCATACAGAAATCTGTATAAAATCAAAGATTGAGAGGAGATAACTTGGTTAAAATTGTGGCTGCTTAAAAACTCTTAAAATATGCACATGTCCATTTATTTGTGATCATGTCTGAGAGGCTTCATTGAAATTGCTTCATAAACAAGAGGCCCCAAGGGGCCTTAATCACTCACCTGACAAAGTGGTTCAAAGAAGTATTTTGGGTCATATTCAGTTAGTTATGGTTCATCAACAATACAGAGGAATGAAGTCATGAAATTAATCATAACTCGTGTGTCAAGGTCAGTTGATTATTATCAATTCTATTGGCAGTGGACAAGCACTGCCAAACTTCCAAGGTAATTATGTCACTGCAGTTTGAAATGAAAATTTTATGGAAAAACACTAAGGAATGGATTTGAACCTACCCCCCCCCCCCACCCCAAAGGAAGCCCAAATATTAAGCCAGGGACTCCAGTTGAAGAAACTTGAAACTGATCCCCCTAAAGATGTTATATACCAAATGTGAAAAGATTCTGATTGCTCGTTCTGGAGAAGAAGACTTTTAAAGAAATTCCCTCATATTGTACTAAGTTAAAATTCTTCTCCCTTAGGGAGCCCAAATATTAACCCAGGGATTGACTGAACACACTTGAATCTGAGCCCCCTAAAAATGTTGTATACCAAATATGAAAAGATTCTGACTGGTGGATCAAAAGAAGATTTTTAAAGAAATTTCCTCATATTGCACCAAGTTATACTTTGGGCTCCAATAGAGAGCCCAAATATAAACCCAGGGACCTGATTTGAACAAACATGAATCTGACCTTCCTAGAGATGTGGTACACCAAATATGAAAGCATTTTGACTGGCAAATCTGAAGAAGAAGATTTTTAAAGAAATTTCCCCATATTGCACTAAGGTAAAATTGAGGCTGCCATAGGGAGCCCAAATATCCATCCAGAAACTAGATGTGAACAAATTTAAATCTGACCTCCTTAGAGGTGCTGTATACCAAATATGAAAGGATTCTGACGGGTGGATCTGAAGAAGAAGATTTTTAAAGAAATTTCCTCATATTGCACTAAGTTAAAATTCAGGCTCCCATCTGCCCCCCCCCCCCCCCCTCCCCATGGATGCTGTGAACCAAATATCAAAAGATTCTGATCAGTCGTTCTGGAGAAGATATTTTTTTTTTTTTTTAAATATTTGCAAATATGCTGACTCAGCAATTTTTTGATGCCCTTCCCCCGCACACAGAACACCCCGACACAACCGATGGCCATTTTTTTACCATTCAGTTCTACTGGTCCTAAAGATGCTTCATACTAAATAACAGTTCTCTGTTCCATGTGGTTTGAGAAATAGGGGCATTTCAAAATATTTCTATTTTTAGCTCCTGGAGTTCCCACAAGGAACATGGACATTTTTTTTTTTGCCGGAATCAAGTACTGATGACCCAACAATACCACATACCACATTTCGTTCAAATCGGACCATTGGTTCAGAAAATTGAAATTTTGGGCGGGGCCTAAAATCTTGCCACTCCCATTTCGAAGGCAAATATTGCTCCCCAAACTTCATTTGAAAAAACTTGATTCTACACTGCAAAAGGAAGCTCTATACCAAATATCAAGTCATTGAACCCACTGGTTGAGGAGATTTTAAAAAAAATTTGGAGTATTTTCCCCCACCCTCTTCCTATGGAATGTGGCAACTTTATTTGAACAAACTTGAATTGACATATGATAGGGACCATGCATATCAAATTTGGTTCAATTCGGTAGAGGAGTTTAGGAGGTGAAGTCGATAATCGATAATGTCAAGTCTATGCTTGAAAAAAGTGATCACTGATTAGAGCTAATTTCGGTACAAAATGGCCATTGGTTGCCATCTTGAATTTTGGACCGCACCCAGAAACACTCGTTCTCGTCCCAAGGTGATAATAAAGGCACCCAAGATGTTTCGTCAAGATTGGTTCATAAATATAGCCTCTAGCCCGAGCCGTATTGACATGTGCATTTACAGTGTATAAGTAGCACTGAATAAATCAAAGTTCATCTAATTTGCATAATTTCTGCACAAGAAAAAAACCCATATTATATGTGATGTATCCCATGGTACTAAACATTCACACAAACAAGAGCACCACCTAGCGGGGCAACATACGCCCGTCAAAATTGGAACATGCACAAGTTTCTCTGGGATAAAGTTTGAAATTTTTGTTGACTCAACTACGTCTGCCCCCCCCCCCCCGACCCCCTCCAATCATTGCCCATTTCTCTGCCCTGTCTAGGGTAAAGGGTAATTCACCTGTTTCCACATTTTCATATTAAGCGATCTGAGGTCTTTACAAAATAAAAAAGATACCATGCTCATGAAGCTGCATATTAAATTTCAAAAGAATCTGATTAAGTTCACGGACTGTAGAGCACAGAAAGCATAATTTGACTGATTTCTAAATATGAAAAGGGCAATAACCCCTAAGAAAACAACCGAACACGACCCAAATATGAACTTGTGTGAGATATTATGACCATGAAGCTGCATATTAAATTTGAAAGCATCTGATTAAGTTGACGGTCTGTAGAGCACGGAAAGCATAATTTGCTCGATTTCTAATTATTAAAGGGGAATAACTACTAGGAAAACTGTCGACCTAAATTCAAACTTGCGCGAGATCTTATCCTGGTTGTGCAGTATATCAATTTTTTTTTTAAATCTGATTGAAATCACGCTCTGTAGAGCATGGAATACAACTGTCCCCGGACGGACAGATGGACAGCGCCATAACATAATACGTCCGTTTTTCAAACGGGCGTATAAAAAATTATTCAAATCAGTGCTTTCATATGGAAGTTCTGCACAAAAATCTGATTGCACCTAAATTTGTACAAAATGGCTGCCATCGGCCATCTAGAATTTTGGACCAGACCCCAAAACACTCGTTCTCGTCCCACGGTGATACCAAAGGTACCCAAGAAGTTTGGTAAAGATTGGTTCATAAATACGGTTCTAGCCCGAGCCGTATTGGCATTTGCACTTACAGTGCTGAAAGTAACACTGAATACATAAAAGTTAGTCTAATTTGCATAATTTATGCACAAGAAAAAAAAAACGTTTTATATGTGATGTATCCCATGGTACTAATCATTCATACAAAAAATTATTCAAATCAGAGCTTTCATATGGAAGTTCTACGCAAAAATCTGATTGCACCTAATTTTGTACAAAATGGCTGCCAGCGGCCAACTTCAATTTCAGATCGAACCCCAAAACACTCGTTCTCGTCCCAATGTCATAACAAAGGTACCCAAGAAGATTCGTAAAGATCGGTTCATAAATACGGCCTCTAGCCCAAGCCGTATTGAATTGTTGACGGAGACGGACGACTGGCCATGGCATAAGTTCAAATTTGACTTACGTCAAAGTTGACCTAAAAAAGGATTTTTTAAGAATATTCCTCATATTGAACTGAGTAATAATTCGGGCTCCCACAGGGAGCCCAACTATGAACCCAGAAACTTGGCTTGAACAGACTTGAATCTCACCTTCGTAAGGATGTTGTATACCAAATATCAAAAGATTCTGACTACTCGCTCTGAAGAAAAATATTTTTAAAGAATATTCCTCATATTGAACTAAGTTATAATTCAGGTTTCCACAGGGATCCCAAATATTAACCCAGGTTCTTGGCTTGAACAAACTTGAATCTCACTTCCCTGATGATGCTGCATGCCAAATATCAAAAGAATCTGATTGGTGGATCTGAAGAATTTTAAAGAATACTCCTCATATTGCACTAACCTGAACCTTTGGGCTCCCACTGAGAGCCCAAATATGGACCCTGGGATTTGATTTCAACAAACATGTGAATGAATCTTCCAAAGATGTTATATGTGAAAAATGAAAGCATTTGGAGCAGTGGTCTGGGGAAGAAGATTCTTTAATGTTTTCCCATTACTCACAGTGTTAAAAAATGCCGACTCAGTCCTGGAAAAGTACCCTATGATAAAACCGATGGCAATTTTATTTGGGACCATTCCTTTCTGCTGTTCCTAAGGAAGATTCACACAAAATAAAAATTCTCGGTGCTGTGTAGTTTTGGAGATATAGGCGTTTTAAATTTTTTCTATTCTTCGGTCCTGCAGGAGTGATGGGAAAAATGTTTTTGGCATAAATTAGGTACTTATAACTCAATAAGCCTTCATATCACATTTGGCTCAAATCGGCCTCTCAGTTCGGAAAATAGAAATTTTGGTACAATTTGGGCTCCCACAGGAAGCCCAAATATAAACCCAGGCACTTGGCTTTTACAAACTTATATCTCACCTTCCTAAGAATACTGTATACCAAATATCCAAAGATTCTGACTGGTGGATGTGAAGAAGATTTTTGAAGAATAGTCCTCCTATTGAACTGTTACAATTTGGGCTTCCACAGGGAGCCCAAATATGAACCCAGGGACTTTGCTTGAACAAACTTGAATCTAACCCCCCTAAGCATGCTGCATACCAAATATCAAAAGATTCTGATTACTGGATATGAAGAAGATTTTTAAAGAATATTCCTCATCCTGCACTAATTTAAACATTTGGGCTCCCATAGAGAGCCAAAATATGGACCCAGGGATTTGATTTCAATAAGCATGTGAAACAATCTTCCAAACATGTTATATGCGTAATTTGAAAGCTATTGGAGCAGTGGTTTGGGAGAAGAAGAGTCCTAAATGTTTTTCACATAACCCACAGTAATGTTTCTCACAGTGTTAAAAAAAAATGCTGACTCAGCACTTTTTCAAAGTCCTGGAAAAGTACCCTATGATAAAACCGATGGAACTTTTTTTGGACCATTCCTTTCTACTGTTCCTCAGGAAGCTTCACACACAAAAAAAATTCTCGGTGCCTTGTAGTTGTGAAGATATGGGCGTTTTAAATTTTTCTATTTTTAGGTCCTGCGGTCCCCATGGTGTGACAGGAAAATATTTTGGGGCATGAATTAGGTACTTATGACCCAATAAGCCCTCATATCAAATTTGGTTCAAATCGGCCTCTCAGTTCGGAAAATAGAAATTTTGGTACAATTCAGGAACCCAGGGACTTGGCTTTAACAAACTTATATCTCACCTCCCTAAGGATACTGTATACCAAATATCAAAAGATTCTAACTTGTGGATGTGAAGAAGATTTTTGAAGAATATTCCTCATATTGGACTAAGTATTAATTTGGGCTCCCACAGGGAGCTCAAATATCAATCCAGGGACTTGAATCTGACCCCCCTAGAGATGTTGTAATTCTGCCTGGTGGATCTGAAGAAGATTTTTAAAGAATAATCCTCATATTGCACTAAGTTAAAATTCGGGCTCCCATAGGGAGCCCAAATGTGAACCCAGAGACTCGATTTGAACAAACTTGAATCTCACCCCCTAAGGATGCTGCATACCAAATATCAAAACATTCCAACTGCTGGATCTGAAGAAGGTTTTAAAGAAAATTCCTCATTTTGAACTAAGTTATAATTTGGGCTCCCACAGTGAGCCCAAATATGAACCCAGGCTCTTGGTTTGAACAAACTTGAATCTCACCCCCTAAGGATGCTGCATACCAAATATCAAAACATTCCTACTGCTGGATCTGAAGAGGATTTTTAAAGAAATTTCCTCATTTTGAACTAAGTTATAATTCGGGTTCCCACAGTGAGCCCAAATATGAACTCAGGGACTTGGCTTGAACAAATTTGAATCTCACCCCCGTAAGCATGCTGCATACCAAATATTAAAAGATTCTGATTGGTGGATCTGGTGAAGATTTTTAAAGAATATTCCTCATACTGCACAAATTTAAACATTTGGACTCCCATAGAGAGCCCAAATATGGACCCAGGGATTTGATTTCAATAACATGTGAAACAATCTTCCAAAGATGTTATATGTGAAATTTGAAAACTTTTGGAGCAGTGGTTTGGAAGAATTGTCTTAAATGTTTTTCCCATTACCAACAGTGTTATTAATTTATTTTATTTATTTATTTATTAGTGTTTAAGGTCACATATTTTTGCACAATGGCTAATCATGAACACAACATGAGTATCAACTAAGACCAGGGGTGAGTGTTAATAAGCCATGTGCCCATTTTAGAAAGGGTTTGCACCTCCCAAGCATTGGTGACTGGGTCCTATTTTACCAGTAAAACAGAGCCTGTTTAGCGCAGTGAACAGGCACTGGTTCACTTCCCGGGGTACCCGAGGGGAGCCCACAGTGTTAAAAAAGGCTGACTCTGCACTTTTTCAAAGTCGCTAAAAAAGTACCCTATGATAAAACTGATAGCAATTTTTTTGGACCATTCATTCTGTTGGTCCTAAGGAATCTTCACACCAAATAAGAATTCTCAGTGCCGTGTAATTTTGGAGATATGGGCGTTTTAAATTTTTGGGGCCACGGAAATTTGCATAAATTAATTACTTATGACCCAATAAGCCCTCATATCAAATTTGGTTCAAATCAGCCTCTCGGTTTGGAAAATAGAAATTTTGGGCAGGGCAAAAATTCTTGCCCCTCCCACAACGAAGGCAAATATACCTCCCCGAACTTCTCTTGAACAAATCTGAGTCTACACCTCAAAAGGAAGCTGCACACCAAATATCAAGTCTCTGCTACTGCTGGTTCATGAGAAGATTTTTAAAGACTTTAGGACACTTTTTGGGCTTGGCCTACCGAGGGGCGAAGCAACTTGATTTGAACAAAATCAAAATGTGATGTTAGAACAAACTATTATCTCAAATTTCACTTAAATTGGTTCAGCGGTTTTGGAGAAGACGCAAACACCATGTTCACGGACGGCGGACAACGGACGGTGAGTGATTACTATAGCTCCCCTGACTGAAAGTCAGGTGAGCTAAAAAAACAGGAGTGCTGTTCATAGTCAGTTTTGAAAAGTTTCTCGAAATTGTTTCATTGATGTAGTAGCTGCCCACAGGGGGGGGGGGGGGGGGCGCGGTGGCTCAGTTGGTAGAGGTGCAGGCTGCAAGCCGAGAGGTCCTCGGTTCGAATCCCACCTGCGGCAACCACGTTGTGTCCTTGGGCAAGACACTTCACCCCCATTGCCCACGTGGGGGCACGGTGACGTTGTGTGCTAAGGCATACTGCACGTCGATGGTGCACCTGTTTTCAACCAATGCCAACCCTGCTTGTGTGGAGTTTGTATGTTGGGGAGCTGACAGTTGCTCGCCGTTGCTCGGTGGTTCTTTCCGGGTACTCCGGCTTCCTCCACCCGTAAAACTGTCATGGTCATGATTAGCCATTGTGCAGAAATATGTGACCTTAAACACCAATAAATAATAATTAATAGTAGCTGCCCACACAAGAACCTCATCTAGAAATCTATATTAAATCTCTTAAGACCAAGGAAGAATAACTTGGTTAAAATCAAAGTTGATTGAAAATTTGTAAATATACACATGCTCACTTGTTAGTGGTCTTGTCAGAGAAGTTTCATCAAAATCTGTTCATAAATGTAAGAAGTGTAGTGCACACAAGAATCTAATATGCACATCTATATTAAATCTTTCAAGCCCAAGAGGAGATAAGTTGGTTATTTATTTAGTGGCATTTCAGGTCAATTTCTTCATCTATGACTATATCAGGACTGCAAATAGGTACGAAGAGAAGTTTAGCCAATCATTTATTACCATGCTGTCCACTCTAGAGGACTTCCATGCCTGGCATTGGTCCTATTTTACCAGTGAAGAAGAAATCTAAATTTTATAGTAAATTTCCTTTCTTATTATACCTACCACAATTGTTTACTTCAGGCTTGCACTACAGTGGAAGTCCCTAACTCGGATAAAATACTCTCTATTTTTGTCTTTCCCAAGCAATTTGGGAAAGAAGAGTGGTGCAAAAGCACCAAGAAAAAATAAGCCAAAACTGGGTCGAGTGCAACCGGCGCAGACCCAGTACGGGACGCTCTCTCCCAAGTACAACTCCACGACTTCCGTTGCCAGTGCGCATATACCGTCTCTAAAGACTCATTCTTTTTGAATCCGTCAACATTAGAGTTATGTGATCAGCGGGGAGGAAAGATTCTTTACCCGTAAAGAAGACGGGAGGGCCTCCATGTAAACAATTGTGGTAGGTATAATAAGAAAGGAAATTTACTATAAAATTTAGATTTCTTATCAACCTACTCACAATTGTTTACTTCAGGCTGAATAGACAATAGGCTGGAGGGAATCACATAACCAACCCACACATAACCCCAGTGCACTGGAACCGTGAAGCAGAAGGAAGAGGTCCCGGGGCTTATCAACTATAACGTCGCAATCATTGGTAAAGGACAATGAAAGGAGACATATGGGCCTGTGTGACACACAGACAGAAAAAGGGCAGTAACAGCACAAGGCTGAAACCGACCTTCAAGAAGCCTAATGGCTATGGCAGACAACAGTCTGAGCAGAAGAAAGAGGACCCAGGGCAAAAAGGTCCTCCGACTGCTCCTGCAACTGGCGCAGATAAAAGGTGGAGAAAGTAGAAGCATTTCTCCAGTAGGCTGCCTGCATAACATCCGACAACTTGATGGAGTTAGAATAAGCCCAAGAGGTGGATAGTGCCCGCACCTCGTGGGCAGAAATACGATTGGTAATACAATCGCCAGCTGCTAAACGACCATAAGCCGTACGAATAGCAAGACAAATCCATCGAGAAATGGATTGAGGAGAGATCTTCTGTCGACCCGGAATAAGAGACAGAAAAAAACGTTTCCTGCCTTTCCGTATGAAACGTGTCCGATCGAGATAAATGCGAATAGCACGGACCGGACAGAGCAAAGGGCGATTACCCTCAAAAGAAGGAAGAACCCTGATACAGATAGGAGGAGGAGTTGTATCTGGTAACTGATTCTTGGCCAAAAAAGAGCAATCAGTGGTAAAAGTAACACTGTTGGGAGAGCTCCTAAAAAAGGCCGGGTCAACCGAGAGGGCGTGAAGCTCACTAACCCGTCTGGCCGAAGCAAATGCCATCAGAAAAGCCGTCTTATATGTGAGAAAATGCATATCCACCTGGGATAAAGGTTCGAACAGCGCGCCCCCCCCCCCCCCCCCCCCACCCAAGCAAAGCAGCACCCATGAAAGATTCCATCGTGGAGTAAGCTGCAAAGTCCGAAGACTTTTCAAAGAAAAGTGCCGAACAAGCTTGGAGAGGTAAGGATTAGTGCCGATACGACGCTTCCCCACATAAGAAAAAGTCTCTGAAAGCATGGACCTGTAACCCTTGATGGTAACAGGCTGGAGACCCCGAGAATCAAACAGATATACCAGAAACTCTGCAATCTGTGAAATCGAAGGATTGACATAATGAACAGAGTGATCAGCACACCATCGACAGAAGGCCTTCCAATTAGCTGCATAAGCTAAACCGGTGGAGTGCCTCCTTGAAGAAAAACCTCTACGGAGGAGACAGGACCTGACAAAAGATATGCGTGAAGGCACAATGAAGTCGGGTCGACGTGAAACCTCCTCGGGCGACCTTGACAAAGAAGGTCACGACGTAGCGGGAGACGTGCCGGAACCGTCGCCATCAGTGAGCGGAGCTGATTGATCCACACCCACTGAGGCAACAGGGGAGCGATCAGAATGATTCGACAACTGCAGGTTCGAATTTTGGCTAGAACCTGAGGAAGAATCGGAACTGGTGGGAAGGCGTAGCCGACTAGACTGTTCCAATCGAGTGACAGAGCGTCCACGGCAAAAGCCAGAGGATCTCGACACAGGGACACGAAAGTGTCCACCTGATGGTTCCAACGAGTCGCAAAGAGGTCGATGTGGGGACGTCCCCAGAGATCGCAAAGCGACTGGAACACTGCCCTGTGGAGCATCCACTCGGTGGAAATAACCCTGCCCTGTCGGGACAGGGAGTTGGCTAGGATGTTCAGACGAACGGGAATGTGACGAACAACCACTCCGGCGTGAACATCCTGAGCGAGCAGTAGAAGATCCCGAGCTAATTCGTACATCGGAACCGAGTGCGTGCCGCCCTGGTTCCAAATGTAAGCAACCACTGTCGAATTGTCGGATAGCAGAAGGACCTGGCGATTCGACAGGTGAGGGATCCACTGCCTGAAACTCAGAAGAAGAGCAAGAAGCTCCTTCTGGTTGATGTGTAGAGCTGCTTGATCCTGGTCCCACATCCCGTGTAGGGTAAGTCTGAGAGGATCCAACGTCGCACCCCATCCGAGATCGCTGGCATCTGCCGTCAGAACGCGATCGGACGTGGGTAAGTCCAATGGAACACCCTGCGTAATCCACTGAACATCTGTCCAGGGAAGAAGGTGAGGATACAGAGATTCCAGAAACGGAAGCACCTGATCCAGAGAATCTACATTCGGCCTCTAACGACTGTGCAGAAAGTGTTGGAGAGGTCTGACATGCAGACGACCTAGAAGAATGAGATCCGTCACCGAACCGCAGAGACCGATCAGCCGGAGAAAACTCTGAGTGGTCACGGACGTGGACTGGGACAGAGTCAGAGCAAAAGCTGAGAGAATCACAGCCTTGGTCTGGGGAACCGCAACCAAATTGAATTGGGTTTGGAAAGACATCCCCAGATGACAAAACGACTGAGAAGGGACCAGGTCCGACTTCTCCTCGTTGACTCTGAATCCTAGTGACGTGAGCAAGCTCAACAGAGTGGCGACATCCGACTCCAGTAAGGCAGCATTGGAATGCCTCTGGAGGATATCGTCCAGATATGCCGAAGTAGTCACCCTGGACTGTGTGCGATGGAACGCTATCACATGCGACATCAGTCTGGTGAAGGACCAAGGAGCCAGGTTGAGGCCGAAAGGCATGGCCTTGAACTGGTAAACTCGCCCCAGAAAAGCGAACCTGAGATACTTCCATGACGCCCGATGCATCGGAACGTGGAAGTAAGCGTTTCGCAGGTCGATGCTGGCAGCAAAATCTCCCTGGTGAATTGATTGGCGAACCGACTTGAAAGTCTCCATGCTGAACTTGGGAGCAATGATAGACTGGTTCAGGATACTCAGATCGATAACCGGTCGTAGTCGGCCGTCCTTCTTCGGCACCAAGAACAGGCGGGAATAGAAACCCACTGACTGAATGTTCTTGACGACATCGATCGCCCCCTTTGCCAGGAGATTGCCAATCTCCGTGGACAAAAGTTCCTGACATAAAACGTCTGAAGGAACTGTGGTTGGAAGAGGCACCCTTGACAGAGCGGGGTGCCGTCGGAAGGATATTCGCAGCCTGGACCGAACAACATCTAACACCCACGGATCGGATGTGATGGTGGCCCAATGGTCTGCGAACTCTGCTATCCTTCCTCCAACCTGGGACGTGTCGAGGCGAGGACCTTCATTTCGAGCCCCGACGAGGCCCGCGAGAGGAGAAACCACCTCCTCTACTAAATGAAGAATCCTGAGACTTCCCTCGATTCTGCCGACCTTTACCCTTACCCCTTGAGTAAGAAGTAGAGGCGGCGGCAGAAGGACCAACCTTTTGCTTCACAGAGGAAGCAGAAGGGTACTTGTTGGGCTTGGAACAGCCCTTGCCTCCCCTAGAAGGCTGATCAAGCTGACGAAACAGCAGCTGATCTTTGGAATGACGTAGGACGTCATACCGGACCGTCGACACAGAACCATGGAAAAGTTGCGGACCTGCCAAAGAAGCATATCGAAGAGCAACACGCTGCTCCTCGGGAAGGGATCGTCCTGTGTCCAGCACAGCGTCCTTTCGAACTAATTCCAGATTAGCCGTGTTACAGTCATGTGTGTGAGTAAGATGCATAAGCACCTTGGACAGCACACGCAAAGGAGCCTGTACCTCGTCAAACTTATCTGGAGGCAGATAAGCAGCCAAAGCTGAGACGACGTAATCTGAGAGAGAAAGCATGCCAAGCATCTCTCTAGATAAGCCCAACGTGGACTCCAGAGTCGTCATTGGAATGACGGCAGACTTGGGCTTGGAAAGCCCGAGGGAAGTGGAGTCCTCATCCAGAACCGTCAAAGTCTGGCAGACCGACGGATTGGCGGAATCGTAGGAACGATAACGCACAGGAGGCAAAAAGGTGTCAACCCTGGTGAAGAATGAAGTCTTCATAGCCTTGGAATTCAGCTTGGAATCCAATGCTGAAAAAGCTTCAACCACCTGTACCGACTGGCAGGTTGCTCCATAGGCTGTAGGCGCACGACCGATGATCGCGGCCAGGCTGACACTGTCGGCTGGTTAGTTGGTTTGAGATCAGGCAGAAACCCAAACACAAAGTCAAGAGCTGCCCCCAAGTCCGAAGACTGCTGGCCCTCGATATCAAGCATGTCGGACTCCTCCCCAGAGTCGGAAGACACATAGCCCATCGTGGGAAAACCAGCCGACGCCTCCCATGGTGTCGGGACACCAGAGGAATCAGAAACCGGCCTGTTTCCAATCCCGGGAGGCGGCGCCATAGGAGGCGCCTGGAAACCACTCATTGCCTCGCTGGAAGCAACAGTAAGGCTCTTAGAAAGAACCAGAGTGAGTAAGGAGAGGGCCTCCCTAAGCTCACTGTCCGTACCGGCCGGTTCGACAGGGGAGCGAACCGGCAAAGTGGCTTCACCTCTGACCCTCTTAACCAGCGAAGGGTCACGATCCTCCAAAACACCCGACGCGGGACGACGGGCGGCAGCCGAAACATCTGAAGGCAGACGTGTATAGGGGTACGAGGCACCCCGAGGATCAATATGGTGAGAACTCATGAGAGTCACCGCGGACCTCTGCGGGGCAGAAGGTCCAGGCTGCACAAAAGGCATTGGTCCCCCAAAACTGGTCGTGAGGCCAGAATGAGTGGACGGAAATGCCACGGAGTTCATAGTGTCTCCACTAAGAACATCCGAATCCAAAGACACAACTGTGGTGCTCGACGGCGAAGAGACCACAGAGATGGGTTTGGCCGGCAGCCCCTTCCGACTTCGCCGAGTTGGAAGTCAGGGAAGACTGAGGCCGATATCCCACGTCTACAGTACCGGACATTAGTGCAGTCCCCTGCAGCGAAAAGCTGAAGCCGGCTGAAACTGACGACGAAGCAGACGGACCAGCAGTAGTAGTAGATACGTCGGGAGTCGTTGAGGCTGGTAAAATAGTGGAGAGAGAGCACACCTGCTCGGCTCCGAAGGAGGAGTCACAACCCTAGTGACAGCCTCAGATGTCGACTGGAGAGGGACCGTAGTCCCAGAACCAGGCACCTCTTCACCAGAACACTCAACGGCTCCCGCAGTATCCACTACAGGAAAAGACTGCACATCCCCCACGGAGGAGGAATAACTCTCACCAGACAAGGTTGGCTCGGGAGCCCCCGAACGACCATGTTCTCCTTTCCCGCGGGAGCGGGAGGCACGGGAACGAACAATACGGTTAACTGACGCCCAGAAAGTGGATGACCATGATCCACAGACACCACATGGCCACTCGGCCGAACACCCATTACAGGAGGAACAAGACGAATGTAAATCGTCCACATGCTTTGGCAGCAGACATTGCCCACAAGGAATTGTCCTGGGCATGATAGAGGTGAGAGGAGTAGAGAAGGTGAAATCAGAAAACAGAAGAACACCCCCAAAGAAGAGAGAAAGGTGACAGAAACAAAGACCCCAGACGGTCGACCGGGAACCACACAACAGGATGACTACTCTCAAAATAAAGAAGAAAAACTGTAGGAGTGGTACCTCGCTGACACCTAACTCTAACACAATTAGAAAATTTAGCAAATAAAGCATTAACAATAATTGTGAAAAATAATAAGTCCGAACCGCATGGCACACGAAGTTCGCACGCGACTCGAGAGAGAACAATTAAATATACATTATGGATATATAATATTGAAGAGAATATAAAAAAAACACTATTCCTGAGAATACAAAGGATACACTGATGCACTATGAATCAGGAATCATCAAACAACGAGCTGGATAAACACTGATAAGCGTGCAAAAACATCTCGACACAAAGCGGATGATAAAAAGAATGAGTCTTTAGAGACGGTATATGCGCACTGGCAATGGAAGTTGTGGAGTTGTACTTGGGAGAGAGCGCCCCGTACTGGGTCTGCACCGGTTGCACTCGACCCAGTTTTGGCTTAATTTTTTTTGGTGCTTTTGCACCACTTTTCTTTCCCAAATTGCTTGGGAAAGACAAAAATAGAGAGTATTTTATCCGAGTTAGGGACTTCCACTGTAGTGCAAGCCTGAAGTAAACAATTGTGAGTAGGTTGATAAGAATTGTTACCACAGTAAACAAGCACTGCTCTTCTTCTCAGGCGATGCTTGGTTTAAATTGTCGCAGATTGATAATCTGGTAATATGCGCATGTTCACTTGCTGGTAGTCTTGTTTAGGAAGTTTCAATACTTCGTTCATAAATTTAGGAGTTGTGCTCACAAGAATCCTAAATAGAAATCCATATTAGGCCCCATAAAGTAGATCTTCTGTTTCTCAGGCCATTTTTGTAAAATTGCATTTTGGCGGCAATTTTTTATTTCTTTTTTATTTTTGTAATTATTTTTTTGCCATAAAGTTCATGTGCTTGGTTTGTTTTATGTTTTAGGCCTCATAATCTACAGAATAGCATGGGCAATGGTGTATTTTATCCCTTGAGTGCAAGAAGGCTTGCAATGCTAAGGCATTGCAAAGCCTTGTTGCACTTAAGGGACAAATTTATCTATTTTATTTACTTGGGTAAAAGATCAGACATAAACCATTTAATTTTTATTTTGTTAAGTTTGCATTGTTTATAAAAAGAGAGCATGCGGCAGCCAAAAGGACCATGCTGGAGGGCCTGAGAAACAGATTTGAAACTTTTTAGGCCTTATTTCTTTGAAGTTCAGAGAGAGATGTTTTTTTCTTTACTTGGAATTTACTGACACTTTCAACAGCCAGGGTCACATCAAGTTGAACAGTTTTAAGATGAAGGAAGCTGGGGTACGTGGAAAGAATCAACGTGCAGCAGCAACCATCTGTCAGACTCTCCAACTTACTAACTCTGCATAAGCAGAGTTAGCAGCAGTTGAAAGCAAGGGCACCATCGACGTGTAGTGTGCCTTAGTCCACAGTGCCACTGTGCCCATCACATGGGCAATTGTGATTATGTGTCTTGTCCAAAGACAAAATGCAGTTGTTGCTGTTCAGGATCAAACCATAAACCTTTCGGTTTAGAGTCCAATACTCCAACCACTTAGACCACCATGCTCCTTACAAGGACAGATAACTTACTTAAAAGCATCAAGGATTGAAAATTTTGAAAAATGATGTGTTCACTTGTTGGTGGCAACATTTGAAAACGTTTCCTAAAAATAAATTTATAAATGAAGGAGGATTTTCGCAAACAAGAATTGGGAATGGACAAACATGGACATATGGATGGATGTACATATGAATGAATAGACATACAGGGTGATGACTATATAGTACCCACTTTGAAGAATGGGTATAAAAATATTAAGTGCATTAAGAAAACATGGCAAGGACAATCAAAATATTGACAGTGGAAGGCATATTATTATGACCCCAAAATAAAAAAAATATTGTCATGTGACTTTAACCCTTGGGGAACAAATCTAAAGGTCATGTAGGACACCCCACAGTCATTCATAATTCTGATTCATCGTTCTGGAGATTTTTTAATTGTAGAAAAGTGATGACTTAGCATTTTTAAAGCAGATCCACCTCCCCCCATTGATATGGTTCCATGACACAACCGATTCCAATTTTTTTTTGCTCATTCAATTTTACTGGTCACAATAATGCTTCATACCAAATAATAATTCTCTGTTCCGTTCAGTTTTGGAAATATGAATGTTTGAATTTCTATATTTTTAGCTTCTGCACTTGTCATAGAGGTGTAACCTTATGTCTCGGAATACTAGCACACACCAAATTTGGTTGAAATTTCCCGATCGGTTTGGAAAATAGAAATATTTGGAGGGACAAAACTTTTGCCCCTCTCTCAGCACAAGCCCAATTATTGGCAGAGAAAATTTTTTTAACCAGCATGAATCTTCAGCACATAAGGACGTTTCATACAAAATGTCAAAGCCTTGTGACTGGTCTGTTATGACAAGATGATTTTTAAAAGAAGTTTGAGTTTTTTTGACAATGCCCCCAGCCCATCGAGCCTAACAATTCTATCCAACAAACTTGGAAGGTAGGGCCCTGCGAACCTTGGAGATTTGATTTGATTTTGAATCTTGAGTTGATATTTGCTTCGTTTCAAAATCGGCTGCTCAATTCGTTTCCCTTCAAATCTATTTCATAGAAATATAGCTTGATATCAGTTGATCGGATAGAAGTCGTACATAAATAATGTTGAAATAAAAGACTAAGTGTAGCTTCAGCTACATTAAGATAAATAACATCTGCACTCGTGCCACCAGCCATGCTAATTTTAATATCACTAGTCCCTACCACTGTCAAATGCAAATTTAAAGTTTCCAAGCAATGTTGACAATGAACTATAATCCTTATAGGATAATATTCCAACTACATTATCAAGGCATGCCTTCTTTGAAGGTATGCCTTGATAATGTAGTTGGATTATTTTATCAGTCCGGACTTCAGCCATCACAGTCAGAACAAATCAGGTTTAAAGCACCCCAACCTCCATCAGTCATCTTCTGGATGCCACCGCTTTGATTCGGAGCATAAAGCATATGAAAGTATCAAACAATTCTATTTGCCGATTCTTTAGATTTTGTTTGTATATTTGAGTTTAATGACACTTTCAACAGCCAGGATCATATCATGTTGGACAGTTTTACGGGTGGAGGGAACCCGAGTATCTGGAGAGAACCACAGAGCAGTGGATAGTAAATGCCAAACTTTCCAACTTTCTAAACCCCGAACAGGTAGTGTTAGCAGCATTCAAAGGCCAGTGTAGTGTTGTCATGCACTGCACCTTAGTACACAACGCCACTGTGCTCCCACATAGGCAATCGAGATAAAATGTTTTGTTCAAAGACACAATGCATATGACACAAGTCATGATCGAACCACTGACCTTAGGTAACTGTAAGATGCCCCAAAATAATGATGTGTTAACATTAGCGAAAGACAAGCACATCACTGATGTGCAGTACACCTTAATAAACAATGCCACCATGCCCCTAAATGGGTCATTGAGATTAATAGCCTTGGACAAAGACACACTGCATTTACTGCTGATCTGGATTGAACAGTTGACCTTTTGGTTTGAAGTCCAATGCTCTAACCACTGAGCCGCAGTGCTCTCGATGACCGGGGGTTTGAGAATTTGTAATGTTAATTTTATATCTTTTAAATGTTACCAAAAGTGTCTGCAAAACCATATCATCTGACCCCCCACAAATTACATAAACAGTTAAAGACACTATTATATTTTTTTCAAAGTGCTGTATCAAAAATTGGAGTACAACAATGGGCAACCTTTAATCTCGTATGCTCAGCATTGAATGTTAACACAGGGAATTTAGAAATTTGATGAAAATGAACCAGGGATCTTGATTTAATCTTGGCCTAACACAATTTAAAGGACGACATTTGGTCAACATTTTTTGAATAACTAAATATTTCAGATATACTTTTGTCTCAAAAAACACAGCTTATGACCCCTCATTGGAATGAGTTGATAGGCTCATTCCAATGAGGAGTCATAAGCTATGTTTTTAGAAGCTAAAATTGGAAAAATGATTAAATTTGAATGGGACATTTTGGAAATACCACTGGCTGGATATGGCTATTACTTTAGGTAAAGCCATAAACTGATTTGAAGAAAATTGAATCCTATTCCCTCTAGGCATTCTGCATACAAAATAATAAGTGTGGCTTGCATTTTCAGCTTAAGATGTTTAAAGACATTTGCTTATATAGTAAATCCAATCCTGGCTCGCATAGAGAGCCCAAATATGAGCCTAGTTACTTTAATTGAACAAACTTGAAACTTCTGCTCTAAACAATGCTGCATTCCAAATCTCACACAAAGGTTTTCATTGCTTCTCAAGAATATTTTGAGAGAAATTTGACAAATATTTACAAAGTTTTGCCTATTGAGGATTCCCAAATGGGCAGCCCAACTTGAAATGAACAAACCCTCATTCAATCATAAATTGTAAAGAACATACAAAGTTTGTGGAAATCACACCAGCAGTTTGTGAGAAGTTGTCTTAACTGGTTGAGTGCTGGAAGCCACTATCAGGGCTTTCAAAAAAATGAGAGTACTTGAGGAAAAGCCAACATTTTCTTTGCTCATTTTTCATATTCAGTCAAATGCAAATAATATTTTGTTTATATACATTTATTTTATCACAAATTATTGAAGAGTGCCTATAGGCACTCTTCAATAATTTGTAATAAAACAAATTTTGATGAACAAATTCAGACCACCCCAAAAAATGTAGCCCTCAACCAGTTAAATCAAGAATGATCAGTTACAGAATATATTAAGAATTCAGATTTTGGGTCCTGCAGCATTTGATAAATCGGGTTGCATTAGCAATTTTTACTGGTATCCATGTTTTGTCACAACTGGATGCCACAAAATTTGGGAATTTATTTATTTATTGGTGTTTAAGGTCATATACTTATGCAAAATGACCGCAACATGGAGATAAAGTCAAGTCCAACCAATTGTTTATACCCATATTGCCCATTTTAGAGGTCTTCCACCCCAGGCTTTGGTGACGGGCTCCTATTGTACCAGTAAAAACAAAGCTTATGTTTCACAGTAAACAAGCAATGCTTCACTTCCCGGGGTAAATTTGGGAATACAAAACAATAAGGAGAAGATGGAAACTGATGGCATACATCATTGTAAGTTTGTCACAGGTAAAGTCTCTAGTGTTTGCATGACAGTTTGTGATGGACAGGATGGATAGATATGGGGTGGGGATGGGGTGGAAGGGGGGGGGGGTTGTTCAGAATTAAATTTATTATCATGCTATTATCATAAGCAAAAATGAAATTCAATATTGTAATAAATGGCACGAGGAAGCAAGACATGAACAAAATGTAATCTCCAGATACTGTCTTCATTGATAACACATTTCATATATCTTACTGGTGAATCATCTTTTATCATTCCAGGATACAATAACTTGTTATAATATATAACGGAGGTAAGCCCAAGTTCAAAGGTTATGTGTTGCTAAGTTCAGCTTTACTGAGCCAAACTAGTTTCAAACTGTTGCATTCTTCTTCAGTGGCATGAAAGCCCAAG
The DNA here is from genome assembly GCA_031216915.1 of Pictodentalium vernedei. Classification (NCBI taxonomy): domain Eukaryota; kingdom Metazoa; phylum Mollusca; class Scaphopoda; order Dentaliida; family Dentaliidae; genus Pictodentalium; species Pictodentalium vernedei. The sequence goes on from CM062294.1 coordinate 322,547,107, forward strand.
GTAACTGTTGCTCGCTCCCTTTTTATACCCCCATCAGTGAGCATCCTGACCTGGTCAATTGAAGGCAAGACCGGGTCATTTTGCATTTAGCAGGCAAGAATCACTCACTAAAGGTGAGAATCACTCACCAAAGGAGAGGTGAATATTGGTAAAATGAAACTCCTCAGATCGCCTCTTTTCTCTCCCCCTCCCCCCCCCCCCCCCCCCAAGATAGTAACCAAGGACTAAGCAGGACCTTAACATGTAATTTCTAGGATTGTCACTCTTATGGTTAACATAGAAGACACAAACACAGATTTAGCTGCGATGACACTGTCATGTGTACTAAGGACATGGAATATGCTTTCAACACCTTGCATTATTATTGTGCTCCTAAAAGCACATGTGAAAAAGACAAAAACACAAAAGTTCAATGGTGTGTATGTTTTATTTAATATTCAACGATAACAGAACCATACACAGACTTGAGGACATAACAAGACATGTCAACTATTTGTGAAAAACAAGAGTTATCCTGCATTCAATACTTGAGATGAAGACTAGTAGGAAAGAAGAAAGGAAAAAAAAAAAATATAGATTAAAATTCTGCTCAAAATACATGATTAATAACTACAATTATAAAAGAAAAATATTTATATATATGAAATACCAGCATTAACCCTTTCCCCAATTCACACATAAAAATTAGTTATTTTAAATTTTTTCAAATTTTTCAAAACATTTTAACAAAAACCACAAGTAAACCTTCAATGGAACGAGCTCAATGAGCTTGCTCCAATGAGGGGTCAAATGAGATGGTTTGGCTTAAATTTTTTTAAAACAATTTTTTTTTTCAGCTGGTGAGTTTGTAAATTATACAGGCAGATATGATCGACTCATCACGTAAAGGGTTAACGGTCAAGTCACTATCTGGATGACTGACATTTTTCACTGTGCAATATGTCTTTTTCCTCTTGCTAATAAAAAGCATAATGCATAGTGACTATTCTTCCAGTGGATTATTTATTTATTTATTTATTGGTGTTTAAGGTCACTTCCCCCCCCCCCCCCCCCCCTTGGCTACATCGTGACAGTAAACCAAGCATAAAATCAAGTTTTAGCCAATCAATTATACCTATGCTGCCTACTTCAGAAGACCCCCACCCCACGTATTAGTTACCGGGTCTTATTTTATCAGAACAGAACTTGTTTGCGAAACTGTAAACAATAACTGCTCAACCTTTGGGGTTCTGAATGGGAATTGGGTTAATATGGCTGTGCCAAGTCCAAGTATTTTACATTATAGTTTAGTTCAAACAATGTTTCAGTGGAGTCTTCACATAACTTAATGTTCAGAATGAAGGGCATCTGAATAGATTCTGAAACATGGAGTTTAAGATGTCAAATTCATCTGTATAGTTTTTGGCTTAACCCTTTACCCAACACACAAGTAACAAAATTTATTTCAATTATCTTTTTTCCAAATTTTTCAAAAAGTTCCAACAAAACTATATCATGTGACCCCACTCACTGGAACTGGAATGAGCTCAACAAGCTAGTTCCAAATTGGGGTCACATATGGTTTTGTTGAAATTTCTTGAAAATTATTTTTGCTTCCAATTGCTCAATTTGCAAATTACACAGGTGAATGTGGCCGATTTATTAGGAAAAGGGTTAACACTGTTGACAACGGGAATGGGCCAACAATTCTAATGAGTAATCTGCACATTTACCCAACATGCTGGTCGAACAATGAACCATAATGAAAATCCTTTTAATCCATCACTGGAAAGGGATCAATCTACCCACTTGTATTGAGAAATCAATATAGAAATTTAACTTTATTCATTGCTTTTATTTTATTTATTGCTTACTTTCAAAAGATAGTTCATGCCCACATTTAAGTTGTAGCTGGAGAAGCAATGCTATTTTTCACACATAGAAAAGAATTATCATTTCAAAGGTCTTGGGGAGAAATTTTAAAAATGCAACAGAAAATCTCTTAACTTATCCATGATCTCCAAAAAGATTTACAACACTACAAAAATATTAAATTTACCTCAAAGAGTACAATATTAAAATATAATCCCAAACATCAAAATATAATCTAGAACTATCAAATACTAGTATTTCAAAATTTACCAATAATAGTAACCAGTATAAACAAGAAACCCTAGGTCTTATATTGCCTAAGATTTGTCAATACAAAATACAAGATCAACCATCAACCCAACAGAATTTCCGGAAACAAAAGACAAATTTAACACCAAAATTCTGAGTTTTCCCATCCATTTTAATAAATTGAATTTATTCATTTTTCTGCATTTAAATCATTTTATAAAATTTTCAGCGAATGACTTTTTTGTAGAAGAGGTCTTCTTCAAAGCCAGGCAAAACATCAAATAGCCGAGGTATTAGAAAACTATATACAAATCTTGATATAAAATAAAATAAAAAGCAACAGGATTTAACCCTTTACCAAATGCAATCAATATCAAAATTTCTTTCAATCTTTTTCTTCAAATTTTTCAAAACGTTTCAACAAAACCATATATGACACCTCATTGAAATGAGCTAAAGCTCGTTTCAATGAGATGTCACATAATTTGGTTTTTGGAAAAATAATTTTTTTCTAAGTACTCAATTTTTACATTACAGAAGGCAGATGTGGCTGATTCGTTTAGTAGAGTTAACAGTTCAATGATATCATTCCCTTACCCCAGCACCAGAAACCATGCAAAGGTTAACCTTCATAGGCCTAATTCAGACTTTTGACACATGCTGAGGTCATAAAACTGATGCTCCATTAGCACTTCTACAGGAAGACTTCCACATAATTATCACACTATTGTAGCAGTGGTTACAAGCCAGATCCGAGCTGCCTATTTCAAGAAGACAAGACCAGCAGGTCAACCATAAACTTTGTAGACCTGCAGGTAATGTTTTACTAGATACTGTCAAAACTTGTATTGGCCCTAAAGGTTAGTGATTTCTCGACAAACCACATCAAAGTACTTGATCAGTGCAGGAAATCCATTTTTCAACTCTTGAGGCAAGTATTCTAAACAATAATTGCTCTATTGCTCTTGACCTTTTTACAGGAAAACAACATGCCACATAACAGTAGGGAAGTATAATAAAATACCTAACATAAGTTTTAGCATTATGAGCTGGTCAAATTAAATTCACTCTGCTGTGAGTTATAACTTTGCATTCACTCTAAGTTAGGCACCACACATTTTTTGTAAAATTGCATGTGGGCGGGCATTTTTTTATTTTATTTTTTATTTTTGTAATTATTTGTTTGCCATCAAAATTCTTGGTTTGTTTTATGTTTTAGGCCTCGTAATCTACAGAATAGGATGGGTGGTGGTGTATTTCGTCCTTTGAGTGCAAGAATGCTTTGCAATGCTAAAGCATTGCAAAGCCTTGTGCACTCAAGGGGCAAATTTATAAATTTTATCAACGTGGGTAAAATATTTAAATTTTTTTTAAGTCTGCTTTGGTTATAAAAAGAGAGCATGCGGCAGCCAAAAGGACCATGCTTGAGGGCCTGAGAAACAGATTTTTAGGTCTTATAAGATTTATTTATTGCCGTTTCAGGGATTCTTTTGTTTGTCTACTGGGTCAAATATGGGACACTTTCCCAATGGCATTTGAGCATGATTTTTCCCAATTCCCAACCTAAAATTTCCCAATCTCAGTTCCCACTAAATTTACTTACTAGCAAAGTTTAGAAAGTGTCTGAATTCAAAGGCAAATTGCAAGTTCTTCTTTAATACTGTAAGAACAATTTAATATAGACGACTGAGACTGGGGATGAACACAATTCCATGTGATTGTTTGTTTTGAACTTACTTGCAGTATACATGCAGTTAATTTCCCAATGGCGTGGGCAGTGGACTCTTCTCCAAAGAAATCAGAAGAATTTCCATGTTTAGGGTCACTTTCAGCATCTATGACTACATCATGACTACAACATGAGTATTAACCCTTTACCCAATGCAGACGATATCAAAATTTATTATTTTAAATATCATTTTTTCAAAAAATTTCAACAAAATCATATCAAGTGACCCCTCGTTGGAACGAGCTCGATGAGCTCGTTCCAACGGGGGTCACATGATATGGTTTTGTTGAAATTTTTTGAAAAATAATATTTTTTCAACTGCCGAATTTGCATATTACGCGGGCGGATACGGCTGATTCGTTGGGTAAAGGGTTAAGTCAAGATTAGTTAATCATTTGTTTCTACGCAACCCACTTTGGAGGACTTTCCACAAGGCATTGGTTACCTGGTCCTATTTTACCAGTAAAGTTGTTTACTAGTCAACAAGCTGTGGTCCACTTCCCAGGGTTATGAAAAGAAGTTAAGAAAAACATAAGAAAGGTTTCTTCAAATGATGGGTTAAATCGAAAGGTAAGAATTTGTTCATCGAAAAATAAAAAATAAAAATCCCAATATTTATTGTAATTTTCAAGGAATCAAAATACAAGATTGAATGTATATTTGAACAAATATTTACAAAACATTTTACAGTTGTACCAACATAGGCGAATTCAATTAATATTTAAAAAAAAAAAAACAAGACGAGTCAGTATGACACATATGCCCCCGCAAGCAAAAAAAAAAAAGTCTGGCAAACCGATTCTCTTGAGTTTCACATCATAAACTAAGTTCAAGGTCAATAACTCCGGTGAAAACTCATCTGAGCAGGACTAAATTCGAACTGCATTTGTATGTACCCATGACAAAGCCATATACCAGAAATAAACCAATTAACTGTATGTATGGTAAAAAAAAAAGGCCTGGAAAACTCTCATTTGGAAAGACAGAATGATGGAGACAAAGGCAGCACTATATACTCCTAGCCATTTTATGGCAGGGGGCATAAAAAAGGAAATTTACTTTTGCCAGCCTTTACAAACATTTTGCCATCTTCAAAAACCAAAGTAATGACATATCCCATTCTATTTATTTATTTATTGGTGTTTAAGGTCACATATTTCTGCACAATGGCTAATCGTGACGACAACAGTTTTACGGGTGGAGGAAGATGGAGTACCCAGAGAACCACCGAACAATGGCGAGCAACTGTCAGCTCCTCAACATATTAACTCCGCATGAGCAGGCTTAGCATTGGTTGAAGACAAGTGGCCCATCGACGTGCAGTACGCCTTAGTACACAATGCCACCATGCCTCCACATGGGTAATGGATGTGAAGTGTCTTGTCCAAGGACACAACGCAGTTGCCGCAGGTGGGATTCGAAGCGAGGACCTCTTGGCTTGCAGCCTGCATGTCTATCTACAACAGAGCCACCGGGCCCCCAAATATCCCATTCAAAAAATATTTTAACAGTGGTACATTCCATGACAGGTATGTAACATGAAAAATTCTTAAGTCGATATACACCGAGAGATGGAAGTGGATGTTGTTTTAAAACATTAATTGTCCTGCTCTACAAAGTAATTCAGCTGCCATCAAAGACTTCAAAATTAACCCTTTAACAAATTGGGCTTGAAAACGATTTTTTCGATTGTAAAATAAAAATTGTGTGTTGAACCGCTTGCACACTGTTGTCAAAATACCAAATTTCAAGTACCCATGTTTCCCATAATGAAGCTGGGAATTTAACCAATTCAATTTTGTTGAAATACAAGGAAAAAATCTTAACTCGGGTCCTTGATTCTAGTCCCCCATACTCCTCCCTTGTTGAGTTTTGTCCTATGATTTTGGCATTTTTGAGATGATCAAATCAGCCTTGTTAACCCTTTACCCAACATAACAGCCAAAACTGACCAGCGCTATTCACAAAACTCACCAATTAATTTTCAATATTTTTTTCATTTTTTGTCTAAAAACATAGGTTATGACCCCTCTTTGGAATGAGCTCGTTCCAATGAGGGGTCATAACCTATGTTTTTGAGACAAAAAATGAAGAAAATTAGTGCTTCAAGAATTTTATTTGCATGTGTCGTCTGCTTTTCATATTTGGTAAAGGGTTATCAGTAAGTATGCCACATATAATGTTGCTATGAATATATTTCATTGACCAAACATTAACTATTTACCCAACACAATTACATAGGGCAGTACCAATAAAACCAAACTGGTTTGAAAAATACTTTTTTGACGTACAGGTAAGGACTTCTTATTACAAGAACATGTAACAGAAAAAAGGATACTTTTTTCACAATTTTTTCCTGAACATAGGTTGTTTGGAAAATTCATCATCCCAAAGTTTTGGATAAAAGCAATGGAATGTTTAATTGTATTGAGGGCATACTGAGGAAACAATTGTTTTTCCAAAGGCTTGCAAACTGGGATGCAAAATTCAAGCACTTTCAAGGCCTTCAGACAAATATATAAACTCTGTTTCTGAAATATGTCTGACGAAAAAAATTACTCTCTCTTCTTGACATGAAAAAAACCCAAGTGATCACTGATGATGAAATGTGATGAAAATGATCACGTTTTGATGGCATTCCATTACCATCTCTAAAGAACTTTAGTTGTTTGTAGCCCATTTACCCATGCTAATCTGCGTAGACATTTTCTCATGAAAAAAGTTGAATAAAAAAAGAAAAATAAACATGTCAGGAAAACCAACAATTTATACCACTTCATATTCTCTGCGGATTGCTCTTGCAAGACAGAATGCAAATGTCATACCAAGAATCTAAAATAAAAAAAACAGTAACATACTTATATTTATACTAAATATTCAACATGTAATTCAACAAAATAACAAGAGGGATGCCACCTTTGCACAACAACATCTGTAATTTGTGAGTATTGAAGTCGATCCAATGTCAAGAAAGCTCTCTGAAGCTGCATTTTTATTGTTTATATCACCCCAAATAATGGAGATTTAATTTTTAATGGGATATATCATAATTACCAAGCCTGAAAATAAGCATACTGTCATCTGCAAAATGAGATCCCCAGAGGGTGAATTTAGTGATGCTACCCTGCACAGCAGGGTAGCATCACTACATTTACCCTCTGTGAACCTCAATCTGAATCAGGGTCTCAAAACTAAACAGAAAGAGGTACCCAGAGGATAAATTGGCCCACTGTATGGGATAGCATCATCAAATTCACCCTCTGGGGACCTCATTCTGCAAATGTCAGACTGCTTATTTTCAGGCCTGGTAATTACCGCAAAGTTTCAGAAAAAGGAAAATATCCAGCAAAAACCTATATGCAGTAATAGTTAACTAAGGCTCCACAAAGAGAACTTCCGACTGTCAGGTTATTTTTTGTAAAATTGCATGTGGGAGGGTGGTTTTGTTATTTTATTTTTTATTTTTGTAATTATTTCTTTTTCATCAAAAGTTCATGTTCTTGGTTTGTTTTATGTTTTAGGTCTCATAATCTATAGAATAGCATGAGTGGTGGTGTAATTCGCTCATTGAGTGCAAGAAGGTTTTGCAATGCTAAAGCACTGCAATGTCTTGTTGCACTCAAGGGACAAATTTATCCATTTTATTAACTTACAGTATGCGGAGTGGATTGTAACTAAATCACCCACGGAGTGAAGTTATCACCCAAACTATAACTTTCAAATTTTATACATATGGACAAAAAACACAAGCAATGTTTCAGCCAATGGACCTCCGGGTTTAACCCGGAGGTCCATTGGTTGAAACTTTGCCTGTGCTTGTTATGCTTTGCAACAAATTTGCAATTATTGCTTGGGTGGAATCTCCACTCTGCGGGTGATTTAGTGATAATACACTCTCCACGTACTGTAGGTAAAACATCAGATATAAAAAAAACATTTAATTTTTTCCAATAACTTATGTCTACAATATCAATCACCTGAAAAGCCCCACAAAAACTAAACTCGACTTGATACAAAGTTTTACAACTTAAACTTGACTAAAGTCCGAGAAAAACCTGAAACTTTTGACAAACAAAAAAATCAGTTATAATTTTTGCTGGCAGTATGGTAAATGCCAAGACATTTTATTCAAAGAAAAAAAATATACGGTGATAAGAAGTTAAGGCCCCACAATTTGCACAAAAGCAGACCTAATCACTAAATCTAACAAATAGAAAGCGACTTGATTTGGGCTGAAAATATTAGGTGAAATTGGGTAAAAACAAAGTCACAGTATGAGGGTTGGATACTGTTGTGATAGGCTCATACAAACTACATATAGAGTATAACAAGAGGGGGTGTCCATCTCCATAAGCTCACCAACGCATGGCATGCAATAAACCTAGGCTTATTACAATTCTGCAAAAAATGTCCGGTTATGTACATGCATAGCAAAACAGGTCAGAAACAGTACACACTGACAAAAAAGTCTAACAATGCATTAAAAAAGTCCAAAATTTCCAAAAAATGTCCAGACGAGGGTTAATGTCTTATATTGATGCATTTAACACATACATGAAATATAAAAGCCACAGCATACAGGTGGTAGCCTTCACTCATGTACAGCATAACAGGTCAGAAATCTTCTAAGTTCACACTGACAAAAAGTCTAACATCGCAAAAACGCACAAAAAAATATCACTGGGTAAGGGTCTGTGGGTAACTGTAAGCCATAGAAACAGTATGAGGTGCATAGTAACTAGGACTGTCAACATTATTCGATTAACCGACTAACCGTCGACCGTTGCAGTAGTCAACGGTTTTCATTTTTAGTCGATCGTCGTTCATTTTTAAAGTGGTAAAACTTGGATTAAAATTGTACTGTGTAATGAGAAAAATTAACAGATTGTTAACCTTTGAAATGTCTCGAAATAGTTACTTGTAATGTCCCATGGCCTTTGTTTTCCACAGTATTGTCCAACAACATAATTTTGAAAACACTGAGCCTTGCCATTTGATCAATCCCTGTTCTCTGTAGTATTAACCAGCACTTGTTGATCAGTACAGTAAAACCTGTCTTGAGAGACCTTTGTCTTGAGAGACCACCTGTCTTGAGAGACCACATCTGCCAGGCACCGATTGGTTTTACTCTATAATGGACCAGCTATGGGAGACCACCTGTCTTGAGAGACCACTGTGACCTGGTACCAACTTGTATTTTTATGCCATAATGAACCTGTCTTGAGAGACCGCCCCTTTGAAGACTGAAACCATGACAAAACCTATTTACCTGTTCTGGAATTGGAAAATCCATTGTGGTTATACAAACATAATTAAAAGTATTAAAAGCTCTTAATTGGGTTTCAATTGGTATTCAGTTATATAACTCATTAAAGATTGAGATGTTTTTATAGGTGCGCGGACATTTCCCCTCTGACATTTCCCCATCCGGACATTTCACCATCGGACAATTCCCCATCGAGACATTTCTCCATCGAGGGCGGACATATCCCCATCAGCATTCCCCCATCAGAGGTGGGCATTTCTCCATCGGAAGTGGACTTTTCCCCATAGGATATTAACACCTTCCCCCATCGAGGGACAAGTAAATCTTAAAAAGTTTTCTTTTTTCATTCTTTTATAACTCGAAAAAACAACATCTCGGCATATGGTATAGGCATTAGCACATTCTAGCACAATCTGAATTTCACAACAATAAAAACACAACATCAATAATAAAAAACAAGAATTTTTGTCTGGTTTCAAGTGTATGTATACATGTATATAAATATGTTTGCTTATAAATCTCTTACACATGCTTCTTGTTGAGTTGTTTGATAAACACTGATGCATTCATTGACATTTACTTCAATGAAGACACGACTGTTTATTAATCAACTTCACAATATTTTTGAACAAAAATAGCTTGACAGAAAGAACAAATATTAAAGTTGCAATGAAAGTTAAAAAATTTATAGTAATTTATATATTTTTTATACTTACCAATGACCCAGACATAGCTGGTGCTAACTCTTAAAAATATAGGGCCAAACACAAATTTTGCCCCCCAATCCCCAAAATTTGCATCTAAAACCTAAGAAAACATGTCCTGAATGGCCCTCCATACTTCACCTCTACTGCGCATGCGCAGTGTCAAGGACGTCCCGAAATTGGCACCATTAATCATTCTTACCAACAGTGCCTGGTAAGCGCTATGTCCTCAGCGGGGAGGTACGAGTTCCCAACTCCTGGGAGGGCCATCCCCGTCTGGGTCATTGGTAAGTATAAAAAATATAGAAATTACTATAAATTTTTTAACATTTTTATACTGTACCAATGACCCAGACATAGCTGAATAGTAAAAAGGCTGGAGGGCCAAGGACACAGAGCAAGATGGAATACGCTCAATTATATAAAACAGAGTCATCCCCTCTAGGGAAAAAGAAGTATTAGGCTTCATGTGTATCTTTCTTATTTATGACAAATAAGAAAGACACAATACCTTCTATAATTGAGCATCATAACATCCATGTTCTCTATTAATATGCAGTATAATTCTTATACTAATTATTTTTAAAGTAAGCCAATAAATAAAGTTAGTCCAAAGAATTGAGACTCTTTATACTCTTAAAAGTGTCCGAGGATAGTATAATAACATCCGTTTGAAACATGACATATTCAATTGCTATACTTTAAAACTATGACATGAATGAATTTAAAAACATAACTATCACTTAAGAAACCATCTCAGTAACCGCTCAGAATTACTAACTCCGGAGGAGGTATCCCCTTGTTTTCATAATAAAACAGGTGACCCAAGGGAACACCCTCCCCCCCCCCCCCCCCCCCCTTTTTCTTGCCCTGGGTCAAATAGCCCAGAGCGAAGAGGGCAGCAGGACGGAGTCACTGCCGGAACATAAAGCCTACATAGCTATAGTTGCAATTGTTAAGTGATCGACTTTCTGAGCAGCTGATAATGGACCTAAATAATGCAGGTCTCCAGAAATGGATACAATATTTCTGAGATATAAATTCATGAATGTGGATGGCTGAGACCAATATGCAGCCTACTTAATCTTATAATAGCAAAACTATACGTCAGCCCAAGATGTAGAAGAGCTCTTACTTCATGAGCCGGAATCTTAAGCACAGACTGCCGAGTTAAGGATAGATTATCCTAAGCAGTACCGATAGTTAACTGAATGCATTAAGTAATAGAATGGACCGTAATGACCCTTCTATTAGGCATCAGAGCCAGAAGAAGCTTTACGTCCAACTGATAAACTGAGATCTGTTAATAAAATACATAAAGGTCTATCCGGACAGAGTAAAGGCCTATGCCCGCTCAAAGACGGAAGGACCTTAAGAACAATAGGTTCCGGATATTATTAGGAGCCTGATTCTTAACCAAAAATACAACATTAGTAGTAAAGGTAATAGTTCCCGATACTACGAAAGTGAGAATCGTCCACCCATAGTGCATGAAGCTCACTGACTCTTCAGCAGAAGAGAAGACTAATAGAATCGCTGCCTTAAAAGGCCAGAATTTGAAACTGCTGTCTCAAGGGGTTCAAATGGTTGCTTTTATTAATAAGAACCCAAGCTAAATTCCGAATAGGAATTAATCTAACGATTCTAGGTCTCTTATCGAAAAGTTTCAAACTAACTTAGATAAAGAGACATTAGGCTCCATTGTAAACTATCATGGTGTGCATAGGTATCAGATAACATAGACCTATAACCTTTAAAAGTAACTGGCTGCAGATGATCTCGTTAAACAAGTATACTAGAAAGTTTGCAATGTCTGGTATGGAGGGATCAAAAATATCAACATAAAGATCCCTACACCAATGACGGAAGACCCCCCACTTTAGCCGCATAGTATAGCGAAGAGGAGGTCCTTCTACAGTTAGGAACCGCGTCCACTGCTCGTCCTGTACAATGCTTGCCATGCAAGAAGGACCGCACAACGGAATACGTGAAGGTTGAGACCTTGCGGGTTGTGATAGAGTTGACACGATTTCCCCAGCGGAAAAAAAAAAAAAAAGATCCTCTCGTGGAGGAAGTTTCCGCGGTAAGTCCCACAGTAGACATCTAAGTAAATATATCCACCGTCTCTGTGGAGACAGAGATGCTACCAACAGAACTGTATTGTGAATGAATAATCCTAGCAATACTTGCTGAATCAACAGCGCTGGAGGATACGCATATCCTATCATCGCGTCCTACTAGATCGATAAAGCGTTAACTACATATGCTCAGGGATCCGGACACGGTGACACATACATCTACAATTGATTGGAGAGTTGTGTCGCAAATAAATTATCACTGGGCGCTCCCATTGATAGCAAATCTGATTGAATACTTGTTTGTTGATAGTCCATTCCGACGGCAACAAACAACCCTTAAGTGAAAGGGAGTCTGCTAGTACGATCCGACGACCGAGAATATGACGAACCGAAACAGAACTTGGTGTTCTATAACACACAGAAGGATTCTTTCCGTTAAAATTAATAACGGAACCGAATGAGTGCCTCCCTGGTTTCGGATATACTCAACTACTGTCGTATTATCGGACAGGATTGATTATGCGTTTCTGAATAAAATTCATCCAATGACGTAGTGCAAGCTAACATAATATTCTTCCTTGGAAGTAAGGAGCTTGCCTAAAAACTGCGGAACCCAAAGACCCTGGCACTTCGAATCCGTTGGGATCAAAATTGTGTCCCAACCTGTTTGACTGACATCAGTCATAATCGAAAAACTCGGATCCGGCAACTACAGTGGAACTCTCTGAGTCAACCACCGAATGTTTGCCCACGTCTGAATCTCTTGTTACACTTGATAGACAAGAGAACGTGTATATCGAGCAATTCAAGATTGCTGAAAGGTTGCCGTCGAAGAGAAGCTTCTCGGGGACCGAAGCGACTCTGAGAGAGTTCTTCACCTTACTATCCATACGCGTGGATGTAGCTAGGGCTGTGTCACGTCTAACCAACTCCAGGTTGCCACTGAAGGGCGGAGTTATACGTGGAAAAACTACTGCCCCTGAAAGAAATCTCATTAAGGATCATATCCTGGAATTATTTCACTTGAAGACGTAATGATAAACGTCTCAGTAAGGTGGTATACGTATGATAAAGCGTCTAAGTTAAGTCTATTATACATCATTGTCGTTTCCAACATCGTGGTTGGAATTGACATAGACGGCGAAAAAGATAATTTGCAGTCTTCAGTCTCGCCATCTTAGACGCAAAGGAACTCTCGATAAGCCCAGTTCTGCCAATAAACAATTATTTCCCAGAATTTACGAAAGGCAGAATCGAGCATTGCGGACAAGAAACTATACTAGCATGTTGAGCAAGCTTATATATATATAGCGTCGTTCAATAATTTGAATGTTCTAAAGACATTATTGGACTGCATCGCCAACTCAGGGACAATGTCCCTGAACCGATCCAAAACTCTGTGTCCAATGACGCTATTAGTCTCTTATCCAGCATCGCAGCAATGTAGTCCGACGGAACAACCTCTGGAAGAAAATGCCGGAAGAAATGTATGGCAGCTTCTGTTGTTACGAAAGGGAAAGCTCGAAATCATCCGAATCCCTTTCGCCATCCTGTCGGACCCTATGAAATATTCGGTCGTCCGTACCTGATGCAACAGCGGAGAGTACCGACCCAGCGCTGTCGGATTATTCCTGATCCAACCAAGAATCTGTCATTTGCTGGGAAGATACGATAAGCTGTGCTATTTTGGATAGCACGTCCGTCACTGAGGCCTGTGGAGAAGCGGTCTTACGATGCATTGCCGCTGGAAGCTCCGTGTTCGTTACCCTGTGCATACTTCTATTATGCGAGCGACCGGAGTGTGCAGGCCTCGTGTCCCTTGGCTACTGGATGGCGTGACCTGTTCACCATGGAATCACTGAATGCCGAAGCTGGCCGGATATTCAAGGTCACGTAGCCAATGTGCGGTCGTGTGCGCTGTTGTGAGGATGAGGAAGCATTATCGACAGTCACTCGGACTGTCTATATAACGGAGCGTCCCGAGTGGCGGACATACGCTCCGAAGGTGAAATGTCTGTACCACAACATCCGGTCCCATATGTTGTTGCACGAGAGAGGGACCTCTCTCGCTCGCCGCCCGGACGGACCGGACGAGCTAGGAACCGGACTAACAGGCTTCCTCCGATCTCTCCTCTAATCCGTCATCACTGGGTGTGTACTAAAGTGTATTATAGTGCTCGCATCACCCAAATCTCCATCCTAGACCGCAACGGATGAACCCGACTGCCGAACCATTCGATGAATGGACGCTACACCGGGTGAGCTAGCGAATGTCAACTCCATCGATCCTACTAGGGACCTCTTAGGGGACTGACGTAATCCATGAGCACTAACTGCCGCTAGCTCTTCATTAACTATGACGACAGAGGCACACTTTTGAAAAACATCTCAGTAATTTTGCGAACAAGAAACCAGATATGCTTGTACATAGCAAGCATATAAAAAATATATAAAGCGTCGTTCAATAAATCGAACGTATCTGAGACATTATTGGACTGTGTCGGAACTGAGGGACGATGTCCCTGAACCGAACCAAGTCCACCGACGCTATCAGTTTCTTATCCGGTATCGCAGCATTCTGGTCCGACGAAGAAGCCTCTAGAAGATGATGTCGGATGACATATACAACAGCTTATGTTGTTCCGAAAGGGAAAGCTCGAAAACCTCCGAATCCCTTTTGACATCCCGTCGGACCATATGAAATTTTCAGACGTCCGCACCTGATGCTTCTGCGGAACGTCCCGACCCAGCGTCGTCGGATATTATATTATGCGACAGAGATTCTGTCGTTGCTGGGATGCTGCGATAAGTTGTGCTATTTGGGATAGCACGTCCGTCACAGAGGCCTGTGCAGAAGCGGTCTTACGATGCTTTGCTGCTGGAAGCTCCGTGTGCGTTGACTCCCGCATACTTTCCTATGCGAACGTCCGGAGTCTGCAGGCCTCGTGTCCCTGGCTATCGGATGGCATGACCTGGTCGCCGAGGATTCTCTGATTGGCAAAGTTGACTGGATATCGGAGGTCACGTAGCCAAGGTGCGGTCGTGTGCGCTGCCATGAGAATGAGGAAGCCTTATTGACAGTCTCTCCGGACTGTCTATATAACGGAGCGTCCTGAGCGGCGGATGTATGCTCCGAATGCGAGACATTTTGTACCACAACATCTGGGGCCAGATGTTGATGTAGGAGAGAGGGGCCTCTCTCGCTCGCAGCCCGGATGGGCCTGGACGAGCTATGAACCGGACTAAAAGGCTTCCTCCGTTCTCCCCTCTAATCCGCCGTCACTGGGTGTGCACATGGATATTTATAGTGCTCGCATCACCCAAAACTCCTTTCTAGACCGCAACGGACGAACCCGGCTGCCGAACCATTCGATGAATGGACGCTACACCGGGCGAGCTAGCGGACGTCAAAGGCCGTCGAACCTACTAGGGTCCTCTTAGGCAATTGACGTATTACCTGAGCACTTTTCCGCTAGCTCTTCATTAATTGTGATGACGGAGGCACACTTTTTGGAAGACATCACGGATACATCACCCTGATCATGATTGTCTGAAATAGAGATTGATAAAGTAGAGTGACCCTGCGGGGAAAGGACCGGAATGGCCAATTCCCCACTAAC
The DNA here is from genome assembly GCA_031216915.1 of Pictodentalium vernedei. Classification (NCBI taxonomy): domain Eukaryota; kingdom Metazoa; phylum Mollusca; class Scaphopoda; order Dentaliida; family Dentaliidae; genus Pictodentalium; species Pictodentalium vernedei. The sequence continues at coordinate 322,562,604 of CM062294.1, forward strand.
ATACCGTGACACACGCTTCCCATATTGTCATCGTAATCAACATATACAGAACAGGAGTTAGTGCGAGTACACTGACTACATTATACAATGATTATGAAGTCAGAGGAAGATTTCCTCTTATTACAATTGAACAATATCCTTTCAATGTGAAAAGAAAACAAAGTCCTAGTATTCGCACCAACCCCTGACAATCAAAATACATAATAACAAAATCCATTAACATAGAAAAAATAATTGAATCAAAAACTTTTGAAAAAATATTTTTTCAGAACAGCCCAAGTTTCTGAAAAGTAACGTTGAGCCCCAATGGATCCCAAGACTAAGTGTGGACAAAAATTTTAAAAATATTTTAAACAATTTATGCAACACTTACGAACAATAATAATGTGTCTAGTTACGATTAAATTAACATCAAGATATTATTTTCAAGAAATCCCCCCTCACACAGAGGGCTGTTGGAAATGTAAACAATAAGTGTAAAAACACTAGATCAAGACTCCAGGCACCCTGGCCCGAAATCAGTTACCAATAATATACTATCTGATGCAAAACAGAGACTTCCAGGGAAGAAACTGCAGGGTGTGTTTTGTTTTTTTATAATTGATTAGCAGTTTTCTCGCGGGTGGGAGAAATTGATTAGCAATACCCAGATTTTGATTAGCAGTTTTTCAGAGGGCAACTATTTTACATAAATTAAAGAATTGTTAAATATGAGACTTATCTGACTTTCAAAACAAACCCATACATCAGCTCAATCATGGACATGTTAGCTTTAAATGTACTATGCATTACCATATTTATTCGAAGAATTGATAGGCCTACACTCTTTGTATTGATACACCTTAATTTTTCAGAAAAATAATTTTTAAAACTACTCTTATTATTGATACAGTTCAATAATTATTTTTCCGAATTCATCTTAAGTATTGATACAGGCTGAACGGGAAGGTTCAACGGCCCAACGCATTTGTTTTTATACTTCGTTTTGAGCACAGTTGTAGCCTATGTACCATATTTATTAAAAGATATATGTCAACAGAGTTTGTTATTACTTTCGCCAGGTAGATAATTTGTTGATACTTTTGATGCATCATATTTATTAAAAGATATATGTCAAACGTGTTTGTTATTACTCACGCCGGTGAAAGACTGGAAGTCACAGAGCATGTTTTCAAGGTAAGATCGAAGTAAGTTGAATTCAAATGGTAAATCCCAAGCGAAAAGGGCTTCTCATTTAAGCAAACTGCACGTGTGCAAGGTCAAGAAATTTCCGGTTCATTCTCTCAGATTTCAGAGAATGCAACGGGAATTTCCGAGAATGTGAATATCTGTGGGAGAAGGATGGGGCTTTGGACAAAACGAGCACGTCAACTCGGCCCAGCGGCCTTCGCCATTGTTCAATAAGGGGTCACTTCCTATCATTTTCCATGCTAAAGGGATGATGCGCTGGGCTGTTTACGAATATTTTTTATCAAGAGATAAGAAAATATTAGTGAACAGGTGTACCCATAGCATTGTGTAGAGGTGCGGACCAAAGACAGGACACTGTGGGACCCCAGAAATTTACCGAGGCTGTGTTGCCTCACATTGTATTCAAAATTAAATATGAAAATATGAATCAATGGGTGTACGAAATTTGTGTTTTTCAACATATTTACAAATTATTAATCATTAATAATTTGTAAATATGTTGAAAAACACAAATTTCGTACACCCATTCATATTTTGAATACAATGTGAGGCAATGCAGTTTCGGTAAATTTCTGGGGTCCCACAGCGTCTTGTTTTTGGTCCACACCTCTACACTATGGGTACACCTGTTCACGAATATTTTCTTATGGAATAAATACGGTATGCTTAGGCTCCACTTTGTTGTACCCCACGGTGGTTGATTCATATAGATATTAAATAGAGATTGAAACCCATGGGACCACCATGCATGCCACATTGTGCTACCCTTGGCTGTCCCCATATGAATGATAATAAAGATTTCTGAAATAAAAATCTCTTCTTTCATACTTTGAAAGAATTTGATAAACAGTTACACACAAACTCATAAAAATGTTTAACAAGTCAGGACAAACTCAACCATTGATGATTACTAGTTATCATAAGTCAGTGTCACCAGTGATTATGTCTCAGTCTGAGTCATTAGAAGCAACAGCACTTGCCGAGGCAGATGGCTTGGACTGCTTTGGTCTTGGACCGTATGGCTTAACATGCGGATGTCTGCGTTTTGAGAAGAATTTGCGAACATATGGCATTGCATCAAACTGGTCTATGTCCGGACCTTCCATGTCAATACGTAAGAGACTGTCAAGGGTTTGTGTGGAGAGCCTGGCTCGCCAGTCAGACTTAATCCTATTCAGTGCAGAAAATCCCCATTCTACCTTCGCATTTGAGACAGGATAAATTCGAAGCATTTCAACTACATGAATGAAGTTAGGATAGTCCTTGCGATTATTTGTCAGTAATGTCTTCCACACATGGTTGTATGGCAGGTGGCTCATTCCCTCCATCCAAAATGTTTTCACTTGTCCCCACTCTGACCGTATCTTATCTAAATCAACTCCCCTCTTAATTAATAAGTCTTTGAATTGTGCAATGAAAAGTTCAATTTCAGCATCTCCAAACTCCTCCAAATCCTCCTTATTTGATGGCCACAGAGACGTATTCATTAACTTCAATGCCGAGAAATGTGTGTCCTTTATACCATCCTTGAATTCGGCAAATCTCTTGTCTATTGCAGATTTGAAATTGTTAAGCACTTTGTTTTTCTGGGCCTGAAAGTTTTTATACCCCTGAACAACATTTGTTAGTTTGACACCCTGAAATTTCACTTCTGATAAAATGTCCTGAGCTTTACTTGGTTCACCACTTGTTGTTGGTTCATCAGATTTTTGCACTTTTTCAATGTCACTGACCGAATCACTTCCAACTTTTTCGGAAGAGGCACGGGACATCCTTGTTGTTGGGATAAGAGATAATTCAGAATCGTCTGCTTGTTTCTGTACTCGAGAACCGCTATCTAGCAATTCGCCAATACTTGTTGTTGTCTTGTGCTTGTCTTCCTTGAGTTTTTGTATTGTCGCGAGAGTTTTCTGCAAAGATGCACTTGCTTGAATGATATCAATACTGTTTCCCTGTAGAAATAATGAAAGTTTAGCAACAGGTTCAAGAATTTCCTTCAGTAACATCAGGTGTGCAACAAACTGGAATTTTTTCATTTTTACAAGGTAGCCCCGGATCTTAGCACGGTCTTCTGCTTTAGTTGATTGATCTTCTGCTAAATTCTCCATATGGCTAACTATGACTGCATAAGATTTAATAAGCGTGTCACTGGCGCGTCGCTTGAATTGTACCCATCTGGTACCACTACATCTTTCTGGCTTCCGTACTTTTTCTTCCAAAACATCAGCTAACTCGCGAAGTTCGCGCAATCTTTTTGGGCTTTTCTCATAAAATGTGTACAAGTTCCCTAGCATGTCAGTCACCTCATTGGTAAGTGTACTAGCAAAAGCATCTCTTGCGGCCAATTCTAGGCGGTGGTTTAAGCAGTGAACTGCTATCAGCCAGGACATTTTATTTTCTCTTTTAAGCAAACCTGCTAAACCCTCCTTCTCGCCAAGGTTAACATTTGCTCCGTCTGCCATGAAACCTATCATTCTTGACTCGAAATCTTCCAGCCCGGATTCTTCAAAAACCTTTACGATTGTATGCTTTACACCGTATGCTCTTGAATTGGCAACATCACACACAGCAAGAAATCGAAACTCAACATCACCTGTGTCTACATTGTTGAAGAGGCAATACATCATTTCATTTTCAGTAACGGAATTATCAGTGGCGCCGTCAATAAGTATACAGAAGTAAAGACTCTTTTTCAACATATCAAACATATCACTGCGCATTTCTGATCCAACAAGTTTAGTGAATTCACTGCATTTATTCTGGTTCATATAGGCAGTCCCCAGGTCAACCCCATGTCGTATTTCCAGGTTGGCAACACATTCAAACTTATAAAATGACAACTCTTCTCTGGCAAGCATGTAGGCGATGTCTATCAACTTTCCAACCCTTTTTTCTTCCAAACTTTGTGTGGAAATCATAGAACGACCAATTGGCATCTGCTTGTATATTTGTCCCAATGTAAGCTGAGGTGATTTGAGGTTAACAGCTCTCTTATGCTGTTCTGTTTGACTGTGTTTAATTACATTGTCTTTTTTCAGTGCACTTCCAGTAAACCCCTCAATGCCTATCCGTGAAAAATTGCGGACACTGTTTATTTTTGATTCAAATTCTGTGCATAAATTGCACGTAATTTTTGAAGCGATCACATTTTTCTTCTCATCTATTTCCAGATGCACGTTTAGCCAGGTGCCATCTGGATCCAACTCCGTTTTCCAACGTAGGGCTGTACTTTTTTTTACAGACATTTCTAAATACAGGTGGGTTAATTTTCACGTGTTAAAGTTTACAGTGGGAATCACCCGTAAGACGATGTAAGTATTCATCGGCCAATAGAAACGAGAATGTTATTAGTTTGATCCAATCAGACACGAGGAGACCCCCGAACACGCGTTTAATACGTCATAACCACAATTGATTTGTATAAAAATAGAACGGCTGCCTGATTCCCAGAAAACAGCTGCTGATTCTATGAATACAACCGCCATGTCATGCGGTCGATGCATGATCGATAGAAGCGGCGTAACTCTGTTTGGCTATCGGGTCCACTGTTCGGTATTACTAACGAAATCCACGATTCGCGATTTGCGATCCAAAACGGGAAAACGATTCGCAGGCGCTTAATTTTGGTTCGCATTTTGCGATGCGAACCCGGTCATTACACACCCTGAAACTGCAGAACATCAGATGGTAGATGCAGAACACTATGCCTAACCACCCATAGGTGAAGACGTAAACATGGGGAAAAGAACAGAATTCATTCTGTTATCCAGCTAAAACTCCCAAGAAATTTTAGTAATAATATTACAGAAAATATGCTTTTCAAAAGCATGGGAGAATAGCAAGAGGGGACTTAAAGGAAAGGGAGAGAGGAAAACACTGAATAAGCAGTGTAATCTTGATAACAAGAATGACCACAACAGGCAGTTGCCTCGAAAATAGGTAACTTAACATAATTTCATCAAAAAATTTTAAGTTGCAGCCCTGATTATTTTCTGTCACTCATTTTTCCTCTCCTCCTTCTATATCCTCCTTAGAATCACCATTTCACTAATATTTATGTGTCTGGCATCATTTAAACTGAGATTTACAAGCACAAAGATCAGTCAAATGTTAACTGATGAAGGGCCAAACAAAGAATGATTAATGGCGCCAATTTCAGGACGTCCTTGACACTGCGCATGCGCAGTAGAGGTGAAGTATGGAGGGCCATTCAGGACATGTTTTCTTTGGTTTTAGATGCAAATTTTGGGGATTGGGGGGCAAAATTTGTGTTTGGCCCTATATTTTTAAGAGTTAGCACCAGCTATGTCTGGGTCATTGGTACAGTATAAAAATACATCCATATTGTTCAATCCACTTGTGTGATAGAAAGTGATGAATTGACTGAATTTCACCTCGGTGAAGACATGACCGCTTATCAATCATCTCAACACAAAGTTAACTGTAAATTGTTACGAAAAGAGAACACAAATGTCTTATAAACACTTCTTATAGAGTTGTTTGATAAACATTGATGCATTCATTGACATTTACATTAATGAAGACACCACTGTTTATCAATCAACTCGATTGAATAACGGACACACAAAAACTTAAGAAATGGATTGTGAAAAGTCCGCATAGGGAATTGTCCGTTTTTCTTTTAAGCAGAATGGGGTAATGTCCGATGGGGAAATGTCCGGCCTAAATGGGATGGGGTGATGTCCGGATGGGGAAATGTCCGATGGGGAAATGTCCGGCGACCGTTTTTATAAGACCCCTGTGAAAAGATTAGGATTATTGCTGAATAAACAATTTCATACATACCTGAAATGTGACAGATAGGATTATAAAAATAAAGTTGTGTTGAAAATCTTCAACACTAATTTATTTTTATAACAGTCCATTTCAATTTGTTACAAAAACTTCAGAAAAAAGAACTACAAAGTGATTACAAAAATTCATTCTTCTCCATTTCTGAATTTTGTGGTTGGTTATTCACTGACTTGAGAAAACCTGAAACCTGTTATGAGAGACCACCTGCCTTGAGAGTCCACTTTTGTGTGGCCCAAAGAGTGGTTTCTCAAGACAAGTTCTACTGTACTTAAGAGTATCGTTCAAATGGTGTATCTTTTAATAATTGCAGTTTGGGAAGACACCAGAGAGGAAATAGAATGTTCGGTCTTGTACACTCGAACAACCCTCTTTGGAATAACTGGAACCGCAAAACTGAGAAAATTGTCACAAGACCTACAGTGGTAACTTCACTTGTAGTACTAAGTTGTAACTTGTGTTGGAGTGGAGGGGGTTTTATAATCAAAATTTCTGAATATTAGTTACAGAAAAGAAACATTTGCACAAATGTTCTTCTGTTTAAATTCTTCAAATCTAACCGAGATATTCCTGTGTTTCTATTTTATCGCGGTGCAGAAAGGTACACATTCAAACATCGTCAGTTTTAAATTTATTTTGTAAGTATATTAGAGATTGTTGAATTCATATAAAAACGACTATTAATCAACTAATGCTGACGATTAGTCAACTATGAAAATTGATAGTCGCAGCAACCCTAACAGTAACAGAGCGGAAAGTCAAAGTGGACTCTTACAATAACTTTAACACAAGTGCTGACTCCGATACCAATGCAGACATGCCTTGGATCATCGTTGGTGAGCTAAAAACCCTGGGCTCACTGGACTTTGATAAAATGATCAAAACACTAAATCTTGCATAACTGGACACAGAGGTCCGACATCAACACCATCGGTGTTACCACATAAGCTATCAACTTCTCTGAAGTAGGTGAACTAAAAAGAAATAGTGAACAGTTTACTACTTTTGACAATTCAAAATAAAAAAAAATACTGGTTTCTAGGGCAATTTTTCTGGAATTTTTGTTTACAAAGGAGGCAAGCCTTTTTTCCCCACGAAAACAGTTTGGTAAATAGATTGAAATGTGTTAAGAAAAAATCATTAGTCATTCAACAGTTGTTTTTTAAATGCCAAAGTAGTTATTCACATCAAAGTTTGGAAAGAACTGGCTACAGTCAGTGTAGATTTTGACTGGTTAAAAATAAAACAGGTGAAAAAAACTTCAAAAATTTTAATGACAAGGAAGATGCATGGGAAACAATTTTTTTTCAACAGCTTTCCCCCTCCTTCCAATACAATTTTTCACTTTTTCTTCTTCCAACACATTTTGTCTTCTTCTAACAAACACTTAACTGATTCAACCAAGTGGGTATGAAACATCTAAAGTCAATAAGAACATTATTTTGCATATTAAATTGAATGTAAATGATGCATGTCCTTGAAACCTCTTATTTCCATGCCAACATTTAACATAAGAAATAACCAAGTTTAGATTTGTTTAACTGGGAAAGTACTGTCAATATTTGGGCTTTATTCTGAAGTGCAGTTAGGCTTCATATTCTGTGGATATGCTTTATATCTTTGAAGTGAAATTATTCAGGGTGTAAGGATTATTTATTATTTATTTATTTATTGGTGTTTAAGGTCACATATTTTTGCACAATGGCTAATCATGACCACAACATAAGTATCAACTCAAGACTAGGGGTAAACGTTAATAAGCCATGTTGCCCATTTTAAAGAGGGTTTGCAATTCTCAAGCACTGGTGACTGGGACCTATTTTACCAGTAAAACAGGGCCTGTTTACTGCAGTGAACAGGTACTGCTTCAGTTCCCGGGGTTCCCTCAGGGAAGTGTGTAAAGATTTGCATTGTTATAATTTATAGGCACTCTCCCATAAATTGTAACAATGCAAAGACATGTGAATAAATTTTGATGACCAAAAATAATTCAGCACTCTTATCAGTTAAATTGTGAAAAAATTCTTAAGCAACAAACACAAATCAAACACAGTGAGACTGCAATCAAATCAAAAACTATATATTGTATTTATGTCTTATGTTTGAGATCAATTTCAGCATCCATGACTGAATCAGGACTTTAGCACAAGTATCAAGTCAATTTAACCAACCGTTTCTCTTATATTGCTCACTTTGGAGAACCTACAACCCAGGCATTGGCTACATGGTCCTTTACCAGTTAATTGGTGGAGTGCTGAGAGCCCATATTTGGGCTTTTATTATAAAGTGCAGGTACTTCAACTTAAAGGCTTCATATTCATATTGAGGATGTGCTTAATATTATCTTTCAAGTGAAATTATTTAGTGTGTATGAATTTGCCTTGTTACAAATTTTGAGGCAATCTCATAAAAATTGCAACAAGGCAAAAACATGTGAATACATTTTGATGACAAAAATAATTTAGCAAGCTATCAGTTAAGCAAAATCTTTTTTTATCTTCATGAGTAAGTACTGTTCTACTTCCCAGAGTCAGATGCAAATATCACACACTCCAGTTTAAATATTTGCACCAGACACCCTCGAGCTGAATGTCAATATCTCCAAGTGAGATTTATCTATCTTACATGAACTATCATACTGGATGATATCGTGGGGACCATGTAAATTGATGACTCAACTTTTTAAGTCAACAATATTAAATTAACCTCAAATAGCAGACAGCACTGCATTTTTTTCCCCTGGATAACAAAAAAAAATTGTGTTTTCACACCACAGCTTATAATCTCCCAAGCTAAGCCATGGTCATAAGCTATGTTTTTGAGAAAGAAACTGAAACAAGACCAATACCGGGTCTGGACCTGCGTCGCTGCGTGCAATTGAATCGGCAAACAGGAAGTGGCTGCATGGCAGATCTGAAAATTGCATACACGATACAACTGATCATTATCAGGCTCCAGATGAAATATAAAATCAATCCCTTGCATAGAAGCCGAGAAAAGTTTGACGAAAAATTTCAATGTTCAGTGGGTACAGTAAAATTTCAAAGTATCGGGAAACAGGAAGTGGCTGCATGGCAGATCTGAAAATTGCTTACACGATACAACTCATCATTATGAAGCAGCAGACCAAATATAAAATCAATCCCTTGCATAGAAGCCGAAAAAACCTTGACAGAAAATTTCAATGTTCAGTGGGTACAGTAAAATTTCAAAGTATCGGCAAACAGGAAGTGGCTGCATGGCAGATCTGAAAATTGCTTACACGATACAACTCATCATTATGAAGCAGCAGACCAAATATAAATTCATTCCCTTTCATAGAAGCCAAGAAAACTTTGACAGAAAAAGTGTTTCGGACGGACGGACGGATGGACAGACTGACTGATGGATGGATGGACGGACAGACTGACAGATGGACTGACAGACGGACGGACAGAGTCGAGTGGTTACTAGACCTGCTCTGCCGCTGGCGGTGCAGGTAATAAAAACTGATGGAATACTCATGTCATAAATCACTTTTCAAAAATTGGAAAATTAAAATAATTTCTATATTTTTATCTTCCATGGGCCCAGACAGAGCTGTGCTCTAATTAGAATAATTCATATCAAACACTTAATTTTGAATTCCCGAAACTCCATAAAATTAAAGCAAAGAACAAATATTCGAGTCCTGTATGGCTCTCCATACATGATGCCTGAGCAAGTCCACAACACACCAGGAAGTGCATTTCATTCCTGCCATTAACCATTTTTTTGCTTGTGCTCGCTAAATGTTAATACTTATACAAGAGAGGTGCGAGTGAACAACTCACTGGAGGGCACTATGATAAATACACCTTGTAGGCCATGTTAAAGAAGAATGTTGCTGCACAAATGCACTAAATTCAAAGGTTGTGGCTAACAGCAAAAGTTTTTTTATAGAAACGTAAAGAAAATCGATAGCTCTTATTTTGGACACCCTGAATAAGCATACCAAGTTTCAAAACAACACAATAATGAATGTGTCCTCTGAGGCAATGGAAATTCATATATATGCCTCATAGGGTGTGCAAAAGGGATATAAGTTGCTACACAAATGCACTAAAGAATGCGCCCTCTGAGGCGTGCCAACGGAAGATGCTAATGCACAAATGTACCAAGTTTGAAGATCATTGCTAGTGGTAATGTTTTTTTTTTCCTTCTCTTTTTGATGGAAATTCATAAATATTCCCTGTAGGGAGTGCAAAAGGGATAAGTTGCTGCACAAATGCACTAAGTTCAAAGGTTGGTGCTAACGACGACGTTTTTTGATGGAAATTAAAGAAAATCAATAGCTCCCATCTAGAGGTCATCACGAACATGCATACCAAGTTTCTAAGCAATCTATTCATAAATGTGCCCTATAGACCATACCAAATGAATATGTTGATGCACAAATGCATCAAGTTCATAAGCCGTTGCTATGACATTTTTAGATGAACTTGAACCAAGTTTCAAAGCAATCTCTTCATAAATGTGCCCTGTAGGGCATGCCAAAGGAATATGTTGATGCACAAATGAACTGATTTTAAAGGTTATTGTTGACAGGAACGTATCCTAAGGGCAACATTTTTTTGACGGAAATGGAAGAAAATCAATAACTCACATCTAGGGGTTACCCTCAAAACAAGCACATCAAGTTTCAAACTGATCCATTCATAAATGCACCCTGCAGGGTGTGCGAAAGGAAATATTGATGCATAACTGCATTAAGTTCATCAAAGATCACTGCCAAGGGCAACTTTTTGATGGAAATGGAAGAAAATCAACAGCTCCCAGCATAACCAACAACTCTGAAGCTCCCAGGAGTCCCATGATCAACTTACCTGAATGAATGCCAGACCTATTCCAACCGCACCAATGATGTAAATGTTGTTCTTCATTTTTTGTATAAAACTGTCTTTACAGGCCTGAAAAAATAGAAAATATAAGTTACCTCTTAAATTCCTAATAATAATCATCTTACAAAGGTTTATTTATTTATTGATGTTCAGGGTCACGTTTCTACCAAATGGCTAATCGTGACGGCAATATGGAGATAAAATCAAGTTTAGTCAATCATTTATACCCATGTTGTCCATTTTAGAAGACTCTGACCCATACATTGGTGACTGGGTCCTATTTTATCAGTAAACAGAGCTTGTTTACCACAGTAAACAAGTACTGCTTCATCACAAGGGGCAGGGGTCTTGCAAAAATGAAACTGCTTCAAAATTTATTGCGCAAGAAATCTACTCATCCCACAGATGACTGCTTATGTTATCACTTCATTTAACTTAAACCTCTGCACACTGATGTTAAAAATTATAAATTTAAGGAGAAATTCTTTCCCATAATGTATTCTTGGAATTTAATCAATTCAATCCTGTTTAACCCTTTACCCATATGAAAAGCAGACGACACTTGCAAAAATTCTTGAATAACTAATTTTTTGTCTCAAAAACATAGGTTATGACCCCTCATTGGAACTAGCTCAATGAGCTCTTTCCAAAGATGGGCCATAACCTATGTTTTTGATACAAAAAAATGAAAAAATAATGAAAATTTGCAATTTTTTCTGAATAGCATTGGCCGGTTTTGGCCATAACATTGAGTAAAGGGTTAACAAAGCTTAGAATTTTTTTCCCACAATGCAGGTAGGAATTTAATTCTATCTTGTTTGACAGAGCTCAGAGACTTCTGGCAAACAAGTTGGAAGTTTGATATTATAACATCAGTTTATCAGTTTCAGAGGGTTAACCCTGTAGCCAACTCTAAGAGTGAAAACAAATTTTCTTCAGAAAATAAGAGAAGATAAAGTTAAGGTATAGGTTGGTTAACATTTTATTTCTAAAAATCTACATAAAAATGGTTGAGAACCTTTTCATTTGACTTTATTAGGAAATAAAATTTCAGCATTTGGAATAAAATTAGGTAAATAGAATCTTTAGCTGAACTCTCTCTCACCCCTGCAATGTATATGGATGCCTGGCAGCACGCATCACGAAGAATTTACAATTTACAATTTACTCGTAACAACATTTCAAAACTCTAACCCTTTATTCTCAGATCTTGACTGACCTGCATGAAGTGAGGCAAGATGTAATTTGATATCAAAGACTAGTGACTGAAATATTTGTCAAATGGCCTCAGTCTTAAGTTACACTCATGCTTGAATATTGTTCCAGGTACTGTCGTGGTAACTCACATTGGGACAATACGCAACTGCAGATCAAAACAGAACACAGAACCAGATCACAAAGGCTATCTGACTGCCAGAATGGAATTGATGAATTGGTTACAGTTAATTTTATTAACTGGTAGAGTGCTGAATTATTCTTGGTTGACAAAATGTGTTCAATTTATTTATTTATTGGAGTTTAACGACCCTTTCGACAGCTAGGGTCACCTCATGTCAGATAGTTTTACAGGTGGAGGAAGCCGGAGTACCTGGTGTTGTTCAAGTGTCTTTGCCTTGTTACAATTTATGGGAGAGTACCAAATGGCACTCTCCCATGAATGGTAACAGGGCAAACATCATACACACTATACAATTTCACTTCCAAGGTGTTATGAAGCATATCCTCAGAAAATTAAGCCTTTATCCCTTTACCTAACATGAAAAGCAGAGAACACTTGCCAAAAACATTCTTGAATAACCAATTTTTTTCATCTCAAGCTTGTTCCAACGAGTGGTCATAACTCATGTTTTTGAGACAAAAAATGAAAAAAAAATAATGAAAACTAATTGGTGATTTTTTAGCATAGTGCTGGCTGGTTTTTTTAAGAATAAAGGCTTCCAGCACTCTACCAGTTAAAAGAATGCAAAAGTGGCCTGGCCATATGTCAGATCATAGTTTCGCAAATAGCCCCTGGTCAATTCATCCTAATTATGGAATTGCCTTCAAGACTTGTCTCGTGGCTATACCACCAGTGTTATGTGACAGGGGTTTTTTTTTTGTTCAACCATTTAGAAAAATTGAAATCGACAACTGATTTTACCATAAAAACCCAATCTGGTCCAAGACATCTGCCTGGAAGCGCTGTACCGCACCACAAACTTGACATTACTGTCAATGCATGAGATGACATTCCATGAAGACAACATCACATCTGGAGAACGCTCTGCCATGAAGAGCTTATCCAGAAACAAAAACATTATCATCCAGAGGTTTGACAAAGGGTCAGGATTCGTCATATGGGATCACCAGAATTATATTGATGAGGCCTACTGTCAACTCAACAACACACAATACTACACTTAGAAAGACACAGACCTCACTAAACATCATAATGATTTGATTGAACAGGCCTTAGATAAATTGATCGCCAAGAAAGAAATCGCCCTGCAAATGAAGGGGGGAGAGGTCTCCGCAACTCGGACTCTTGCATGCCACAACTATATTTACTACCTACAGTCCACAAAAACATAAATAGAGGCCAAGTACCCAGTAGACATATCAGTGGGAGTGGTGGCCCCACGGAACTCATCAGCAGCTTGGTAGATGAACATATTAAGGGCTTTCCAAGGCATACCCCAGCTACTTCAGACATACAACCGACTCACTCCACAAGCTACAGGAGTTACCCCCTTTACCGGACAATTTTATTCTCGGCACGATGGACGCAGCATCTAAAACAGGGCTTAAAATCCATTTCAATTTGCGCGATAACAGTTAATTCGCATCATGTTCACTCACGCAAATCCTTTGTTAGGAATTCTCAGGATCATAGTACAAATCCAGAAAACAAATTTGGTCTTGCGAACACAGTCACAATAACTGTTAAATGCTACTCAAATGGCCTGGAGAGTAATAAATCAATACACAATTTACCTTACTTGACTATGCAGTATGCTCATTGCTGGTTCAGTCATCTCCGACGGTTCCGAAATGTGAAGGTGTCACTGTCGCTTAATTTGTACTATTTATACTCTGACTGAAACAACTCCAAACACGTTTTGAAATTTTTTTATTTTTTTTATGCTAGCACGTTTTCGAAATGTGTTTGGAGTTTATTATTTGCACAAATTTGAAGTTTCTGAATTATTTCCCAGTATTTCCATTAATTTCTCTAGATTACCTCAAATTGCGTGCATGTAAGTTGAATTTAAATTGGTACAGCATGTGGCATCTGAACGACAACAACCTAATTGATGACATATACGGAGAATTCCGTAACCAAGAAATTCCTTGCAAACATCATCAATTTTTATTGTTGTCAGAACTGATCCAAAATAGTGTGGTATCGTGCCCCGCCCAGTTTTCGATAGCGTCCAGTTTTTTATAATTCCCATTGTCGCGATTTAAAACGTCACGCCGCGGAATTTACAAACAAAGAAACATTATCATAGCTCTCGACGATTTGAAATAGAAAGGAAATGTTGAGAAATCTCCTAAGTATACATTTATCTTATTCATCACTTTAAAAAGTACTAAACATAGATCATTCTGGTGTATTTATTTCTTAAAAATTACAACATGGTCAGAAATGAGATGATATGCAAGGTAAACGTTACTTTGGTGGGGGGGGGGGGGGGGGGGGGGGATCTGTCAAAAGTCAGACAATGAACATGATAATGTAAACACAAAAAGAAGGTAGCATAACATGATCATGATTGAGTGTGGTACCATGCCCCCTGTTAAATTTTTTTGCAAACTATGGAAGCCAAGAGGTGCAATCGATTTTATGTGATTTTATGAACAATGTTTTTAAAAACTATGCAACAATGCAAATTGCCAATTATTTGAAATGCAAATAACGAAAACACACCCAATACTACACGTGTGTACATGTATGTGCGACAGTGTGTATATGTGTCTGTGTGTATGTATGCATTAACATGTGTCATACCACTATGGATGGATGTGAATGTGAGGGAGTGGGGGCATGTGTTTTTGTGTATGTATGCGTAGGTATGGTGAATATTTACAGGTGCATGTGTGGTGGTGTAGGCCTAAGTGTGTCTGTGTGTGTGTATGGCTGTATGCGTAAGCAGGAATATTTGTGTGTGGCGTGTATTTTTGTATGTATGGGTAGGTATGTTGCAGTTAAATGTTGTCTTTCTTTATCTTAACCCTAGAAAGAAGAAGACATATCGGCAATATGAAACCACTCAAATGGAGGCTGCTATTAGGGCGGTACAGGATGGTTTAAGTGTAAACAGGGCTTCCATAAATTACCAAATACCACTTACAACATTCAGGGATCGTGTTGATGGAAGAGTAGGTGAAAAAGTAGCAAGATCAGGACCAATGCCATTGTTCACGACAGCCGAAGAGAAAGATATGGTTGACCACATTGTTGCAATGTCTGAAATTGGTTATGGGTATAATAGCAGAGATTTTCAGGTGACAGCCACAGATCTTACTAGATTTACTGGAAAAGCCGATGGAAATTGAACTATAAGCGAAAAGTGGCTTCGTAATTTCATGAAGAGGTGGCCACTGTTAAAAACAATGAAACCGAGAAAACTTTCTGTTGTCCGTGCCAAATCGACCAGTGAAGAATCTATCCATGCATATTTTATTCGCCAAAAGAAATTCTCAACAAATATAAATTTATGGACCACCCTGAAAGGATATATAATATAGATGAATCAGGGGTCAGCACAGAAAATAATCCACCTAAAATTATATCATTAAAGGGTACACCTGTTCAGGCCATGACAAGCGCGAGGCCATCCATTAATACTCTTATTGGCTGTGTAAATGCAATCGGCACTGTGATCCTACCTTACCTTGTTTACAAGGGAAAGAAACTGACACCAGGGTTGTTAGATGGTGCCCTTCCTGGGACTCGGGCAACTGTTTCGGATTCTGGATGGTCCAATAGTGTCATATTCCAAAATTATCTAGAAAAACATTTTCTGAAATATGTTCAGGGACATGGAAGTAACGAAGCTGTTCTCATATTATACGATGGTTATAAATCGCACATGTGTCTTCCATTGGTTGAATGGGCTAGGGAGAACAATATAATTCTTTTTGTGTTACCACCACATACCAGCCACATATTGCAACCACTGGATGTGTCATGCTTTGGACCTCTCAAGTCCAAGTACAATCAAGAATGTCACTGCTTCATGCGAGCAAATCCGGGAAGAGTGATCACCAAGTACAACGTTTGTAGATTGATATGCAAAGCTTACGTGAAGGGGGTTACACCTAATAACGCTATTTCCACTTTAAAGAAAACAGGACTATATCCATTCAACCCAACAGCTATTGACACTAGACAGTATGCACCAAGTAAGGTATATTTTGATTCAACTGAGGAGGATACTAGTGCCGATACACAGACGGAAAAGGTTTCACCCCTTCAACTTGAAAATGAAATTAATTTAAGCCAGTATCTGAATAAGAAGGTGCCGAAAGTGGAAAGAAAGAAGAGTAAAAAATAGTCAATCAGTGGGTGTGCCATTACCGATGACAACATAAATGAAATTCTTAAAGATGAACATGAACAGAAAGCTAAAACCAAATCAACAGACAACGAACATAAATCTAAACAAGAATGTTACTAAGGTAACACATGCCCCCCCCCCCCCCCCCCCTTGTGACCTTCACCTTGCAGATGTGGCGGAAACTATTGTACATGACACACCTTCTGACTGTCCTTAACATTTGTAAAAAGTTTAATAATTGTACTATGATTCGTTTCTGAGTTATGGCTGAGACACGAATATTGACCGATTTTTAGTGTGACCTTGAAATGTGACCTTGACCTTGAAGGTACGAACCCGGCTATGGTGTGTGACACATCCTTCCATGGTCTTTTATAATTGTGTGAAGTTTGATGACTGTGGCCCTAACAGTTTTCAAGTTATTGGCTCAGACACACACACACACAAATACAGACGGACGGACGGACACACGTACACTTCAATCACTATATGCCACCCGACTTAAGACGGGGGGCATAAAAAACTAAAACGGAACATAGTAAAGGAAAACGTCAAAACATTTCTCACCAATGGAAACAGAAGATGCCTTGCGTCTGCAACAAATGGTCAGCGCCAGACGTGACGAGATATGACGCGTTATCGTTAATTGGGCACAGTGTGATCAGTGTCAACCCTGGACTCATCTTATCTTCTGTTCCAAAATTCGTGTAGTGAGAAGAGGTGTCAAATTTTTGTGCCCACATTGGGATCCACACACGTGTGTATAAATCCTGGAAACATCAGCAATCATTCTGTAAATATGTTTCAAATTTAATTGTGACTTGGAGTTTAATGGAATTTATTGAAGTGTTAAAGAAACATAATTTGGTGTCATTATATTATTGTGATCGCCGCGGGTTGGAACAAAAACTCACACAGAGTAGATTTCCCACGCACACTGTGAACCTGATGCTCCAACTGAATATATTCTACACATCCACATTTCGTTTCTTGTTATTCCATCGCAGCGGTTATTGTTTGCATACAAAATCAGTTACATGTGTGTTTTTGTACCATTTAATGTCGCCTGTACTTTAACTTTGTTGCTGGCTATTTCATTAGAACCAGAGTAAGTGATTTATTAATATTCTGTTAATGGTTTTTTCATTAATCCTACAGATATACCCTTCTCACGATGATATCTTCTTTATATTCAATATCTAGAGTCGACCATTCACCCCAATTTTCCTTTCAGCACCAGGCAGTCTTCCATACTGGCATATAATCAAATGCAATAAACTTTTCATTGGTTATCGAAAACTGGACGTATTCTTCCGGTTGACCTATAATTAGTGCAACCCACTTTCAGACTGAGTTTCAGTCTGTGAGCGGTTTTGGGGAAATGTGTACATTATAAACGTAAGATTATGAATATTACAAAGTTTATCTGATTTTAGAAGAATGAAATTTGAAAGTGTGCTCTACATTCTTAGATTATCGAAAACTGGACCCACCATGATATAACTCTCCCTGGAATATTGTGCAGCACTGATGTTTCAACTCTTAAGTCTCTCCCTACCAATGATGGCAATAGTCATCCAACTTCATATTCCACTCTGTGGTATAAACCAAGCAAAAGAATTTTCTGATGCAAAGGTATGAGTAATTTTAAATTTCAAATCTATTCAGGCATTGAATTTGAATCTTGCTCACGCCTTAACAATCATACTTTCCATTCACGTATAAGACCAGGCAATCCAAGATTTTCCAAATGGGGGTGGTGGGGGGGGGAGGGGTTGGGGCTGTTATATTTTGATCATAGGGTGCACATGCCGAAGTCATCTGGGAATGAGTTGTCAAGGCACCAGCAACATTGGGGGCATGTGTGCCAAGGGGGAGGGAGGGGGGGGGGGGGTCCCCCAGAAAACTTGTTAGAATGCGCTGTCAAATGAAGTATTTTGGTGGCATTTGGGGTGAACTCCAACTGATTTTTGAGGCCTGTAGACAACTGATTTTTTAGTTTTGGAAAATATGGGGGGGGGGGGGGGGGGGTGGGGGCATGAATCTGCCACTGCATAAACAAACTTACCCATTTAACGGGTGTTGTAGTAGGAGAAAGAAATGTGCTTCTAAATGTAATAAATTTCTTGCGCTAAGAAATTTGATATATTAATAAGTGTAACTCTTAATGTGACACCATCAGATGACTGTTCTTGCTTTGCTGTATCCTTGATCCATCATTAGTGATGTGGTTGCATGATATCTATAATCTACGTACTGCACTTTTAAATCTGAATGGGAATACCTGCATGCCACAGAATAAGATTACAATTAGACATAATGTGACAGTATGTTGAGATGTCGAACTTTCTGATAGTATGACGTCCAACATACCGCATTGTTGGCGGTAAGAGTACTATCAGAAAGTCTGACATTTCACCATACCGGCACATTAGCACTCTAGAGGTTATGCAGATTATCTACAAGATGATCACCTGACCTGATTTCCTGAAATTCCACTCAGTGAGTATTCACTGAATTCTGAGAATTCTCATTACTTTGAAAAAAATAAAACACAGCCAAGCACGTATAAGCGTATATTGGATTTTTAGTTTTCATTCCTTTCAAATTTTTGACCAACACTTTGTATGACAGGTATGTGCAACAAACTTTTTATTAATATTAATTTAACCCTTTCCCTGCCATCCCGGGATTCACCACATCAACAGAGCATAAGCAAATTGATACTTTCCTCTTACCTTGACACCAAGTCGCTTTGCAGTTGTCACAGTCTGTTCTTTTTCAAGAAGAGATTTGTACTCTTCAGCGTGATGATTTTGTATGTGGCAACTTAGATTGGGGGTATTTGAACTGTTAGGCAGTTATACAGTGATCTGATTATAATCAGCATCGCGCCAGTTCTTTCTTTTTCTGATCCCGATATATCATTGGAAGAAAAATGATAAATTTAAAGTAATTTGTATATTTTTTATACTTACCAATGGCCCAGACTTAGCTGGTGCAAACTTGATAAAATCCAGGGCCAAACACAAATTTTGAACCCCAATCCCCAAAATTTGCATACAAAAGCAAAAAATTAAAGGCCTATCTAGTCGTCCATACTTTTGTTTACTGCGCATGCACGGTAACCAGGAAGGTACCGGAATTGGCGCCAAGCATTATTCTTTCTACAGTGCCTGCTAAATGTTATAAACAGCAGGGAGGTATGAGTGCCCACTCATGGGAGGGACATCCCCGTCTCGGCCATTTGTAAGTATAAAAAATATACAAATTACTTTAAATTTATCATATTTTTATACTACAACCAATGGCCCAGACTTAGCTGAATAGTAAAAAGGCTGGAGGGCCTAGGACATGGAGGAAAATCCAATCTCTCAATTACTTCGATAAAGAATAGCTCCTACAGGAGAATAGGAGACGAGAGAGGAATTACATATGTCCTTCTCTTATAAAGAAAAAGAGAATGACATAACACAAATGTAATGGATAATTACATAATTTCTCCATTTAATGCCAGCATAACCCCTTTTGCTAATTCGGTGAAGGAAACCAATTATAAAGCTAGGCCAGAGAATGAAACGCTTTATACTCATTTGAAAGTATCCGAGGATTGTATAGAAACACTCGTTTGACACATGACATATACAAATGCTTCACAGTGAGCTACACTTTAAAAACAGTACATAAATGAGACATAGTTATTGCTTCACACCGAGCTACCCATTAAAACAACCCAGCACTGACGCTGGACTACTTTCTCTGGAGGAGGTATTCCTTTGCTTTTCACTATAAAGCCAAGATAACATAAGAGAAAAACTAGGGCTGCACAGTATTTGAGTACCGGTGACGGTATTGAAAACAATACAGTGGTAAACCAGTATACTGTGAAACAGTTAAGATTAAAAGCAAAATAAAACTGAAATACCTTACTTTTCCGTAAGCCCTTGATAAATGCGATGTACACAGTACCACCGTACCAGATGAAAAAAAACTCATGAAATTCAGTACATTCAGAGTGTTGAGTTTACTTTGGATGTAAAAGAATTTTGATGTTCATTAACTGACACAGTGTTGGTATTAAAAGCCTGGCTCAATAATCAAACGCTTATCGAGACAAAGGAGGTCGACCATGTTTTTACAGGAGTTAAACTGACAAAGACTAATTAACTTGTTTACAGGAGTTAAACTGACAAAGACTAATTAACTTGTATCCGAGTTTCTATCGGATGAAAGCGAGTAAGCCGAATAATAACTTTATGGCTTTTTTTCATAACGGTAGGTTCAATAACTTTGCAGACACAGATTAGTCTTCCATTGAATCCATTCAAATCACTCATTTCCCTAAGGCAGTAAGTAATACTTCTATCTATTACTCTAAAAATATTTATTTTTATTGATGATAACCCTTGCATTTAATATGTGTTTTTCCTATTTTCGCGCATTATATATATTTTTATTTCAAGAACACGCAAATTTCAAATCATAGTACTGGGCCCAAAAATTTATACCGCTACTCACGCTATACCAGTATTCATTTTTAATGGACAGTTTTTAACCGGTGACAATTTCAATACCAGTACTAACCGGTATACCGTAATACCATGCAGCCCTAGGAAAAAACGTTCTACCCCCCCTCCAACCCCCTTCCCCTTGTCCTGAAGGAAAATTCCTCAGAACAAAGAGGACAGCGGAATGGCGTCAGTGCTCGAGCAGACTGCCCAAGACATCTTCTAGATGTAAGATTAATGGACGACATACTGAGCAGCAGAAAGAGACCTAAAGATCTAAGGTCACCAGAGATAGACTCTAAATTTCTAAGGTAAAACTTGATAAATGAAGAGGGCTGTGTCCAGAAGGCAGCCTTCATAAGATCAGTAATGGCTATACTGTTAGAATAAGCCCAAGAAGCAGACAGTGCTCTAACCTTACGCGCTGAAATCTTGCAGACAGAACGCTGATCTGAAGATAGACTTACATATTGCCAACTGAATCCATCTAGCGATAGAATGAACAGATAGATCCTTTCTGTTAGGAATCAGGGAAAGCATGAATCTTTTTCTACCCTTTCTAATAAAACTCGATCAACGTTTATAAATGTGCATTGCTCTAACCAGACGCAGCAAAGATCTACGGTTGTCTGAGGACGGTAAAGTCTTAATGATAATAGTCTCCAGCCGCTTAACCAAAATCTGATTCTTAGCCAAGAATCCCACTTCCGTAGTGAGGGTAACCATATTACCCACACTGTGGTAATGGGAATCATCAACAGATAATGCTTAAAGGTCACTTACTCTTCAGGCAGACACAAAGGCTAAGAGAAATGCTGTTTTATAGGTCTAAGAATATGAACTCAACATCGACTAACGGCTCAAACGGAGCTTCTTGAAGCTTCAACAGAACCCAAGCCAAATACCATGTTGGAAATAATCTGAGGGTTCTAGGTCTATTAATACAGAAGTTTCTAACTAGCTTGGATAAAGATGAATCTAATCCAATAGCCAAGTTATCATGATGAGCATAAGTGTCTGATAACATAGACCTATAGCTCTTAATTGTGAAGGGCTGCAAGTTTAATACATCAAAAAAGTGGACCAGGAAATTGGCAATCTGAGGAATAGACAAATCATAAATGTCTACAGACCGGTCCGTACACCAACGGAAGAAAACCCTACACTTCGCTGCATAATTCATCAAAGAGGAGGTCCTCCTACAGTTAGAAATTGCGTACCCTGCTCGACCTGTTAAATGTTTTCCGTGCAAGAAGGATCGCACAACGGAAATACCTGAAGGTTGAGACCTTCCGGGTTGTGATGCAGTGGGCGGGACTTCCCCTGATATAGAAGGTCATTTTGAGGAGGAAGCGTCCGGGGAATGTCCCATAACAGACACCTGAGAAGACTGATCCAGGGTTTCTGTGACGACAGAGGTGCTACTAGCAGGATTTTGCAGTGAGACTGTTTGATTTTTAACAGAATCTGCTGAATCAATGGAGGAGGATATGCATATCCTATCATTCCGTCCCATGAGATCGATAAAGCGTCTATTGCGTACTATCGATGATCTGGGCATGGCGACACGAACGTCGCTAATATATTGTTCAGGTGTGTCGCAAAAAGATCTATCATGGGACAATTCCACTGGTAGCACATCTGACTTAATACTCGCTTGTTGAGAGTCCACTCCGATGGTAACAGGCGACCTTTTTGAGAGAGCGAGTCTGCTAGTACGTTCAGACGGCCCGGTATATTACGAACTGAGAGATGAACGTGATGACTCAGAGCTAAAAGGAGAATCTTCTCCATTAATTCGCATAACGGAATCAAATGAGTACCTCTCTGGTTCCGGAGATAAGCCACTACCGTCAAGTTGTCCGACAGAATCTGAATATGGATGTTCGCTACTTGAGCAATCCAATGTTGTAGTGCTAGCAAGATAGACATCATCACCTTTGTTTATGTGCTTCTCTTGGAACCAAGGGCCCCAAAGACCCTGGCACTTCAAGTCTGTGGAGCTTAGGGCACACCCCAGACTCGCATCTGTCACAATCGTGAAGACCGGATCTGGCAGTTCAAGCGGAACTCCCCGAGTCAGCCACTGAAGATCCGCCCAAATCTGAACCTTTTGTTTTACTAGGTCCGTTAAAACAATCTGGGTTCCGAGCGAATCCATCTTCACACTCCAGTTCTGAGTAAAAAAAATCTGGAGGGGATGCGTGCGCAGGCAACCCATAAGAATAAGATCCGCACAGCCTCATCAGTCGCATCAAGTCCCTCGCAGTCACTGCGGGAGAGTTTAGAGAAAAGCGAGCATAAAAACTGACTAATTTCGCTCTGGATAATGGAAGACAATAGTGTTGTGCGTTTTTTTGGTTCTGACCTCGGTTTCGGTTCGGTTTGGTTTTATCCAAAAAACTTGGTTTATAGGTTGGTTTTCGGTTTTTGCTAGACTTGAGATTGTAGACTTGAAAAATATCACACAGTGGCAATAAAAATACATATTCTGTCATATTTTAAATAATAATTCATCTGGCAATGGCTAGCATAGTCTTGGAAATATTATGCGCTCGATTTTATCGAGTGCCTACCGCGTGCCTGATTCTCATTCCTCGCATGTGGTTTTTTGCACGCCTTGCTTCTGTCTCACACACAGTCTGTATGCCGTCTTCTTGCTCAAGCAATCTCTTGTAAAGCCGGCTGTTTAATCATTGTCGCCCTTTTAAAAGGGTTCAATTATTTTCGAATCCCATAAAAAGGATACTCTGGGGAAACAACCTGCACCTGCAGAGTTCAACTTTAGTTCACAGACACCGTCACACACCAATTTCACACTACACAGTCGCATGTCCGCAGTATTACATTGAAATCGACAACTCTATCGTTTGACTGACTGTTGCCGCTGTCACGTGGTTTGCTATCAAACGTACTTTGAGAGTCAAGTTTGAGAGCCCAGATCAGTACGGTTAAATTTGTTATCAGTATGGCATCTAATATAAAGGGTTCGCGTGTTAAGTCTTCAGACCGACTTGCTGCAGGTCTCCGTGGAAAAGCTGTTACGGACCTTGAAATTTACGTAGAAGGAACATCTTTTGTGAAGAAAGACAGTGCAGACAGACATCTCAGATCCAAAACCCATCTGTTCGCACTTCAGTTGGATAAAGATCAGGTAATACATGTAGATGCAGAAAAGAATGTTGATACTGAACTCGACAAGAGATATGCGAGCGAGCAGCCTGGAAATGATGGTGCTACTTCCCAGAGCGGCCCAAGTTGTGTAGTGGGTAAAAAAAACTTACACAAATATTAAAACCGCATTAACAGCATCATCAAAAGATCCATCACAAAACTGGTGACTGATGCTTACATTCTGGCTGTCGATGGAGCTCCTCTAAGTTTCTTTAGAACCATAGTCAGGTCACAAAAGGCAACTGGGACATGACTCATAAAAGGAATAGAGAGCCACAAGTCTGCTCGCCAATTTATCCTTGCCATTGCCACGGCAATAAGACAGAAAATTAAAACGGTAATGATGACAGCAAATGCATTCAGTGTACTCAGTGATGGGTCCCAGGCCAGAAAAACTGGCAGTGAAAAGGAACTGATTCTCACTTGCGTGTTGAAAAATGGTCTTCCCTGTTATTACATTGTTGCATTACAGGACATTGACTGTTATGGCAATGCAAATGCCGACAATATCAAAATGGCAATAGATGACGCTTTCATCAAAAACCTTTCTTTTCCAAAAGAAAAGTACATCTCTCTCATGGTGGCGGCGACAAGTGATGGCGCGAATGTCAATAAGGGGGTTTATAATGGAGTATTAACACAGCTGGTAAAAGACTCTCGGCCCTGGCTACTGAAAATACCTTGTGTCTCTCACAGAGCCGAACTTGGTATTAAAAACAGTGTCACTGCTGAAAAATCATTTGATTCTGTTAGGGAGATGTTGCAAAGCCTGTATAATTTTTTCAAACACAGTGGAAAATTTAAATCGCATTTCAAGTCGACAGCAGAGACACTTGATGTACAGGTGTATAATTTTCCAAAAAACAAGTGGAACACGTTTTGTTGGACATCACATGCGAGCGGTCGACCATCTGTTAAAAAATTGGGTCCCCCTCCTGCTAACAATAGAGAACTCAATTGCAAACGAAAAAGACTCAACTGTCAATGCAAAATTACAGGGTTTTCGCACCAAACTTGCCGACATCAATTTTCTGTCAACTTGTATTATTTATCGCGAAATTATCCAGTGTCTGGCTCGTCTCTCCAAAAAATTTGAAAGAGAACTTGTGCTCGTTTGTGACGTTAAACCAATGGTAGACACTTGTCTGGCAGATCTGGATGATGTGGTGAGGTCACCTTGTGACACAGTCACATTATTACGTAAGGCTGATATGGAGCTCTGCTTACAAGAGGAAGGGCCCAGGCATAATGCTGGAAAATTAAGTGTACATATTCCCAAAAAAGGTCATACAAGACGCAAATTAAAGGCTCGCGAATATCAGATACTGGACTATGAAACAGCTGCCCTAAAACATGTTTCAGGGAATGAGGGTAACTTGGCTACATTAAAACGGAGAGTCATTGGTGCAGTTACAGATTGTCTGAAAAATCGATTCGCTGTTGAACTGGAGGAGGGGGAAATACATGAACACATGGGACTTGTAACAAACCCTGCGAACTGGGTGTCGACAAAAAAGGAGTTGCGTGCACTGGAACGTATATGCGATAAGTTCAAAGACACTCTTTCTGCAGCTACCGTTGAATTTGACTTTTCGCGCATAAAACGGGAATGGAAAGACTTGAAAACACTAGTGAACAGAATCTATCAAGGAGTTAAACCATGTAAAATGTGGGAAAAAATTTTTCAATACAAACGATCTGAGCTACCAAATGTATGTCTGGTTGTAGAAATTCTCTTGTGCATTGCTGTGTCAAATTGTCAGGTCAAGTGGGGTTTTAGTTGAAATATATGTTTCTGGCGAGGCAAGACGAATGAAAGTGTTAATGACACTGTAGCTCAACTTGTCAAGACATGTACATGTATAGTATGGGACACAGCAATTACAAACATCTAGGTAATGACCTGATAACAAAGGTACATATAAAGTATTGTAACAGCCTGTACATAAATACTGACCGTAGTCTGTAACAAATGTATAGGTAAAGTATTGTAAAGGTGGGTGACAGTCAGATGCTAAACAAGAAAAGAAATCTTTGAGTCCCAGAGTGGGTCTGACTGAACCCCAAAATATTTGTTCTCATAGCACAGTGATAACAAAGGCACCCCATAACACACTCGTTCTGTCCCAAGGTGATAACAAAGGTACCCAAGAAGTTTCGTGAAGATCAGTTCATAAATATGAGCTGTATAGAAGTTGTGACAAAAAACTGATTGGACCTAATTTGGGTATAAAATGGCCACTGGCAGCCATCTTGAATTTTGGACTGCACTCAGAAACACTCGTTCTCATCCCAAGGTGATAACAAAGGTATCCAAGAAGTTTCGTGAAGATCGGTTGATAAATACAGCCTCTAGCCTGAGCCGTATTGACATGTGCACTTACAGTGTATAAGTAGCATTAAATAAATCAAAATTCATCTAATTTGCATAATTTCTGCACAAGAAAAAAAAACCTGTACTGTATGTGACGTATTCCATTTTACTAAACATTCATACAAAAATTTATTCAAATCAGAACTTTCATACAGCAGTTCCGTACAAAAGACTGATTGCACTAATTTTGGTACAAAATGGCTGCTGGTGGCCATCTTGAATTTCGGACCACACCCTAAAACACACGTTCTCATCCCACGGTGATAACAAAGGTACCCAAGACGTTTCGTAAAGATGGGTTCATAAATACGGCCTCTAGCCTGAGACGTATAGAAGTTGTGTACAAAAAATTGACTAGACCTAATTTTGGTACAAAATGGCCACTGGCAGCCATCTTGAATGTCGGACCACACTCAGAAACACTGGTTCTCGTCCCAAGGTGATAGCAGAGGTACCCAAGAAGTTTCGTGAAGATCGGTTGATAAATATAGCCTCTGACGCGAGCCGTATTGACATGTGTACTTACTGTGTGTAAGTAGCACTGAAAAATTCAAAGTTCATCTAATTTGCATAATTTCTACACAAGAAAAAAACCCGTATTATATGTGATGTATCCCATGGTACATTCACACAAAAAATTATTCAAATCAGAGCTTTCATGTGGAAGTTCTGCGCAAAAATCTGATTGGCCCTAATTTTGAGAAAAATGGCTGCCAGCGGTCACCTTGAATTTCAGACCACACCCAAAAACACTCGTTCTCGTCCCACGGTGATACCAAAGATACCCAAGAAGTTTCGTAAAGATCGGTTCATAAATGCGGCCTCTAGCCCGAGCCGTAATGGCATTTGCACTGACAGTGCTGAAAGTAACACTAAATACATCAAAGTTAGTCTAATTTGCATAATTTACGTACGAGAAAAAAAAACTATTATATGTGATGTATCCCATGGTACTAAATATTCATACAAAAAAATTATTCAAATCAGCGCTTTCATATGGAAGTTCTGTGCAAAAACCAGATTTCTGCATCGTCGGTACAAATTGGCGGCTGGCAGCCATCTTGAATTTCAGACCACACCCCAAAACACTCGTTCTCGTCCCACGATCATAACAAAGGTACCCAAGAAGTTTCGTAAAGATCGATTCATAAATACGGACTCTAGCCTGAGCCATATTGAATTGCTGACGGACAGACGGCTGACTGGCCATGGCATCTGCTCAAATTTGGCTTCACCAAAGTTGAGCTAAAAATCAAACTTGAGGTCACAAGCAGTGTCAACCTCCTGCACTATTTGCCTAGAAAAAGAAAATATATGGAATCTGACTCAAGTGATCCGGAGGCCGAGACCCCCCGCTACGTCGAACTGAGTGAAAGTTCTGAGTCTGACGTTTTGGATGCCGTAAGTGATTTCGAGTCTGACACAGACAGTGATAACTGACTCTCGTAGACTAGTGCTAACCTGACCATAGGGATATTCACACAAAACAGCGAAATAAGACGACAATTTAGACACTGCCCGAGTGAGTTTTTCTGTTGAACTTTTTCTTTTCAAAACCATTGCAGAATTCAACTTGATATTCCCGTTAATTTTATAATAAATGGGTTCCGCATAAAACTTTTACAGTGTTTACTGTTACTGTGTAACTTTCTTACTATGCACTGTAGTGTTTGTTGAAATTCATGCCACAAATTGTGCTGTAAATTTTCACTCAGTTTATGGCACGAATCTCAACAAAGCGACTATTTCCAGGATACTAGTGCAATTCCCGACTGCACTCCCACCCCCCCTCTCGTTGCACACACACACACACACATATTTTATGACAGAGTTTGAACTTTGAAATTTATTCGACTTCACAACATGGTTAGGTTGTGAGCGTTTCCCGAGGTTTGCCTAAAAAGTGTTAGCATTTTTTTCCCGTATTAACGCCGTTGCCCCCCCTCCCCTGCCAGGGCCCCTCATCCAAGTTATGAGATCTCAGTCTACTCCGAATCAGAATCATTCAGATTTTTGTAGGCCTGTGTAGTTCTGTTATCAGAATGGAAATCAGTTTAGCTCACCACGTACAGCCAGTCCTTACCTTCAAATAACAGAACTAACTGGCCCGAAGTTTTCCACTAAGATAAATTGTGTTTCGCAGTAAATTTAATTAAATACAAAGCCGGATCATTTTGGAGCCCATGTGGTTCTGTTATCAGAATGTATCGGGTTAGCTTACCACAGCCAGTCCCTCCGTTCAGATGGCGGAAGTTTTAATCGGCCCACGATCAAGAGGTTTGATGCTTTTTGCCACAGGAAGACTCAATTTAGATTCTAACATTTAAATGAAAATCCTGTCTACGCCCCTCCATGCTAGACAAACACGAGCTAATAGTTCGTGTTTGTCTAGCATGGAGGGGCGTAGACAGGATTTTCATTTGGGGGGCAGGCAATACATGAATTGAGGGGGGGGGGGGGGGCACTAAGCAATATGTGGAACGCATATCCCGAGGGTTGAAGGTTTGGGGGAGGTAACAGGAGCAGAGTCCTCCCCTCCTGTTGGTAGGGGTCCGGGGGGCCTGCCATGGGAAAATGTTCTCCTCAAGTCGGTTATGACTGTAAACAATTAACATAGTGTCCAAAATGCGATATTAGAGTGAACATTAACGGTTCTGAAGAGCATATTTCAAATTTTCTAATTCTGTCTTGAACGTATGACAGAATTTGAAATTTTGAAACATGCTGTTTAAAAAGGGTTATTTAGCCGTTCAAAAAACCAAGAGGATTTCCACCCCAGAAACCACCAGAATGCTCCATTTGATCGCTCATTTCCAAAAATTTTCTGGGGGGAGAACCCCCTTCAAAAGCTCTTCGGCACTCGTGGCAGATGCCATCGGCATCTGCACAATTCCCCCCCTTTCAGAATTCCTGTATCTACCGCTGCCTCATTACGGTCACGTTTTTAAATGAATTCTATTTGTTGGACTGTTTTCAATAAAGAAAACAAAATGCAGGCTATTCGATTTTCATTGTCGACAAAAATGAAACAGCTTTGGCTTGCACACTGAACTGTAATGGAAGGTCCTCTTCCCGTACAAAAATTATGAGGGGATTGCTTAAAAAACATGAAGAATTTCTTTGTTTTTAAACAGCCCCAGCCCCCCTGCTCCAATCCTCCATCGATTCATTATTCAGGTGAACCTCCCATCAAGACCCTCATTAAAATTACTGTACATGTATCCCATGATGCAAAATTTTAAATAAACATCCATTAAATAAAATATCACACATGCTTTGAAGCCAATTCGTTGATGAAAATAGAATTCATCTTTGTTGTTTCGCACAAAATTTTCACGGATTTTCTTATTGGATTGGAATTTCTGTCTGTTACCAGCATGCATGACATAAGTCACATTCTTGAAATTTCTGAGCGAAGTGGCAAAGTCTTAAGTCAGCGGTTACGGTAATGTAAATGGCAATCTTATCTTTATTTTTCACCATTCTCTGTTTGTATCACTGATTCATGTGATTAGATTTTAGACTAGACTTGCCTGTTAATAAGTGCTCGGCAAGTTTGCAAAGTTTGAATCTGAATGGCAGTAGACTGTAGCTCAAACAACGTGGAGGCCACAAATAGTATTTTCTTGACTGGTTTGTTTATGGACCAGTCCGTAGAAATTCCTGAAATTAAGGTGTAGACCTAATCATCCTAATGTCACCTTTAAACTTAAAGACCTGTCATCCAAGTTTGGTCAGTGTCGGTGTGCACGTAACACCGTACCGTACTGTACCGGTAATGCACGACACTGCATTATTTTAATGCTTCTACATTCAGTTTGCTAAAAATACATTTAGGCGAGCTATTCACGCGCCTGGAATGGTTTCAGGAGAGCGTTTTGTCCCCACCCTTGATTTTTCATCATCCCCACCCCACAAAAATACTTTAAAAGACTCAAGGCTGGACTGCAGGAGCGGTGCCAGGATATTGGCAGGAAACAAAAGTTGAGGGAACAAGTAAATTGTGGGGCGGGGTAAGCTACATTGCATCTCTCCAAGGAATTCTCCCTCACAAACTCCCACCAATCTACTGCCGACCTTAAGACTCTGGTATTATTGGAAGACTCCATGCTACCACTGGCTATCCCAGTCTCAAAATCCAGGTGGACCTAGCAGCTTAGTACTAGCCTACCACCCACCCCTCCCCACCCCGCTCAGAGATACTTTTGAAAATGAAAGTGTCAAAGACACTGTAGCTCAACTTATTTAAGACATGTATAGTATGTGACACAGCAATGACAAACATCTAGGTAATGACCTGATAACAAAAGTGCTTGTAAAGTATTGTAACGGTCTGTACAAAAATGCTGACCGTAGCCTGTAACAAATATATAGGTAAAGTACTGTAAAAGTGGGGTGACAGTTAGATGTTAAACTAGAAAAGAAATCTTTTGAGTCCCAGAGTGGGTCTGACTGAACCCAAAAATATTGGTTAGCACAGTGATAACAAAGGCACCCCCAAAACACTCGTTCCGGTCACAAGGTGATAACAAAGGTTCCCCAAGAAGTTTTGTGAAGATCAGTTCATAAATACAGACTCTAGCCTGAGCCGTATTGACATGTGCACTTACCGTATTTACTCTATGTATTGGGACAGCTAAAAATAATTAATTTCACAGGTGTCCCAATTCTTAGAAAACGTGAAAAACAATACAACCTGACCCAGTTTGGATGCTCAAAGAAGTTGTGTGTCATTGTGGTAATTTCGTTTTACATCAGGAGTACATTTGTTAATAAAAAAATTTTAAAAAATAATCAGCATTTCGTTTTTATTACTTACTGTGTAATCCCCTCTCTCTTGTGAGAAGATAATTCAATAGAATGAAAACTTTGCACAATGAAAGAATTCAATTATTCACACGTCGGCATGCATCACTGGCCTGTCAATCACATGGCTGAAAACATATTGTTTTCATTACAACATCAATCACGTTGTCAGTGAAAAGTGTCACAGGTAAGTGGAACAGCACAAGCGGAATTTTGTTTTAATTTTTTGTGATCAAATATTGAAATAAAGAAATCAAAGTGAGTTGTTTTTATGGTCTTTGTTGATTAAAAAATCAAAATAAAGAAATCAAAGTGAGCTGTTTTTTTTTTATTGTATTTTGAGTTTGTTTTTTTTAAAGTGCCTTGGGGTGTATAAAGGCTCTGCTGGAAGGAAGACTGTCATTCAGTTTTCAGCATGGACAAGTTTGTTATTAAGTATAAAACAGCAGAGGAAGCCCGGCCAAAAGTTATTTTGAGCCCCCCCCCAAAACAGTACTAAAAAGAGCAGTTGGGCGGCCCCCTAAAAGAAAGCTAGACAACACTAATGATGACATGGGTAGATCCCCGCAGAAAGCTGCAGTGGACATTGATGGAAAACCGGAGAAAGTCACTACACAGCCAGAGGATAGCCAAATAAGTTTGGAATGTGATCTTTTGAAGGACAGCATCGAGAACATCGCTGTGAAACGTGGCCATTATGTAAGCTTTACCATGAAGGAAAAGAAAGGGGCTGTGGATATGGCGAAGCTGATCGGCATAAGGCAAGCGGCAGCTAAACTGAAAATACCAAAATCATCTATAAGCCGTTGGAGTAAAATTAATCTCACACAAACCAGTGAGGAGAGAAACAAATTTGGACATTTACATAAATCTGGTCGGCCTGTAACTTATGGTGAAAATGTTGACGATAAAATCGCCGAATGGGTCCTAGTGCAACGTGACTTGCAGTTGCCCGTGTCAGTTGAAGGGCTCTGCACCTATGCTAGGGTTTTAATTAAGTCCGAGGAAGGAGAGAAATCCACAACTAATGACTTCAAGGCCAGTTTTGGTTGGGCAGTCAAAATCATGAAAAGACACAATCTAACGTTAAGAGCGAGGACGACAATGGCACAACGGCTACCAAAAGATTTGGAGGAAAAAACAAAAAGTTTCCTTGGTTTCATCAAAGAAAGGAGAAAAGAGGACGAATTTGAGGATGACTTTATAGTCAACATGGATGAAACCCCGGTATATTTCGATTTAGTTCCAAACAGGACAATAGATAAAGTTGGTGCACATTCCGTGCGTCTCAGATCCACCGGCTCAGATAAGAGAATTTAACACTTGTACTGGCAGTTACAAGTAGTGGCAACGTCCTCCCGCCAATGATTATATTCAAAGGTAAACGTGAACTTAAATTAAAATCTCCACCTGGATGTATTGTCTGTGTGCAGCAAAAGGGGTGGATGGATGAGGAACTGATGGTGAAATGGATCAAAGACATTTTAGTAAAGCATACACAGAAGGAGAGGGCACTTTTGGTCATGGACAGTTTTCGGGGACACCTCACAGAAAAGGTTAAGAAAACATTACGTAGGAACAATGTAGTTTCAGCAGTCATTCCCGGGGCTGCACGTCCAAATTACAACCCCTGGACGTTAGTATAAACAAACCTGTAAAGTGTGACTTAAGGAAAAAATGGGCAGAGTACATGTCGGAAGAGACCCAAAAAATATTGGAACAGAAAGAAGAGAGAATAAAAGCTGCAGACAAGCAAACAGTGGTTAACTGGATAGACTTTGCAATTGAAAATTTAAAGAAAAAAAAAGAACTCATTTAAAGGTCATTTAAAGTGTGTGGCTTAAACATTCATTTGAACGGTGCTGAAGACCAGCTTGTTGGAAAAGAGGCTTGGCTGCCAGTGGAAAAGTCTTTTGACACTCTTCCAAGAACTTTCTGAGGCATGTGAATCTTTTTATAATGATGATGATATGATCTCTGTTGACCAGGCAGTACGTGACTTCTTCGACTCGGACGGTGACGAGTCATGTGATGAACTTCCAGATGGAAGTGAACAGTAGTTTTTTCAGTATTGGTTAATCTCAATCTCAAATTATAACCAGCCTTTGAACTTACTGCATTTGTGCATCAACTTTTCCCTTTTGCACTCTCTGCGTTAATCTCAATCTCAAATTATCAGCAGTGAAATTTTACGAGTGTACAGGTCTACACATCTGTTGAAAGTACCCCCCCCCCCCCCCCCCCCCTTTCCACACTATGGCTGGAATACGGCATTAATGAAAATAAGTTGCAAGATAAATGCAGAAAAATTTTGTTCCCGTTCTTCTTTCAATGATTCATTTGATCAATGGCGGTGAATCAGTGAAACAAGAACGGAAGCAAAATTTTCCTGCATTTATCCCGCAACTTATTTCCATTTGACAATTTGAGAATGCACTGATCTATCGTCTGTTGAAGGTAACCAGAAACCAGTACTGTAACCCAACCAATGAGCAAACCAACAATTGTCCAGATACGACACAATCTTTCAAGTTATTTTGTTTGAACTGTATTTCTACTCGAGTTGACACGTGGTCATGTCCAGCTGGTACCCCCCAAACATGTATTTTCACACCTTTTGTTTTCTTTGTCCATTCAATGTGTACAGTATAGCCTGTTCGTGTACAATGCAGGCGCATTATGACTAAAAATGTATTTTAGGTACCCCAGTAGCTGTTATTTTTCTAATCACATTTTACACCGTTGTTGACAAATCAATAAAATTTGAAAACGCAAATGTTGTTTTTTTTTATCTCTGAAACCCCTTAGCCTTCTGTGGCATTCGGAACCCCCGATGCTTTTATTTATTGAAGGGAAATGCATACCGCAACATAAAATAACGCTCGCGTTATTTTAAGTATCAGTATGCACTTTTCATGTCACGCCCAAGAGGAAATTCTCATCCTACAATAAAACAGTGGATTTGGCTTCGCCTTTACGGCTTTTGTTGGCTAGAAATGACCACCACCACCCCCCCCCCCCACCCCCCCGCCCAACCTCCACACCACCCACACACGAAATACCAGGGGTACTCGATTCGTGAAACAGACCAAGCATTTGGAATTTCGAGATCGGAAGTGTTTTAGCAGTGAATTGTGGGACTTGTTTTAACAGTGAATTGTGGGACTTGGGGGGATTTCCCAGGATGTTGACAAACAACGTGCTTTCACAGTTTCAGGTTCAGATGCAATGTTATGTTAAATGGACATTTCACGACTGTAAATATGAACACTTGGGAATGGACTTAAAAATAATAAAAACAACACAAATTAGTATGTATTATTAATATGTGTTATCAATCTTTATTCTTCAAAAACAGAAACTTACTTCTAATATTCGGCATCTTGCATCGTTGTTCAAGCGACCGCCAGTGTCCCAATATTTAGAGTATAAAAAAAAAATATTTTTCTCGAAAAAATGGGTGTCCCAAAACATAGAGTGTCCCAATACATAGAGTAAATATGGTACTGTGTATAAGTAGCACTGAACAAATCAAAGTTCATCTGATTTGCATAATTTCTGCGCGAGAGAAAAACCCGTATTATTTGTGATGTACTAAATGTTACTAAACATTCATACAGAAATTTATTCAAATCAAAACTTTCATGCAGAAGTTCTAAACAAAAAACTGATTGCACTAATTTTGGTGCAAAATGGCTGCTGGCGGCCATCTTGAATTTTGGACTGAACCCCAAAACACTTGTTCTCATCCCACGGTGATAACAAAGGTACCCAAGAAGTTTTGTAAAGATCGGTTCATATATACAGCCTCTAGCCGGAGCCGTATAGAAGTGGTGTACAAAAAACTGATTGAACCTAATTTCGATACAAAATGGCCACTGGCAGCCATCTCGAATTTTGGACCGCACCCAGGAACACTCGTTCTCGCCCCAAGGTGATAACAAAGGTACCCAAGAAGTTTCGTGACGATCGGTTCATAAATACAGACTCTAGCCCAAGCCGTATTGACATGTGCACTTACTGTGTATAAGTAGCACTGAATAAATCAAAGTTCATCTAAATTGCATAATTTTTGCACCAGAAAAAAACCTGTATTATATGTGATGTATTCCATGTTACTAACATTCATACAAAAATTTATTCAAATCAGAACTTTCATACAGACGTTCTGTACAAAAAACTGATTGCACTAACTAAAGTACAAAATGGCTGCTGGTGGCCATCTTGAATTTCGGACCACACCCAAAACCACTCGTTCTCGTCCCAAGGTGATAAGAAAGGTACACAAGAAGTTTCGTAAAGATTGGTTCATAAATATGGCCTCTAGCCCGAGCTGTATTGGCATTTGCAGTTACAGTGTTGAAAGTAAATATTAAATTGATCAAAGTTAGTCTAATTGGCATAATTTATGCACGAGAAAAAAAAACATATTATATTTGCTGTATCCCATGGTCCTAAACATTCACACACAAAATTATTCAAATTGGCGCTCTCATATGGAAGTTCTGCGCAAAAAACTGATTGCATCTAATTTTGTACAAAATGGCTGCCAGCGGCCATCTTCAATTTCAGACCAGGTCCAAAAACACTCGTTCTCGTCCCACAGTGATAACAAAGGTACCCAAGAAATTTCGTAAAGATCGGTTCATAAATACGGCCTCTAGCCCGAGCCATGTGTACGGCGTGATGGACGACAGGCCATGACGATACCTCAGATTTGGCTTTGCCAAAGTTGAGCCAAAAAGGTACTCTGAGCTATGCCATCTGATATGGATCACTTCTAAGACCAGTTGCACATTGGTACATTGATATATATAGGTTGCTCTCAGTACAGGTGTGCCCCCCCCCCCCCCAATATTTGCGGTGGGTGGGCTGATTGGGCTCGAAAGTCGACACCACATCCTTTCCATAGGAAACCCAGACTCCCACACACTCCTCTTAAATTCCGCGCCTGGCCACCGCCAGAAGGTGCCATGCTCGTTTGATTCTTAGAACAACCATAATTTACACTGACAAGTTTTTATCTGTAATGTTTTGAACTGTACCTTTTTCCGTTTGCCTTTCGAAGTTGGCGCTCCACTTTCAATTTCCATCTGTTGCCTGCGAAACTAAATCAGTTCTGTATTATACGAGACAAAATGTTCAATTTAACTGTGTGCAGGGGATTTTAGGCCACGCAGGTTCACATGGTCTGCACTCTGCAGTTAAATACTAAATAGGCGTGGGGACATTCCATCGTGGTATGCGCTCGCATGCATACATTGGATAAACACATCAAGGGAGGTGACAATGTTGAACTTTAAATTCTAAGCACGTGTCCAGGAAACCCACGCAACAAGTATGTTTTGTTTTTCACTGTAATCCGCCATTTAAAAAAACAAAGACAATTTTTTCCTTGATTTTATTCACGATTTTGATGTTAGGCAATTAATTCACCCAAACATGTGCAGATACGGAGCCACTTGCGAAGTCACCAAGCTGCTCATTTTGCCGTTTGTAGGCATGTCAAGATTGTCATTCTGAGAATTTCTGACAGAACAAACCAATCCACTTTTGTAACCGTGCTGTGTAATTGGACAAGAGTTGTCATACATCATACGAAAATTTCTTGGAATGTGTGATCATTCTTCTAATGCGACAGTGACACCTACCTGTTAGACAGTTGTTTGTTTCTCTGGAGTCTGAATGCATGAATACTGACGACAGAGTTATCAGTTGACATTACGGATTTAGTTTCAAGTCGTTGACAATGCAAACTGAACAGTGTAAACCTTTCCAACATTTTGTAGAGAAAACCAAAACCGTACTGATTTAACAATTACACGGTTTCAGTTTTAGAGTCGAACCGAAACCAACTCACAAAACCGGTTAACTGCACAACATTAGAAGACAAACCAGATTGTTGTGAGTCTCGAAGCTCATTCCCAAGTGAATGAGGGACATGAATGGAGCTAGATCCGACTTTTTCTCGTTTACTATGAAACTGAGACGTCAGAACAACTGAAGCAGACTCTGTACATCATTCTGAAGAATAATTCTGTCGCTGTATATCTGAAGAATGTCATCCAAGTAAGCCGACGTTACCACTGCCGAATGAGCTCGGAAGTATGACAAAACCGAGTTCATTATTCGAGTGAAAGGCCAAGGAGCCAGGTTCAGACCAAAGCACATCGCTCTGAACTAATAAACCTCTCTTTACTTTCTGAATGCCGGATGTACTAGGACATGAAAGTATGCGTGCTTTAGATCTATGCTTGCCACATAGTCGTCCACTCGAATGCTGGCTCTTACCAACTGAATGGTTCCATATAGAACTTTGGAGCTATGATCAATTTGTTTATCCAGCTCAAGTCTATTACCGGACGGAACGAGTCGTCTGGCATTGGTACGAGAAACAGATGACTGTAAAAACCCGGTGAATTTTGATTTGATGACCTCTATTGCTTTCTTCGATAGGAGAACCTGTACCTCATTTTGGAAGAATTTGCCGGAAGATTTGTCCAACACAGACTTCTTGTAAGTGGGGCTTGCTCGAAATGACAGCCGCAGGCCTGCAGAGACTACATTTCTCACCCACTGATCTTCTGTAATTTCATCAATTTTTGGGCGAAGTGGATAACCTTTTGCCAACTGGAAAGCAACAGGTCTAGACCATCACCTGTATGACTTGCGAGGCTTGCGATAGGAGAAACTATGTCCTCGCCACAAAGAACCTCATCCCGTTGGCCCAGGGGTGTCTGACTTATAGTCTTTATAAGACTTGCGCTCCTTTCCCTGAGTCGCTATATTGACGACATCCAGAGTAACTGTAAGAGGGTTTCCTAGACCCTTGCGAGGAGCTCCATTTGATGATTGGGAACTGGAATGACCTTGCCTACTCCGGCCAGCTGATGCACGTTGTTGAGACGCTGATCTCAGTAGCAGTGTGTTGAAAGCTTTTTTGGTAGCCTGTTCATAGACTTAGGAAAGCCTGTCGTCAAACAGTGTGTGTCCGGAGCAACTCGGAGAGAGCTTTTCACCCTGTCATCAATAATTGATGACGATGTAAGGGCTGCATCACGTCTAACCAACTCCAAATTTTGCCATTGAAAGGGCAACGTGGTACATGAAAGAACTCTTAGTGAGGAACTAACATCCTCAAATTCCTTTCCATTTAGACGCTGTGCCAGAGCCCTGGTGATATGATCTGCGTAGGACATAGCATCCAGAATCACTCTATTAGATGAATTAGAAAATTCCATCACATCCGAGCATAAATTGAATGATGTAGGCAAGGATATATCAAAATCCCCAGACTGCTCATCCAGGCGCAGAGGAGTTCTCTGAACATCTTCTCCAACCACTTTAAAATAACGTGCTGATTGAAAAAAATGCAGATAAGAAACCGTCTTTCTTTTTCGAACTTGCTAGGTTGAATATGGCGTCATTAATGTGGCCAAAGGCCTTCGACACTTGCCAAGATAGTCCTGGGAAGGAAAGAACATCATCTTTCCTTCACACGACATCTTTGTCTAGAGATGACAGTGGGTTCTGCCTAGCAGACGCAGTTTGCTGATCAGGTGGAACAAGGTCAGGATAGTACTTATGAATGAAATTCATCGCTACCATATGTTGTTCTGAAAGGGAAAGGTAATCCTCCTCTTTCTCCCTTTCACCATCCGACTGATTCAGCTGAGAATTTCGGTCAACAGCATCTGAATGTACAGATGACCGGACTGACCCAGCACCATCCGACAGCCCACCACCGGAGTCTGCGGAAGGCTGCGCTTACACTTGCTGGGAAGCTGTGATGAGATGTGCAATCTGCAACAGCAAGTCCATTACAGAGGCTTGAGAAGCAGCAGTCTTGTTTTTCTGCCGTTTGCTGCTCCTGGGAAGGAGATCCGGACATAGATCTCTTCTCCGAACGTCCCAATGAATGAAGCCTCGGGAACACTAGCTACCGGATTGGCCGACTTCACAGTCGAAGACTGGAAAATCTTCATGTGACTGATTGGATATCCGATGTCGGGTAGCTAGTGTGCGGTCGTTTGTGCTTATCTGAGGATGTTAGTTCCTCACTAAGAGTTCTTTGTGTGCTTAACTGAACCTGAGGAAGAAGCTGTAACTGTAGCCGACCCTGGCTGCAGTTTAGATGGAGCATCCCGAGCAGCGAGTGTGGACGTTAGCTCCCACTCAGTCAAGTTTCTCAAAACAACATTTGGCCCTATAAATGTTGTTGGGTTAGAGAAGGCTCTACCTCTGGCGGTCTATCAGACTTCGCCGAGCTTCCCAAAGAGAAATTTGAAGGCTTCTTCCCTTTTGCCATTGTCGCTGAGTGAGCTTCAGTTTTTGAGGTGCTCGCTCTACCCAATTCTACACTTCCCTCGACCGCAACAGACTTACCTGGTGTCCCGGCTCTCTCTAACGGGGTAACCGCTTCCCCGGTCGAGCTAGCTGCTTACAAAAGATTAAGAGCACAAACTAGAGGGCTTATCTCTTGCATAATATTCATGAGCACCTTTGCAGCTAGCTCTGTATGCTCATTAGAGTGCGACAACGGCAGGACATTATGGATGGGTGTCGCAACATCATCACCATGTTCTTGTTCCTCTGAAAAAGAAACTGAAAAACTTGAATTATCTTGCAGTGACAGCTGCGGCATCGGAACTTCACAGCCGACGACATACCGCGGCACCCGTCTCGAACGTCTGGCATCCCAATGTACACAAGCAGGACAAGAATCTGTAGGAGGGCATTGACTACAGGCAAGACAACAAGCATGTAAATCTGAGGAAGACCTCCTCGCCTTGCATTTAGAGCAGTAACTTTCATAATTAATTATAATCAAAAAACAAAGTTGATATCACTCCTACAAGTTCAATAACAAAATACATGATAAGGATTAGTACTGAAATGGTTAACCGGATAATCGGTTTGAAACCAGTTAGCTACATAACTGATTAGAAAAACCGTCAACCGGTTATCCGACATATCGATAATGATCGTCATTCCACGTGTGAAACGTAGTAAATATGCCACTTCTCCTTTGCGATAGATTACACATCCAAGCCACGCTGTATATATTGAGAAATAATCAACTTTGGCGTTCAAGACTTTGTTAATGATCGGCAGTTTCCGCGAGTAATGAGTAATCGCAGAAACTATTCCGTTGGGTGTATACAAACGAAAACGTGGTCGAGTACTCGACAACGTTCGCTTGTATACACACAACGAAATAGTTTGAGAATACTGCTTTAGCGATCTGCGAATCACAAATTTCTTTTCGAATCGAATCTCGAATCGAATCGTGTCTCTGATAACGACATCAAATCGAATCCCGAATCGATTCTTAAAAGACAAGTTATTTCATATTGCATCAAACGGAAGTTACGGAACACTGTGATGACCCTTACGCGACGGAGTGAACACCTTAAACACCAATAACTAAATATTCTCTGTAGCACCGTCGCTGAAACAGCTAGGCCTATTGTCCATAGTTTTAGTTTTTGAAGGCCTAACTTGTTACTATTCACGTTCTTAAGAATGTGAATAGTAACAAGTTAAGCCTTCAAAAACCAAAACTATGGATAATATTCTGGGCCAAATTCACACCTTACCTAACAATTAAACATTGTCAATTACTCAAATAAATAGGAATTGAGCCTACATGAATGAATTTTCTAATGACAGTTTTATCCTATTTTTGTTGGAAATGTAACAAATTGAAGTTAGTACGAGAGATTGGTAAAAATCGAATCCTGAGACTGATTCGGGATCGATCTTGAAGCATACGTATGGTATCGATATCGAATCGAATCTCGAATATTCGCAGGACCCTATACTGCTTTCTAATTCCTATAGTTTTGATCCCATATTTGGTGGAATAATGGCCACGGATAACCGGATATTATCCGGTGATAGCTGTCGGTTAGTCGGTTACGAAAATGAGCCAACTGTTTCAGCTCTAATAAGGATACAAGAAAATAGGAATCAAATTAATTTCGAAATGATTATAAAAAAATTTCGAAATTTTTTTTTTGAAAATGCCTAAGTTCCCAAAGGGAACATCATGAGTCCATG
The DNA here is from genome assembly GCA_031216915.1 of Pictodentalium vernedei. Lineage (NCBI taxonomy): Eukaryota > Metazoa > Mollusca > Scaphopoda > Dentaliida > Dentaliidae > Pictodentalium > Pictodentalium vernedei. The sequence goes on from CM062294.1 coordinate 322,603,933, forward strand.
GGCATTACGATGGAGCCTAAGTGTGGACAAGCTCCAAAGAGAGAACCACACAATATGAGTATACATGTGTACTTGTCAAGTTACATATACTTGCCACCAAAAAATCAAGAAAATTGCTCAAAGTCCAACATGTGGAAAATTGCCTATATTTTGATGAATAAAGTCCCATAACTCTGGAATGACAAATCGGACAGCGACACAAATCGAAAGGGAGATTCCTTCTATCAACATATACTTGCAACCAAAAAATCAAGAAAATTGCTCTAAGCATGTTTAAGTTCTTGTTCGACATGTGAAAAATAAAGTCCCATAACTCTGGAATGACTAATCGAGCGGCGACACCAACCGAAAGTGAGCATAAGGGAACATAAACCACCTACCAAAAAATCGTGAAAATCTCTCGAAGCGTTCTCGAGTTATCGTACGACGTGTAAAAAATCGACAATTTTCTAAGTAATAAAGTCCCAAAACTCTGGAAAGACTAATCGAACGGCGACACTTAACGAAAGGGAGCTTCCCTCCATCGATATACACCACCCACCCAAAAATCACGAAAATCTCTCAAAGCGTTCTCGAGTTATCGTACGTGTAAAAAATCAACAATTTTCTAAGTAATAAAGTCCCATAACTCTGGAATGACTAATCGAACGGCAAGACTAAACGAAAGGGAGCTTCCCTCCATCGATATACACCACCTTCCCAAAAATCACGAAAATCTCTCAAATCGTTCTTGAGTTATCGTACGACATATGACCGGACAGACGGACAGCAGTATACCATAATACAACCCGTTTTTTTTCAAAATGGGCGTATAAAAATAGGCCGATTAAATCGTCAGATGCGTACCCATACGTGCAACTAGTAGAAAGCTGTTATTATCTCAGGACAAATTTTTGGAGGAATTTTCAATTTGAGGGATAAAGGGTTAATATCACAGGATCAAATTATCAGATTTACACCAAAAACTATACAGTGCGGCACATCAGTAACCTGAAGATATATATAAAGGAACATGACAATTGGATTGATATTTTAGAGTTATTTCATGCCAAAGGGATTGGAAGAATTCTCAATTTGAAGAATAATAAGGGATAAAGGGTTAATATCTCAGGATAAAATTATCAGATTCACACCAAAAACTATACAGCTCGGCACATCAGTAACCTGAACACAAATATAAAGTAACATGACAATCCAAGCAATATTTTTCAAGTTATCGAATGCCAAAGAAATGGATACGGATGCTGGACAGACAGACAGACGGACAGACAAAGGATGGACGAACAACGGAAGGCCACCCGGATGCCAACATTATGTGTACCATACATGCTATGGGTACACATAATAACTTTATCAATGTTTTTGAGTTATCGCATTCCAAAGAAGCTGACTGGAGTAATTCTTAATTTGATAGATAAAGGGTTGATATCAGAGGATCAAAATGACAGATTTACACCCAAAACTATACAGCTCAGCACATCAGTAACCTAAACAGAAATTTAAAGTAACAACACAGTCTGATTAATATTATTTGAGGTATTGCATGTCAAAGAAATAGATTGAACATTTTTTATTAATTAAGTGGATCAAGGGTTAATACTTCGGGATCAAATGATCAGATTCATATAAAAAACTATACAGCTCAGCAAATCAGTAACCTGAACATCTACATGAAGTAACAAGACAATCAGATTGATATTCTTTGAGTTATCGCATGTCAAAGAATTAGATTGGAAAAATGCACAATTTGATGGATAAAGGGTTAAAATCTCAGGATCAAACTACCAGATTTACACCAAAATCTATACAGCTCGGCACATTGGAAACCTGACCACACATATGAAGTAACAAGGCAACCTAATCAATATTTTTTAGGTTACCGCATGCCAAAGAAATGGATTGGAGTAATGCTTAATTTGATGGATAAAGGGTTAGTATCTCAGGATTGAATCGTCAGATTTACATAAAAAACTATACAGCTCAGCATTTCAGTTACCTGAACATATCTATCAAGTAACATGACAACAGGATTGATATTTTTTGAGTTATCGCATGCCAAAGAAATGGATTGGAATAATGCTTAATTCGATGGGTAAAGGGTTAAAATCTCAGTATTGAATAATCAGATTCACACCAAAAACTATTCAGCTTGGTGCATTGGTAACCTGAACACGAAGATAAAGTATCATGACAATTTAAGCAATAGTTTTCAAGTTATCGAATGCCAAAGAAATGGATACGGACGCTAGACAGACGGACAGACAAAGGATGGACGAATAATGGAAGGCCACCCGGATGCCGACATTATGTGTACCATACATGCTATGGGTACACATAATAACTTTATCAATATTTTTGAGTTATCGCATTCCAAAGAAGCTGACTGGAGTAATTCTTAATTTGATAGATAAAGGGTTGATATCAGAGGATCAAAATGACAGATTTACACCCAAAACTATACAGCTCAGCACATCAGTAACCTAAACAGAAATTTAAAGTAACAACACAATCTGATTAATATTATTTGAGGTATTGCATGTCAAAGAAATAGATTGAACATTTTTTATTAATTAAGTGGATCAAGGGTTAATACCTCGGGATCAAATGATCAGATTCATATAAAAAACTATACAGCTCAGCAAATCAGTAACCTGAACATCTACATGAAGTAACAAGACAATCAGATTGATATTCTTTGAGTTATCGCATGTCAAAGAATTAGATTGGAAAAATGCACAATTTGATGGATAAAGGGTTAAAATCTCAGGATCAAACTACCAGATTTACACCAAAATCTATACAGCTCGGCACATTGGAAACCTGACCACACATATAAAGTAACAAGGCAACCTAATCAATATTTTTTAGGTTACCGCATGCCAAAGAAATGGATTGGAGTAAGGCCAAAAAAAAAAAAGGAATTGATTCTCAGGCACCGCCGCGTTGAAAAAAATGGCCCGCGTTGGGCCTTTTTATTTGGACCGTCAATGCAAGAAAATAGGAAACAGGGAAATTGAAAAGGGACTATTGGTTTTAAGGCCCAAAACCAACGAATAAACAGGTAAATATACACAGGCGTGTGTTAAGTGTGAGAGCCTCTGGCCTTGGCTTACATTGGGGGCGAAATTCAAGTCGCCCTCCCAAACTTCCTTGGGAGACATGGTAGTTTACTAAATTACTGTATTTTCTTATGTTTTATTTTTTAAAAACACACGCTTCCGCAAAAAACAGTAAACACGGTTGCTGTTAAAGTCCGTCACACGGCTATGAAAATAGCCTAAACTAGCCCAATTTTATATTTCTGAAAAGAATTGCAATGGCGTAGTCGTTCGAACAATTCGCCCCAACTGATAGCAACCAGCACAAAATGGCTATTTAAAAACAAAGTACCAGACAAAACAACGAATCACACAAGACACGCATCGAGTTAATAAGAATTTATTAAAAGTTAACCACCGTTTCAAAACCAAAAAAATGTATTGGAGACAGTTCGTCCATATCGAAATTGCTTGCGGTTACGCTCTGTTCCACTGAAAAATTAGCTGCATTGAAATTCGCCCCGCAATTTGCATTGAATGTTTTTCTTTGAAAACTTGTGAAGTTTGTTGGAAGGGGGTTAAATGTAATAAGGCTACAATAGAAATCACAGGTATTTGGATGGATAAGAATGGCAGCCCTTCAAAGCACCAATCGCACGTGTCAGTGAAAGATGGTTGGCAGAAATTGTCAGTTTTCTGAACAGTGTATTATTACCCAGCGCAGCCGGAAAGGGAGACAACTGAAATGTTTTGTCATTTACCAAAGAAATTAATTAACTCAAATTGTTAATAACGCTTAATTTACGAAGGATATCGAAAACTTTTTTAACTACGCTTTTCAACTCAGTTAGGGTATTCAGAAACCATGAATGACCCAGCTTCTTATATGAACTTGAAATTTATTTTAAACACTTTAAATATTTTTTTAAAAAGAATATACCTTCTGTTACAGAGAAGAACACGCTCACCATGGGTCATACTAAAAATCAAAATAACTCACAATGATACCAAAATAATACGAGGGTGGTCAATAATATCTAGTATTCATAAAATAGTTCTGCTTTGTTAAAGTTTAAAAGTGAAGTCAGAGTTCTGTTTCTAAATACAACAAGTGGTGATATCAGAAAATAAAGAAAAACAGTTTTAGTTTTCAATAAAATGAGTTTTATTTGTATATCATTTTACAATATGCACTTTCCATGCTTTTCAGGTAAAAACAGACATCAGAAAGTGACTTTTACCTCTCAATCCTTTCTCACCATCTGGAAGAAATAAAAATAAAAAATAAAAATAAAATCCTCCCTCCCTCATTGATTTGAAAAAAAAATTGCCTGAGAATCAATTGATTTTTTTTTTTTGGCCTAATGCTTAATTTGATGGATACAGGGTTAGTATCTCAGGATTGAATCGTTAGATTTACATCAAAAACTATACAGCTTGGCATTTCAGTTACCTGAACATATCTATCAAGTAACATGACATTAGGATTGATATTTTTTGAGTTACCGCATGCCAAAGAAATGGATTGGAATAATGCTTAATTCGATGGGTAAAGGGTTAAAATCTCAGTATTGAATAATCAGATTTACACCAAAAACTATACAGCTCGGTGCATTAGTAACCTGAACACAAATATAAAGTATCATGACAATCTAAGCGATAGTTTTCAAGTTATTGAATGCCAAAGAAATGGATACGGATGCTGGACAGACAGACAAAGGATGGACGAATGACGGAGGTTCACCCCGGATGCCGGCATTATGTGTACCATACATGGTATGGGTACACATGAAAATAGAAACAAGACAACATGCAAACAAAAAGGCTCAAAGTCAGTAACCGATTTAAATGCTACCAGATGCAAAGCTACATCTTCATACAAAGAAAAAATGATACATCTGATAGAAGATGCAAGACCAAAACGACCCAACACCCCTAGGGTGAGGACGTAACTATGCGTATAAACAGAATAAACATTCTGTAACATATGTTAAACTCCCAAGAAATTTAATAAAAAAAATTTCAATAAAAACAGCCAAAAAGCTCAGGAGTTTAACAAGAGGGTTCATGGAAGGATAGGGAAGGAATACTTAACAAAGTGTAGGTAAATCATTAGCAAGAATGATGACGTCGGGCACATGTCCCAAAAATGGGAAACATAAAATAATTTTTATAATTATTGTAAATTTACAGCCCTGAACGTCTCAAAACCACCGTTGTTCACTTTCATTATCCATTTATAGCCTTGAATCCACCAATTCTTTCATTGATTTGTGTCTGGCATCTTCAAATGAAAGTGTCAATGACACTGTAGCTTGTGTGTTGTGTTTGATGAAAAGGATAATGTTCAATGTTTATGAAAGGATTATGAAATAAGACAAGAATTGTGATAATTGGGAATATGTTCATTTCTGTTCCCTGTGTGCTATGTTTATGATAAAAATAATATGAGGTGTACACTGTACTAAAGAGCTGAGGGATGGGTTAATATGACCTCACAGTTAATATATGTGGCCCTCACAGTTAACGTATATCAACAAAAGTTACCAAGTTACAGTGAAATTATTCCAAATCAAATTAATCCTCTCAAGTTACATTAAAATCCCCTCATAAATATGGCCTGTAGACTGTGCTAAAGGTTTTCAGGCTTTGGGCACCTGTAGCCGTCAGTCTCCCAATTGCGTCCAAAGGGGACGTTCTCATCTAGACATTATATGAAGTCAATCTACCAAGTTACAATGAAATCCCTTAATAAATATGACCTGTAGACAGTGCTAAAGGTTTTGGGGCTTTGGGCTCTGGCAGCCATCATGGTTGAATGATCGCAACCAAAAGGGGACATTCTCATCTGGACACTATTTGGAGTCATCCTACCAAGCTACAATGAAATCCCTTCATAATTATGACCTGTTGACTGTTCTAAAGGTTTTTGGGCTTTGGGCCCCTGAAGCCGTCACAGTTGCCCAATCGTGTCCAAAAAGGGACGTTCTCATCTAGACATTATATGAAGTCAACCTACCAAGTTACAATGAAATCCCTTCATAAATATGACCTGTAGACTGTGCTAAAGGTTTTCGGGCTTCAGGCTCGGGCAGCCATCATGGTTGAATGATCGCAACCAAAGGGGACAATCTCATCTGGGCATCATCTGGAGTGATCCTATGAAGTTACAATGAAATCCCTTCATAAATATGACCTGTAGACGGTGCTCCAGGTTTTCGGGCTTCGGGCACCTGTAGCCATCACAGTTGACTAATCACGACCAAAAGGGGATGTCATCATCTAGGCATTATATGGAGTCAACCTTACAGGTTACAATGAAATCCTTCTATAAATATAACCTTTTGCCTATGCTAAAGGTTTTTGGGCTCAGGCACCCATCAAGGCTGAATGATCATGACCAAAATGGGACATTCTCATCTAGACATTATTTGGAGTCATCCTACCAAGTTACAATGAAATACCCTCATAAATATGACCTGTAGACTGTGCTAAAGGTTTTCGGGCTTCGGGCACCTTTAGCCATCAAAGTTGCCGAATCAAGTCCAAAAGGGGACGTTCTCATCTCGACATTATATGAAGTCAACCTACCAAGTTACAATGAAATCTCTTCATAAATATGACCTGTAGACTGTGCTAAAGGTTTTCGGGCTTTGGGCTCGGGCAGCCATCATGGTTGAATGATCGCAACCAAAGGGGACAATCTCCTCTGGGCATCATCTGGAGTGATCCTAAGAAGTTACAAGAAATCCCTTCATAAATATGACCTGTAGACTGTGCTCAAGGTTTTCGGGCTTCGGGCACTAGTAGCCATCACAACTGACCAATCACGACCAAAAGGGGATGTCATCATCTAGGCATTACATGGAGTCAACCTTACAGGTTACAATGAAATCCTTCCATAAATATGACCTTTTGCCTATGCTAAAGGTTTTTGGGCTCGGGCACCCATCAAGGCTGCATGATCGCGATCAAAATGGGACGTTCTCATCTAGACATTATTTGGAGTCATCCTACCAAGTTACAATGAAATGCCTTCATAAATGTGATCTCTAGACTGTGCTAAAGGTTTTCGGGCTTTGGGCCCCTGTAGCCGCCACAGTTGCCCAATCATGCCCAAAAGGTGACTTTCTCATCTAGACATTGTATGAAGTCAACCCACCAAGTTACAATGAAATTCCTCAACAAATATGACCTGCAGACTGTGGTAAAGGTTTTCGGGTTTTGGGCTTGGGCAGTCGTCACGGTTGGCAGATCATGCCCAAATGGGGAAATTCTCATCTAGACATCATAAGGAGTCATCCTACCAAGTTACAATGAAATCCCTCCACATTAAACATGACCTGCAGACTGTGCTAAAAGTTTTTGGGTTTCAGGCTTGGGCAGCCATCACGGTTGATAGATCATGCCCAAAAGGGGATGTTCTCATCTAGGCATTATACAGAGGCATCCTACCAAGTTACAATGAAATCCCTTCATAAATACGACCTGTAGACTGCGCTAATGGTTTTCGGGTTTTGGGCTCGGGTAGCCATACCGGTTGCCCGATCGCGACCAAAAGGGGACGTTCTCATCTAGACATGACCCCAAACCTGCATATGAAATTTCGTGATGATCAGACAAGAACTGCGGGGTGTAGCCTGTGCTAAAGAAAAATGTGAACAGACGTCACAGACTCACAGACTAACAGACTTCCGCACGCGTGATGGCAATAGCTTATCTTGACTATGTCAAGTTAAGCTAAAAAGGAGATTTAAAGCACAGATGTCAGCTCATTGTTTACTGACTTAGGGCCAAACAAAGAATGATGCTTTGCATCAATTCCGGTACCTTCCTGGTTACCGCACATGCGCAGTAAAAAAAAGTATGGAGGACTAAATAGGACTTTAATTTTTTGGTTCTGTATGCAAATTTGGGGGATTGAAAGATTCAAAATTTGTGTTTGGCCCTGGATTTTATTGAATTTGCACCAGATTTTATCGAATTTGCACCAGCTAAGTCTGGGCTATTGGTTGTAACATAAAAATATGGGGTGGTCATGTAAATAATCGGCAGGACAAGTGTGAATCAACATGGATTCGCATAGTAGCAGTGTGCGCAAATCTTTATGCGAATCTATTAGCAGATTTGCGTGGAATTTAACCCCTGCTTAAAATACCAATACGCCGAACCACAAGGACTAGTTGGCAGTAGCACGCACTATACAGAAACATAAACCAAAGTGGCAAATCTCACCAACCAGTCTTCTTGGACTGCTTAAATTAGTTTTACACTGTAACAATTTTGAATTCAATGGCCAAAATATTCTCCATATTGGGGTCACAGCTATGGGCACTCGGGTCGCACCCACATTAGCCAGTATCTTTATAGGGGTATTGGAAACTTGACTAATTGAAACCTCTCCACTCAGACCTGACCTCTATCTTAGATTCATCAATGATATATTCCTCATTTGGACACATGGAGAAGAATCACTTAAAGAATTCATTCATCATTTTAATAGTGCACATCCCACCATTAAGTTCACAGCTGAATACTCCACCTGCTCAGTGAACTTCCTAGACGTCACCATTACCAGAATCGGCAACAAACTAAAAGCAGATTTATACACCAAACCAACAGGCACACATGCCTGCCTACGGCCTGACTCATGGATAGCCAAATCCAAGGCATCCCCTACAGCCAGCTCTATGGATCAAACGTATCTGCAACGAAACAGACAGCTTCGAAAAACATGCCCGCGATATCACACATTTCTGCAATCGAATCTACGCAGACATTGGATATTCACCCTTAAATTGCTACAACCACTCAGTCTGAACATAAAGGACTTTTGTGTTGCTTATTTACTGATTTTACCAATGAAAATTAGTGACGAGCTGATAAGAAGAAAGCCCCATCAGATGAATGTTGATGGTTTAAATACACAACTGGTCAACTGTTGAGGCCAACTTCAGATGGCAAGTGTTTCGGTGTTTGAGTTTTACAACTACATGATAATTGTACCTCTAAACTCTAAATCCAGGCGCATTTTTTTTTAAATTTTTGAAGTCTAATACATCAAAAGGAATACACACATCGTTAAGCAGTTCATATAACTTTGGGCTGATGTTGGAGTGTTTCTTTGATACTTGATTGACAGAGTATTAGCCAATGGTAATTGTTGAATCCAATATCTAGTGTATGACATTAAGTATAATAGGAGAATTATCAATATCTAAAATAACCACAAAATGACCCTACATGTAATTTACTGTTGGCTAATTCAATTTATCATTGAATCATGTGTAATGTTGGCCCACCAAATGATCACTGAGATGCCACAACTCTTGAGTGGTACAGTAAATATCTTTGCTATTTCCACCATTCTTTTCCCTAGCGATTCTGCGCATAACTGATGTTCTATCCTGAAGTCACCTCGTGATCACCCAACTTCTGAACTACAGGTGCAAATGGAACTGGGATATAATTATATATAATATATATATAATTGCACTGCGGAGCCATCATCCCATCGTAAAATGTCTTATTTCTATCATAAAACAGGATGTATAAGTTCATTAAATAGACACACAGCAGAAACATGTTGAACTTTTTTTGTGACAGTGTTTGCCGTTATTTATCACTGCCCCCCAATGGTCAACTGCCGGTCAGATATCAGCCAATTGCTGATTCTATGCTGATTGTCTCATCACTAGTAAAACTGTTCCTCTGACATGACAATTATTTTGCAAACAGTGGGGGGTGGGGGTAGGGGGTGGGGAGGGGGTGGGGGTGGGGGGATGGGGGGGGGGGGGGGGGCAACGCATACTTAGCCTTTCAGTTTTTTAAAGTGGTGAGAGATGAGGCCTTCCAAGGCTAGCTCTTTGCTATTTCACAGATAAAATCCATTACAGCCTAGAAAAAATTCAAAGTCATGTATGACAAACAAACGGTTAATCATTATCATTAATCATCTTAAGCCCTATTACTAGAGATGTGCGGTATTGAAATTTCAGATTCGGTATCAGTATTTTTCAGGTAAATATCTCGGTTTCGGTACGGTATTTGCACAGAACACTGAAAGTAGTCGCAAACGGACCCAATTTCCAAGCATTCAACCAAACAGTAACCTAACAGGTTCGGCGCCGACATCTCATGAACTTGACAAGTTAATTAAACTGTGATAACTGATTAGTCTAGCAAGTTATTTAATGAATCACTCAATTCAGTATGAATCATCACACTGAATCGAGTGATTCATTAAAGAACTGGCCAAGCTAATCAGTTGGCCTCTATGTCCTTTGTACCATGCTCCTCCCCCATAAATCAGGTAGAAGAAACATAAATGTTCTTCACCAAAGCTTTTCAGTAAGTTTTCACTAGTAGTAACACTCTTAGATAGTCCTTCCCCCCTTATCTTTCAAGTGGCAACGAGATTAATGTCCACTGTCCAGTGAATCCGGTGTCCAATATCCACACAAATATGAAAGTGAATTGAAGAAATGCAACTGTAATTAATCTCTCTATGATAATTCCAGTTGTGAAAACATTGTGCAAACACTGCCAATCATGCAATGCATCAAATGACATGCTGTCACCCAGGTTTCATCGTTTGGGTTCACCCTTTGAGAACAGGTAAAATAACATGTTTTATGACATTCGTCTGGTTGTAATTATAGGGTATTTTGAGTGGAATTACTATCAGTATTCACTGCCTTCACTTCTGGTTCCTGGCATCATACACGTTTCTGAAAATTTCAGAGAATCCATGATAAATTAGGATAAATTTTCATTTTCCATAAGAAAAAAAATGTACAAATCGATGATTTAATAATAGTAGCAAATCATTTTCAAAGCATTTTCTGCACCTCAATCGATCAAATCAACTTCGATAATGCTAAATCTGATGTCACCTGCTGGCTTTCGCACATTGTTTTTTCAATGTGTCTTAAAATTAAGGTCAATCACATCTTTCCAGTGTGCCACAGCGTGCAGTATAAATTATTTATTCGAAAGAACATAAAGCAGACCGGGTATTAAAGTTTGCTGGCATGTGTTTTAATAAAATGATCAGTTGTTAAAAGCATCTGCAACTTAAAATAGCAATGCTGAATTGAAAGTGCTATAAAAAATCGCCGAGAAGCGACAACCACAGGGAGTGATAGGTATCTGTACCAATGGATTATTTCCAACCAACTGTCAACCAGTCAACCATGCACCCGATCCCTATTGTCCCCTGTGAATAAATCGCACAGTAATTTCCAGGATATATATTGAATCAGGCTGAATGTTAGGAACATTGCAACCGGGCCGTATTTCTACAGAAATGAAAGTACCAAGTTAACAACTTGCCATTTTTTTCTGCCATCGCTTTATTTCTTTCTCTGACATATTTGCAGCATCTGCTGCTACCTGTCACTTACAAAGTTCACATTTGCATGTTTTCTTATCAATTCGATCAAAATATGCAGCCCACAGGCTTTCAGATTTACGATCCACCTTGATGAGTTGACTTTCTGTCAATTTTGCAAAAATATAAATACATGTACCAAAGTAAGCGATATTTTGATTTAGTTTCTGTACGGTTTTCGGTGTCTGAGTAATACCGAAACCATACAGAAAATCTGGTATACCACTCAGCACTACCTATTACATCTTAATTATTAATTAACATACCTCTGTGTGTATGTTACTCTCTGCCACGGCCACTTTCCCACAACCGTCCTTCACTATTATGCAGCAAGAATCAGGTACTGTAGTTCCATTCAAATACCCATACCATTCAGTGTAGTTGTTAACTCCACAGCAATAATACTGAAAGTAAACAAATAAAAAATATATAACTCTACAAACAGAATGAATGCATGGTTGCTGCCGAGAGATTTTCCTGTCCATAAAAATATTATGGCCACCTTAACATAACTGACTTATGTTAACATAAACCCCTACGAGTTCTCTTAATGTTTTCTAGATAGAAAAAAAAATATGATAAGTGAATCAGAGAACTGAGACCTAGAATACAGATCTGGTGATTCACATACCCACACTCAGAGATTCTTCTGCCCTGTTTGGGAAAGGGTCTGGGGCAAATCATTGGAAAAATTGATGTTGTGAAGGCTCAAATTAGGAATTTATTTTGTTGAAAAAGAAACACACAAAGAATAAGAAATATCACCTTCGAAAGGAATTGTGAACATTAATAGAGGTTACATGTATACGCTTTAAAAGTCACATGAAATCATAATCAATATGGTTTCTGCACTCTGTATTAAACTGTTTTAAACATTATTAACCCTGAAAGGCCTGGAGATATTTAGGAAGTTTTGCTACACTTTGTCAGTCATCATTCTGCGGCCCACTTTGCAGTTGTTTCTCGGCAAGTCTTGGCTGCCTATGGAGGCAACCAAGACTTTAACCTTAACAGCCAAGGTCATATCGTGTCAGTAACAGTTTTATGGGTTGAGGAAGCCAGAGTACCCAGAGAGAACCACCGAGCAACGGTGAGCAGCAGCGAGCTCCCCAACATCGTAACTCCGCACTGCGGGGTTAGATTGGTTGAAGACATGCGCACCATCGACGTGCAGTACGCATTATGACACAGCATCATAGTGACCCCATGTGGACAATCAGAGTTAAGTGTCTTGCCCAAGGACACAAAGCGGGAGTCTGAATCGATCGCTCAGACTGTCACCCATCCAAGGACTAACCGAGCTAGACGTTGCTTAACTTCGGTGATCTGATGAGAACTGCAATGCCACTGCGCCCCCAGGCCTTTAAAGTAAGGTTAAAGAAGAACCTGTTGTTTGCCCTTGAATTCAGACACTTCATGAAACTCTAGTGGTTCTCGATTTCCTTACCCTGTTTCCTTACATGACCAGCAGTCAGAATTGAGCCCTAGAGTACAGACCTAGTCATGACAAAATGACACTAGTAAGACTAGATTTCTTTAACCTCTCTACCTATCAGGACTAGCAGGGGGCGCGGTGGTGTTGCAGTAACCGGTTCTGTACAATATATCATCAGTCCTCGGATGGGTGACCATATGTGTGATCGATTCAGACTTCACGTTGTGTCTTTGGGCAAGGCACTTAACCCCAATTGTCCACATGGGGGCATGATGACGCCGTGTACTAAGGCATACTGTACATCGATGGTGTGCATGTCTTCAACCAATCTAACCTTGCCTGTGCTGCAGTGCAGAGTTGCGATGTTGGGGAGCTGGCAGCTGCTCGTCGTTGCTCGGTGGTTCTCTCCGGGTTCTCCGGCTTCCTCCACACATAAAACTGTCACGGTAATGATTAGCCATTGTGCAGAAGAATGTGACCTTAAAAACACCAATAAACAAGAGCAACGCTAACGCATGTGATGATGCCCCCAAAGGTAGCAAAGTCGGACTTGCATGTAAATAATCAGATCGAGCTAGAAGTATAAATGGTCTGTAACAGACTTGGTACAAAGCCACAAGAAAATGGGTTTTATGATTGGATCATGCAAATTGCATTTAAGCTAAATTTTGTTGTAATTTGACAATTTGCCTTGAGATCATGTAAATTGCACTCATAAACTGTAAAACTAAGGCTAAAAAAATTTAAGTTTTGGTTCTCAGGCACCTCCCTCACTGGATTTGAAACCCCTCGTTGAACATTTTTATTGTGTTGGTTATTCTGAGAACTTGTGAAAACTTTGATAATTTTTTTTCTTCCATTGTTAACATGTAATTATTTATCCATGTATGCAGAGAGTTTGTCTTGTTGCAGTTTATGGGAGAGTGCCAATATTGGCACTCTCCCATAAACTGTAACAAGGCAAATTTTGATACAGAGGACCATCATCTTCAGGGCCTCATGTTTGACAGACACTACTAAGAAGAGCCATAGAATAGAAATCCTTTTGGCTGTAGTACTTGCAGTTGGATATATAAGGTATGCCATAAATACAGTATGAAATAACTGTTCCTTTTCAATAGTAGAAAGATGGCAAAGAGATTAACTGATTTGGCACAACTTTTTACAGGAAAAAAAATGAAAGTGTCAATGACACTGTAGCTCAACTTGTCAAGACAAAGACATGTACATGTATAGTAGGTGACACATCAATGACAAACATCTAGGTAATGACCTGATAACAAAGGTACATATAAAGTATTGTAACGGTCTGTACATAAATACTGACCGTTGCCTGTAACAACTAGAACTATCACTGAAGGTGATTAATACCCCCGCTTTGGGTTTTTAGAGGAATGCACTTCTGATCATGTAGGCGAAGGCCATAAGGAAATGTATACATAAAGATCATTTTTTGTTGTTGAAATTTGTATTTGCATGTGGCCTTCCACAGAACAGCACTGAATACTTAAAGAGCCCACACATATATGGTTTACATTTGGAAAAACACATTTACAATGTGCAACATGTATTCAAAATCGGTTCATTAATGTAGGAGGAGTTGCACACACAAGAATCCCATTTGAATACCCATAATAAATCCAAGTTAAAGGGAGATAACCTGGTTAAAATTGTCGCAGATCAAAAATTTGGGAATATGCGTATGTTCGCTTAGTTGTGATAATGTTTGAAAGGTTTCGTCAAAATTGATTGATAAATGTAGGAGGAGTTGCACGCACAAGAATTTCATGTAGAAACCCATAATAAATCTAGGTTAAAGGGAGATAACCTAGTTAAAATTGCCACAGCTCAAAAATTTTGGAATATGCGCATGTTTACTTAGTAGTGATGATGTCTGTAAACTTTCATCCAAATTGATTGATAAATGTAGGAGTTGTGCACACAAGAATTTCATGCAGAAACCCATATTAAATCAAAGTTCAAGAGAGATAACCTGGTTAAAATTGTCGCAGATCAAAAAGTTTGGAATATGCACATGTTCACTTAGTAGAGATGATGTTTGAAAGGTTTCATCAAAATCGGTTCATTAATGTAGGAGGAGTTGCGCACACAAGAATTTGTTCGAACGGAAAGACATAATAAATCTAAGTCAAAGGGAGATAACCTGGTTAAAATTGTCGCAGATCAAAAATCTTGGAATATGCGCATGTTCACTTAGTAGTGATGATGTCTGAAAAGTTTTGTCCAAATTGATTGATAAATGTAGGAGGAGTTGCACGCACAAGAATTTCATGTAGAAACCCATAATAAATCTAAGTTAAAGGGAGATAACCTAGTTAAAATTGCCACAGCTCAAAAATTTTGGAATATGCGCATGTTCACTTAGTAGTGATGATGTCTGTAAACTTTCGTCCAAATTGATTGATAAATGTAGGAGGAGTTGTTGCGCACACAAGAATTTGTTCGGATGGAAAGACACAATAAATCTAAGTCAAAGGGAGGAAACCTGGTTAAAATTGTCGCAGATCAAAAATCTTGGAATATGCGCATGTTCACTTAGTAGTGATGATATCTGAAAAGTTTTGTCCAAATTGATTGATAAATGTAGGAGGAGTTGCGCACACAAGAATTTCATGTCCGGAAAGACGTACGGACGGATGTACGGACGGACGTACAGGGCGATTCCTATATAGCCCCTCGAAGCGGGGGTATAAATATATAGGTAAAGTATTGTAAAGGCGGGTGACAGTCAGATGCTAAATTAGAAAAAAATCTTTGAGTCCCAGAATTTCTCATAGCACAGTGTTAACAAAGGCACCCCAAAACACACTCATTCCTGTCCCAAGGTGAAAACAAAGGTACCCAAGAAGTTTTGTGAAGATCAGTTCACAAATATGAGCTGTGTAGAAATTGTGACAAAAAACTGATTGGACCTAATTTCGGTACAAAATGGCCACTGGCAGCCATCTTGAATTTTGGACCACACCCAGAAACACTCGTTCTCATCCCAAGGTGATAACAAAGGTACCCAAGAAGTTTCGTAAAGATCAGTTCATAAATATGGCCTCTAGCCTGAGCCGTATAGAAGTTGTGTACAAAAAACTGATTCGACCTAATTTCGGTACAAAATGGCCACTGGCAGCCATCTTGAATTTTGGACCGCATCCAGAAACACTCGTTCTCGTCCCAAGGTGATAACAAAGGTACCCAAGACGTTTCGTGAAGATCGGTCCATAAATACAGACTCTAGCCCGAGCCGTATTGACATGTGTACTTACTGTGTGTAAGTAGCACTGAAAAAAATCAAAGTTCATCTAATTTGCATAATTTCTGCACGAGAAAAAAACCCGTATTACATGTGATGTATCTCATGGTACTAAACATTCACACAAAAAAATATTCAAATCAGCGCTTTCATATGGAAGTTCTGTGCAAAAATCTGATTGCACCTAATTTTGTACAAAATGGCTGCCATCAGGCCATCTTGAATTTCGGACCGAACCCAAAAACACTCGTTCTCGTCCCACGGTGATAACAAAGGTACCCAAGGAGTTTCGTAAAGATTGGTTCATAAATACGGCCTCTAGCCCGAGCCGTATTGGCATTTGCACTTACAGTGCTGAAAGTAACACCACAAAACATCAAAGTTAGTCTAATTTGCATAATTTACGCACGAGAAAAAAAACTGTATTATATGTGATGTATCCCATGGTACTAAACATTCATACAAAAAATTATTCAAATCAGAGCTTTCATATGAAAGTTCTGTACAAAAAACAGATTTCTGCATCGTCGGCACAAAATAGTGGCTGGCAGCCATCTTGAATTTCGGACTGCACCCAAAAACACTCGTTCTCGTCCCACGGTCATAACAAAGGTACCCAAGAAGTTTCGTAAAGATCGGTTCATAAATACGGCCTCTAGCCCGAGCCATATCCAATTGTTGACGGACAGCCGGACAGACGGACGATGGGCCATGGCATAAGCTCAAATTTGGCTTCACCAAAGTTGAGCTAAAAATAAGAAGTAAAAATAAAATCCTCCCTCCCTCACCGATTTAAAAAAAAAATTGCCTGAGAACCAATTTGTTTTTTTTATTTGGCCTAAATTCTTCTAGATTTTGAAATTAACCCAATTTAAAAATGGAGGCAGTAGCTGTACCAGAGATGCATGGACAAAAACACTAGATATGCAGATATCCATTCTCCTCAAACTGCACGATCACCATACTGATAAGTATTAAAATCTGATAACTCTCAAATTTCCTCAGCTTGGCTTTTTTTTCTTATGTTGACAAAGGTTCTACAATTTATATTTTGATTGACAGAACTTATGGAGCTCTGTCAATCAAAATATAAATTGCTGAACATTTGACAACTCCAGGCATAACTCTTGTAAGAATGGTTTGAGTGAACCTCCAAATCGTACTTGACCTGTATTTTGACATTAGTAATAAGCAAATAAAATTTGAAATCGATTGGTGCAGTGATACAATTTTAAATGGTCTGGAACCAAAATCACTACAATTCTTGTGTCATCCATATTTATATGGATATATTGATATGTAGAGGTTAAAATGTCATGCAACCTCCCCTGCAAGCACCGGGCTGCAGAAAAATAATGAACTAAAAAAAAAATTGGGCAGAACTTTGCCCTATAGGCTATGGTACAATTTACCTTAGTCAGAAACAGAGGCCAAAAACAAACAGGGGCCATAACTCTACCAAACATGAATGGACGAAAGGCTAGGCATGGACGAAACGCTAGGTACGAGGGCATCCGTTCCCCCAAGCTGCCCTATCACCATACCAAAGAACATTAAAATCTGACAACTGATGCTCAAGTTATAATACAAAATGTTCGTACGGACAGAGACCTCGACTATATACCCCCCCCTCGAAAATTTTTCAGGGGCATAATAAATAAGGACTAGCAGACGACACTTGTAAAAATCCTTGGTTGACTAACATTTTTTGCCTGCAAAATATAGCTTACAGGACCACACTGCACCAATTAGTGGTCAAACACTATGTATGGAAAAATTAATAAAAATATTTCAAAGACATGACCGAATCAAGAAGAAATAAAAGGCTGCCCTGCCACACGTCCGCCGAAACAGGGTGCAATTTGAGGTATTTGAAAAAAAATTGAATTTTTCAAAGTCGAAAAAGGGACATAACTCTGGCAAACAATGTTGGACAAAACCCCGATTTGAATTTGAATCAGTCAACTACACCAAAAGTTATCGGGAAACCCCCCAAAATTATAAATTTACAGTAATTTGTATATTTTTATACTTAACAATGGCCCAGACAAGCTGGTGCTTAACTTAAAGTTATTAAGGGCCAAACACAAATTTTGAACCCCCCAATCCCCAAAATTTGCTTACAAAACTGAAAATTAAAAGTCCTATCTGGCCCTCCATACATTTACTTTGCGTGCATGCGCAGATGTCAGGAAGTGACCGGAATTGGCGCCAACATCATTCTTTGTAAAAGAGAGTACTACATAAAAATTCAGCGGGGAGGTATGAGTGCCCACTCATGTTAGGGCCATCTCCGTCTGGGCCATTGGTAAGCATAAAAATATACAAATTACTGTAAATTTATAATATTTTTACACTGTAAACCAATGGCCCAGACTAGCTGAATCGTAAAAAGGTGGAGGGCCGAGGACTTCTGAATTAGCAGATCAACATAGTTCCAATCCTGTGATCCAAGGTGAAAGGAAAATAAAATTATTAGGAATTACATGTATGTCTCTCTATACAGTAATAGAGAAGACATATCATACAAAAGCAGCCCAGTTCAAGTAATTCCATATACTTAGCATGAAGACTATGCTAATTGGATGTAACAAGTTCCCAATTTTTAAGATTAGCCTGGACTAAGCCCCAAAAATTAGGATGGCGTGTTTGAGAATGAGAGAATATCCCCCACAAACATAAGCCATATGCAATAAAACTCCAGCTGTATGCAGGATATAATTACGAACAAAACAGCTTCCCTCATAGTTACATGCCTATCAAGCCAGAAAGGTAAAAAATCCCCACCCCCCCCCCCCCCCCACCCACCTTTTCTTTTGAAGGAATCTTCAAAAAGAAAGAGGGGAGCGCTCTGGAATCAGTAAAAGCGGGTACCAAAAAACAATATAAATATTCGTCGAACAGGCACACAGGAATTAATTTATTATTAATAAATGGTGCTTAATGCCACTTCAGAAGTTAAGGCTATAACGACGATTCCGGTAATTAATATTGCCCGCTGTATAAAGTACACCACAGACGGCATACGCAGATATGTCGAAAACCAGTGACATAATATTAAAACTTATACGAGGCTTGCGGGAAGATAACTGCATCTTGCCCGGTAATAGCCTCTAAACACATTGGTGGAGGGGGGGGGATTCGAAGTCATATCGAACCCTCCTCACCCGCATTACTTAATCATTCTTGTTTTAGTCATCAATCGAACCACAATGAACGATCTCTGGAGAGCAAACACACTTCCGAGGTAACCCACAGGCGACCCCATTCAGGTGTACAATAAATTCCAGTAACAGCACTCCCCGACACGTACTATCCGATAGCTATGACACTATAAGCGTGGGAATATACGAGATGAGTAGAGACATTAATTGAAACCTGGATCTAGAAATGGAAGTAGGTATGATTAATAGGCTCCAACACGGACCGTCGCCAAAATAATTCATAATTTCAAAGGTCCATAATATACAATAAAGCGTCAGACTAATAATTATTATGAGCGTGAGCATTAAAATCCCGCATGTAATCATCTGAATACCAGTTAACTGGTTATGCAGCCTCTGAGGTACCCAATGACTAGCAATTGAATTATGATGAAATATGCGCTCATATATGAATCCAACTAAAAAGTGGATGTGCCCATGAGGTCGCCATAGAACACGACCCAGCCACCAATCGAAAAGTGAAGAAATGCACGTATGTATTTAAACTTATACGAGGCTTGCGGGAAGATAACTACATCTTGCCCAGTAATCGCCTCTGAACACATTGGCGGTGTGTGTGTGTGTGTCTTGTGTTAGCCATCAAATAATATAGGAATATAGGAACCGCAATGGTTCCCTCACGTCTATCCGACTCCATTATGCCACTATGGGCAGAGAAGGACGTGAAGAACAAAAACTTCCCCTGATAAAGAAGGTCCTCTCGTGGAGGAAGCTTCTGCGGGAACGTCCCATAACAGACACTTGAGAAGACTGATCAAAGGTTTCTGTGACGACAGAGGTGCTACTGGTAGGATTCACAACGAGACTGTTTGATCTTAAATGTAATCTACTGAATCAAATGAATTGGAGGTATACGCATATCCTATCATCCATCCCCATGAGAACGGCAGAGCGTCTACTGCATGCACTCAATGGTCTGGGCATGACGACACAAATGACGGTAACTGATTGTTCCAGTGCACCGCAAATGGATCTATCATGGGGTGATCCCTCTGGTAGCAAAACTGTCCAAATACTCACTTGTTGAGCATTCATTCCAACTGCAACAGGCGACCTTTCCAAGAGAGCAAGTCTGCCAGTACGTTCAGACGACCCGATATATGACGGATAAAAAGATGAACATGACCATTCATGACGTATTAGGAAAATCTTCTCCGTTAGTTGGCATAACGGAAACGAATGGGTGCCACCCTGGTTCCCAATATATGCTACTACTGTCGAGTTGTCCGACCAAATTGAACATGGACATCCAAAATTACGTGAATCCAATGTTGTAGCACGAGCTAATTAATATCATCTTGTTGATGTTTATGTGTCTCTCCTGGAACCGAGGGTCCCAAAGACCCTGACACCTCAAGACTGTGGGACATGGGGTCACACCACAACCTGTCAGACTCACATCTGTCATAACTGTGAAAGCCGGATCCGGCAGTTGCAGCGTAACTCCCTGAGTTAACCACTGAATATCTGCCCAATTGAACCCTTGTTTTACTAGGTCCGTTAAAACAATACTGGTTCAACCAAAAGCATCTTTACACTCCAGTTCTGAGTAAAAAATATCTGGAGGGGATGTGCGCATAGGCGGCCCATCGGAATGAGATCCACAGCCGCTCCGCACAACTCCAACAGTCGTATGAATTCCCACACTATTAATGCATCAGAGTGCAGACAAAAGCGAGCATAACAACTGACTAATTTGGCTCTGGGTAATGGCAGGCGAACCAGAATGTTGTGAGTCTCAAAGCACAATCCCAAGTGAATAGACGACTTGTACACAGCTAGATCCAACTTTTTCTCATTTACGATGAAACCGATACGTCGGAGTAATAGAAGCAGACTCTGAACATCGTTCTGAAGAATAATTCTGTTGTCGTATCCCTGTAGAAGGTCGTCCAAGTAAGCCGATATTACCGCAGACAAATGAACACGTAAGTAAGACATTACTGAGTTCATTATTCGAGTGAAACGCCCAGGGGGCCAGATTCAGACCAAAGCATATTGTTCTGAACTGGTACACCTTCCCTTGTACGGCGGACTGCAGGTACTTTTAGAATCCAGATGTACCAGAACATGAAAGTACGGATCCTTAGATCTATGCTTGCAACATTGTCGATCACTCGAACGCTCACTTTTACCGACTGAATGATTTCCATAAATAAACTTTTAGAGCCATGATAATCTTGTTATCCAGCTCAAGTCTATTACCGGTAAGAACGAGCCGTCTGGCTTTGGTACGAGGAACAGGTGATTGTACAAATCTTGAGAATCCTGATTCTTCATGACCTGCATTGCTTCCTTGATAAGAGAGCTTATATCTCCGGAAGAAGAAACTCTCTTATGCAAGAATTGAATGGAAGATTTTTCCCACGCAGATAACTTGTTAGTGAGGTTTAACTCAGAATGATTGCCGTAAGCCGTCCGAGACTACACTTCTCACCCACTGATCTTCCGTGATTGTTATCCAGTTTTTTGCGGAGCTTGATAACCTTCCGCCAACTGGCCAGCAATAGAGGTCTAAACCACCACCTGTATGACCTGCAAGGCTTACAGGAGGAGGAACCACATCCTCCCCTCGAAAAACCTTGTCTCGTTGGCCTAGGGCCAGCTGACCTCTAGTCCCGATCAGACCTACGTCCCTTTTTTGAGTCGCTATACTGACGACCTCCTGAGTAATTATAAGAGGGTTTCTTGTACCCTTGTAAGGAGTTTCCTTTTGACGATTTTTGTCTGGAACGTCCTCCTTTACTCTTGTCTGCTGAAGCAGGTCACTGATATGCCAACTTCAAAAGCAGGGCACTAGACACTTTCTTAGTAGCCTGTTCATAGACTAACGAAAGGTAGTTGTCGAAAGTTAAAAAATTTATAGTAATTTCTATATTTTTTATACTTACCAATGACCCAGACATAGCTGGTGCTAACTCTTAAAATATAGGGCCAAACACAAATTTTGCCCCCCAATCCCCAAAATTTGCATCTAAAACCAAAGAAAACATGTCCTGAATGGCCCTCCACACTTCACCACTACTGCGCATGCGCAGTGTCAAGGACGTTCCGAAATCGGCGCCATTAATCATTCTAATAACCAGTGCCTGGTAAGCGCTATGTACTCAGCGGGGAGGCAAGAGTTCCCAACTCCTGGGGGGGCCATCCCCGTCTGGGTCATTGGTAAGTATAAAAAATATAGAAATTACTATAAATTTTTTAACATTTTTATACTGTACCAATGACCCAGACATAGCTGAATAGTAAAAAGGCTGGAGGGCCAAGGACATAGAGCAAGATGGAATACGCTCAATAATATAAAATAGAGTCATCCCCTCTAGGGAAAAAGAAGTAATAGGCCTTACATGTATCTTTCTTATTTATGATAAATTAGAAAGATGCAACACCTTCCAAAATTGAGCATCATACATCCATGTACTCTATTAATATCCAATATAATCCTTATACTAATAATTTTTAAAGTAAGCCAATAAATAAAGTAAGTCTAGAGAATAGAGACTCTTATACTCCTAAAAAGTGTCTGAGGATTGCATAATCATGTCCGTTGACACGTGCTATATTCAAAAGCTATACTTTAAAAACTAAGACTTGAATGAATTTTTAAAACATAAACTTCTCACTAAACAACCATCCCAATAACAGCTCAGAATTACTAACTCCGGAGGAGGTATCCCCTTGTTTTCATAGTAAAACAGGTGACCCAAGGGAACACCCTCCCCCCCCCCTTTTTTTCTTGCCCTGGGTCAAATAGCCCAGAGCGAAGAGGGCAGCAGAAAGGAGTCACTGCCGAAACAGACAGCCTACCTAGCTATAGTAGCAACTGTTAAGTGAATGACATTCTGAGCAGTAGATAATAGACCTAACAATAGAGGCCTCCAGAAATGGACTCGATATTTCTGAGATAAAAATTCATGAATGTGGATGGCTGAGCGCAATGAGCAGCCTTCAAAAATCTATAATAGCGACACTATTAATGTAAGCCCAAGATGTAGAAGAACTCTTACTTCATGAGCCGAAATCTTAAGCACAACTGCTGAGTCAATGATATACCATAAGCAGTACCGATAGTTAATTGAATCCATTAGCAATAGAATGGAGCGTAACGTCCTTCTATTAGGCATCAAAGACAGAAGAAGCTTACGCCCGTAGTAATAAACAGATATCTGTTTATAAATACATAAACTCTAACCGGACAGAGTAAAGGCCTATGCCCGTACGAAGACGGAAGGACCTTAATAACAATAGGTTCCGGATATTAGGAGCCTAACTCTTATGCAAAAATCCAACCTAAATAGTAAAGGAAGTAGTGATTCCGAAACTACGAAAGTGAAAATCATCCATCGATAGTGCATGAAACTCACTGACTCTTCAGTAAAAGAGAAGCCAACAGAATTACTGTCTTAAAAGGTCAGAATTTGAAAACTACTGTTCCAGAGGCTCAAATGATTACTTAGCTAAATAAGAACCGAAGTTAAATTCCATATAGGAATTTAATCTAAAGATTCTAAGTCTATTTATCAAAAAGTTACTAACTGACTTAGATAAAGAGACATAAGACTCAATTGTAAACTATCATAGAGTGCATAGGTATGAGGTAACATAAACCTATAACCTTAATAATAACAGGCTGCAGTAGATCTTGTCAAACAAGTATACTAAAAAGTTGCAATAAGTAGTATGGAGGGATCAACAATATGAACATAGTGATCCGTACACCAACGACGGAAGAGCCTCCACTTTAGCCGCATAGAATAGCGAAGAAGAGGATCTCCTATAGTAAGAAATCGCGTCCAAAGCTCGTCCAGTACAATGCTTACAATGCAATACGGACCACACAACGGAATACGTGAAGGTTGCGACCTTGCGGGTTGTGATAAAGATGACACGATTTACCCAGCGAAAAAAGATCCTCTCATTGAGGAAGATTTCGCGTTAAGTCCCACAGTAGACCTCAGAGTAAATTACCCACGGTCTCTGTGAAGACAGAGATGCTATCAACAGAAATGTATTGTGGTTGTTTATCTTAGCAATACCTGCTGAAACAACAGCGCCGGAGGATACGCGTATCCTATCATTCCGTCCTATTAGATCAATAGAGTGTTAACAACATTAGCTCAGAGATCCGGACAAGCCAACACATACGTCTGCAATTGATTAGCAAGCTGTGTCGTAAATAAATTATCATTGGGCGCTCCCATAGATAGCAAATCTGATTGAATACTTGTTTGTTGAGAGTCCATTCTGACGGCAACAAGCGACCCCTAAGTGGGAGTCCGGTAAAACAATCAGACGACCCGGAATATGACGGACCGAAACAGAACTTGTTGTACTATAACCAACAGACGGATTCTTTCCATTAAATTGAATAACGGAAACAAATGAGTGCCTCCCTGGTTCCGGAGATACGCCACTACTGTCGAATTAATGGACAGGATTTGGACATGCGTTTCTGAATAATGTTCATGCAATGACATAAAGCAAGCCTAAAAAACATTATTCCGCAGAAGATAATTGCTTGCTTAGAGACTGCGGAACCCAAAGACCCTGGCACTTCGAATCCGTTGGGATCAATATTATATCCCAATCTGTTTGACTGGCAACCGTCATAACTATAACACTCGGATCCGGCAACTGCAGTGGCACTCTCTGAGTCAACCACCGAATGTTTGCCCCAGTCTGAATCTCTTGTAACACTAGATAGACAAGAGAACGTGTAAATCGAGCAATTCATGGATTGCTGAAAAGTTGCCGTCGAAGAGAGGCTTCTCCGAGAACGAAGCGACTCTGAGAGAGTTCTTCACCTTACTATCCACGCGCGTGGATGTAGCTAGGGCTGCGTCACGTCTAACCAACTCCAATCAGCCACTGAAGGGCGGAGTTATACGTGAACAAACTACTGCCCTCGAAAGAAATCACATTGAGAATAATATCCCGTAAATCTTTTCTTGAAGACGTAATGATAACGCCTCAGTAAGGTGGATTACGTATGATAAAGCGTCTAAGTTAAGTCTACTGGACATCATTGTCGTTTCCAACATTGTGGTTGGAAAAGACAGACGGCGAAAAAGAATATTTCCAGTCTTTAACCACGCCATCTAGACGCATATGAACTCTCGGTATGCCCTGCTCTGCCAAAATAAATTATTCGTATAAATGATAAAACGGCAGAAATGAGCATTGCGGACAAGAAACTAAACTATCATGCTTGGTAGCAGGCTTATATGCATATATAGCGTCGAAAAATAAAACACATGTTGTAATGACATTATTGGACTGTGTCGGTAAGTCAGGGACAATGTCCCTGAACCGATCCAAAATTCCGTGTCCAATGACGCTATAAGTCTCTTATCCAACATCGCAGCAATTTAGTCCGAAATAACAATCACTGGAAGATAATGCCAGAAGATATGAATGGCAGCTTCCGATGCTACGAAAGGGAAAACTCGAAATCTTTCGAATCCCTTTCGCCATCCTGTCGGACCCTATAAAGCGTTCGGTCGTCCGTACCTGATGCAACCGCGGACCGCACCGACCCAGCGCCGTCAGATAATTCCTGATTCGAGTAAGAAACTGTCGATTGCTGGGATGCTGCGAAACAACTGTGCTAACTCGGATAGCACGTCCGTCACTGAGGCCTGAGGAGAAGCGGTCCTACAATGCATTGCCGCTGGAAGCTCCGTGATCGTTACCCCGTGCATACTACCAATATGCGAGCGAACGGAGTGTATAGGCCTCGTGTCCCTTGGATACCGGATGGCGTGACCTATTCGCCGTGGAATCACTGAATGATGAAACTGATCGGATACTCGAGGTCACGTAGCCAATGTGCGGTCGTGTGCCCTGCTGTGAGGATGAGGAAGCATTATCGACAGTCTCTCGGACTGTCAATATAACGGAGCGTCCCGACCAACAGACATATGCTCCGAATGTAAACTATCTGAACCACAACATGCGGTCCCCTATGTTGTTGGACGAGAGAGGGACCTCTCTCGCTCACAGCCCGGACGGACCTGGACAAGCCAGGAACCGGACTAACAGGCTTCCTCCGATCTGTCCTCAATCTGCCGTCACTGGGTGAGTACTAAAGTAATTATAGTGCTCGCATCACCCAAATCTCCTTCCTAGACTGCAACGGATGAACCCGGCAGCCGAACCATTCGATGAATGTACGCTACACCGGGTGAGCTAGCGAATGTCACTCCGTCGATCCTATAAGGGATCTCTTAGGCGATAGACATATTCCATGAGCACTTATTGCCGCTAGCTCTTCATTAACTATGACGACAGAGGCACACTTTTGAAAGACATCTCCGTAACTTTGCGAACAAGAAACCAGAAATGCTTGGTTATAGCAAGCATATAATAATAATATATATAGCGTCGTTCAATAATTCGAAAGTTTGTGTGACATTATTGGACTATGTCGGAACTGAGGGACGATGTCCCTGAACCGAACCAAAAATTTCTAAGTCCACCAACGCTATCAGTTTCTTATCCGGCATCGCAGCATTCTGGTCCGAAGAAAGAAGCTGTAGAAGATCAAGTCAGATGACATACACAACAGCATATGTTGTTCCGAAAGGGAAAGCTCGAAATCCTCCAAATCCCTTTCGGTATCCCGTCGGACCGGATGAAATTTTCGGACGTCCGTACCCGCTTCCGCGGAGCGTCCCGACCCAGCATCGTCGGATAAAAAATATGCGACAGATTCAGTTGATGCTGGGATGCTGCAACAAGCTGTGCTATTTAGGAAAGCACGTCCGTTCCCGAGGCCTGTGCAGTAGCGGTCTTACGATGCATTGCCGCCAGAAGCTCCGTGTACGTTGACTCCCGCACACTTTCCTATGCGAACGTCCGGAGTCTGCAGGCCTCGTGTTCCTGGCTACCGGATGGTGTGACCTGGTCGCCGATGATTCTCTGACTGGCGAAGCTGACTGGATATCCGAGGTCACGTAGCCAAGAGCGGTCGTGTGCGCTACCATGAGAATGAGGAAGCCTTATTGACAGTCTACTCCGGACTGACTATATGTCGGAGCGTCCCGAGCGACGGACGTATGCTCCGAATGCGAAACATTTTGTACCACAACATCTGGGGCCAGATGTTGTTGTACAAGAGAGGGGCCTCTCTCGCTCGCCGTCTGGATGGACCAGAACGAGCTATGAACCGGACTAAAAGGCTTCCTCCGTTCTCCCTCTAATCCGCCGTCATTGGGTGTGCATTTGGTTGATTTATAGTGCTCGCATCACCCCAAAACTCCTTCTAGACCGCAACGGACGAACCCGGCTGCCGAACCATTCGATGAATGGACGCTACACCGGGCGAGCTAGCGGACGTCAAAGGCCGTCGAACCTACTAGGGTCCTCTTAGGCAATTGGCGTATTTACATGAGCACTTTTCTGCTAGCCCTTCATTAATTGTGACGACGGAGGCACACTGTTGGAAGACATCACAGATACATCACCCTAATCTTGATCGTCTGAAATAGAAATTGATAAAGTAGAGTGACCCTGCGGGGAAAGGACCAGAGTGTCCAATTCCCCACTAACATACCGTGACATATACGCTTCCCATGTTGTCATCGAAATCATATGATACAGAACAGGAGTTAATGCGAGTACACTGACCACATATAGAATGATTATAAAAGTCAGAGGAAGACTTCCTCTTATTACAATTGATCAAAATCCTTTCAATGTGAAAAGAAAACAAGTCCTGGTACTCGCACCAACCCCTTCAATCAAAATACATAATAATAATATGATCCATTAATATAGAAAAAATAATTGAAATCAAAATATTTTGAAAAAATATTTTTTCAGAACAGCCCAAGTTTCTGAAAAGTAACGTTGAGCCCCAATGGATCCCAAGCCTAAGTGTGGACAAAAATTTTAAAAATATTTTAAACAATTTATTCAACACTTACGAACAATAATAATGTATCTAGTTATGATTAAAATAACATCAAGATATTATTTTCAAGAAATCCCCCCCTCACACAGAGGGCTGTTGTAAATGTAAACAATGAATGTAAAAACACTAAAATAAGACTCCTGGCACCCAGGCCCGGAATCAGTTACCAAAAATACACTATCTGATGCAAAACAGAGACTTCCAGGGAAGAAACTGCAGAACATCAGATGGTAGATGCAGAACACAACGCCTAACCACCCGTAGGTGAAGACGTAAACATGGGGAAAAGAACAGAATTCATTCTGTTATTCAGCTAAAACTCCCAAGAAAATTTAGTAATAATAATTACAGAAACTATGCCAAAAGCATGGGAGAATAGCAAGGGGGGACTTAAAGGAAAGGGAGAGAGGAAAACACTGAAAAATCAGTGTAACTAAATAATCAGAATGACAACAAAATGGCTGCTGCCTCGAAAATAGGTAACTTAACATAATTTCATTAAAAAATTTTAAGTTACAGCCCTGATAATAATTTGTCACACATTTTTCCTCTTCTCCTTCTCTATCCTCCTTAGAATCACCATTTCACTAATATTTATGTGTCTGGCATCATTTAAACTGAGATTTACAAGCACAAAGATCAGTCAGATGTTAACTTGATGAAGGGCCAAACTTAGAATGATTAATGGCGCCAATTTCGGAACGTCCTTGACACTGCGCATGCGCAGTAGAGGTGAAGTGTGGAGGGCCATTCAGGACATGTTTTCTTTGGTTTTAGATGCAAATTTTGGGGATTGGGGGGCAAAATTTGTGTTTGGCCCTATATTTTAAGAGTTAGCACCAGCTATGTCTGGGTCATTGGTACAGTATAAAAATATAAAATGTCTGGAAATTGGAGCGACTCGGAAAGAGCTTTTCACCTTCTCATCTTATCAGTGATGATGATGCAAGGGCAGAATCACATCTGATTAACTCCAGATGAGCCACTGTTATGGCGGAGTTATACATGGTATACATAATTGAACTGGAAAATTCCTTTCCTTGAGACGCTGCGCGATAGCTCTTGTAAGGTGATCCGTGTAAGACATAACATCCAAATTCGCTCATTTGAAGAAATTGCCGTCTCAATTGCGTCTGAGCGAATGGTGAATGATACAGGTAAGGATACCTCTAGATCCCCGGCCTGCTCATCCAAATGCAGAAGAACTCTCTGAACATCTTCCCCAACCGTTTTTAAATGAACGTGGTCCAAAAAACGGTATGTATACGGAAGATGAAGATAAGAAACAATCTTCTTCCTCGAACTCAAGAGGATAAATGCGGCATCGTCTATATGGCCCGAAGGCCTTCGAAACCTGCATAAACTGAACCAGAAAAGAAAGGACTTCCTCTTTGTCCGGATAAAGTCTGCACCTAACGACGCCAGCGGTTTCTCTCTTGTCGTTGCAGCATTGTGGGTAGTATTGACGGATGAAAGCCATTGCAACCATGTACTGTTCCGAAAGGGAAGGGTAATCCTCTTCCTTATCCCTTTTACCATCCGAGAGAAACAGTTGCGAATCTCGGCCCATTGCATCTGCGCGAACAGAAAACTGGACCGACCCAGCACCGTTTGACAGCCCAGATTCGGAGTCTGAGGGAGGCTGCATCTGCACTTGCTGGGATGCTGCGATTAGCTGCGCAATCTGCGACAGCAAGTCCGTCATCGAGGCCTGAGGAGCAGCGGATTTCCGTTCCTTAGCCGCATGCTGCTCCTGGGACAGTGTGTCAGAAACGGATCCTTTCTCCGAGTGTCCCCGATGATCAATGCCTCGTCTCCCTAGCTACCGGATGGTCCGACTTCATGGGAGAAGAGTGGTTCCTTCTTTGCGCAGCAGGCTGGATATCCGAAGTCGGGTAGCTAGGATGCGGTCGTGTGTGCTTAAATAATGTAGCGGAGGAAGCCGTGACTGAAGCTGACCCCAGCTGCAGTCTAGACGGAGCGTCCCGAGTGGCGGGCGGACATATGCTCCATCTCGTGCAAGTTCCAACCAGAAAACTCCATTTCAGCCTTCTGAAACGTAGCAGA
Source organism: Pictodentalium vernedei (assembly GCA_031216915.1). Classification (NCBI taxonomy): domain Eukaryota; kingdom Metazoa; phylum Mollusca; class Scaphopoda; order Dentaliida; family Dentaliidae; genus Pictodentalium; species Pictodentalium vernedei. Next base: position 322,634,268 of record CM062294.1, read on the forward strand.
GGAAGCTTTGACTGAAGCCGACGACAGCTGCAAACTAAACAGAGCATCCCAAGTGGAGGGTGGACATATGTTCCGGCTTGTGCCAAGTTTCTCAAAACAACATCTGACCCCAGACGTTGCTATATTAGAGAGGGGGCCTCGCGGACTATCAGACCTCGCCGAGTACCAGAACTTGCAGACTTCCTCCCTATTTCTATCGCCGCTGGGTGAGCTATTTACATTATAGTGCTCGCTCTTCCCAATCTACCTCTTAGACCGCAACGGACTTACCCGACATGACGGCAACCACGGACGGAGTACCGCTTCACCGGTCGAGCTAGCTGCTAGCAAGAGATTAAAACCTTTACCCCAAAACCCCAACTCTTGCAATAATGAGCACTGCAGCTAGCTCTATATGTTCAACGGAGCGCGATGACGGTAGCACACTTGGATGGGTGTCAGAATATCATCACCATGTTCATGTTCCTCTGAAATGGAAACTGATAGAATGAATTAAAACGCGGTAAGAGGCTCTGATCCTCAGAACCTCTCCGCCAACAATGTACCACGTCACCCGACTCCAACATCAGTCATCCCAGTGGAACACAAGAATGACAAGAGTCCGCAGTAGTGTATCAACTAAAGTTGATATCAGTCCTCCAAACTCCACAACAATATATAAATATAACTGAGATACATGAATAATAACAATCATAATTAAATTCAAAATATTTTTTGTAAACAAAAAAAAATTTGTTGAAAAACGCCTAAGTTCCCAAAGGGAACATGAAGAGCCCAAGGGCATCCCGATAGAGCCCAAGTGTGAAGGAAATCCAAAATGAGCCACATTACCCGAATAATAAGGCCAAAAAAAAAAAAGGAATTGATTCTCAGGCACCGCCGCGTTGAAAAAAATGGCCCGCGTTGGGCCTTTTTATTTGGACCGTCAATGCAAGAAAATAGGAAACAGGGAAATTGAAAAGGGACTATTGGTTTTAAGGCCCAAAACCAACGAATAAACAGGTAAATATACACAGGCGTGTGTTAAGTGTGAGAGCCTCTGGCCTTGGCTTACATTGGGGGCGAAATTCAAGTCGCCCTCCCAAACTTCCTTGGGAGACATGGCAGTTTACTAAATTACTGTATTTTCTTATGTTTTATTTTTTAAAAACACACGCTTCTGCAAAAAACAGTAAACACGGTTGCTGTTAAAGTCCGTCACACGGCTATGAAAATAGCCTAAACTAGCCCAATTTTATATTTCTGAAAAGAATTGCAATGGCGTAGTCGTTCGAACAATTCGCCCCAACTGATAGCAACCAGCACAAAATGGCTATTTAAAAACAAAGTACCAGACAAAACAACGAATCACACAAGACACGCATCGAGTTAATAAGAATTTATTAAAAGTTAACCACCGTTTCAAAACCAAAAAAATGTATTGGAGACAGTTCGTCCATATCGAAATTGCTTGCGGTTACGCTCTGTTCCACTGAAAAATTAGCTGCATTGAAATTCGCCCCGCAATTTGCATTGAATGTTTTTCTTTGAAAACTTGTGAAGTTTGTTGGAAGGGGGTTAAATGTAATAAGGCTACAATAGAAATCACAGGTATTTGGATGGATAAGAATGGCAGCCCTTCAAAGCACCAATCGCACGTGTCAGTGAAAGATGGTTGGCAGAAATTGTCAGTTTTCTGAACAGTGTATTATTACCCAGCGCAGCCGGAAAGGGAGACAACTGAAATGTTTTGTCATTTACCAAAGAAATTAATTAACTCAAATTGTTAATAACGCTTAATTTACGAAGGATATCGAAAACTTTTTTAACTACGCTTTTCAACTCAGTTAGGGTATTCAGAAACCATGAATGACCCAGCTTCTTATATGAACTTGAAATTTATTTTAAACACTTTAAATATTTTTTTAAAAAGAATATACCTTCTGTTACAGAGAAGAACACGCTCACCATGGGTCATACTAAAAATCAAAATAACTCACAATGATACCAAAATAATACGAGGGTGGTCAATAATATCTAGTATTCATAAAATAGTTCTGCTTTGTTAAAGTTTAAAAGTGAAGTCAGAGTTCTGTTTCTAAATACAACAAGTGGTGATATCAGAAAATAAAGAAAAACAGTTTTAGTTTTCAATAAAATGAGTTTTATTTGTATATCATTTTACAATATGCACTTTCCATGCTTTTCAGGTAAAAACAGACATCAGAAAGTGACTTTTACCTCTCAATCCTTTCTCACCATCTGGAAGAAATAAAAATAAAAAATAAAAATAAAATCCTCCCTCCCTCATTGATTTGAAAAAAAAATTGCCTGAGAATCAATTGATTTTTTTTTTTTGGCCTAATCCATATATTCTACAGTATATTACAGTAATAGAATAAATGAGAAACTACCCAAATATGAGGACATTGATAATGTTCTTGCATTGATTTGTGACTGGCATACTCAAAAAAGGAGGTTTTAAAGCACAGATGTAATTTCATTGTTGATGACTTAAGGGCCAAACAAAGAATGATGTTGGCATAAATTCTGGTTACTTCCTGACGTCTGTGCTTGCGTGCAGAGTAAATGTATGGAGGGCCAGATAGGACTTTTAATTTTCGGTTTTGCAAGCAAATTTTGGAGATGGGGGGGGGGGATTCAAAATTTGTGTTTGGCCCTCAATAACTTTGAGTTAAGCACCAGCTAGTCTGGGCCATTGGTTTACAGTGTAAAAATAATTAATTTTTGAAGTCGAAAAGGGGGCATAATTCTGAAAAAATTGTCGGACCACACTCAGATTCGAACTTGACCTGCATTTTATGTTAATACACCTGCATACTAAATTTCATTTGATTTGGCCAAGTTATCATCGGGAAACCAAAATGAAAGTGTCAATAACACTGTTGCTTAACTTGACTGTGTGTTGTGTTTGATGAAAAGGATAATGTTCAATGTTTATGAAAGGATTATGAAATACGACAAGAAATGTGATAATTGAGAATATATTAATTTCGGTTCTCTGTATGCTATGTTTTTAATAAAAAATAATATGAGGAGTAGACTGTACTAAAGAACTGAGGGGTGGGTTAATGTGGCCTTCACAGTTAATGTATGTGGCCCTCACAGTTAACGTATGTCAACAAAAGTTATCAAGTTACAGTGAAATTATTCCAAAACGAGTCATCCTATCAAGTTACAATGAAATCCCTTCATAAATATGGCCTGCCGACTGTCCTAAAGCTTTTCGAGCTTTGGGCCTGTGTAACCATCATGGTTGACCGATCGCAAACAAAAGGGGATGTCCTCATCTGGATATTATACTGAGTCATCCTACCAAGTTACAATGAAAACCCTTCATAAATACAACATGCAGTCTGTGCTAAAGCTTTTGGGGTTTTGGGCTCGGGCAGCCATCATGGTTGAATGATCATGACCAAACGGGACGTTCTCATCTAGACATTATCTGGAGTCATCCTACTAAGTTACAATGAAATCCCTTTTTAAGTACGACCTGTAGACTGTGCTGAGGGTTTCCGGGTTTCGGACCGCTGTTGCAATCAAAGTTGACCAATCGCAACCAAAAGGGGACGTTCTCATCTAGCCATTATATCAAGTTATCTACCAAGTTACAAGGAAATCGTCCCATAAATATGACCTGTAGACTGTGCTAAAGATTTGGGGTTTTGGGATCAGGTAGCCGTGATGGTTGACAGATTGTTGCCAAATGGGGAAGTTCTCATCTAAACATCATACAGAGTCATCCTACCTAGTTATAATGAAATTCTTCCTTATTAAATATGACCTGTAGATTGTGCTAAAAGTTTTGGGATTTTGGGCTTGAGCAGCCATCTCGGTTGACAGATCATGACCAAAAGGGGATGTTCTCATCTAGACATTATACAGAGTCATCCTACCAAGTTACAATGAAATCCCTTCCTAAATACGACCTGTAGACTGTGCTCAAGGTTTTCGGGTTTTGGGCTCAGGCAGCCATCACAGTTGACCGATCACAACCAAAAGGGGACATTCTCATCTAGACATGACCCCAAACCTGCACACGAAATTTTGTGACGATCGGACAAGAACTGCGGGGTGTAGCCTGTGCTAAAGGAAAATGTGAAAGGATTCACAGACTAAAAAGACTCACAGACTTCTGCATGTGTGATGACAGTAGCTTATTCTGACTGTTAAGCTAAAAATGAATTTTCGAAGTCGAAAAAGGGGCCTAACTCTAGCAAAAATTGTCAGACCACACCCCGATTCGAACTTGACCTGTATTTTATGTTGATACACCTACATTCCACATTTTGTTTGATTTGGCCAACTATAACTGAAGTTATCATCGGGAAACCAAAATGAAAGTGTCAATGACACAGTAGCTTAACTTGACTGTGTGTTATGTTTGATGAAAAGGATAATGTTCAATGTTTATGAACGGATTATGAAATATGACAAGAATTGTGATATTTGAGAATATGTTAATTTCTGTTCCCTGTATGCTATGTTTGCAGTAAAAATAATTTGAGGTGTGAACTGTACTAAAGAATTTAGGGGTGAGTTAATGTGGCCCTCACAGTTAATGTGTGTCAACAAAAGTTACCCGGTTACAGTGAAATTATTCCAAAACGAGTCATCCTATCAAGTTACAATGAAATCCCATCATTAATATGCCCTGTAGACTGTGCTAAAGGTTTTTGGGCTTTGGGGGCCTATGTGGCCATCACGGTTGACCCATCACAAACAAAAGGAGACGTCCTCATCTAGACATTATACTGAGTCATCCTACAAAGTTACAATGAAATCCCTTCATAAATATGACCTGTAGTCTGTGCTAAATGTTTTGGGGTTTTGGGCTCAGGTAGCCGCAACAGCTGAACGATCGTGACCAAAAAGGGGCGTCCTCATCTAAACATTATCTGGAGTCATCCTACCAAGTTGAAATCCCTTCATAAATACAACCTGTAGACTGCACCAACAGTTTTCGTGCTTCGGGCCCCTGTAGCCATCATAGTTGACCGATCGCAACCAAAAGGGGACGTTCTCATCTAGACATTATATGGAGTCATCCAACTAAGTTACAATGAAATCCATCCATAAATACGACCTGTATAGTGTGCTAAATGGTTTTCAGGTTTTAAGCTCGGGCATCCATCATGGCCCACAGATCGTGACCAAAAGAGGACATTCTCATCCAGACATTATACAGAGTCATCCTACCAAGTTACAACCAGAGGTAGTGTGATCAAGCTCACAAAGTGATACCCCCCACGCCTGAAATGTATAAGTTAGATTATCTCCCCTTGGAAATGTCAGAACGGAATTATATTGCTTCATGCAAATCTGCATATGGAGTTCTTTCATTGTGTAAAGTTTCACGAAAATTCTTCAAATGGTTTAGGAGTTGTGCTTACAAGGATGGACAGACGGGCAGACGGATGGACGGATGGACAGGGTGATTCCTATATACCCCCCCAAACTTTGTTTGAGGGGTGTATAATAAAATCTCTTCATAAATATGACCTGTAGACTTTGTTACACGTTTTGGGCTCGGGCAGCCATCATGACTGACCGATCGCTCTCATCAAGACATCATACAGAGTCATCCTACCAAGTTACAATGAAATCCCTCCATATTAAATATGACCTGTAGAATGTGCTTGGGTTTCGGGCTTGGGCAGCCGGCACGATTGACAGATCATGACCAAAAGACAAAAGAGGACGTTCTCATCTAGACATTATACAGAGACATCCTACCAAGATACAATGAAATCCCTTCATAAATATGACCTGCAGACTGCGCTAAAGGTTTTTGGGTGTTGGGCTTGGGCGGCAATCACGGCTGACTGATCGCAAAAAAAAGGGGTCTTTCTCATCTAGACATGACCTCAAACCTGCATATGAAATTTTGTGGCGATCGGACAAGAACTACGGCCTGTGCTACAGGAAAATGTGGACAGACTAACAGATTTCCGCATGCGTGATGGCAATAGCTTATCTTGTCTTTGTCAAGTTAAGCTGAAAAATGAATTTTTGAAGAAGAAAATAGGGCAAAACTCAAGCAAAAATGGTTGGACTACACCCCGATTCGAACCTGACCTGTATTTTATATTGATACACCGACATACCAAATTTCATTTGATTTGGCCAACTGTAACTAAAGTTATCATCGGCAAACCAAGGTGGGGTGACGCACACGCACTGGCTATTTTAATAGTGCCCCGAAAAAAAAATTTTCAGGGGACAATAAGCTAACAGATTCTGAAATTTAATATCTTCTCATTTCTTTTTCCAGGGTATTCACACAATTTGGGGAACCAATTTCAAGGACTTTCACACACCTTTTGGATTGCAATTCAAGGTTTTCCAGGGCCTGCATTGCACCAATCAAGGACCTGACCTGCAGGATGTGAATTAAAATAGTAGGGTATATATACAATTCCAGCTGAAATAAATTTCAAGATAAGAATTCTCTCACATATGTTCTTTGTGAATGCTACTAAAGTCGTTCCTTGAAATTGTTTAGAGTTTGGGCTAACAACAAATGTTTTTAAGGACTTTCAATGGCATTCGTAACATTTTTACGTACTTTGAAGGCACTGAAATAAGTTTTTGAATACAAGGATGTGGCAACGCTGTATTTCGGCAGGTGAAATTCTTTGGTGTAGCCGGAGGCTTAGCCCTTTACCCAATGAACATGTGCAATAAAGTCAAGTCTGCAGCATATACAAATACAACACTGGTACGAGACCGTACAACCATCAGCAGACTATTCCAGTGCAATCCGAGACACCCATACCAAAAACCAGATCATGCAACTTGAGTCTACCCAATGAGGAGCTGCTTGTTTTTGCTTACAATTTTTACAGTAGGGAACTAGGTATCATAACATGCATGATTACAGAGCTAGATTTGGGAGTCGCGACTGAACTAAATAACTAACTGCAGGATGTGCTATTCGAATTGTAGACAATGAAATTGCAAAATCTGACAAGGCTACTGGTGGCCATATTTTTAAATAAAAATTAAACAAGTAGCCCCAAGGGGCCTTAATCGCTCACCTGCACAGTGATTCAAAGAAGTATTTTGGGCCACACTCAGTTAGTCATGGTTCATCAACATTAGAGAGATGAAGCCATGAAATTAATCATAACTCTGGTGTCCATGTCAGATGTTTATTATCTTAGGTCTTCCTGACTGCTTCCAATTCTATCATCTGTAGTCAAGCACTGCCAAACTTCAAATGGTTGTTACGACACTGCAGTTTGAAAGGCAAAATTTATGGAAAAACCATATGGAATGGATCTGAACCAACTTGAACCTAACCTGTGCCACCCCCCCCCCCCTATCCCCCCCCAAGAGAGCCCCAATATTAAGCTAGGAACTCGAATTGAACAAATTTGAATCTGATCCCCCTGGAGATGTTATATACCAAATATGAAAGAATACTGACTGGGGAATCTGAAGAAGATTTTAAAAGAAATCTCCTCATATCGGACAAAGTTAAACTTTGGACTACAATATTATTTATTTAAAGTGGTGGTATTTATTTATTGGTGTTTAAAGTCACATATTTTTCACAACTGCTAATCATGACAACAACGGAAGTATCAACTAAAGACCAGGGGTGAGCGTTAATAAGCCATGTTGCCCATTTTAGAGAGGGTTTGCACCTCCCAAGGGTTGTTATGACACTGCAGTTTGAAAGGTAAAATTTATGGAAAAACCATATGGAATGGATCTGAACAAACTTGAACCTAACCTGTGCCCCCCACCCCCTCCCAAAGGAGCACCAATATTAAGCTAGGGACTCGAATTGAACAAACTTGAATCTGATCCCCCCCCTCCTCCCCCCTCGAGATGTTATATACCAAATATGAAAGAATACTGACTGGGGGATCTGAAGAATTTAAAAAATCTCCTCCTATCAGACTAAGTTAAACTTTGGACTTCAATATTATTTCTTTATTTATTTATTTATTTATTTATTTATTTATTTATTTATTTATTTATTTATTTATTTATTTATTTATTTATTTATTGGTGTTTATATCACATATTTTTGCACAATGGCTAATCATGACCACAACATGAGTAACAACTCAAGACCAGGGGTGAGCGTTAATAAGCTATGTTGCCCATTTTAGAGAGGGTTTGCACATCCCAAGCATTGGTGACTGGGTCCTATTTTACCAGTAAAACAGAGGCTGTTTACCGCAGTGAACAGGCACTGCTTCACTTCCCGGGACTTCAATAGAGAGCTCAAATATTAACCCAGGGACCCGATTTGAACAAACTTCAATCTGACCCCCCCCCCCACCCCCCCCCCCCCCCCCCAGAGATGTTGTATATCAAATATTAAAAGATTCTCATTAACGGTTCCGGAGAAGAAGATTTTAAAAGAAACGCCCTCAAATTGCACTAAGTTAAAATTTCACGCTCCCATAGAGAGCTCAAATATTAACTCAGGGACTCAACTTGAACAAACTTGAATCTGCCCCCCCCCCCCCCATCCTCCTCCCCCCCCCCCCCCCTTCCCCAAGATGTTGTAGACCAAATATCAAAAGATTCCGATTGATGGTTCTGGAGAAGAAGATTTTTAAATAAATTCCTTCATATTGCACTAAGTTAAAAAAGATTTTTAAATAAATTCCCTCATATTACAGTAAGTTAATTAAAACTTGGGCTCCCACAGTGAGCCCAAATATTAACCCAGGGACTCAATTTGAACAAACTTGAATCTAATCCCCCCCCTAGAGATGTTGTATACCAAATATGAAAGCATTCTGACTGGTGGATCTGAAGAAGATTTTTAAAGAAATTCCCTCATATTGTACAAAGTTTAAATTTGGGCTCCCATAGTGAGCCCAAATATGAACCCAGGGAATCGATTTGAACAAACTTGAATGTGACCCCCACTAGAGATGTTGTGCATGTATACCCACTATCAAATGATTCTAACTGATAGTTCTGGAGAAGAATATTCTTTTTAATTTTGGAAAATAATTTATGGCAGCTATCAGAGTAGTGTCCCTTGTAGTGCTCCCTGTGGGCATGGCAACTTCATTTGAACAAACTAGAATTGACATATGATCAGGAACATTCAGATTAAATTTGGGTCAATTCGGGCCAGTGATTTATGAGGAGGAGTTGATAATATAAAGTTCATGCCGGATGGACGCTGGGCAGATGACGGACAGAAAGTGATCACTTGAGCTCCCCTGACTTTCAGTCAGGTGAGCTAAAAACAAGAGGCCCCAGGGGGCCTGAGGGTGCTCACCTGACATGGTAGTCTAAATATTAAACCAGGGACTTGACTTGAATAAGCTGCATACGCCCCTCCAAAGAAAAGCATATACCAACTAGATGAAGCAGTTGTGCCCATACAATACACAAGATTTTAATTCTATTTTCAGTTCCTGCAATTTTTCATCCCAAAATTGAGATAAATGCATAAAAAACAGATTTTTTTTTATTTTTGTTCGGAAATTTTTGAAGTCCCAAACAAAATATTTTCAGCCTTAAATTTTTTTTTCTTCTTAAAATTGACCAAAACGCATAAAAAACCAAAAAACTAATTTAAGGATTTTGGTCAAAAATATTCTAAGTACTACACGGCACCAAATTAAAAAAAAATTGTCTTAAAATTGACCAAAACGCATTAACAAGAGGGGGGCCTTAGGCACTCACCGAATGCTCCATACTGTTAAGACACAAATTTTATCAAAAGCTATTCTTAATGTTCTACAGAGTAATCTATACTCTCTGTGGAGCTAAAACATCAACAGGACTGAATGGGACAATGCTGCTGATCAAATATCAAAAGATTCTGCATAATGGTTCTGAAGAAGATTTTTTTAAAGAATTTTTCCTTGAATTGCACAAAGTAAACATTCACGCCCCCATAGTGAGGCCCAATATTGATCGAAGGACTCAATTTGAACAAACTTGAATCAGAACCTTACTAAGATGCTACATACCAAATATCAAAAGATTTTGCCCACTGATTCAGAAGATTTTTAAAGAATTTTTTCTTAAATTGCACTAAGTGAAAATTCACGGCCCATAGGGAGCCCCAATATTGATCGAGGGACTCGATTTGAACAAACGTGAATCAGACCCATACCAAGATGCTGCATACCAAATATCTAAAGATTCTGCCCACTGGTTCTGGTGAAGAAGATTGTTAAAGATTTTTTTCTTAAATTGCACTAAGTAAAAAATTCACACCCCCATAGTGATACCCAATATTGAACAGGGGATACAATTTGAACAAACTTGAATCAGACCCATACCGAGATGCTGTATACCAAATATCAAAAGATTCTGCCCATCTGTTCCGGAAAAGATTTTTAAAGAAATTTTCTTAAATTGCACTAAGTAAAAATTCACACCACTTTAGTGAGCCCCAATATTGATCGGGGGACTGAATTTGAAGAATCTTGAATCAGATTGAACCAAGTTGAAATTCAAATTCCCATAATGAGCCTTAATATGAACAAAGGGACTCAATTTGTACAAACTTGAATCAAGCCTATACTAGAATGCCATATACCAAATATCAAAAGACTCTGCATGCTGGTTCTGGAGAAGATTTTTTAAAGAATTAGACTTGAATTCAGTGTAAAAAAAATTTTTTTTGTCTTAAAATTGACCGAAACACATAAAAATAAAAAATAAAATTTCCAGATTTTGATTCAAAACTTTTCGAGGTCCCACCCAGACCCTAATTTTTCAGTGTAAAAAAAAAAAAAATTTTTTTTTGTCTTAAAACTGACCAAAACGCATAAAAAACAAACAAAAAATTCCAGATTTTGGTCCAAAATTTTCGAAGTCCCACCTGGCCCCCAAATTTTCAGTGTAAAAAAAATTTTGTTTTTGTCTTAAAATCGACCGAAATTTCCGGAGTTTTGGTCCAAAATTTTCCAAGTCCCACCCGGCCCCCAAATTTTCAGTGTAAAAAAAATTTTTTTTGTCTTAAAATTGACCGAAACACATAACAAGAGGCCCCAAGGGGCCTTAATCGCTCACTGAGCAAAGTGATTCAAAGAACTATTTGGGGTCACATTCAGTTAGACATTGTTCAACAACACTACAAAGGAATGAAGTCATGAGAGACAAATTTTATGGAACTAGGGACATGGCTTGAACAAACTTGAATCTCACCCCCTTAAGGATGCTGCATACCAAATATCAAAACATTCCGACTGCTGGATCTGAAGAAGAAGATTTTTAAAGAAAATTCCTCATTTTGAACTAAGTTATCATTCAGGCTCCCACAGTGAGCCCAAATATGAACCCAGGGACTTGGCTTGAACAAACTTGAATCTCCCTCCATATCAAAACATTCTGACTGCTGGATCTGAAGAAGAAGATTTTTAAAGAAAATTCGTCATTTTGAACTAAGTTATAATTCGGGCTACCACAGTGAGCCCAAATATGAACCCAGGGACTTGGCTTTAACAAACTTCAATCTCACCCCCCTAAGCATGCTGCATACCCAATATCAAAAGATTCTGCCTGCTGGATCTTGAGAAGAAGATTTTTAAAGAATTTTGCCTGAAATGCACCAAGTTCCAATTTGGGCTCCTATACTGAGCCCAAATATGAACCCAGGGGGCCAATTTGAACAAACTTGAATCAGATCCTCCCCACAATGTTGCATACCAAATATCAAAAGATTCTGCCTGCTGGATCTGGAGAAGAAGATTTTTTTAAGAAATTTGCCTGAAATGCACTAAGTTCCAATTCAAGCTTCTATAGTGACCCCAAATATGAATCCAGGGGGGCCGATTTGAACAAACTTGAATCAGATCCACCCCACAATGTTGCATGCCAAATATCAAAAGATTCTGCCTGCTGGATCTGGAGAAGATGATTTTTTAAGAAATTTGCCTGAAATGCACTAAGTTCGAATTCAGGCTTCTATACTGAGCCCAAATGTGAATCCAGGGGGCCAATTTGAACAAACTTGAATCAGATCCACCCCATAATGCTGTACACCAAAATATCAAATGATTCTGCCCACTGGTTCTGTAGAAGAAGATTTTTTAATAATTTTTCTATAATTCATACGGTGATATCAGAGTTATGCCCCATACAGAGCCCCCAAGGGACGTGGCCATTTCATTTGAACAAACATGAATTGCCATATAGTAATGAATATCCACATGAAGTTTCGTGAAAATCGGATCAGCGGTTTCAGAGGAGAAGTTGTTTGAAAAATGTTCACGACAACGGATGGCAAGTGATAAGTTGAGCTCCCTTCGGTGAGCTGAAAAACCAAAAACTAATTTCTGGATTTTGGTGCAAAATTTTCCAAGTCCCACACGGCCCCCAAATTTTCAGGGTAAAAAAAAAAAAATTTTTTTGTTTTAAAATTGACCGATACGCATAAAAAAACAAAATTTTTTTTTACAATTTTGGTCCAAAATTTCTAAGTCCTGAACGGGACCCCAAATTTTCAGCCTAAATATGAACCCAGGGACTTGGCTTGAACAAACTTGAATCTCACCTCCCTAAGGATGCTGCATACCAAATATCAAAAGATTCTTATTGGTAGATCTGAAGAAGAAGTTTTAAAGAATATTCCTCATACTGCACTAATTTAAACATTTGGACTCCCATAGAGAGCCCAAATATGGACCCAGGGAATCGATTTCAATCAACATGTGAAACAATCTTCCAAAGATGTTATAAGTGAAATTTGAAAGCTTTTAAAGCAGTAGTTTGGGAGAAAAGTGGTCTTAAGTGTTTTTCCCATTACCCATAGTGTTAAAAAATGCTGACTCAGCACTTTTTCAAAGTCCCAGAAAAGTACCCCACGATAAAACCGATAGCAATTTTTTTTGACCGTTCCATTCTGTTTGTCCTAAGGAAGCCTCACACCAAATAAGAATTCTCAGTGCCATGTAGTTTTGGAGATATGGGCGTTTTAATTTTTTTCTATTTTTAGCTCCTACAATTCCCTGGGATGACGGGGAAAAAAATTTGGGCGTAAATTAAGTACTTATGACCCAATAAGCCCTCATATCAAATTTGGTCCAAATCTGCCTCTCGGTTTGGAAAATAGAAATTTTGGGAGGGGCAAAAATTCTTGCCCCTCCCATAACGATGGCAAATACAGCCCCTAGAACTTCTCTTGAACAAATCTTGAGTCTACACCCCAAAAGGAAGCTGCACACCTAATATCAAGTCTCTGCTACTGCTGGTTCATGAGAAGAAGATTTTTTAAGATTTAGGCTCACTTTTTGGGCGTGGCCCTATCAAGGGGCGGGTCATCTTGATCTGAACAAACTTGAATTGACATATGATAAGGTATATGCACAGAAAATTTTGTTGAATTTGGTCCAGTAGTTTGTTAGAAGAAGTTGATAATGTAAAGTTAATGCCGGACGCCGGATGGACAGACGACAGACGGAAAGTGATTAGTAAAGCTCCCCTTGAGCTTCGCTCCTGTGAGCTAAAAACATGATTGTAAACATCACCCTGAAGCAACAAAAGAGAGCTGAAAAAGATTAAGTGAGATATGCACACCTAGGGTGTGTGTGCAAAAGGAATCGAGTGAAGGATGTGACCTGTAGGCAAATGGAATTGTTGACAATTTATATGCCAAACCCAAGACGGCTGCTGGGGCCATCTTTTTCAACAAAATTCAGAAAAATTTGATAGCTCCCATCTAGACACCAAACCAAAGCTACATTTAAAATTTGAAAAAGATCAGGTGAGAGGTTCAGCCTGTAGAGTGTGCTAATGGAATTGTTGACAATTTATATGCCAAATCCAAGATGGCTACTGGCAGCCATGTTTCTTCAATGAAACTTAGAAAAATTTGACAGCTCCCATCTAGACATTACACCCAAGCTACATATGAAATTTGAAAAAGACCAGGTGAGAGATGCGACCTGAAGGGTGTGCTAATGTAATTGTTGACTATTTAAAGGCCAAATCCAAGATGTCATGTCAAGTAGAGCTAAAAATGGCCTCTAGGGGACTGAATTGGTGATTGTGAGATGTTCCCTATTTAGACTATTCTAAAAACCTAATATACTTACATTCTCTTGGACATCATCCCAAGCCTTTTTGAAATCATCTTTAGTCAGGTACTCAGATTCTGAATTTTTCATCTGGTCAGTTACATAATCTTCAATCTGATATGAAAACAAAAATAATTAGCACATTCTACAACAAACAGTACTTACATTCTCGAATCAAGAGAGGTACTAAAAATCCCACCTCTCAACAGGTTGAAAGGAATTCAATCTATAGCCCTCACTAGGAATATCTGGTCATACCTTCTCCCACTTCGCTGAAAGTAATTACCTGAGGGTCCTAGTTAGGCCTATAATTTCTCAAATCTAACATTAAGTTATGATCAGAGGGGTGTCCATATGGGCAACTGACAATTTTGTTTCAAGTGCAGTCTTGGTACCATGTTCTTGAGATTACATTTAATTGTGGTTATTTTTTCTAAGGTGATATACAGCAATTTATTACGGTAGTTAATATAAAGTTATTTCCAGTCCACAAAATTTAACATTCAAGTTCAATGGGGACTGGCCAAGGGTTGGTAGGTGAATCAAGTGATAGAAATGTGAAGAGAATGGATGTTTCGGTAAATCCATCTCATACAATTGAAAACTCTGGTTCTTCCAAAGTGACTTCATGTGTACGTGGGCGACCTGGGTAGGGTGCATTTACTGGGGGGAAGGGGGGGGGGGGGGATTGTAGTTTGTCAGGCGTTTGATCACCCTTTCAAGTTGAGGTGCTTGACACAACAGTGAAGTGATGATCTTTTTTTTGGTTCCGTTCACAGTAAAATGTGATCGTAAACGGTTCGGAGGTTATGTTTTTTAAATCATCGAAACCTTCCCGTAACCTGAACGACAGTTCGCGACTTATTTGACTTATTTCCAGGCCTGTGAGTACAGTTCGTCTGTTACGAGTCAAAGGCTTCCCAGGGGTCTCAAGATTGTTTAGAGCTGTGGACAATCAAAAATGTGCATCAAGATGCTCTATCCTATAAATGAACATATAAATATGAAAAACTAAATTTGCTTTACCTCGTTCCTCATTACAAAACCAGCAATACCAGCAGCAATCTCAAAAATGAAGATCAAACCCAGCAGAACAGCAAACTGTAAAGAAAGAAGGTGATTTACACATTATCAATTTCAATGAAGACACTAGTTCATTTCACAAAGCAATTTACATATAGCGATGGCCTAAGACTTTAAAACAGGCCTTGAAATAAGTCACAAACAAGTGATGTTGTCAAACATGCTGAAATTGTGTGCATTCGACTTTAGTAATTAAGAAACACAAACGGTTGGAAACATGAGATTGTCAAAATGAGCGCAATGTTGTTACTCTTAATGTTATGATCACCGTTTCATCGATGATGAATAATACAATTTTGGCAGAAATCTTTTAGGCCCTTTAATGTTCCTTTATGAAAAGCATAATGCTAAAACATTTGTGGCAACCTGTTTTTCGTTTACATGATTTTGACCTGATGGAACCTGCACAGAAACGGAATGAGCATTTCCGTGAAATCTGCATGACTGAAAGTGTATGGTGCAGTCAAATGCCAAACAGAATGTGATCTGTAATTCCCTATATGGCATTTGGGCTACCGAATTGGACTTTGAATTAAAACTGAACTTGACCATCAGTGCTAAATGGCAGGGCTGTACAGTGGATGTAGTATATATTACTAATCTCCTACCACCTCCTCACGAATAGAGGGTTAATGTTCATTTCCCCACTAAAAGTATAAATAATTTGAAAACGGATACGGATATCAGCCAATTGGCAAATGGATCACTGACATTCTGGATTATGTATCATCTTGCTTATCGGTTGATCACTATTCATTTAATGCCTTAAGGAAGTATATTGAGTTTGGCTTCAAGTGTGTACCAATAGCCCACATGTGGGGAAAACAGCTGAAAAATTTAAACTCTCACCTCACCATTTTGGAAAATTTGAAGATCCTAGCTTCGGGCCTTCCTTTGGCAAATAACTAAAAGATATACTCATATTTCCCTTGGCATTAATCTATTAACAACTAGAGATGGGCAATATATTGAAAAAACGAATCGATACCAATATCATGGGGTATCGAATGAAAGCATACCAGAAAATAAGTGGTCAGACAAGGACAATGTCAGGTACAAAAATAGGCCGATGAAATCGTCAGATGTGTACCCATACGCGCAACTAGTAGAAACCTGTATGACGGAGAGCCACCACGGATGCCGACATTATGTACACCACACATGGTATGGGTACATATAGAAATGGACTGGAGTGTCTAATTTGATGGATAAAGGGTTAATATCTCTGGATCAATTTATCAGATTTACATAAAAAACTATACAGCACAGCACAGCACATCAGTAACCTAAATAAATATATAAAGTAACATGACAATCGGATTGATATTTTTTGAGTTTTCTCATGCCAAAGGGATTGGAGGAATTTTCAATTTGAAGGATAAAGAGTTAATATCTCAGGATCAAAATAACAGATTTACACCAAAAACTATACAGCTCTGTACATCAGTAACCTGAACACAAATATGAAGTAACTAAACAATCCAAGTAATATTTTTCAAGTTATCGAATGCCAAAGGGATTGGAGGAATTTTCAATTTGAAGGATAAAGGGTTAATATCTCAGGATCAAAATAACAGATTTACACCAAAAACTATACAGCTCGGCAAATCAGTAACCTGAACACAAATATAAAGTAACTTGACAATCCAAGCAATATTTTTCAAGTTATTGAATGCCAAAGGGATTGTAGAAATTTTCAATTTGAAGGATAAAGGGTTAATATCTTGGGATCATTTATTTATTGGTGTTTATGGTCACATCTTGGGATCAAATCATCAGATTTACACCAAAAACTATACAGTTCGGCACATCAGTAACCTGAACACAAATATGAAGTAACTAGACAATCCAAGCAATATTTTTCAAGTTATCGAATGCCAAGGGATTGGAGGAATTTTCAATTTGAAGGATAAAGGGTTAATATCTCAGGATCAAATTAACAGATTTACACCAAAAACTATACAGCTCGGCACATCAGTAACCTGAACACAACTATAAAGTAACTTGACAATCCAAGCAATATTTTTCAAGTTATCGAATTCCAAAGAAATGGATACGGACGCCGGGTGGAAGGACAAAGGATGGACGAATGACAGATGGCCACCCCAGATGCCGGCATTATGTGTACCATACATAGTATGGGTACACATAAAAAGGCCAATTTCAGACAGAGGTTTAAAATCATCAGTCAAAATGTCTGATGCGAACATTATCAATGAAGTTGAAGAAGTTCAGTGATCAGAACATCATGCATGCTGGAAATAATGTACATAACTGGCAAGCCTAAAATTAATGATTATTGTGATTTCTGGTCCTGGCAAGTTGGCAAGTGTGAAGAAAGTGACTGTATAGCTCATCAGTATGGACTGGAGGAATACGATCTGATATGGCCATACTTGTATCTAAATTATGTCTGAAATGTAATTCACTTCCAATTCAAAATAAAACCAATCATACTTTCTTTGGCAGGGCTCATTGAGCCCTACCAATCAAGGTATGGTTGGATGAATTCTGAGGAGGTTTAAGATGAAGGTACATGTACACCTAAAACACATTATTTCGAAAATGCTCAAACTCCATTTTGTAATATGTCAGATATCATTCTTAAATGACAGACATGATTCATTTGGTGTCTGACATTTTGTCTGGAAGTGCAATGAAAATTATTTTCAGGCTTGAATGAAAGTGTCAAAGACACTGTAGCTTAACTTGTGTGTTGTGTTTGATGAAAAGGATAATGTTCAATGTTTATGAAAGGATTATGAAATAAAACAAGAATTGTGATAATTGAGAATATGTTCATTTCTGTTCCCTGCATGCTATGTTTTTGATAATGAAAGTGTCAATGACACTGTAGCTCAACTTGTCAAGACAAAGGCATGTACATGTATAGTATGTGACACAGCAATGACAAACATCTAAGTAATGACAAAGGTACATATAAAGTATTGTAACAGCCTGTACATAAATACTGACCGTAGCCTGTAACAAATGTATAGGTAAAGTATTGTAAAGGTGGGTGACAGTCAGATGCTAAACTAGAAAAAAATCTTTTGAGTCCCAGAGTGGGTCTGACTGAACCCCAAAATATTTGTTCTCATAGCACAGTGATAACAAAGGCACCCCAAAACACACTCGTTCCTGTCCCAAGGTGAAATCAAAGGTACCCAAGAAGTTTTGTGAAGATCAGTTCATAAATACAAGCTGTATAGAACTTGTGACAAAAAACTGATTGGACCTAATTTCGGTACAAAATGGCCACTGGCAGCCATCTTGAATTTTGGACCGTACCCAGAAATGCTCATTCTCGTCCCAAGATGATAACAAAGGTACCCAAGAAGTTTTGTTTAGATCGGTTCATAAATACAGCCTCTACCCGGAGCCGTACTGACATGTGTGCTTACATTGTGTAAGTTGCACTGAATAAATCAAAGTTCATCTAATTTGCATAATTTCTGCACGAAAAAAAACCCCTTACAATATGTGATGTATTCCATGTTACTAAACATTCATACAAAAATTTATTCAAATCAGAACTTTCATACAGAAGTTCTGTACAAAAAAGACTGATTGCACTAATTTTGGTACAAAATGGCTGCTGGTGGCCATCTTGAATTTTGGACCACACCTAAAAACACTCGCTCTCATCCCACGGTGATAACAAAGGTTCCCAAGAAGTTTCGTAAAGACTGGTTCATAAATATGGCCTCTAGTCTGAGCCGTATAGAAGTTATGTACAAAAAACTGATTAGACCTAATTTCGGTACAAAATGGCCACTGGCAGCCATCTTGAATTTTAGACCGCTCCCAGAAACACTCGTTCTCGTCCCAAGGTGATAACAAAGGTACCCAAGACATTTCATGAAGATCAGTTCATAAATACAGACTCTAGCCCGAGCCGTATTGACATGTGTACTTACTGTGTGTAAGTCGCACTGAAAAAAATCAAAGTTCATCTAATTTGCATAATTTCTGCACGAGAAAAAAACCTGTATTATATGTGATGTATCCCATGGTACTAAACATTCACACATAAAATTATTCAAATCAGCGCTTTCATATGGAAGTTCTGTGCAAAAATCTGATTGCACCTAATTTTGTACAAAATGGCTGCCATCAGCCATCTTGAATTTCAGACCGCACCCAAAAACACTCGTTCTCGTCCCACGGTGATACCAAAGGTACCAAAGAAGTTTCGTAAAGATCGGTTCATAAATACGGCCTCTAGCCCGAGCCGTATTGGCATTTGCACTTACAGTGCTGAAAGATACACCAAAAAACATCAAAATTAGTCTAATTTGCACAATTTACGCATGAGAAAAAAACCTGTATTATATGTGATGTATCCCATGGTACTAAACATTCATACAAAAAATTATTCACATCAGAGCTTTCATATGGAAGTTCTGTACAAAAAATTGCGACATCGACGCCGTAGCTGCGACGGGTGGTACAATCTCACAAAATTCAAAGTCCATCAAGGGCCATAACTCCAAGAAAAATATTTGGAACAACACATGCATTGAACAGTGGCTAGACATCAATAAGATACACTTACATGCCAAATATAAAGTCATTCCATCAAGTATTTCAAAAGTTATTGAGTTTTGAAACTCGTTGGTCACAGACAGACCGACCGACAGACAGACCGACATTGCCACTTATAGAGCTGCTAGTTGCAGCTAAAAACAGATTTCTGCATCGTCGGTACAAAATGGCGGCTGGCAGCCATCATGAATTTCAGACCGCACACAAAAACACTCGTTCTCGTCCCACGGTCATAACAAAGGTACCCAAGAAGTTTCGTAAAGATAGGTTCATAAATACGGCTCTAGCCTGAGCCATATCCAACTGTTGACATACGAACAGATGGACAGATGGACAGACGGACGACAGGCCATGCCAAAAGCTCAAATTTGGCTTCGCCAAAGTTGAGCTAAAAATATGAGGTGTACACTGTACTGAAGAGCTGAGGGGTGGGTTAATATGACCTCACAGTTAATGTATGTGGCCCTCAGAGTTACCTAAAGTTACCAAGTTACAGCGAAATTATTCCAAAACAAGTCATCCTATCTTGAAATCCCTTCATAAATATGGCCTGAAGACTGTGCTAAAGGTTTTTGGGCTTCGGGCCCCTGTAGCCGTCAGTTTCCCAATTGCGTCCAAAGGGGACGTTCTCATCTTGACATTATATGAAGTCAACCTACCAAGTTACAATGAAATCCCTTCATATGTATGACCTGTAGACTGTGCTAAAGGTTTTTGGGGCTCGGGCAGCCATCATGGTTGAATGATCGCAACCAAAAGGGGACATTCTCATCTGGGCATCATCTGGAGTGATCCTACGAAGTTACAATGAAATCCCTTCATAAATATGACCTGACTGTGCTCAAGGTTTTCAACCTTCGGGCCCCTGAAGCCGTCACAGTTGACCAATCATGACCGAAAGGGGATGTCATCATCTAGGCATTATATGGAGTCAAACTAACAGGTTACAATGAAATCCTTCCATAAATATTACCTATAGACGATAAAGGTTTTGGGGCTTTGGGCTCGGGCAGCCATCAAGGCTGAATGATCGCAACCAAAAGGGGACATTCTCATCTAGACATTATTTGGAGTCATCTTACCAAGGTACAATGAAATCCCTTCATAAATATCACCTGTGGACTGTGCTAAAGGTTTTTGGGCTTCAGGCCCCTGTAGCAGTCACAGTTGCCTAATAGTGTCCAAAAGGGGCTGTTCTCATCTAGACATTATATGAAGTCAACCTACTAAGTTACAATGAAATCCCTTCATAAATATGAACTGAAGACTGTGCTAAAGGCTTTCGGGCTTTGGGCTCGGGCAGCCATCATGTCTGAATGATCGCAACCAAACGGGGCATTCTCATTTGGGCATCATCTGGAGTGATCCTACGAAGTTACAATGAAATCCCTTCATAAATATGACCTGTAGACTGTGCTCAAGATTTTCGGGCTGCAGACACCTGTAGCCATCACAGTTGACCAATAACGACCAAAAGGGGATGTCATCATCTAGGCATTATATGGAGTCAACCTAACAAGTTACAATGAAATCCTTCTGTAAATACGACCTATAGACTATGCTAAAGGCTTTTGGGCATGGGCAGCCATCAAGGCTGAATGATCGCGACCAAAAGGGGACATTCTCATCTAGACATTATTTGGAGTCATCCTACCAAGCTACAATGAAATCCCTTATTAATTACGACCTGTAGACTGTTCTAAAGGTTTCCGGGCTTTGGGCCCCTGTAGCTGTCACAGTTGCCCAATTGTGTCCAAAAGGGAACGTTCTCATCTAGACATTATATGAAGTCAAACCTACCAAGTTACAATGAAATCCCTTCATAAATATGACCTGTAGACTGTGCTAAATGTATTCGGGCTTCGGGCTCGGGCAGCCATAATGGTTGAATGATCGCAACCAAAAGGGGATATTCTCATCTGGGCATCATTTGGAGTGATCCTACGAAGTTAGAATGAAATCCCTTCATAAATATGACCTGTAGACTGTGCTCAAGATTTTTGGGCTTCGAGCACCTGTAGCCATCACAGTTGATCAATCACGACCAAAAGGGGATGTTATCATCTAGGCATTATATGGAGTCAACCTAACAAGTTACAATGAAATCCTTCCACAAATACGACCTATAGACTATGCTAAAGGCAGCCATAAAGCCTGAATGATAGCGACAAAAAGGGGATGTTCTCATCTAGACATTATTTGGAGTCATCCTACCAAGCTACAATGAAATCCCTTCACAATTATGACCTGTAGACTGTTCTAAATGTTTTCGAGCTTCAGGCCCCTGTAGCTGTCACAGTTGCCCAATCGTGTAGAAAAGGGGACATTCTCATCCAGACATTATATGAAGTCAACCTACTAAGTTACAATGAAATCCCTTCATAAATATGACCTGTAGACTGTGCTAAAGGTTTTCGGGCTTTGGGCTCGGGCAGCCATCATGGTTGAATGATCATAACCAAAGGGGACAATCTCATCTGGGCATCATCTGGAGTGATCCTACGAAGTTAGAATGAAATCCCTTCATAAATATGACCTGTAGACTGTGCTCAAGATTTTCGGGCTTTGGGCTCCTGTAGCCATCACAGTCGACCAATCACGACCAAAAGGGGATGTCATCATCTAGGCATTATATGGAGTCAACCTAACAAGTTACAATGAAATCCTTCCACAAATATGACCTATAGACTATGCTAAAGGCAGCCATAAAGGCTGAATGATCGCGATCAAAAGGGGATGTTCTCATCTAGACATTATTTGGAGTCATCCCACCAAGCTACAATGAAATCCCTTCATAATTATGACCTGTAGACTGTTCTAAATGTTTTCGAGCTTCGGGCCCCTGTAGCCGTCACAGTTGCCCAATCGTGTCCAAAAGGAGACATTCTCGTCTAGACATTATATGAAGTCAACCTACTAAGTTACAATGAAATCCCTTCATAAATGTTAAAAAATTTATAGTAATTTATTTATTTTTTATTCTTACCAATGACCCAGACTTAGCTGGTGCTAACTCTTAAATTCTAGGGCCAAACACAAATTTTACCCCCAATCCCCAAAATTTGCATCTAAAACCGAAAATTACATGTCCTATTTGGTCCTCCATACCTTTCCTCCACTGCGCATGCGCAGTGTCAAGGAGGTCTCGAAATTGGTGCCAAAAGTCATTCTTACAAGCAGTGCCTGGAAAAGCGTTATGTACTCAGCGGGGAGGTATGAGTTCCCAACTCATGGGAGGGCCATCCCCGTCTGGGTCATTGATAAGTATAAAAAATATATAAATTACTATAAATTTTTTAACATTATTATACTGTACCAATGACCCAGACTTAGGTGAATAGTAAAAAGGTTGGAGGGCCTAGGATATAAAGCAATCCAATAACTCAACTATATACATACAGAATTATCCCCTCAAGGAGAAAGGAGAAATAGGCTTTACATGTATCTTTCTATTCTGCATCAAAACGAGAAAGACACAACACCATTCTGTACTTGAGCATAATAACATCACTGATGTCTATTAACCTCCAGTATAATCAATTATGGTAATTATTTTTAAAGGAAAGCCGATAAAGTAGTCCAGATAAATGAGGCTCTTAAATTCATTAAAAGTGACCGATAATTGCATATTAACATCAGCATGATATGTGACATATACAAATACTACACACCGAGGTACACTTAAAAATATGAGTAAAAAATTATCTTTACACTTTAAAAATCATCCCGGTACCGACTAGAATTACTGACTCTAGGGGAGGTATTCCCTTGCTTTTCACTATAAAGCAGGTGACCTAAGGGAACCCCCCCCCCCCCCTTCCCCTTGCCCTGGGTCAAATAACCCAGAGCGAAGAGGGCGGCAGCACAGAGTCACTGCCGGAACCAAAAGCCTACACAACTATAGTTGCAACTGTTTAGTGGACGACATTCTGAGCAACAGATAACGAAACTAAATAGTGCCGGTCTCTAGAAATGGACTCAATATTTCTGAGGTATAAACTCGTGCAAGTGAAAGGCTAAAACCAATATGCAGCCGTCATTAGAACTGTAATAGCAACACTATTAGCATAAGCCTCTGAAGTAGAAAGAACTCTTACTTCAAGAGCTAAAATCTTAATCACAGACTGCTGTGTTGAAGATATTATCATAAGCAGTACTGAAAGCTAATAGAATCCATCTAGCTATAGAATGGACCGAAATGTGGAGGAAGCTTCCACAGCACAAGCCACAACAGACACCTAAATAGATTAATGCACGTTCTTTGTGGAGACAGAGGTGCTACCAACAGAATTGCATTGAGATTATTTAACTTAAGCAATATCTGCTGAATCAATGGCGCTGGAGGATACCCATATCCTATTATCCCATCTCACGAGATGGATAGAGCGTCAACTGCAAACACTCGAGGATCCGAACATGTTGACACATACACTTGCAACTGATTGTTGAGATGCGTCGCAAATAAGTCCATCATTGGCCGCTCTCATAGGTAGCAAATCTGATATAAATACTCGTTGTTAAAAGTCCATTTGACTGCAACAAGCGGCCCTTTCGTGAAAGGGAGTCCGCTAATACATTCAGACGACCCGGAATATGACGGACCGATAGGAGAACTTATGTTCTAGTACCAACAGAAGGATTCATTCCGTTACAGTGAATAACAGAATGGAATGAGTACCTCCCTAGTTCCGAAAATACGCTTATACCGTTGAATTGTCAGACAGAATTGCTTGTGGGCAATCTGGATAACATTCATGCAATGACGTAACGCAAGCCAAAATAACATCAATTCCTGATGTTTATGTGCTTGATTAGGAACTACGGATCCCAAGGACCCTGGCACTTAAAAACCGTTGGGCTCAATGTTGGGTCCCAACCTATTTAACTGGCATCCGTCAAAACTGTAAAACTCGGATCCGGCAATTGCAGTGGAAGTTATTTCCCTGAATAAACCACTGAATATCTGCCCAAGTCTGAATCTGTTTCACTTGACTTACAAGAGGATGTACATAACGAGCGAAAGAATCTTCACCCTCCAACTCTGTTCTTTTTGACTCAAAAAGATTTGGAGAGGACAAGTGCGTAGCCGCAGGCTTGGCAATTTCAGGAGAGCGATTTTTTAGCTCTCCTTACTGCCCTCCTGAAAGAATTAAGGAGAGCGAAAAATTGCCCTCCTAAATATTTTGGTCTGGGATGATTGAGATTACATGTATTATGCTCACATTAAATTTTTGTTGTAAAGCAAAAATGTAATTTAACTTCGAAGTCACATAACATTTCATTTTGAAAGTGGTTTAGTGGTAAAAGGTAATGGCTGCAACCATACCCAAACACAGTTGCAATCATTTGAAGCAAAATGGGTCACAGCAATATTTTTTTTTCTGTCAGTTTCAAGTTCAACAACTGACATCACAGTTTGAGGGGTATTCAAGGAATATTGACACTATAATATACTACCATTACTACTATCCTGTAACTTGAAGCACTTGCACCAGGATGTGACTGTAGATTCAAGCAGACCTGTTGTCCAAGAAAGTCATACGCCTACTACTACTACCCCTTGGGGGGTTGAAGGTGGTAGTGGTAGGCATATGACTTTCTTGGACAACAGGTCTGGGTACACACACAGGTCTTGTCAAGTGTGTGTTCAGTTGTCGAGTGAGACATCTAGATGTCTAAGAGATTTCGCTTTACCTTAGTAAAGTTAATAAAATCACTGATGTAGTCTGTTGGTTTCAGTTTCAATGAGTTCGTTCAACTGGATACTTAAAATGCTGTGTAAAGCTAATTGCTCTCCAAAGCTGATTGAGGAGAGCGATTTTTTGCCCTCCTACATTTTTCAGAATGCCAGGCCTGTAGCCGCCCCACTGGAATAAAATCCGCGGCAGCTCCACAGAACCCTATCTGTCTGATGAATTCTCTCGCTGTAACTTTGTCTGAGTGAAGACAATAGCGAGCGTAACAACTGATTAAATTCGCTCTGGTTAACGGCAGACAAACGAGATTGTTGTGAGTCTCGAAGCTCATTCCCACATGAGTGAATGACTTGGACGGCACCAGAACCGACTTCTCCTCGTTTATTATAAAACCGAGACGTCGGAGTTATAGAAGCAGATTCTGCACATCGATCTGAAGCATTAACTCGTTGCCATATCTCTGAAGAATGTCATCCAGGTCGGCTGACGTTACCGCAGACAAATGAGCTCGGAAATATATCATTACCGAATTCATTATTCGAGTGAAAGCCCAGGGCGCTAGGTTCAAACCGAAGCACATCACTCGGAACTGATATACAACTCCCAAGGTCTGCGAAACGTAGATATCTGAATGTCGGATGTACCATAACGTGAAAGTACGCATCCTTGAGATCTATGCTTGTAGCATAGTCGTTCACCCGAATACTTGCTCTGACTGATCGAATTGTTTCCATATAGAACTTCGGAGCGACGATCAGCTTGTTTATCCAGCTCAAATCTATGACTGGACGGAACGAGCCGTCTGGTTTCGGAACCAGAAACAGATGGCTGTAGAAACCCGGTGATTCCTGGTCTTCTACGACCTTTACCGCGTTCTTCTTCAGAAGAGACTGTACTTCAGATAAAAGAGCGTCTCTTTTCTGCGGATTTTACGGAAGCTGAGTCCATTTTGGACTTCGAGTTAATGGAGGCTTTCGTTTGAAGGATATTCTTAGTCCTTCTGAAATTACCCCTCGAACCCAGGGGTCGTCCGTAATTGACGCCCTATCGATTATAAAACTCGATAATATTCCGCCTACCAGAACACGATTCAAACCATCACCTCTTGGACCTGCGAGGCTTGCGGAAGGAGAAACTATGTCCTCCACGACCCGCACCTCGCCACGTTGGCCTAGGGACGTCTGACCGGTTATCTCGGCCAGAATAACGTCCCCCACGTGAGTCGCTGTCTTGACGGTCTCTAGAATAAGACCTAGAGGACGCACAGGAACCTCTGCAGGAACTTCTCTTGGGCGTACTTGTCCCAGAAGTGCCTGTCTTACTCTTTTCTGCTGTATCCGACTTTTTAGTAGCGGATTTGAATAGCAGAGAATCCGAAGCTTTCTTAGTTATCTTATCATAGATTGCTGAACGCTTGCCGTCGAAGAGAAGCTCTCCGGAGACCAAAGCGACTCTGAGAGAGTTTTTCACCTTACCATCCACGCGCGTGGATGTAGCTAGGGCTGCGTCACGTCTAACCAACTCCAGGTTTGCCACTGAAAGGGCGGAGTTATACGTGGAATAAGCTATTGCCCTTGAAAGAACTCTTAATGAGGATTGTATATCCTGGAATTCTTTCCCTTGAAGACGTAATGATAACGTCTTAGTAAGGTGATCTGCATATGATAAAGCGTCTAAGTTAACTCTGTTAGACATTATTGTCGTTTCCAACGTCGTGGTTGGAATTGACATAGACGACGGTATAGACAATTCTAAGTCTTGGGCCTGGTCGTCTAGACGCAGAGGAACTCTCGGTATGCCCTGTCCTGCCATTTTGAATTTATTACTTGAATTGATGAAAGGCAGATTTAGAGCATTTGCGGACCAGAAACCAGCCTTGCTAGGTTTGGTAGCCAGCTTATATATAGCATCATTCAACAATTCAAATGTTCTTGTGACATTATTGGACTGTGTCGGAAACTCAGGGACGATGTCCCTGAACCGATCAAAAAATTCTGTGTCCAATGATGCCATCAGTCTCTTATCCAGCATCGCAGCATTCTGGTCCGACGAAACAACCTCTGGAAGATAATGCCGGATAAAATCTACGGCAGCTTTATGTTGTTCCAAAAGGGAAAGCTCCAAATCCTTTGAATCCCTTTTGCCATCCTGTCGGACCGTATGAAGTTCTCGGTTGTCCGTACCTGATGCTTCAGCTGAGCGTACCGACCCAGCGTCGTCGGATAATTCCTGATCCGACAGAGATTTTGTCGTCTGCTGGGATGCTGCGATAAGTTGTGCTATTTGGGATAGCACGTCCGTCACTGAGGCCTGTGGAGTAGCGGTCTTACGTTGCTTTGCCGCTGGAAGCTCCATGTACGTTGACTCCTGCATACTTCTTTTATGCGAACGTCCAGAGTCTACAGGCCTCGTGTCCCTGGCTACCGGATGGCGTGACCTGGTCGCCGTGGAATCCCTGATCGGCGAAGCTGGCTGGATATCCGTGGTCACGTAGCCAAGGTGCGGTCGTGTTAGCTGCCGTGAGGATGAGGAAGCCATATCGACAGTCTCTCCGGACTGTCTATATAACGGAGCGTCCCAAGCGGCGGACGTATGCTCCGAATGCGAAACATTTTGTACCACATCTGGTCCCAGATGTTGTTGTATGAGAGAGGGACCTCTCTCACTCGCAGCCCGGATGGACCTGGACGAGCTAGGAACCGGACTAATAGGCTTCCTCCGTTCTCTCCTCTGATCCGTCGTCACTGGGTGTGCACTTTGTCTTATTATAGTGCTCGCATCACCCAAATCTCCTTCCTGGACCGCAACGGACGAATCTGGCTGCCGAGCCATTCGATGAATGGTCACTACACCGGGCGAGCTAGCGGACGCCAATGCCGTCGATCCTACTAGGGACCTCTTAGGCAATTGACGTAATATCATGAGCACTTATCCGCTAGCTCTTCATTTGACTGTGACGACGGAAGCACACTTTTGAAGACATCACAGAAAATCACCGCATTCTTATTCCTGAATGATGCCTGAGTAGCTGTGACTTACATAATATCCACTGTCAGCTCCAGGGACGTTCATTCCTGCATTTATATAATATGCGAACGTCCCATCAGGAAAGACCTCATATCCTTTGCTAACAGATGAAGTAACATTGTCGACAATATTCCCTGGTCGGCAAAGCAGGAGCTCTAGGAACGTTCATTCCTGCATTTATATAATATGCGAACGTCCCCTGAAACTCTGTGGTCACAAGCCAAGGTGCGGTGGTGTGTGTTGACATGAGGATGAGGAAGCCCATAACACAGCCAGTTCGGACTGTGTATGTGACGGAACGTCCCGAACAGGAGGATTGGACGTATGTTCCGACTAACAAACAAACATACAACAACATTGCGGCTCAAATGTAGTTGTAAGAGAGAGGGGGCCTCTCTCGCTCGCGGTCCGGATAGACCTGGACGAGCTAGCTACTAGACGGACAGGCTTCCTCCGTACTATCCTCTGATCCGTCGTTGCTGGGTGTGCACGTTCCAAGTTTATAGTGCTCGCATCACCCACACTGCTTCCCAGAACCGTAACGGACAAACCCGGCTGCCGAGACATTCGATGAATGGTCGCTACACCGGGCGGACTAGCAGACAATCAATGCCTTCGATCCTACTAGGGACCTCTTCAGCAATTATCGTATTACCCTGAGCACTTAGCCGCTAGCCCTAACACTGCAACGACGGAGACACACTTGTTGAAGACATCACGAAAACATCACTCTGAATTCTGAAAAATAAAATGATAATATAGAGTGACCCTACGGAGAGAGGACCTTTATGGACCCCTCCCCGCAAACACAATATCGTGACACACGTCTCCAATGGTGTCATTTCAATCAACACACACAGAGCAGGAATTAGTGCGAATACATTGAACCTGAGAATTAGAGGAAGATATACTCGCATTATAAATAATAAAAAAATATTTTTTTATCAATAAAAAAATACAGTCATATTAGTCGCACTATCCCTTGAAATAAAGATGCATAATATAACATAATCCATTATAATCTTGAAAGAAAATAATTTTCCAAAAAAAAATTTTTTTTTTTTTTTTTGAAAAATTTTTTCAGAAGAGCCCAAGTTCCCAATGGGAACACCGAGCCCAAATGGATC
Organism: Pictodentalium vernedei; assembly: GCA_031216915.1. Lineage (NCBI taxonomy): Eukaryota > Metazoa > Mollusca > Scaphopoda > Dentaliida > Dentaliidae > Pictodentalium > Pictodentalium vernedei. The sequence goes on from CM062294.1 coordinate 322,663,764, forward strand.
CCAAAAAAGCCTAAGTGCGGACAAAATTTTTTTAAACATTTCAAAAAATTAATGCAACACTTACATATAATATTAATGTATCTTGCTATGTCTAAACTAATGTAAAGACAAGAAATCACTATCAGCAGTAACCGTTGTCAATGTAAACAAGAAGTTGTACAAAAACTGGAAACATGACTCCAGGCACTGATAAACATGGCCCAAAATCAGTTACCAATTTAAACACTATCTGATGCAAAACAGAGATTTCCATAGAAGAAACTGCAGAACATGAGATGGTAGATGCAGATCACAACGCCTAAACACCTAAGGGTGAGGACGTCAACATGGGGAAAAAAACAGAAATTCATTCTGTTACGAAGCCAAAACTCCCAAGAAATTTTAGTAATAATTATTACAGAAAATATGCCAAAAGTATGGGAGAATAGCAAGGGGGGAATAAAGGAAAGGGAGAGAGGCAACACTGATCAAGCAGTGGAACTTTCATAGCAAGAATGATAACAGGCTCATGCCTCAAAATTAGGGAACATAACATGATTTCGTAAAAAAATTTAAGTTACAGCCCTGATTATTTCCTGCCACTGAATTTTCCTCTCATCCTTCTATTTCCTCTTTAGATCCACCATTTCTCTCATATTTATGTGTCTGGCATCATTTAAACTGAGATTTACAAGCACAAATATCAGTCAGATGTGAACTGATGAAGGGCCAAACAAAGAATGACTTTTGGCGCCAATATCGAGACCTCCTTGACACTGCGCATGCGCAGTGGAGGAAAGGTATGGAGGACCATATAGGACATGTAATTTTCGGTTTTAGATGCAAATTTTGGGGATTGGGGGTAAAATTTGTGTTTGGCCCTAGAATTTAAGAGTTAGCACCAGCTAAGTCTGGGTCATTGGTACAGTATAAAAATATGACCTGTAGACTGTGCTAAAGGTTTTGTGGCTTCGGGCTCAGGCAGCCATCATGGTTGAATGATCATAACCAAAGGGGACAATCTCATCTGGGCATCATCTGGAGTGATCCTACGAAGTTACAATGGAATCCCTTCATAAATATGACCTGTAGACTGTGCTCAAGGTTTTCGGGCTTCAGCACCTGCAGCCAACACAGTTGACCAATCATGACCAAATGGGGATGTCATCATCTAGGCATTATATGGAGTCAACCTAACAGGTTACAATGAAATCCTTCCATAAATATGACCTTTTGCCTATGCTAAAGGTTTTTGGGCTCGGGCACCCATCAAGGCTGAATGATCGTGATCAAAATGGGACGTTCTCATCTAGACATTATTTGGAGTCATCCTACCAAGTTACAATGAAATCCCTTAATAAATATGACCTGTAGACTGTGCTAAAGGTTTTTGGGCTTCGAGCACCTGTAGCCGTCACAGTTGCCTAATCACGTCCAAAAGGGGACTTTCTCATCTAGACATTATACGAAGTCAACCTACCAAGTTACAATGAAATTCCTCAACAAATATGACCTGCAGACTGTGCTAAAGGTTTTCGGGTTTTGGGCTCGGGCAGTCGTCACGGTTGGCAGATCATGCCCAAATGGGGAAATTTTCATCTAGACATCATAAGGTGTCATCCTACCAAGTTTGTTTGTTTGTAGGTTGTTAACGTCACATATTTATGCACCATGGCTAATCGTGACACAACATGAAGATGAAGTCAAGTTTAGTCAATCATTGATCTACATGTTGCCCATTTTAGAGGACTTTCACCCCAAGCATTGGTGACTGGGTCCTATTTTACCAGTAAAGCGGAACTGGTTTACCACAGTAAACAAGTGCTGCTTACTTCCCGGGATTCCTACAGGGATCCTACCAAGTTACAATGAAATCCCTCCATATTAAACATGACCTGCAGACTGTGCTAAAAGTTTTGGGGTTTCGGGCTTGGGCAGCCATCACGGTTGACAGATCATGCCCAAAAGGGGACGTTCTCATCTAGGCATTATACAGAGGCATCCTACCAAATTACAATGATATCCCTCCATAAATACGACCTGTAGACTGTGCTAATGGTTTTCGGGTTTTGTGCTTGGGCAGCCATACCGGTTGACCGATCGCGACCAAAAAAGGACGTTCTCATCTAGACATGACCCCAAACCTGCATATGAAATTTTGTGATGATCAGACAAGAACTGCAGGGTGTAGCACATGCAGAAGGAAAATGTGAACAGACTCACAGACTAACAGACTAACAGACTTCCGCACGCATGACGGCAATAGCTTATCTTGACTTTGTCAAGTTAAGCTAACAATACAGCTTATGTTATGAATAAGTAATCAGGACTCTCTGGTTGAATAACTGTGACCCACTTAATAACAAGACGCACTGTCACATTGCCGAAGGTGCGACGATTCATGCAATGCCAATGATGTTTTAAAACTCGTTGGTGACAAAACAAAAAAAATTGTTGGTGACAAGTCCATAAATAGAGCTGAGCCAATTAGTAAAATGCCCCATCAGACGAATGCCAATTATTTTAGACAACAATCGACAGATACCGAATGCCGATGTCAGATGGTTTCTTTATTATTCAAGCTTACTGCAGAAGCTGGCTGATTTACAGTAATCAGGATTTAATTAACGTGCCATTAATCCTCATCAACCCGGAAGATAACACACTTTTAATACTCACTTAAAAAAGTTAAATAACAGACATTAAAGAGTTAATTTTATGTCAATGAAGCACCATCAGTGCGGTATATTTTCGATTTAAAATAAACAGCTAACAACTGAGTCGAGAACTCATCACGTGCATCGTCACAGTAAATTGTGTTCTGAACTTTTGATGAGGTTTACATCAACACTGGCAACAATTCATTTCAAAGTCGGGTCTTTGCTGATGACATGGGTGGACAGATTATACCTGAGTTTGGGCGAGTTCATACTGGACAGGGTTAGGTTGTTTGTATTTGAGTGATGGAGTCTCATTGATCGAGAATTCAGTTAATTCCCTCGTCTCAGCCCCCCCCCCCCCCCTCCATCCCCCTCAACAGCTTTCACCTTGGTTGACCAAAAGACACAACTCCCAACTGCCATCCGAAGTTAAAAATCTTCTCAAAAGCGTGAATACCACATTTCCCGTGTGCCTAAAATTGAAAAATAGGTAGACGTGATATTTTCATGATAGCGGTTTTTCATGCTTGAATGTATATAAATATATTTGGAAGAAACTGTTTTGTGAAAATCAAAAGCCGTCGTCGGAATCACATGTTTTAAAGTGGCAGTTTCTTTTTGGTAAACCCATATATGGGATTGTGTCACATGAGTTATGACGTTGCACTGTATTATCTATTTTTATCACATGCTCCACACATTCAACATGAGAAAAATTCAGTGGCTTCGTGTTGATAAATCCCACCCGAGCACCACGAATGCCCGATATTAAACTTATTGCACCACACAAACCCCTCACAGTTAACACAGATTACTAATATTGAGGAATTATATGTCCAATATGGGAATAAAGAATGCCATTATATATTTAATGAGACGATGAGCGTGGCTGAAAGAAATATTGTGACATTTTGCAGAATGCAGTACAGTTTGGGCAGTGAAGAGCATCCGTATTCACATGATGGATAAATGAAAGTGTCAATGACACTGTAGCTCAACTTGTTAAGACATGTACATGTATAGTATGTGACACAGTAATGACAAACATCCAGGTAATGATCTGATAACAATCAGGCTCAAAAAGAAGAGAGAGAGAATGAAATTAAATTAAAAGAAATTGAAACTCAAAAAGAAATGGAACAAATTCAGGCTCAAAAAGAAACGCATTTAAGAGTCTGAGAACTAGAAATTCAGGCCCAAAAAGAAATAAAAATTAAAGAATTAGAATCTCAACGTCAAGGCTCAAATGTAATATCACCAAGTAGATTTGATGCAACTAAACATGTTAGGCTAGTTCCACCCTTTCAAGAAAAAGAAGCTGAAAAATATTTTTCACATTTTGAAAAAGTGGCAGCAAGTTTATAATGGCCAAGGGATGTCTGGACTTTGCTATTACAAAGTGTTTTGAAAGGGAAGGCCCAAGAAATCTATTCTGCTCTATCTTCTGAGCAAAGCAATAGTTATGACTCTATTAAAGAGGCTATACTTAAGGCATATGAACTTGTTCCAGAGGCCTATAGGCAGAAATTTAGAAATTATTATAAAAATGAAAATCAAACTCATGTGGAATTTGCCAGAGAGAAGCAAAATTTATTTGACAGGGGTGCCATTCCAAAGAAATAGGGAAAGATTTCTCTAAATTAAAAGAAATGATACTGATAGAAGAGTTTAAAGGAAAGATACATTCAGATATAAAGGCCCAGCTGGATGAACAAAAAGTTGACACATTAAATAGAGCAACAGTACTAGCAGATGACTATGCCTTAACTCATAAAATAAGTCGTAACGCCACAAATTTTTGGCTTCACAAGAATTCTTTCCAAAGTGGACCCAGACCAACTTCAGATAAAAGTCACCCTTCCAATCCTCCAAACTTTTCACCGCCCAAATTTAATAGGAAGCCTAATGAAAACAAGAGGCCCTAAGGAGCCTTAATCGCTCACCGGTCAAAGTGGTTCAAAGAAGTATATGGGGGTCACATTCAGTTAGACATGGTTCATCAACACTACAAAGGAATGAAGTCATGAGAGACAAATTTTATGGAACTAGGGCCATGGGTTGAACAAACTTGAATCTTACCCCACTAAGGATGCTGACTGCCAAATATCAAAACATTCTGACTGCTGAATCTGAAGAAGATTTTTAAAGAAAAATTCCTCATATTGACTAAGTTATAATTTGGGCTCCCCTAGGGAGCCCAAATATGGACCCAGGGACTTGTCTTTAACAAACTTGAATCTCGCCCCCATAAGGATAATACACACCACATATCAAAACATTCCGACTGCTGGATCTGAAGAAGAAGTTTTTAAGAAAATTCCTCATTTCGAACTAAGTTACAATTCAACCTCCCACAGTGAGCCCAAATATGGACCTAGGGACATGGCTTGAACAAACTTGAATCTCACCCCCACTAAGGATGCTGCATACCAAATATCAAAACATTCCGACTGCTGGATCTGAAGAAGATGATTTTTAAAGAAAATTCCTCATTTTGAACTAAGTTATAATTTGGGCTACCACAGTGAGCCCAAATATGAACCCAGGGACTTGGCTTGAACAAACTTGAATCTCACTCCCCTAAGCATGCTGCATGCCCAATATCAAAAGATTCTGCCTGCTGGATCTGGAGAAGATTTTTAAAGAAATTTGCCTGAAATGCACCAAGTTCAAATTGGGCTCCTATACTGAGCCCAAATATAAACCCAGGGGGCCGATTTGAACAAACTTGAATCAGATCCACCCCACAATGTTGCATACCAAATATCAAAAGATTCTGCCTGCTGGATCTGGAGAAGAAAATTTTTTAAGAAATTTGCCTGAAATGCAATAAGTTCGAATTCGAGCTTTTATAGAGAGCCCAAATATGAATCCAGGAGCCTGATTTGAACAAACTTGAATCAGATCCACCCCACAATATTGCATACCAAATATCAAAAGATTCAGCCTGCTGGATCTGGAGAAGAAGATTTTTTAAGAAATTTGCCTGAAATGCACTAAGTTCGAATTTGGGCTTCCATAGTGAGCCCAAATATGAATCCAGGGGGCCGATTTGAACAAACTTGAATCAGACCCATACCAAGATGCTGCATACCAAGTATCAAAAGATTCTGCCCACTGGTTCTGGAGAAGATTTTTTAATAAATTTTCTATAATTCATACGGTGCTATCCGAGTTATGCCCCATACAGAGCCCCCAAGGGATGTGGCCATTTCATTTGAACAAACCTGAATTGCCATATAGTAATGAACATCCACATGAAGTTTCATGAAAATCGGACCAGTGGTTTCAGAGGAGAAGTCGTTTGAAAAATGTTCACGACGGACGATGACGGACGGCAAGTGATAAGTTGAGCTCCCTTCGGTGAGCTAATAAAACCTCTAATGCCAGCCCTACACCATTACGACCCAACAGTTCAACTAAAGCTTGTAATTATTGTAAGAAACCAGGGCATTTACTATCTGAATGCTGGCTGTTAAAAAGGAAAAATGAGCCCTCAACTTCACAGAGTGCTCTAGTATGTGCACCATGCCCTGAAAATTATGTAATAAAGCAAGATGCTTTAGAAAATTATAAGCCCTTCATTTCTGTAGGCTTTGTTTCCCTTAAGGGGGATGAGCACTGTTCAGGGGGCCTGAGGGCGCTCACCTGACATGGTAGCCTAAATATCAACCCAGAGAATTGATTGCAACAATTTGCATCTGCTACTCCTAAGAAAAATGATTTTTAAAGAATATTCCTCATATTGAACTAAGTTATAATTCGAGCCCATGTATGAACCCAGGGACTTAGCTTTACCAAACTTGAATCTCACCCCCCTAAGGATGCTGCACAACAAATATCAAAACATTCCGACTGCTGGATCTGAATAAGAAGATTTTAAAGAAAATTCCTCATTTCGAAGTAAGTTACAATTCAAGCTCCCACAGTGAGCCCAAATATGGACCCAGGGACTTGGCTTTAACAAACTTGAATCTCTCTCCCCCCCCCCCCCCCCCTCCAAGGATGCTACATACCACATATCAAAACATTCCGACTGCTGGATCTGAAGAAGAAGATTTTTAAGAAAATTCCTCATTTCAAACTAAGTTACAATTCAAGCTCCCACAGTGAGCCCAAATATGGACCTAGGGACATGGCTTGAACAAACTTGAATTCCCCCCCCCCCCCCCCTCCCCGAGGATGCTGCATGCCAAATATCAAAACATTCCAACTGCTGGATCTGAAGAAGAAGATTTTTAAATAAAATTCCTCATTTTGAACTAAGTTATCATTCAGGCTCCCACAGCGAGCCCAAATATGGACCTAGGGACATGGCTTGAACAAACTTGAATCTCATCCCCCTAAGGATGCTGCATACCAAATATAAAAACATTCCGACTGCTGGCTCTGAAGAAGATTTTTAAAGAAAATTCCTCATTTTGAACTAAGTTATAATTCGGGCTACCACAGTGAGCCCAAATATGAACCCAGGGACTTGGCTTGAACAAACTTGAATCTCACCCCCCTAAGCATGCTGCATACCCAATATCAAAAGATTCTGCCTGCTGGATCTTGAGAAGAAGATTTTCAAAGAAATTTGCCTGAAATGCACTAAGTTCAAATTTGGGCTCCTATACTGAGCCCAAATATGAACCCAGGGGGCCAATTTGAACAAACTTGAATCAGATCCACCCCATGATGTTGCATACCACATATCAAAAGATTCTGTTTGCTGGATCTGGGGAAGATTTTTCAAGAAATTTGCCTGAAATGCCCTAAGTTTGAATTCAGGCTTCTGTAGTGAGCCCAAATATGAATCCAGGGGGCCGATTTGAACAAACTTGAATCAGATCCACCCCACAATGTTGCATACCACTTATCAAAAGATTCTGCCTGCTGGATCTGGAGAAGATTTTTAAAGAAATTTGCCTGAAATGCACTAAGTCCGAATTCGAGCTTCTATAGTGAGCCCAAAAATGAATCCAGGGGGGCCGATTTGAACAAACTTGAATCAGATCCACCCCACAATGTTGCATACCAAATATCAAAAGATTCTGCCTGCTGGAGCTGGAGAAGAAGATTTTTAATGTTTTTCCCATTGCCTACAGTGTTAAATAATGCTGACTCAGCACATTTTTAAAAGTCCCGAAACTGTACCCAATGATAAAACCGATGGCAATTTTTTTTTTTACCAATCCTTTCTGTTGGCCCTAAGGAAGCTTCACACCAACTAAAAATTCTCAATGCCGTGCAGTTTCAGAGATATGGGCGTTTTAATTTTTTTTCTATTTTTAGCTCCTGCGGTTCCCACGGGGCTACAGGGAAAAAACATTCGGCATAAATTAGGTACTTATGACCCAATAAGCCTCACATAAAATTTGGTTCAAATCAGCCTCTCGGTTCGGAAAATACAAATTTTGGACGGGGCCAAAAATTTTGCCCCTCCCATAATGACGCCAAATATAGCCCATCAAACTTCTCTTCAATAAATCTGAGTCTACACCTCAAAATGAAGCTGCACACCAAATATCAAGTCTCTGCTACTGCTGGTTCATGAGAAGAAGATTTTTTAAGATTTCAGCACACTTTTTGGGTGTGGCCCTACCAAGGGGCGAGGCAACTTGATTTGAACAAAATCAAATTGCGATGTCATAACAAACTATTATCTCAAATATCAATTAAATTGGTTCAGCGGTTTGGTAGGAGATGACGCAAACACCATGTTCACGGACGACGGACGGTGAGTGATCACTATAGCTCTCCTGACTGAAAGTCAGGTGAGCTAAAAATACTGAGAGACACAGGGGCTACTCAGTCATTAATGTTGGAAGGCATTTTGCCATTTTTTGAAGAAAGTGCTACAGGGGCACAAGTTCTAGTATCAGGTATTGAGTCAAACTCTTTAAATGTCCCACTTCATAAAATAAATTTGAGAAGTAGTTTAGTAAAAGGGACTGTGACAGTAGAAATCAGACCTACTCTACCTGTAAAAGGTATTTCTTTATTATTGGGAAATGACTTAGCTGGTGACAAAGTCACTGTAGAACCTCAAGTGGTCGATAAGCCGAGCACAGATGAAAGTATTATTAATTTGAAGGAATGTTTTCCTTTTGCCTTTCCAGCATGTGCTGTGACTCGGTCCATGGCAAAGAAAGCTGAGGTTGATAACAACCTCAATTGTGTTGATTTAAATAGCAAAGCTGAGGATACATGTAAGAACAGTCACAGAATTACGGAATTTGAAGACATTGATTTGTCTCGGACATTTTTGAGTCAGTGTGATGACTCCTGCAGAAATTGTAAAGAGGCCACTACACCTGAGAGTGATAGGGGGACCTCCTTGAATGTCATTTCCTGGACTTCTTTAATTCAGGAACAGGAAAGTGATCCTGACCTTGCCGAGCCACGTGAAAGGGCTCTATCAGAGGTATAAGCCCAAAACTCCCGTCTGTTATTTCAAAAAATTTGATGTGCTCATGAGGAAATGGCGACCACCAGAAGTACCCTCCAATTGTGATTGGGAGGTTATTTATCAAATAGTTGTCCCCACTAAATACCGGAATGAAATAATAAGCCTGCCTCTTGAAAATCCAATCAATTGGGAGTTAGGAAAACCTACTCTCATATTCAACAGTGTTTTTACTGGCCCAAGCTTTGACAGGATGTAGTCGAATTTTGTAAAACCTGACACACCTGTCAAATTGTAGGAAAACCCAATCAGAAGATTCCTCCTGCTCCCATTCAACCAATCCCTGCTTTTGAGGAGCCATTTAGTAGAATTATTATTGATTGTGTTGGCCCATTGCCTAAACAAGATCTGGAAATGAATATCCTCTTACCATCATGTGTGCTTCTACACGATTTCCTGAGGCTATACCTCTAAGAAATAATAAAACTATCATAATAAATGATAAAATTTTTCACCACTTTCGGTCTACTCAGGTCAGTGCAATCAGACCAAGGCTCAAATTTTATGTCAAACATTTTTCAGCAGGTGATTGATGAATGAGTTCAAAATTAAGCAGTACACGTCAAGTGCCTACCATCTCGAAAGTCAAGAAGCTCTAGAATGCTTTCATCAAACACTGAAGACCATGATAAAGGCCTATGGGGAGGATAATGAGAAGGATTGGGATGAAGGAGTACATATCCTCTTATTTGCAGTCCGTGAGACTGAACAGGAATCTCTGGGGTTCAGCACTTTTGAATTAGTGTTTGGACACTCAGTGAGGGGTCCACTCACTGCTTTGAAGGAGAATGGCTCGAGGAAGAGCCATCTGAAATGTCTCTTCTGGACTATGTGTCCACTTTTAAAGAAAAATTGCACCAGGCCAGAGAAATGGCAAATAAACATTTACAGAAAGCCCAGAGTCACATGAAGACCTGGTTTGATAAAAAGGCAAAATTTCGCACTTTTAGACCTGGGGACAAGGTGCTAGTGTTATTCCCTTTAAAGGGCAATGCTTTACAAGCAAGATATTCAGGCCCTTATGTTGTTAAGCACAAGATCAGTGATACTGATTATGTTGTTGAGACTCCCGATAGACTCAAAAATACTCAGCTGTGCCATATAAATATGTTGAAAACATATTATAAGAGAGAACCAAGCTCTCTACCAGTCTAACAGTCACCCACATGGATGAGGTGGAAATTCCTGTGGAGGATATTCATGAAGGTGGCAAAAATGTACCTCTGAAGTTACAGAACTGTCCTGAGAGATCTACAAAATAAAAAGATTATTTACTGCCTGACCAAAGAAAAGATTTAGTTGATTTAATTTTCAAATATCAACACTTATTTCCCGATGTGCCTAGTAGGACATCTGTTATTTTTCATGATGTTGATGAAGGAGAGGCAAATCCCATCAAACAGCATCCACACAGATTGAACCCTTTTAAAGCTGAGATCATGCGAAAGGAAATACAGTATATGCTGGACAATGAGATCATAGAACCTAGCCATAGCAACTGGAGTTTAACCCTTCAAGAATATAATTTAGAGATTTGGCATATTTCGGGAAGAGATAATGCTGTAGCAGATGCTCTTTCTAGAATATCCTAATTTAAAATGATATGATCGATCGGTCCCCATTCACTTAAAGTGTATATATATGTTTATTAAAAGATTATCATGTGTGTATTGTAAACCAGTCAGAGCTTGGTAAAGTTATATAAAAAGTTTTCAGTACCTTCAAACTTTTTCTTTTAAGGCGGGGTGTGTTATATAGCCCCCCATATTATTAGTGATGGGCCGATCATGGTTTTTACCTGTATGCTGATTACCGATTATTGAGGCCTCATAATCGTCAGATTCCGATCCGATTACCGATTATTACAGTCAAATAAAAAATAATGCTTACATTCAATGCAGTGTTAAAATTAAAGTTAGCAAATGTAAAATAACATTTACATACCGTATTTCATCTAAATTTTCGGACACTTTTTGTTTTCAGACACCATGTCTTTCATCAAAAAATAATTTTTTTTTAAGCCTCGAAATTTTTGGACACCCAAACAAAGATTGTCCCGGACTAGTGTGGTGGGATAATCGTAGTGAAACGTAAATCCAAAATGATGATGATTTTCTTTTCAGTTGAATATTTCTTTCTTTGTTTTATGTTAAAAACGTATATTGTATGCACAATATATTGTACAATGAAAATAGAATTATTGAAACAACATGATGTGCAAACTTGTTCTTTATTTATTAACAGGAATGTATTGTTTTCCTTCTCAAACTGACATGTCTGACGAACTGACCAAGCAAATTTTTGTTTTCAAAACGTGTGCTTTCATTAGACTCCTTCGTCATTTGGAAAAGAGAAAAAACCACAAATGTTATGTTGAAATGACCTTAAATGATGACAATAATGAAAGGGTCCAATAAATAAATCCATATAATGCAGTATAAACCATGCACCAGCAACAGAACAGTGTAATTATTGCTTCGAATAAACATATTCAGTGCACTGAACACCAACAAAATTTTCCACTATTAAAAATAGAACGACAATGAGGTCAACACGTGCTGCTGCAGGGTTTCAGAAAAATTAACACATGGACCCAAACACTGTCAAAGCATACCGGTTTTCGTATTCATCCTTCTAAATAACAGGGGGGGGGGGGGGGGGGGGGAGGGGGGATACTCTACGTTCTTTCACTTTTATTTTGTAGCAGCAAAGCTTTAGTTCGCTATTCAGTGACTTCGATGTCGACACAGAGTATACAGAGGCTGAAACGACTCATGCTGAAACTATGAAACGTCTCTGGGTCGAATCATCCCAAGGCAGAAACGTCCCTATTTCACACAAAGATAAACAACGTGGAATTATTTAGTGGGCCGAAATGTCCAGAGGCCGAAACGTCCATAGTCCACAGAAAGATAAACGTGTGAAATTATTTGGTACAAGCAATGCAGTTGGTTGTAGCAGACGATTTCACTTCTTGCTAGCGAATCAAAATTCACCTTACTATATTTTATGAATAAAATTCAATAAATTAACCTTCGAACTTTGTTTCATTTGCTATAACACGACATGCGCATTAAAAAAACTAGAGGCTCTACAGAGCCTGTAATTGCTCACCTGGAAATACATATAAAAATGTGATTTCCAATAGGCTTTCCATGGTAACTATGAGCAGCAATTGTGGCCATGTTTGCAACATTACATCAAAATTACATGAGGATCATTGGTAGAAGGTGTCCCAGTCTTCAATCACGTGAAGTTTCAAAATATTTGAATCCATCAAACAGAATCATAGAATGTCTCTGGTGGCCATATTTTCCAGCCAATGGGAACAAAAAGAGGTTTGTTTGTAGAGGGCCTCCTATAGACCATTCTTGCCAAGTTTTGGTTCACGTCAGCTCAAAAGTTCCAGAGAGAAGATGAAAATGTGATTTCCTACAGGTTTTTTCAAGAGTAACTATAAACTGCAATTGTGGCCATGTTTGCAAAATGATCAACATTAAAATGATGAATGTTGATGGAGGGTGTCCCAGTTATCAACCAAGCAAAGTTTCAAAACATTTGGTCCTGTGGTTTCAGGGGATAAGAGTTTTCAAAATTGACCAATCAGAATCAAAGAATGCTTCTGGCGGCCACGTTTTTTCACCCAACAGGAATAAAAATGAGTAACAGTTGTAGAGAACCTCTCATAGACAATGCCTGTCAAGTCTGGTTCACATTGGCTCAGTACTTTCAGTGAAGATGATGAAAATGTGATTTCCTATAGGGTTTCTATAGTAACTATAAGCCACAATTGAAGCCATAATTTCAACCCGATGAAGATTAAAAAAAGGATCATTGGTAGAGGGGTTTACAGTCATCAGTCACATTAAGTTTTTTCAAACCATTTGGCCTTGTAGTTTCAAAGAAGATTTTCTTGAAAATGCATACATTTATGAATCCTGTTTCAACAAAAAAAATCAGTAAAACAGGGTTAAAATATTTTGAAAATTACAATTTTTTCAGACTGTATTCTCTTTCAAAATAGCTTTTGGACAGGTAAAGGGTTACAGGAATTTTAAAAGATATACAATAATTACTGTCATCTGAGCTGACATGATTGCAAGGTAATAAAGAGAATTTACAATATAACCTAGATTTTTCTAAACAATTTAACATGTGTCAAACATAATTAGATTACAGCTGAAGATATCAACCTACAGTTGCACTTGTTTTACAGTACAAGTCAAAATAAGTTGTGTTGGATAATCCTATAAACTATGTATCTTTTCTCTTCCTACGCTGATAAGACCAGAAGCTGACATCATTTTCTGGAAACTCTCAGATTGCTTTTCCAGAAAAATGACAGATTCTGATCTTGTCAGGGCATAAGCTGCAGTCTACTTAGTTTATTGCAGTTATGCTACAGCTTGTTTTGACTTGTACTGTCTACACAACATTTTGGGGGTGGGGGTGGGGGTGGGTCCCAGTTCTCAGTGGAGAAAAAACTGGAACAGTGGAGAAAAAACTGGAACCAACCCTTACCAGATTCTCAAATAACTAGTATTTTGCTGACAGTACTGTTCTTTTATGCAGACAGGAGGGGCATTGGGTTAAGCATTAGAATATAGCCTCTGGTGGCCACATATTTCCATCCTCTCATAGACCATTCCTGCGAAGTGTGGTTCACGTCGGCTCAGTAGTTTCAGAGAAGATGAAAATGTGATTTCCCATAGGGTTTCTATAGTAACAATAAGCCACAATTGTGGACATGTTTACAACCCAATCCAGGCCTGCCCAAATTGTGCGAGCGATCGCTCAGGTTATGCACCGCTCGTGCAAACTTCAGGCCCCAGGTCCGATTTTTCGGTAACGCATAAAATTCCTCGAATTTCCAACTAAGGGCTGAATAAAAATGTCAGACAATGCCCAAAAATCCAAACAGGAATCTCTCGCTAAAATAAAACTTTCAAAAGTTGGTCAATGTCGCACCATTTTAGTTATTAAGTCGATGATGAAAGGTGTGTTTGAACTGAATGCGTGAGTGACCAAACACCCAAAAAGACGCCCCCAATCATGGACTGCGAGGAACAGTATAATTAATGTGGTGAAAAAAAAAAGAGATGACACAAAATGGCATAAAAGTATGGCTTGCTGTGCCCTTCAGTATTTGGTTGATGATTTAAAACACGCTCATCAATTAAATATTGAAGGGCATGACAAGCCATCTTCGTTGCACCAGTTCATTACAAATTCAAGCCAATATAACCAGCAATAAAGTCTGTTGCGAACGGTATTTTCTTCACAAGCTCGAACACTAAAATCCTGATCACCGGGTACAAATAAATTATAAAGCGAATCAACCAATGGCGTAAGGCTCTGGTGAAAATAAAACAGTGATGACGTCGTGTGAATGAAGTGTGTAGAGCGAATCGCAAGTGCTCTTTGTAACACGTGCTCGTCACCTACACGTGGTAATGTTGTGAAGGTTTTTATAACTCAAATTCATGGCAAAAGTTCCAGGGAATGTTTTAAAATGTCAGACCAAAGATCACTTTTTAAAAAGTCGAACCCAGAATCCATAATGGAGAAAACCTTTAGTAAGTGGCCAATATCACACCACTTTACCTTTGGGGTTGACGAGGTGAGGAAAACTTCAATGTGAAATGCCTAACGTGTTCAACAAAGTGGGACGCCATAGTAAAAGAGGCATCCAAACGGGGCTGTGTGGGGTGGTCACCAACGGCATTAAACAGTACATTGATGGTGTGAAATATGCCCAGCGGTCCAATATTGAAAGACACTGTAAACCGGACTCCCTTCATGAATTTGCCCAGAATTTGTGTAAATTGGACAACAAGGCTAGCAAAGTAACACAGCCGGTAAATGACCCCACACCCTCACTCAACTCTCAGTTAACAGTGAACAAGATGTTTGTTGACTCAAGTCACCAGTCATATGTCAAGCTGTCCCCCCCCCCCCCCCCACCCCCCACCAATTTGTTTCGAGAAAAGTTTTAAAGATAGTAGATTGGGTGGGTATAAATTATTTGGAGACACAGAACACAATAAGGAATACAACAATGTAAATTGTTTATTTGTAAAATATCAGAATGAGCTTGGTACTGATCAAGGTACAATTGAGCCAACAATAAGCCAGGAGCATTCTATTCAATAAAAATCCATTTCCTTCTCAATATGATGCTCCTGGCTTCTTTTTGGCACATAATTTTCATTATTATACAAACGGGTTACGCAAAGCAAAACGGGCCGAAGTTGAGCTAAAAACAACTCGGTACACAGTTACACAATCAAAATCTTTAACATAATATTCTGCCTTTTCTTTCAAGAACCATCACTTACCTGATATCAGTCACAGACGAGTGACATACTGATCACTTGCCACTGGTTGTCCCACGAAGGGGAAGAAAGTTAATTGCAGATCATCCAAAACACTTTCACTGAGTGTCAGCCAATCGGCGAGGGTCGATGTTGAACCATCGAGTGCCGATGGTGAACTGATGGGCACTTATCGGCCGAGTGCCAATGTTACACCGATTAATCGTCTCATCTCTATCCATAAATGTGACAGAAATTATCCGAATGACATGCACTATTGAGAGGGTGTAGACATCATGAAGATACACCTGCATACCAAGTATGATGTCATTCCATCAAGTATTTTTGGAGTTAAGGTGTTTTTTTTAACTCGCTGGTGACAGACATTACCACATATAGAGCTGCTCATCGCAGCTAGTGTTCAACCGATTACCAAAAATGGTCGCTGACCGATTACCGGTTATCTGAGCTCACAATCGACCGATTTTGACGCCGATTCTGATTGTAATACCTTGCACTACTAAACAAGTAGAGGCCCCAAAGAACTACATTAAACAGAACATTTTTCACAGTGCTAAACTTCGTTGACTGGGGGTCGCAGTGAAATTACCAGTCGCGCACACGTGGGCGGTGAACGTGGCTCTCAGAGCCACGTTTACCACCCAAGTGTGTGCATCTGGTAATTTTACTGCGACCTGAGTCAATGGATTTCAACCTTCACTTTTCCAGTATGAACTGGCAATTGCCGCAAGTAGGCTCAATTGTAAGCTTTACATGTAATTTAACTTGTATATCCCATTAAGGGGCATCTAGAGAGATTAAGAATACACATTGTGGTTGTTTCTCAGCTTTATTCAAAGGTATCATTGACATCATTTACATTAACAACTGAACAATTGCAGAAGATAATAAAATGCGGTTAATGAATCATCACAAAATGCTTGGCAACAATCGGTTGAACCGATGTTCCTGGAGCCGTTGCAGTTGTAATCTGATTGCCCACAATCAGCCGATTGTGGAGGCCAGTTCCGATGATCGGTTGAACACTAATCGCAACTAAAAACAAAACATCAATGGCTGCAGTTAATGCCAGTCATACAACTCAGTTAACTGAATATTGATTAAACATACAATAACTGGGCTTCAGTAGTTGATTATTTTCATGGGATTCATGAAACCAGAGGCTCAAGTGAGCCTGAAACGCTCACCTGGCTCAAATTCTCACAACAGATGAGAGTATCAGCAAGTGATCAGCAGCAAGAGCAATTTTTTTGATTTTCTTTGACACAAGCAAAGGCAACTTTTTTGGCCATTCATTTCTGCTGGTCCTAGGAAAGCTTCCTAGCAAACTCTGTTCTCTGAAGTATTAAATGAAAGTGTCAGTGACACTGTAGCTTAACTTGTCTCTGTGTTGTGTTTGATGAAAAGGATAATGTTCAATGTTTATGAAAGGATTATGAAATATGACAAGAATTGTGATAATCGGGAATATGTTAATTTCTGTTTCCTGTATGCTATGTTTTTAATAAAAATCGTATGAGGTGTAAACTGTACTAAAGAACTGGGGTGGGTTAATGTATGTGGCCCTCAGTTAACGTATGTCAACAAAAGTTACCAAGTTACAGAGAAATTATTTCAAAAAGAGTCATCCTATCAAGTTACAACTAGAAAGTGTTTTAGCACACTAAAACATATGTCTCCCCTTCCTTTTGAGGTCAGAGGTCAAGGTCACATGCAGTTCATCAAGGTAGCGGACATGCAGTTTCATGGTGACACATCCAAATGTCAACAAAAAAAATTCTGGTCTGGGCAATTACTCCCTATTTAAAGTACATAAATTTGACCTTGAGGTCAAAGTCACATGAAGGTCATGATAACATGTGGTCTCATTGTGATACATCCACATGTCAATCATCTACGTGCTAGGTCAAAAAACAAAAAAGTTCTGATCTGGACAATTATTCCCTAATTGAAGTTCATAAATCTGACCTTGAGGTCAGAGGTCAAAGTCACATGCAGTTCATCAAGGTAGAGGACATGTGGTTTCATGGTGACACATCCACATGTTCAAAAAAAAATCTGGTCTGGACAATTACTCCCTATTTAAAGTACATAAATTAGACCTTGAGGTCAAGGTCACATGAAGGTCATAATTACATGTGACATGCGGTCAAATTGCGATACATCCACATGTCAAATATCTAAGTCCTAGGTCAAAAAACAAAAAAGTTCTGGTCTGGATAATTATTCCCTATTTGAAGTACATAAATTTGACCTTAAGGTCAGAGGTCAAGGTCACATGAAGGTCATCGAGGTAGACGACACGCGGTCTCATGGTGACACATCCATATGTCAAATAACCAAGTCCTAGGTCAAAAAACAAAAAAATTCTGGTCTGGACAATTACTCCCTATTTGAAGTACATAAATTTGACCTTGAGGTCAAGGTCACATAAAGGTCACGACATGCAGTCGCATGGTGACACATCCACATGTCAAATAACCAAGTCCTAGGTGAAAAAACAAAAAATTCTGGCCTGGACAATTACTCCCTATTTGAAGTACATAAATTTGACCTTCAGGTCAAGGTCACATGAAGGTCACAATGGTATGCGACACACCGACTCATGGTGATACATCCACGTGCCAAATATCTAAGGTCTGGCTCAAAAGACAAACAAGTCTTGGTCCAGACAAAGGTTCCTTGAAAAAAGCACTAATCTGACCTTCAGATCAAAGGTCAAGGTCACATGAAGGTCACAATGGTACGCTACACACCGGCTCATGGTGATACATCCACATGCCAAATATCTAAAGCCTGACTCGAAATACAAAAAAAGTTCTGGTCCAGACAGTTGACCTTAAAGTGCATAAATCTGACCTTCAAGTCAAAGGTCAAGGTCACATAAAGGTCACTATGGTACACTGCACACCGGTTCATGGTGATACATCCACATGCCAAGTATCTAAGGTGTAGGTCAAAAGACAAAAAAGTTATGGCCCGGACAAAGTTTGTGTGATGTTTCCCTTAAAAAAACACACATAAATCTGACCTTCAGGTCAAAGGTCAAGGTCACATGAAGGTCACTATGGTACACTGCACACCGGTTCATGGTGATACATCCACATGCCAAGTATCTAAGGTGTAGGTCAAAAGACAAAAAAGTTATGGCCCGGACAAAGTTTGTGTGATGTTTCCCTTAAAAAAACACACATAAATCTGACCTTCAGGTCAAAGGTCAAGGTCACATGAAGGTCACTATGGTACACTGCACACCGGCTCATGGTGATACATCCACATGCCAAGTATCTAAGGTGTAGGTCAAAAGACAAAAAAGTTATGGCCCGGACAAAGTTTGTATGAGAAGAAGAAGGAGGAGAAGAAGAATATGCACTAAAACAATATGTCTCCCTTCTGGGAAGGGGAGACATAATGAAATCACTTCATAAATATGGCCTGCAGACTGTGCTAGAGGTTTTCGGGCTTCAGGCCTGTGTGGCCATCACGGTTGACCGATTGCAACTAAAAGGGGACGTCCTCGTCTCGATATTGTACTGAGTCAGTGCTAAAGGTTTTTGGGCTTCGGCCCCTGCAGCCATAACAGTTGCCCAATCACATCCAAAAGGGGACGTTCTTATCTAGGCATTATATGAAGTCAACCTACCAGGTTACAATGAAATCCCTTCATAAATATGACCTGTAGACTGTGATAAAGGTTTTTGGGCTTTGGGCTTGGGCAGCCATCATGGTTGAATGATCGCAACCAAAAGGGGACATTCTCATCTGGGCATCATCTGGAGTGATCTTACGAAATTACAATGAAATCCCTTCATAAATATCACCTGTAGACTGTGCTCAAGGTTTTCGGGCTTCGGGCACCTGTAGCCATCACAGCTGACCAATCACCCAAAAGGGGATGTCATCATCTAGGCATTCTATGGAGTCAACCTAACAAGTTACAATGAAATTCTTTCATAAATACTACCTATAGGCTATGCAAAAGGTTTTTGGGCTCGGGCAGCCATCATGGCTGGATGATCGCGACCAAAAGGGGACGTTCTCATCTAGACATTATTTGGAGTCATCTTACCAAGCAACAATGAAATCCCATCATAAATATGACCTGTAGACTGGGCGAGGGTTTTCGGGCTTCGGGCCTCTGTAGCCATCACAGATGCCCAATCGTGCTCAAAAGGGGACGTTCTCATCTAGGCATTATATGAAGTCAACCTACCAAGTTACAATGAAATCCCTTCATAAATATGATCTGTTGACTGTGCTAAAAGTTTTCGGGCTTCGGCAGCCATCATAGTTGAATGATCGCAACCAAAAGTGGACATTCTCATCTGGGCATCATCTGGAGTGATCCTACGAAGTTACAATGAAATCACTTCATAAATATGACCTGTAGACTGTGCTCAAGGTTTTCAGGCTTCGGGCACCTGTAGCCGTCACAGTTGACCAATCACGACCAAAAGGGGACGTCATCATCTAGGCATTATATGGAGTCAACCTAACAAGTTACAATGAAATCCTTCCACAAATACGACCTATAGACTATGCTAAAGGTCTTTGGGCTCGGGTAGCCTGTTCTAAATGTTTTCGGGCTTCGGGCCCCTGTAGCCGGCACAGTTGCCCAATCGTGTCCAAAAGGGGACATTCTCATCTAGACATTATATCAAGTCAACCTACTAAGTTACAATGAAATCCCTTCATAAATATGACCTGTAGACTGTGGTAAAGGCTTTCGGGCTCGGGCAGCAATCATGGTTGAATGATCGTAACCAAAGGGGACAATCTCATCTGGAGTGATCCTACGAAGGTACAATGAAATCCCTTCATAAATATGACCTGTAAACTGTGCTCAAGGCTTTTGGGCTTTGGGCACCTGTAGCCGTCACAGTTGACCAATCACAACCAAAAGGGGATGTCATCATCTAGGCATTATATGGAGTCAACCTAACAAGTTACAATGAAATCCTTCGGTAAATACAACCAACAGACTATGCTAAAGGTTTTTGGGCTTGGGTAGCCATCAAGGCTGAATGATCCCGACCAAAAGGGGACATTCTCATCTAGACATTATTTGGAGTCATCCTACCAAGTTACAATGAAATCCCTTCATAAATATGACCTGTGGACTGTGCTAAAGGTTTTCGGGCTTCGGGCCCCAGTAGCTGTCACAGTTGCCCAATCACGTCCAAAAGGGGATGTTCTCATCTAGACATTATATGAAGTCAACCTACCAAGTTACAATGAAATCCCTCCATAAATATGACCTGTAGACTGTGCTAAAAGTTTTCGGGTTTTGGGGTCAGGCAGTCAGCACGGTTGACAGATCGCGACCAAATGGGGAAGTTCTCATCTAGACATCATACAGAGTCATCCTACCAAGTTACAATGAAATCCCTTCATATTAAATATGACCTGCAGACTGTGCTAATGGTTCTCGGGTTTTGGGCTCGGGCAGCCATACCAGTTGACCGATCACGACGAAAAGGGGACGTTCTCATCTAGACATGACCCCAAACCTGCATATGAAATTTCGGGACAATCAGACAAGAACTACAGGGTGTAGCCTGTGCTAAAGGAAAATGTGAACAGACTCACAGATTCACAGACAAACAGACTTACGCAAGCGTGATGGCAATAGCTTATCTTGACTTTGTCAAGTTCAGCTAAAAATGAAAAAATCTGATGTTTCAGAAAAATAATTTGTACTGTTGGCTTCAAATTGTGTTAGGTACAGGATTAAAGATGCAGTACATAAAGCAATGTTGGGCAATAGGAGTCAATTTTCTTTTTTGCATGTAATAACTCCCAATCCTTCAAACTACATTTTGTGAATAATTGCCTAAGTGACACGTGTGTGTGTGTGTGTGAGTGTGTGTGTGTGTGTGGGGGGGGGGGGGGGGGAGGTTGTGTGTTATAGTTGTCAATTTTTGTTTGTTTGCATTTAGTGACTCGAAATTCTTCAAAATATTTGGTATGCAGTGGTGATGTGTTATAGTAGTCTATTTTTGTTTGTTTGCATTTAATAACTCCCAATCCTTCAAAATGAGGGTGTGGGGGGGGGGGGGGGGATTGTGGAACCTATGTTCGAACCTGGCCTGTATTACTAGCTGGAAAATACACATATCAACTTTGGTTGAAATCAAATAATCCAAACTGGAGTTATCAGTCGGAAACCAATTGTTTACAGAGATGGATGGACCGATGGATGGACTGATGGATGGATGGATGGATGGACGGACGGACAAAAGTCATGACTACAGCCCTTACTGTAAACAGGAGGTGGGGGGGGGGGGGGGCGTGTTAGGGGAGTCCATTTTTTTTTCCACATGTGGTCAGTCTAAATTCTTCAGAATGCATTTTGAGCAAAGAGAAAAAAGAAAATGCCTAAATGGCACTGAGGGGGGTGGGGGGAGGGGGGTGTTTGTCTGGGTTTTTAACGACAAACTTTAAGCATAATTGTAACAAGAGGCCCCACGTGGCCTTAATCGCTCACCTGACAAAGTGACTCTAAGAAGTATTTTAGGTCACCTTCACCATGTCATGCCTCATCAACATTAACTGGTTGAGTGATAGATTTTGTTTGAAGTTCAACATTTGTTACCTAAAATTAGTTTTATTTAAAATCATTGGTGTGTGGTCAATCTCCAATGATTTTTAATAAAGCAAATTTATCTCTGCAGACAAACTGGTTTAGCATGAAGCACAAACAAGGAATGTGAAGAGATAGCCTTGGACATCTCTCCCCAACTGTGGATATCTTCCATGTGCTACATGTATATATTTGCATGCAAGAAAACAAAAATTTTCACAAATTTTATTTTTTTTTATCATTGGAACAAGCTCAAACAGCTTATTCCAATAGGGGTATGGGAAGATCAGGTATATTTTTGAGACAGAAATGTGAATATATAAATAATGGTGTTTTTTTGTGAATGATGCTGGAGAATTTTGCGTAAAGATATGGTAAATGGTTTGTTCTAGATACAGAATGATGCAAAAGTATTTAAATTTGATTAGGCAAGTTGTTCCTATAATGCATTTAAAAATTGAAGTAACTGTTTTTTTTGCTGACGAACTTTTAGATGTGTGTGTCTGTGTTTGTGTGTGTGTGTGTGTTTGTGTGTGTGTGTTTGTGGGGGGGGGGGGGGGGGGGGGGGTAAGAGTGTTCTTGCAAACAAAATTCCTGAATAATGGAAAAATTTTATTTTTTGTGTGAAAGACATAGTGCGTGAATGTTGATTGGAACAAGCTTAGAGAGCTCATTTTAATGTGAAGTCATAAAGCTGTGTTTTACGTACGAAATTCTGGAATAACTAAAAAAATTGCTTTTTTGACTCAAAAAGCATGGTGTGCGACCTCTCATTGGAATGAGCTCAAAAAGCTCATTCCAATGGGGTATTTACAAGCGATAAGTACATGTATGTTTAAGAGACAAAAATTAAAATTTGAATAGCGATTTTTGCGAAGAATGCTGACAAGTTTTGGCAGTTATGCTGGTAAACAGGTAAGATATGCAAAGTGGTTGTTTTTTAGAGGCGACATTTAATTAAGGGGAATTAACCCTTGATTACTGAGGTAACTTCTAAAAGTACTGAAATTTCATGAAGCAATGTGAATAACAGACAACAGTTGCCTAAAAATTTCATGAATAACTAAAATTTTTATTCCTTTGTCTCGAAAACATGGCATATGACCTTTGTTGGAATGAGCTGAATGCGTGTGTTCCAATGAGGGGTCATAAAATTTGAACGAAGATTTGTGTGAATAATGCATTAGTACTGCTAGATTTGGGTAAACGGTTCACCCTGGATACCACCCCTTCTATAGTAGATCTTTTCTGCAAATTTTGTCTAAGATTCTATCAACTTTACAAATAAATACGTTCATGAATCACAATCAGATCCACCCTACAATGTTGCATACCAAATATCAAAAGATTCTGCCTGCTGGATCTGGAGAAGAAGATTTTTTAAGAAATATGCCTGAAACGCACTAAGTTAAAATTTGGGCTCCTATACGGAGCCCAAATATAAACCCAGGGGGCCGATTTGAACAAACTTGAATCAGATCCACCCCACAATGTTGCTTACCAAATATGAAAAGATTCTGAAGCTGGATCTGGAGAAGAAGATTTTTTTAGAAATTTGCCTGAAATGCACCAAGTTCGAATTCGAGCTTCTATAGTGAGCCCAAATATGAAACTAGGAAGCCGATTTGAACAAACTTGAATCAGATCCACCCCACAATGTTGCATACCAAATATCAAAAGATTCTGCCTGCTGGATCTGGAGAAGAAGATTTTTTAATAAATTTGCCCGAAATGCACTAAGTGCGAATTCGGGCTTCTATATTAAGCCCAAATATGAATCCAGGGGGCCGATTTGAACAAACTTGAATCAGATCCACCCCGCAATGTTGCATACCAAATATCAAAAGATTCTGCCTGCTGGATCTGGAGAAGAAGATTTTTGAAGAAATTTGCCTGAAATGCACTAAGTGCGAATTCGGGCTTCTATATTAAGCCCAAATATGAATCCAGGGGGCCGATTTGAACAAACTTGAATCAGATCCACCCCGCAATGTTGCATACCAAATATCAAAAGATTCTGCCTGCTGGATCTGGAGAAGAAGATTTTTGAAGAAATTTGCCCGAAATGCACTAAGTTTGAATTCGAGCTTCTATAGTCAGCCCAAATATGAATCCAGGGGGCTGATTTGAACAAACTTGAATCAGATCCACCCCGCAATGTTGCATACCAAATATCAAAAGATTCTGCTTGCTGGATCTGGAGAAGATGATTTTTTAAGAAATTTGCCTGAAATGCACTAAGTTCGAATTCGAGCTTCTATAGTGAGCCCAAATATGAATCTAGGAAGCCGATTTGAACAAACTTGAATCAGATCCACCCCACAATGTTGCATACCAAATATCAAAAGATTCTGCCTGCTGGATCTGGAGAAGAAGATTTTTTAATAAATTTGCTTGAAATGCACTAAGTTCAAATTTGGGCTCCTATACTGAGCCCAAATATAAACCCAGGGGGCCGATTTGAACAAACTTGAATCAGATCCACCCCACAATGTTGCTTACCAAATATGAAAAGATTCTGCCTGCTGGATCTGGAGAAGAAGATTTTTTAAGAAATTTGCATGAAATGCACTAAGTTCAAATTCGAGCTTCTATAGTGAGCCCAAATATGAATCTAGGAAGCCGATTTGAACAAACTTGAATCAGATCCACCCCACAATGTTGCATACCAAATATCAAAAGATTCTGCCTTCTGGATCTGGAGAAGAAGATTTTTTAAGAAATTTGCCTAAATGCACTAAGTTCGAAATCGGGCTCCTATACTGAGCCCAAATATGAACCCAGGGGGCCGATTTGAACAAACTTGAATCAGATCCACCCTACAATGTTGCATACCAAATATCAAAAGATTCTGCCTGCTGGATCTGGAGAAGAAGATTTTTTAAGAAATTTGCCTGAAATGCACTAAGTTCGAAATCGGGCTCCTATACTGAGCCCAAATATTAACCCAGGGGACGATTTGAACAATCTTGAATCAGATCCACCCCACAATGTTGCTTACCAAATATGAAAAGATTCTGCCTGCTGGATCTGGAGAAGAAGATTTTTTAAGAAATTTGCCTGAAATGCACTAAGTTCGAATTCGGGCTTCTATAGTAAGCCCAAATATGTATCCAGGGGGCCGATTTGAACAAACTTGAATCAGATCTACCCCGCAACATTGCATACCAAATATCAAAAGATTCTGCCTGCTGGATCTGGAGAAGAAGATTTTTGAAGAAATTTGCCTGAAATGCACTAAATTCGAATTCGAACTCCTATAGTGAGCCCAAATATGAATCTAGGGAGCCGATTTGAACAAACTTGAATCAGATCTACCCTACAATGTTGCATACCAAATATCAAAAGATTCTGCCTGCTGGATCTGGAGAAGAAGATTTTCAAAGAAATTTGCCTGAAATGCAGTAAGTTCAAATTTGGGCTCCTATACTGAACCCAAATATAAACCCAGGGGGCCGATTTGAACAAACTTGAATCAGATCCACCCCACAATGTTGCATACCAAATATCAAAAGATTCTGCCTGCTGGATCTGGAGAAGAAGATTTTTTAAGAAATTTGCCTGAAATGCACTAAGTTCGAAATCGGGCTCCTATACTGAGCCCAAATATGAACCCAGGGGGCCGATTTGAACAAACTTGAATCAGATCCACCCTACAATGTTGCATACCAAATATCAAAAGATTCTGCCTGCTGGATCTGGAGAAGAAGATTTTTTAATGTTTTTCCCATTGCCTACAGTGTTAAAAAGTGCTGACTCAGCACTTTTTCAAAGTCCCGAAACTGTACCCTATGATAAAACCGATGGCAATTTTTTTTTACCAATCCTTTCTGTTGGTCCTAAGGAAGCTGCACACCAAATAAAAATTCTCAGTGCCGTGCAGTTTTGGAGATATGGGCGTTTTAAATTTTTTCTATTTTTAGCTCCTGCGGTTCCCACGGGGCTGCGGGAAAATTTTTTTTTGCATAAATCAAGTACTCATGACCCAATAAGCCCTCACATAAAATTTGGTTCAAATCAGCCTCTCGGTTTGGAAAATAGAAATTTTGGGCGGGGCAAAAAATTTTGCCCCTCTCATAACAACGTCAAGTATAGCCCCACAAACTTCTCTTGAACAAATCTGAGTCTACACCTCAAAAGGAAGCTGCACACCAAATATCAAGTCTCTGCTACTGCTGGTTCATGAGAAGAAGATTTACAAAGATTTTGGTGCCCCTTGGGGGTGTGGCACCACCCAGGAGGAGGGGCAACTTCATTTGAACAAATCTGAATTGGCATTAGGTAATAAACATTTAGCCAACATTTGAATAAAATTGGGCTAGTGGTTTAGGAGGAGAAGTCGATAATGTAAAGTTAACGCCGGACGGACGACGACGGACGACGGACGACGGACAGAAAGTGATTAGTTAAGCTCCCCTTGAGCTTCGCTCAGGTGAGCTAAAAAAGCATTTTGGACAAAAGAAAAAAAATCCCCCCTAGGGGTTACGTGAGTTTAAAAAAAAGTTCCACATGTAATAACTGTAAATAGTTCAAAATGCATATTGGAGGAAAGAAAAAAAACAAGAGGCCCCAGGGGGCCTTAGGCTCTCACCTAATGTTCCATACTGTTAAGACACAAATTTTATCAAAAGCTATTCTTAAGGTTCTATAGAGTAAATCTATACTCACGGTGGAGCTAAAACATCAACAGGACTGAATGGGACAATGCTGCTGATCAAATATCAAAAGATTCTGCATGATGGTTCTGAAGAAGATTTTTAAAGAATTTTCCTTGAATTGCACAAAGTAAACATTCACACCCCCATAGTGAGCCCCAATATTGATCAAAAGACTCAATTTGAACAAACGTGAATCCAATCCATACCAAGATGCTGCATACCAAATATCTAAAGATTCTGCCCACTGCTTCTGGTGAAGAAGATTGTTCAAGATTTTTTCTTAAATTGCACTAAGTAAAACTTCACACCCCCATAGTGATCCCCAATATTGAATGGGGGATTCAATTTGAACAAACGTGAATCAGAGCCATACCAAGATGCTGTATACCAAATATCAAAAGATTCTGCCCATCGGTTCCAGAAAAGAAGATTTTTAAAGAAATTTTCTTAAATTGCACTAAGGATAAATTCACACCCCTTTAGTGAGCCCCAATATTGATCGAGGGACTCAATTTGAACAAACTTGAATCAGACCCATACCAAGATGCTGTAT
The DNA here is from genome assembly GCA_031216915.1 of Pictodentalium vernedei. Lineage (NCBI taxonomy): Eukaryota > Metazoa > Mollusca > Scaphopoda > Dentaliida > Dentaliidae > Pictodentalium > Pictodentalium vernedei. The sequence continues at coordinate 322,690,983 of CM062294.1, forward strand.
ACCAAATATCAAAAGATCCTGCCCACTGGTTCTGGAGAAGAAGATTTTTAAAAATTTTTTCTTAAATTGCACTAAGTAAAAATTCAGGTCCCCAAAGTGAGTCCCAAAATTGATCAAGGGACTCCATTTGAACAAACCTGAATCAGACCCATACCAAGATGCTGTATACCAAATATCAAAAGATTCTGCCCACTGGTTCTGGAGAAGATTTTTCCTTAAACTGCACTAAGGAAAAATTCATGCCCCTGTAGGGAGCCCCAATATTGATCAAGGGACTCAATTTGAACAAACCTGAATCAGACCCATACCAAGATGCTGCATACCAAATATCAAAAGATTCTGCCCATTGGTTCTGGAGATGAAGATTTTTAAAGAATTTTTCTTAAATTGCACTAAGTAAAAATTCACGCCCCCATAGTGAGCCCCAATAATGGTTGAGGGACTCGATTTGAACAAACCTGAATCAGACCCATACCAAGATGCTGCATACCAAGAATCAAAAGATTCTGCCCACTGGTTCTGGAGAAGATTTTTTAATAATTTTTCTATAATTCATACGGTGCTATCAGAGTTATGCCCCTTAAAGAGCCCCCAAGGGACACGACCATTTCATTTGAACAAACATGAATTGCCATATAGTAATGAACATCCACATGAAGTTTCGAGAAAATCGGACCTGTGGTTTCAGAGGAGAAGTTGTTTGAAAAATGTTCACAATGACGGGTGACGAAGGAGGGCAAGTGATAAGTTGAGCTCCCTTCGGTGACAGGGAGCCCAAATATGGACCCAGGGACTTGGCTTTAACAAACTTGAATCTCACCCCCCTAAGGATGCTACACACCACATATCAAAACATTCCGACTGCTGGATCTGAAGAAGAAGATTTTTAAGAAAATTCCTCATTTCAAACTAAGTTACAATTCAAGCTCCCACAGTGAGCCCAAATAGGGCACTAGGGACATGGCTTGAACAAACTTGAATCTCATCCCTCCTAAGGATGCTGCATATCAAATATCAAAACATTCCGACTGCTGGATCTGAAGAAGAAGATTTTTAAAGAAAATTCCTCATTTTGAACAAAGTTTTCATTCAGGCTCCCACCGTGAGCCCAAATATGGACCTAGGGACATTGCTTGAACAAACTTGAATCTCACCACCTAAGGATGCTGCATACCAAATATCAAAATATTCTGACTGCTGGATCTGAAGAAGATTTTTAAAGAAAATTCCTCATTTTGAACTAAGTTATAATTCGGGCTACCACAGAGAGCCCAAATATGAACCCAGGGACTTGGCTTAAACAAACTTGAATCTCATACCCAATATCAAAAGATTCTGCCTGCTGGATCTTGAGAAGAAGATTTTTAAAGAAATTTGCCTGAAATGTACTAAGTTCAAATTGCGCACCTATACTGAGCCCAAATATAAACCCAGGGGGCCGATTTGAACAAACTTGAATCAGACCCACCCCACAATGTTGCATACCAAATATCAAAAGATTCTGCCTGCTGGATCTGGGGAAGATTTATTAAGAAATTTGCCTGAAATGCACTAAGTTCGAATTCGGGTTTCTATAGTGAGCCCAAATATGAATCCAGGTGGCCGATTTGAACAAACTTGAATCAGATCCACCCCACAATGTTGCATACCAAATATCAAAAGATTCTGCCTGCTGGATCTGGACAAGAAAATTTTTTAAGAAATTTGTCTGAAATGCACTAAGTTCGAATTTGGGCTTCTATAGTGAGCCCAAATATAAATCCAGGGGTCGATTTGAACAAATGTGAATCAGATCCACCCCACAATATTGCATACCAAATATCAAAAGATTCTGCCTGCTGGATCTGGAGAAGATATTTTAAGAAATTTGCCTGAAATGCACCAAGTTCGAATTCGGGCTTCTATACTGAGCCCAAATGTGAATCCAGGGGGCCAATTTGAACAAACTTGAATCAGATCCACCCCACAATGTTGCATACCAAATATCAAAAGTTCTGCCTGCAGGATCTGGATAAGAAGATTTTTTAAGAAATTTGTCTGAAATGCACTAAGTTCGAATTTGGGCTTCTATAGTGAGCCCAAATATGAATCCAGGGGGCCGATTTGAACAACCTTGAATCAGACCCATACCAAGATGCTGCATACCAAGTATCAAAAGATTCTGCCAACTGGTTCTGGAGAAGAATATTTTTTAACAATTTTTCTAGAATTCATACGGTGCTATCCGAGTTATGCCCCACACAGAGCCCCCAAGGGACGTGACCATTTCATTTGAACACACATGAAGTGCCATATAGTAATGAACATCCACATGAAGTTTTGTGAAAATCGGACCAGTGGTTTCAGAGGAGAAGTCGTTTGAAAAATGTTCACGACGACGGACGACAGACGGCAAGTGATAAGTTGAGCTCCCTTCGGTGAGCTAAAAAAAAAAAATGCCTAATTGGCAGGGGCTGTGCAGGGCAATAAATTCAACAATTTTCATTGGATAATTGTGGTCATCAAACTTGACCTAGAGACATGTACTGAAAAGAATTGAAATCCGTTAACTTTTGTTTAAGTTAGGACATAAAGAAAGGTCGGACAGACGGACAGATGGATGGATGGACTGACGGATGGATGGACTGATTGCCAGACTGACAGATAGAAGGATGGAGCAAGCTCTGTGCTATATCCCTCCCTTGTGGAGAGGGGATTATTATGATCCCCGATGAGTCTGGAGGTGGGATGGGGAAATCTCACCAGAGGGACAAGATATTTGAACCAGACGCAAGGCTTGCCGAGGGTCTGGTTCAATATCTTGCCCCGAGGGTGAGATTTCCCCATTCCCACTTTGATTTTTCTCCCCACACATGAGGATTACGTCATTATAGATAATTGGCGGTCACGTGCTGACATACCCAATTTATCAAGTCATAGTCCTTTCGAAAAGTGAACAATTTCATCGGAAAGATTGT